>JAZHRO010000035.1:64588907-65212775 GCA_037157565.1 Thalassia testudinum | reverse complement strand
TATTGCATCCATCAAGGGATGTTTATATAGACTTGCTCAAAGAGCTTAACCAAGTCATCCTCAGGTGCCACGGGTTTGGCTGTCCTTTTTCTCTTGGTAAGGCCTCGGGAAATGGAACCTTAGATGGTTCCTCTAAAATTGGCTTAGGCGCTTGATTTGGGACAAGTGTGTCCTGGCTAACCAATCTAGGGTTAGGGTTTGTATTACCAAGCTGGGAGTGGCTTGGATAAGGTGGGTCCTGTGTTGCTTTGCCACTACAAGTAGTAACATAATTCAATCCTATCTGGTTCTGGTTTGGGTTGGGCAAAATAGGTATTTGCTGCTGAAATCCTGAGTATGAAGTTGAAGCATCCATCTTATCAGGTGATGGGGCAGAAGGGGCTTAATAAACAAAGTGAGCTTGGCCATGATTTGGGTTCATAATGCGCCTCTGGTTTGGCACGTTATTCGAGTTTGGAAGAGGCTAAGAAGGAAGTGCACCAGGCTAGCGAGCACTTGCTGGCTGGGCTAGTTGATTTCGTAACTCAAAGATCTCCTCTTTGTGTTGTTTTTGCATGTCAACCAAGGTCTAGAGAATCAAAGATGCATGATCTTCTTTAGGTGGTCTAGGTTGGAAGTTTTGAGTGGGCCTTGGTTGGTTGGGATGATAAGGTCGCGAAGCCTGTGGTCGGGGTTGGAATTGAGGTCTTAGATTCGGGTTATTACCTGATCATGAAAAGTTAGGATGATTACGCCATCCAGAGTTGTAAGTGCTGGGAAAAGGATTATTCTGGACAGCGTGATGATCCTCGCAGGTCTGAGGAGCTCCGAGATAATCAGGGTACGGGGGTTCAGAGTTCCCCCAACTAAGGTGGGTTGACCCGGATTTGCCTTCGAAGCCATAATCAGACGGAGGTGGATATGCATCCATCCCTAGGGAGTGGTAGATGTTGTGCACAGCCTCCCTTCTCATGGGCGGGTGCGCGTATGTGCTTTGAGGTGCAGAGGTGGATTTGTGTAGATGACGAGTGATGTTGTCCACCTTTTTCTCGATAATGGAGACATTGTCCAATTGACTGGCTACCAACTCCAGATCAATGGATGCGGAAAGGCCTCAGGATTCGTGTACCCCCTGATTATTTGCCAATGCGCAGGTGGATGTCTGGTTGTACGCACCCAATGACTAATTGTTTAGGGAGTTCTCGCACATGTTTTCAAGAATTTCTCAGATCGTGTCTTCATGTTGACCCATGATGCTACCACCACAGGTTGCATTGACAAAGAGCTTGATATCTTCACAGAGTCCATGGTAAAAGGATTGGACTTGTTCCTACTTCGGAACTCCGTGATGGGGCCACTTACGCATAGATCCAGAAAGCGATCCTATCTTCGTGTAGAGATGCTCCCGCTCCTTGGGAGAAGTGTGTGATTTGGTGCCGCATCATGTTGGTACTACCAATGGGGTAGAATTTTTGCAGGAGGGCGATTTGAAGTTCTCCCCATGTGTTGATCTTGTGTGGTTGAGTTTGAAACCAGTGAGCAGCTTTGTCAGCTAGAGAGAATGAGAAGAGCTTTAGGAGTAATTTGTCCCAATTCTGTACATCTGCCCCAAAGGTGTTGGCTAGATGTTTTAGGTTTTTGGTGTGCTGGAAAGGATCCTTGAAGTTCAAGCCATGAAATTTTGGGGTCATATGAAGCATGCTAGGCTTGAGATCTACCTCGGGTCCTCCCACGGGAATGTTGATTCGGGGTTCGATCTCCACCGTTGTAGGATTATAGTGATCTTGCATTTGAGGACGCAGTGGTGGGTTGATGATGGCATTGATTCGATTTTGGAAATCATGGAATTGTTGCTCAAGATTAGGTTGTTCTTCTTGGTGATCCATAATTGATGAAGGGGAAGTAGGTTCTAAATTAGAGGATATGTCAATGTGATTAGGTTGTTGCATAAACATGGAAGTCGAGGCTCGACCTCGATGAGAGTAAATATCTAATGGAGGCCTCAATGATGGTCTTAAGGACCTCCTCCCAAACATGTACCAATGGATTAGACGAGAGATAGAATGTGATGGACTGAATCAAGACACCCAAAAAATTTTTGGATGACTATAGAGGTTCGGGGTGGATGATACCTCTTAATCAGAAAGTCGTTCACCTGAGAATTACCTGGGAGCTAGAGAGGGAGAGTCCTACAAAGACCCCTACATGGTAGAGCGCCCCCATGAGTTACAGGGTTTCCCCTACCTGACCTCTCTTGTCACTGATGATCCAAGTAGACCAGAATGGGGAATTGACCTCTTAAGTCTACCAGTTTTAATTAAGAGCAAGGGTGCTTATGATTTCACTTGAACTTTTAAGATGTTTTTGTGCAAAGTGACCTAATTTGAAGATTGGTTAACCTAAAAAGGTGTGTCAACTTCACCTATATTGGCCTTTTGAGAAATTTAGGTCCCTCATTTAGTGTTCAAGTGAATTTAAGAGCCTGATTTTAGGATTTTGCTTGAATAGATCAATTCAATCAAGGCTTAGGCACACATTGTTTGGAAAAGATCAATTCTTGATTAAGCAAGTGTGTCTCTAAAAACCCTAATTTGGAATCCTTAATTGGCTCTGATTTTGTCCAATTTAATTTGTCCAAATGTGGTACCTATAGCTCAAACAAGAAGGTGATAGCCCGAGATACCTTTAGCTTCAAGTAGGTGCATAAATCAGGATTTGGATGTTGTTTAAATAGAATGTATCAAATCAGGCAACTTGATGATTAATCTAAGAATATAATGCAAGTAGCCCTATTTGATTTTTTTTCTTTTTTAGATTTTTTAGACTCAGGGGTTTAGAAGAAGATAGATGGAGTTTACCTGCTCCTAGAGTGGTTGATGTGTGGCCGATCTTTTAATGAGTCCCCTTGAAACAGATCACAATAAAAAGAGATGTAGCAAGTTAGTACCCAATCTGATATTGCAATCAAGAGATCTGAATTGCACGTTGCTCCCTAGCAACGGTGCCAAAATGTTATTTGCTCGAGATCAGGTTTTAAATTGTTGCATTGCAGTATAGTCAAAATCTCGTGAAAAATAGATAAAATTTATACTTGAAAAGTTCGAGGTCGTTTGCTGGGAGCAAGTAGGAATTCAATCCTCAAGATTGTAATTTAAACAATAGAGATAAGAAATTATGATCAGAAATTGATTCAAAATACTGTAGCAATAATATCAAGTGTTAGACTGCAAAAAGAATGGATTAAAATGGTGGTTTGAATCACCAATTACTCCCTACAATAATATCTAATGGAACTCAATAATTATGTATGAAATCAACTCATGTCAGCCGTCTGATGGTAGGATCAGACGTCTTAAACGTCTGATTCTACAGTGCTCTGCTTCTTCTTCTTTTCTTCTTTCTCTGCTTTCTCTTCCTTCTCTGATTTCTTCTTCTTCTCTTCTTCTTTTCCTCTTCTCTTTCTTTGATCTTCTTCTTCTTTCTCCTTTTCAAGCCTTCTTCTTTTGCCCGTCTTCTCTTCTTCAAGCATAGGGGAAGGGTCTTTAGATTTGGCTAAGTGTCAACCAACTTCTCCAGAGCAAAACCCTCCCCTGCCCCGTGCAAACTCTCCTCTCTTTCTCTCCTTAGGTCACGTTCTCCCAGAGCCTTCAACAGTACTAAGAATTCGAGTAATCAGACCTAAAGCTCACCCAGGTCCAGGGCTGCGGGTGTGGGTCGCAGCTGAGGAGTGTACAGGGCTTAGGTGGGTTATCGGGTATGCACTAGGTCCGCGGGGAGTGTGTCACGGATAAGGCACGTGAGGGGTGTGAGGGACCTCACCCCTTGTGACTGACTTGAGGCGATAAGCCTCTATCACAAAATCAATTTATGCGGGTGCAATTGCTCCAGAACGCACGATGTGGGACTATCTTCAGTCCCTTTCTTTGCGTGCACAGCTAATGAGGCCTTCATCAAATTTGCGTGCAAGGAGTGATCAATGGCTCCGATTGACCCCTGAGTTACGTTCCTAGAAGGATTACGTGCTGCCTGGGATCAAAGAACTGGAGATGCAAACTGGGAAGCAAGCTTTGAGCTTGCTCGAAGCTTGGCTTTAATGGCAGAGGGGGTTGGTTCCTAAAATCACGAATAAGGCCTTTCGACTGCATTAAAAAGCTCAAGAATGATCGTCGGAGCACGGTGAACTTGATGAGGGGGTCAGCGTGGCGTGTGCGTAAGTGACGAGGCTTGTCGACCTCGCGAAGGGTGGCTGGATGTGGGTTTGTTCAGTGGGTGTTCAGAGGGGCAATCGTCTTAACAAAGTTAGGGCTTTTGCTCCTGAGGTCGAGCCAGAGGTGTGGAGTGAGGGAGCGACCGGTTTGGCGATGTGTGGAAGCCACTAGGGCTCGCCTGAGTTTTGCTGGAGAGATGGAAGATGGAGTCATGGATGGTTGTGCGGGGGTCGAAATGGAGTGTTAGGGTTGCTGTTCTGATGAGGGGAAGCTGAGGAGTCAGTTGAGAGCGGTAGCAGACGAAGGAGAGAGGAGATGGCGTCAGTTGCGGTACGGCTGGCGCCGGAGAAGGAAGCTGCTCCTGTGGATAGGAAACGACGAGGAAGATGGCGAAAGGGGCGTCGACGGGTACGGCTCGACGCGGAAGAGGATGAGGAAGATAGCTCTGCCGTCGGTATTGCGAATGGAGGATGAACAGAGGCAAGGAGGGTCGTTTGACGTCGAGGAGCAATTCGGCCAAGAAAGAGGAGAGGAATTGGAGGTGTTCAAGGTCAAATTCGAGCGTAGGAAGAATGGTTTGATCTGGAGGTCTTTTTATAAGCCTTTAGAGGGAGTTTTGAGCTTGGGAAGCAAGCTTTCCAAGCTTGGAAAGCTTCGCCGGAGATGGTATTTCTAGGATACCCTAATCTCTCATGTGCTGCATGATAGATTGGGAAGGTTTTAGGGCATGGGAATTGGCTCAAAAAGAAGGGAATTCCTTGACGAACTTCCCTTTCAAATCTGATAGGGATTCGTCAAGGACTCAAGGAGAACTTGCTAATGTTAGGTCGCCAGAGTTTATAGGAATATGATCAATGTTGGCAGGGACCTATTTGTGAAAATGATGACAAAGTTAGGGGCCTTTTTGTAAGGATTCTACAGTGCTTTGCTTCTTCTTCTTTTCGCCTTCTTTCTCTTCTTCTCTTCATTCTCTGATTTCTTCTTCTCTTCTTCTTTTCCTCTTCTCTTTCTTTGCTCTTCTTCTTCTTTCTCCTTTTCAAGCCTTCTTCTTCTACCCGTCTTCTCTTCTTCAAGCACAGGGGAAGGGTCTTTAGATTTGGTTAAGAGTCAGCCAACTTCTCTAGAGAAAAACCCTCCCCTGCCCTACGCAAACTCTCCTCTCTTTCTCTCCTTGGGTCACGCTCTCCCAGAGCCTTCAACAGTACCGGGTATTCGGGTAATCGGACCTAGAGCCCACCCGGGTCCAGGGCTACAGGCATGGTTCACAGTCGAGGAGTGTACAGGGCTTAGGCGGGTTATCGGGTATGCACCAGGTCCACGGGGAGCATGTCACGGACGAGGCACGTGAGGGGTGTGAGGGATCTCACCCTTGTGACTTGAGGTGATAAGCCTCTATCACAAGATCAATTTATGTGGGCACAATTGCACTAGAACACACAATGTGGGACTATCTTCAGTTTCTTTCTTCGCGTGCATAGCTGTTGAGGCCTTCATCAAATTTGCATGCAAGGAGCGGTCAATGGCTCCAATTGACCCCTAGGTTACGTTCCTAGAAGGATTCAATGTTGCCTGGGATCAAAGACCTGGAGCTGCAAACTGGAAAGTGAGCTTTGAGCTTGCTTGAAGCTTGGCTTTAATGGTGGAGGGGGCTGGTACCTAAAATCACGAATAAGGCCTTTCAGCCGCGTTAGAAAGCTCAGGAACGATCGTTGGAGCACGGTGAACTTGATGAGGGGGTTAGCATGGTGTGTGCAAAAGTGATGAGGCCTATCGACCTCACGAAGGGTGGGTGGATGTGGGTTTGTTCGACGGGGCATTCAAAGGGGCAATCGTCCTAAAAAAGTTAGGGCTTTTGCTCCTGAGGTTGAGGCGGAGGTGTGGAGTGTGGGAGCAGCCGATTTGGTGGTGTGTGGAAGCCACTAGGGCTCGCCGGAGTTTTGCCAGAGAGATGGAAGACGAACTGGCAGATGATTGTGCGGGGGTTGAAACGGAGTGTTGGGGTTGCTGTTGTGATGAGGGGAAGCTGAGGAGTCGGTTGAGAGCAGTAGCGGACGAAGGAGAGAGGAGATGGCACTGGTTGCGGTATGGTCGGCGCCAGAGAGGGAAGCTGCTCCGGTGGATAGGAAACTGTGAGGAAGACGATGAAAGGGGCATCGGCGGGTACAGCTCGACACAGAAGAGGATGAGGAAGATAGCTCCGTCGCTAGTATTGCGAATGGAGGAGGAACGAAGGTAGGGAGGGTCGCTAGACGTCGAGGAGCAATTCGACCAAGAAAGAGGAGAGGAATTGGAGGTGTTCAAGGCCGAATTCGAGCGTGGGAAGAACGGTTTGATCTGGAGGTCTTTTTATAGGCCTTTAGAGGGAGTTTTGAGCTTGGGAAGCAAGCTTCCCAAGCTTGGAAATCTTCACCGGAGATGGTATTTCTATGATACTCTAATCTCTCATGTGTTCACAAGAGAGATTGTGAAGGTTTTAAGGCGTGGGAATTGGCTCAAAAGGAGGGGAATTTGCTCAAGATTAGGTTTTAAATCGTTGCACCGTAGTATAATCGAAATCTCATGAAAAATAGATAAAATTTATACTCGAAAAGTCCGAGGTCATTCGCTGGGAGCAAGTAGGAATCCAATCCTCAATATTGTAATTTAATTAATAGAGATAAGAAATTATGATCATAAATTGATTCAAAATAATGTAGCAATAATATCAAGTGTTATACTGCAAAAGGAATGGAGTAAAATGGTGCTTTGAATCACCAATTACTCCCTATAATAATATCTAATGGAACTCAATAATTATGTATGAAATCAACTCAAGTCAGCCGTCTGATGGTAGGATCAGACATCTTAAACGTCTGATTCTACAGTGCTTTGCTTCTTCTTTTTCTGCTTTCTCTTCCTTCTCTGATTTCTTCTTCTTCTCTTCTTTTCCTCTTCTCTTTCTCTGCTCTTCTTCTTTCTCCTTTTCAAGCCTTCTTCTTTTGCCCGTCTTCTCTTCTTCAAGAACAGGGGAAGGGCCTTTAGATTTGGCTAAGTGTCAACCAACTTCTCCAGAGCAAAACCCTCCATTGCCCCGTGCAAACTCTCCTCTCTTTCTCTCCTTGGGTCACGCTCCCCCAGAGCCTTCAATAGTACTGGGGATTAGAGTAATCGGACCTAGAGCGCACCTGGGTCCAGGGCTGCGGACGTGGGTCGCAGCTGAGGAGTGTACAGGGCTTAGGCAGGTTATCGAGTATGCACCAGGTCCGTGGGGAGTGTGTCACGGACAAGGCATGTGAGGGGTGTGAGGGATCTCACCCCTTGTGACTTGAGGCGATAAGCCTCTATCACAAAATCAATTTTTGCAAGCGTAATTGCTCCAGAACGCACGATGTGGGACTATCTTCAGTCCCTTTCTTCGTGTGCACAACAATTGAGGCCCTTGTCAAATTTGCGTGCAAGGAGCGGTCAATAGCTCCAATTGACCCCTGGGTTACGTTCCTGGAAGGATTCCATGTTTCCTGGGATCAAAGACTTGGAGCTGCAAACTGGGAAGCGAGCTTTGAGCTTGCTAGAAGCTTGGCTTTAATGGCGGAGGGGGCTGGTACCTGAAATCACTAATAAGACCTTTCGGCCACGTCAGAAGCTCAGGAATGATTGTCGGAGCACGGTGAACTTGATGAGGGGGTCGACGTGGCGTGTGTGTGAGTGATGAGGTCTATCGGCCTCGCGGAGGGTGGCCAGATGTGGGTTTGTTCGGTGGGGAGTTCAGAGGGGCAATCGTCTTAACAAAGTTAGAACTTTTTCTCCTGAGGTCGAGGCGGAGGTGTGGAGTGAGGGAGTGGCTAGTTTGGCAATGTGTGGAAGCCACTAGGGCTCATCGAAGTTTTGCTAGAGAGATGGAAGACGTAGTCGTGGATGGTTGTGCGGGGGTCAAAACGGAGTGTTGGGGTTGCTGTTGTGATGAGTTGAAGCTGAGGAGTCGGTTGAGAGCGGTAGCGGACGAAGGAGAGAGGAGATGGCGTTGGTTGCAGTATGGCCGGTGCCCGAGAAGGAAGCTGCTCCTGTGGATAGGAAATGACGAGGAAGATGGTGAAAGGGGCGTCGGCGGGTATGGCTCGACGCGGAAGAGGATGAGGAAGATAGCTCCGTCGTTGGTATTGCGAACAGAGGAAGAATGGAGGTAGGGAGGGTCGCCGGACGTCGAGGAGCAATTCAGCCGAGAAAGAGGAGAGGAATTGGAGGTGTTCAAGGCTGAATTCGAGTGTGGGAAGAACGGTTTGATTTGGAGGTCTTTTTATAGGCCTTTAGAGGGAGTTTTGAGCTTGGGAAGCAAGCTTCCCAAGCTTGGAAAGCTTCATCGGAGATGGTATTTCTAGGATACCCTAATCTCTCATGTGTTCACATGGGAGATTGGGAAGGTTTTAGGGCGTGGGAATTGGCTCAAAAGGAAAGGAATTCCTTGACGAACTTCCCTTTCAAATTTGAGAGGGATTTGTCAAGGACTCAAGGAGAACTTGCCAATTTTAGGTCATCGGAGTTTGGACGAATAGGATTAATGGAATTAGGGACCTATTTGTGAAAATGATGACAAATTTAGGGGCCTTTTTGTAAGGATTTTGAAAGTTAAGGCCATATGTGTGATAGAAAAGAATCAGACAGGACCAAATTGCAAACTAGGTTAGGACAATCTCAGATTGGATCCAAATTTTGGTACAAACCTAATTTGTACCTAAGGAATCCAATGGTGAAGTTGGATTTTGGTTTTGACCATGTTTGATTGGGTAATTTATGCAAAAACCTAAATTAGGGTAAATATCTGTCTGAGACCCTGTTTTGGGTCAAGATGGGTTCTGATGATTAAATAAATGGTACCAAACCCTAGAGAATATTTTTATATAAATTTTAGAGCACTTAGGTGGATTTTATTCTGGCCAGAACCTTAGTTAATTAAGCAGGTCTATTTTTAGGGTTTCAGAAATCATTTAATTCTCAAAACACTTGAAAACCCTTTTCTGTTTGTTCTAACCCACTTGTTAGCCTTTTAGGACCATTTGACCCTTACTTAAACCCTAAGAAAGCCCATGGTTGTACTACATTCAAGATATGATGGTAAAATTACAGTTTTAACCCTGGTTTCTTGTCTTTCCCTCAGAATGATTATGCAATGAATTACAGTCCTCTAGCGGTTATGTAGGAGCATTTAATGACTTAATCAGATCAAATTGAGTTAGTTATGGCTCATGATAGTGTTCTCATCAGTAATCACTTGTGTGCTTAATTAAGTGGTGCATCAAGCCAATTGTTTGAGTTGTTTGAGCTGCACCATTTCAACTAAAAATAACTCATTAAGTGGCTGCTAAATAGGTTCAACTTTTAGGATTAACCAGGCACTCCACATTCTTTTAAGTTTTAATGGAAGACATCTTCACCTGTGCTTTCAAAACTTGGTGTGCCAACTGAACTTGATTGAATATACCTAAAGTTGAATTCTAAAAGCTACTATGCAAGATTTAAACCCTAAAATTCACCGCATCCAAAAATAATCTTGCTTGAAAATCATTGGTTGTGCACGCATGCAAATATCAATCAATCATTAAGGGCACAACCTAGATAAAGGGTCCATCACATTCCAAAGCACATTCAAACCTAACCCTAATTAAAACAGAGTAGACATTGGCCTTAAGGATTGGACTCGCTCTTCGGAGCCTAGATCGAGATTATTTTCGATTAGTCTGCTTCTATCATTCAAATTGATGTCTAGTTAGGGGAGCAGAATCAAACGATCGTGGTTGGGGGTATCAAAGGAACCTGAGGCGAAAGCCAAGGGAAGAACCTTCTCCCCAACCCCTCCCTCTAACTGGTTGGATTGACCGAAAAGTAGATCAAATCATTTCTTCATCTCAAGACGGGTTCTAGGAGTCTATAGGACTTCAGGCTAGCCCACTTAAGGACAAGTTTGATTGTTTGTATTGCATGATGCCTTTCTTCCTCCCGTTCTGTCATGGATCTTTCCACCTCCTTTTCGCATGTCCATTCCTACCCTCCTACTACTACCTATTCCCAAGAGGATCATTATCCCAACCAAATTTATTCTCATCCATCTACTATTTAGAATAATTCGGATTGGGAATACAGTTTCGGACCTCTGTGTTCAAGGTCTAACCTTGGACACCATGATCTTGATTCTTATCCTTCTCCAAGCTACATCGATTATAGATCACCACCCTCATTTGGACAACCTAATGTGATCTACAATTAAGAAGGATATGCTAATCCTTACCCTTTCCTAGATTACACTGCATATAGGTCATCACCTCTTCATGGACAACCTAAAATGACCTATTATCAGGGAGGGTATCAAGAACCTCAATTCGTTGACTCCCCTGAACTGAACCCAAACCCGCCCAACCCTAAACTAAATCATTTGGTTCAAGTTAACCAGGTCCAAGATAAGGTATTGGCTAACTTAAGGAATACCATATAATTTTTAGAAGCTCAGCCAACACCTTGCCCTGAAGAATTAGAGCCTCTGATTAAAATGATTGATGATCTTAACAAGTATTTGTTGGATTGGCTCTATGATATTAAGGATAAGGACCTAGGTGAGTTTTTACTTGGGAAGTTATCGAAATTGAGAATGAGATTTGTGATTGCTCTAGTCCAATCTTGGGATGATTTCCAGGATGAACCCCTGTTAGGAGAGCCAATGTCAAAATCTGCTCAGGCACTTGTAGGGGGGACACGTTTTATGAGAGTAGGGTTGACCAAGTTATTCTAGAGCAATCAAATAAGAATGAATTGAATTCTTCACTTGAGATCCCTGAGCCGGGGAATAAGGAAATGTATGTCTCCATGGAATAGAAAGTGATTGATGATTTTGAGACATACATTAATGCGGATTCAGAATTCTTTGATTCTGAAGGTGAAGAATCATTATGCGAAGTCTCACCTGAGTTTACAGCACACGATTTCAGTGAGACGACTGGGCCTGAGGAATTTAATGAATCATTTGATGCCCTAAAATTGAGGAACTTGATCCTGTTAAGGCTCGCATGGAAGATTTAGATCCTTTTATTAAGGATTCAATTCAAAGCCGCATTCCTTAATCACACCCGTTGAGCGTAATGAGGATTCTGTTCTTGAGATCATTCGACCCAAGTCAATTCTGATTTAGTCACAACTCTTAGACTTGGAAATTTCAGATGGAGTGATTAATATGCAGGAGGTCCCATAATTTGAAATTTTGATTATGGAGGATAGGAAGTGGGAAATGATGATTTTGGAAGCCAATTCCGTAGGAAGCAGAAGATCGAGTCTAAGGGTTCCAATTTGCCTGAAACCCCAACCTTCTATCAGGACCCTTATGACGTTTTCCTTGAGGATGTGCAACCCAAGTACAAATTCATTGATTATCCTTTTGAGCTTAATTTCTCTGTAATCTGACTTTTTGGTCTTGGGTTGCATCCTCACAAATCGCAGGCCTGAGCCCGCTTGCATACTGATCTTAGGTTCTAGGTAATTTTTATCCAAAACCTTAGATATACTTGACCATGGGACATGGGTCTGCACCATAATCTAATCCACATCTGTGGACATCTTCTCCTGGCAGGTCCAAAACTAGATTGTCTTATTTTGATTCTAACTTACACCTATGAATTCTTTATTTCTTCTTTATTTGTATAGTGTGCCTAGCTGAAGGCGTTAAACTCAGCACATATATAATTTGTTTTCTTCTCAAAGCTGACTAGGTAATCATGAAATTTAGGTGCTTTCTACTCTACTCCACTCTGTTTCATGTCTTTTTAATACAATGAGGACATTGCATTAGATAGGCATGGGAGGTGGATATTCATCTCTGAATCATCTTGTTAGCTCCGTAGATTCTTTTTATTTTCTCTTTATTTTTGAAACAAAAATTGAATTAGAAAAAGAGAACTTGGGCTTTAGAAATTTTTTTCAATCTTAGAGAGTAATACTAAATGACCTGGACACTTAGACCCTTTAGGTACTAGGGATTAGTCAACCTTGGTGTCCACTAAAATGTGAACTTATTTCTCGAGTCCTCGCCATTCTAAATTCAAAATTTAATTGGTTAATAAGTTGGGGTGATAAGTACATGATTTATCAACTCGTCCTTTGATTTGAGGGGACTTTAAGTCTCAACATCTAGACACTATTTGCACTGACTCGCTTTTCGGTAGTTTTAACGAAAATTGGGTAGCTAATGAACTTTCTAAGGTGGTATGGCTGGCAAGTTATTGTGGGTAACAGCCCATTAGTTGGTTGTCCAAAGCCCAACCACACGACCATTCTTTGCCTACTGCCGTTAGGTAAATCTTAGATCATGAAAGCCTCCTACTTTAAAAAAAAAGAAAAAATCCAAAAAGATAAAAAGAAAAATAGAAAAGAAGAAAAGAAAAAAAGAAATAAACCACATTTCACCGCACAAGTATGGTTGACAAGTTATCGTGGGTAACAACCCATTGGTCAGTTGTCCAGAACCCAGCTCACAAAAATGCACATTTAATTCCAAACATTTTGGAAGAAGCGGAGAAGTAGAATAAATCGGGGAGATATGCATTGGGTTTGCCCTTGTGTTGACCCCATAAAAATAAAAGTAGGGAGAAAGCTATCGGTTGGATTGATACACCTATAGGCAGAATTCTTTTTAAGGTCACCTAGGGACGAAGAAACCCGAAGTCTGTTCTGGTTGCCGATCAATGAGTCTATCACATTCAAGAAAGGATGCTTAGAACTTAGAGTTCTCTTGGAGTCTTGGGTGGGTTGAGTAGTCGTAGAAAGCTGCTCTGAAACCCTAAACTCAAAAATCCAAAAAAAATTAGAAAAGAAGAAAAAGAAAAAGATCCTTTTTGCTTTGAATAAAGCGAGGGCTTGGGAGGTCTGCATTTTGGCAAACACTCGGGCACTATTGTCTTTGTAATTTAGGTCTTAGTTGAAATTCTTAAGTGTTGAAAAGTAACTTTTTCCCAAGAAATCTGATTCTAATTCTCTTATAAATAGCATGTAGTTTTGCTAGGGACTAGCAAAAGATAGGCATGTGGGTGTGATGTAAACATGTTTATATCACATAAACCATCTATTTATGCATGTTCTTAGGCATATAGTTGCATCATACATTATAAATATTACATAACATGCATCATCATGCATTTAGATCAGGTTGTATAAATTTTAGGTTAATTTTCTCTTTTTGTGGTCAGGTAACATGGTAACATTTATTGAGGCCTCAGATTGAAGATCCAACCGTACGGATCTAATTAGGGCGACCAGTGGAGTTCAACGACTCGAAGATCGCCCCGATCAAACTTCCATAGCATCAGATGTAGTTCGAGAAATATCATAGGTCAAGGGCCAAGGTGGTGCAATTCCATACCTTTGATGACAAATCCGACCGAATGGATGGGTTCGGTTTGACGATTGCAACCCAATAGCGTGAAAATTGATATAATCCGACATCTGTGACACCACCTATGAGCATTTGAAGATGGATGATCAAGATGGTGCCATGTGGCACCATCCCAACCATTTGCACCCGCCCGTACCCCTTTGCTCGACTCCTGAAGGCTCCCACGATGAGAGATCTTGGCCGTTGGATGAAGATCCAATAGCCAAGATCGGCTGAGAGTGAAACCATCTGCGCGAAAAAGTATCGGCTTGGCGCATTGGTGAAGGGTGCTACGTGGAAGGAGAGGCGCAGGGTTGCGCCCCCACGAGCCTCAGATCAAGCATGGGTCGTGGGCGCAACCAAATTCGACTGTTGGATGAGGTGTAGACAGCTGATGGAGTGGCCATGTGGCCTCACCAGAGTGCACGGATCACGCACACGCAATCAGACGCTCATGCGAATGCCCGATCACACGTAGGCAGGTGTGATGAGGCGAGAGTGAGATCAATCTTAAGTCATCCGATCTCGTGGTTGGACGGCTGAGGATGCGCGAACATGGGAGAGCGTTGAGCATGTAGAAGGCGAAGAGGCAGATGCGCACGTGTGCTTTAGCGATGTGGGGTCATTAGTGACGTTTATATCGGTCACTAAAGATCCCCTCATATAATGTTTTAAGATAAAATGACCTTTTTGCCCCTTCAAACCTCACCTATAAATAGCCCTACGACCCCCACATATTCTTCATCCCTTCCTTTCTTCTCTCACCCCCTCCAAAGCTCTAAGATCTTGTCCCAAACCCGAGGTGCTCCATTAGAGTTAAAATTAGAATTTTTCCACCTTCTCATCCCTGTTCGTGAAGTACCCACGGTTGTCTTCTCACCGCCGTTTGGGAAGTGGATCCTGTTGCGACGTCGCCCTGCCCCGTCCTCTGTTGTCAGTCATCATTCTCCTTCATCTCGCATCTCACCACCATCATCAGGGCACTCCGTCAACGTGGCTTGTCCTCCAAGCAACCATCGAGGAGGATAACTTCTCTCCACCTTCTCTTTTATTGCTTTCTAGCGTAGATTTCCTGCTTTCTATTGTAACAAGTAGTTGTAATGATTAGTTTTAATGAACATTACTCGATGATTATGAAATACTTGTTCATTCTCTCTCTATTGTGTCTTTATTTGTATTATTCTCTCTCTCTCTCTTTCATTCTTTATTCTTTAAGTAGATAGCTAGTGTAGATTCAATTCAACTAGTTAATCTACTTCGTGACAATAAATCAAATGTAATTTTTGATCAAACATCCACCTCCCTGTGTTCGACTTGAAATTCCTTTCGAGTTTCGGTAAATTTATTTATTGACAGATTTTTGTCGCAAATTATGCTACGATGATGGGTTTTCAAAACTCAATCTTTTTGCGTAGATTTTCCGCCACAATAGGAGTTCACCTGAGCTGTTGGATCATCATCCAATGGCTGAGGGGGCCGCACGCGAGATCAAAAGCACAACCATTCGCATGCGTAGCGTGGTGGTCAGCACCTTCAATCAGCAGCGCAAGATGTGCCGACGAGGTAAGAAATGTTGAAATTAGTGGTGGTGGCGAGCGCGGGCGAAATTGAGCCACACAATCGGCAATCAATGGTGAGGGCACGGAACGCGTAGCATAGGTGGAGCATTAGATCAGGCGGTGCGATGGATGCACGGTTGCATGTAGGTTTCGTAGGCTGTGTGGCGTGCGATCTCAGTTGTCGATCTTCGCAATTGAACGACTGATTTCAAATGCACGAGCGTGCTCGTGAGGAGCGTGGTAGCGGTGGAATGGGCAGTTGTGTGTGTGCCACATGGCGCAATCACGTGCATCCGTAACTTGGGCGTGCGATGGCGGTGTGTGGAGAGGCATTTTTGATGCAATCTGAGTCGTTGATTACCAGATCGATAGCCCCTGCTGCTCGAAGTTGGTTGCACAGTTTGGGGGCTCTAAAATACCCATTTTGCCCCTCACTTTGGTTATAAAAAGGACCCTAGACTCTCCATTTGAGAGGCATCTCTTCCTCTAGGCATCTCCTGCTCCCTTCTGCTCTGAAGTGCCCTCTTCCTTCGAGACGTCCACCAAGGCCACCGTCGGTGCATCGCTGCTGCCACTCCACGCCTCTCCAAAGGCCACCAAGGACCACCCTTGGTGCCCTTGTTATAGTAGAAGAGATAGTTCTCCTTTTATTTATTCTATTAGTTCTAGCTCTAGTAATTCCTATTCTAGTTATTTTGGTTTAGTTCTAGTTAGTTTTAGTTATTATTCCTGTCGAGCATTCAACTAATTGGAGCACTTGCCTGATCATTATCTAAATGAAGTTGATTTGGTTTGTATCATATATTTATCTTGCTTAGTGTTTTAGTTCTAGTTAGATTAAATCAGTATTAAATCAAGTCATTTTTCTGCCTCCCTGTGTTCGACTGGGACTTACCAATCTCATTATATTTGTTTATCGACATATTTTCGCACCATACTACAAAAAAATTATTTTCAAAGTTGCGATTCCACGAATTCGATAAAAATGGCACTGTTGCCGTGGAGGCACGATGATTCTTGATTTGATATTTGATTCATTATATTGTCTTGGGTGTATAGGTACAAAACGTGGATTCTGTGCACACATCAAGTGCAGATGAAGAAATTCAAGTACACACCATCACTTAGGTTAGAATTTATTTTTGAAAAAGAAAATTGAAAAAAAAAATTTTGCGAATTGATTGCACAGCAATCATGCAACCTAAAACACCTTAATTAAGCTCGATTCTAGCATAACTTAGGGACAATGAAAGCATAAGCATTGTAATTTGCATAATGGTTAGTTTAATTAGCCGCATAGATAAAATTGCATTTTATGTACTAATGAGAGATGATTTTAATTGCAGATGATTCGAAGCCACGAATGACAGATCAGACTGGACAGATCTGATTAGAACGACGACGGGAATCCAACGCTTTCGAAATTATCTCAATTAGACAACTAAAGCGTCGTGTGCAGTCCATAAAAGAACAGAGATCATGGAGCCAAATGACAAAGATCTGTAACTTAGATGAAAAATCGAACCGCATGGATGGATTTGGATCAACGATCGCAGTCCAACGGCGCAAAAATCAACATAATCGGAGGTTTACATCACCAGATACAAGGAAAAGAAGACGGACAGCCATGATGGTGCCATGTGGCACCATCACAGCCACCCCCTCATCACCGCTCCACCTCTGAAGGCCATTCCTCGTGCATTGTGGGCCATTGGATGGCTATCCAACGGCCACAATACATCCACATTGCCCATCCAACCACACCTCATCAAAGGAAAGAAGATCTCGACCGTTGGATCTTCATTCAATGGCAGAGAATAAGTTACCTTAAAACCTAAATGCAACAAAAAGTCAGAGTAGCGCGTTGGTTAGCACCTTCACTATGAAACAAAAGGCACGCGTTCGATACGCGCCGTGCGCGAAATTGAAGAACTGTTGCTTACAATCGACGTTGGGCTGTCAGATGGAGATTACAGGGCAGAGATCAAACCACATGGCGCAACGATAGCACGCCATGGTCGAACACTGGATCCCACACGCATGTAACGCACGAACTCACACGTTTCCTTCGTTGCGAAGGAGATGCAAGCGTGCGTTTAAGCCGTCTGATCGTAAGTTCGAATGGTTGACGATTAGGCTTTCATTTTGAACAAGCAGTGCAGGCGAGGAGAGAAAGATAAGCACTGAGGTGTCAGGCAGGCGCACGTGGAGGAGTGGGAGCCGTGCGATCGTGGATCAAGGGCTCTGGGCATGCGACGTGTCGCCACCAGGATCAATCCATGCATAAAGGGTGCATTTGAAGGTGTTTTGAGGCCACATCTGATCCGTTGATCTCCCAATTGATGGATCTAATCAAAAGGGAGTTGTTACATGAGTTTAAGGGCTAAAATACCCTATTTGCTTCCCATAAAAACTTTAAAAGAAGGCCCAAAGCCCCTAGTTGAAGGCATCAACTTCAGACATCTCTCTTCCACATTCCTCTAGACCTCTCTCCTTCTACAACTCTGCTCCACCCTTCGTCTCGGCGCTCTGAATCTGAGGTGCTACCGCATCTCGCACAAGAATCCTACAAGCAGCGTTGTCTCTCTACTTCCTTCTATCTCTATCTCTCTATCTCTCTATCTATCTATCTATCTGTTTCTATTAGCATTCTTTATTGTGAAAACTCTATCTAATTGAAATAAAATTATGATCTTCTGAATGCCTGATATTTGCTCTATACATATATACATATATATATATCTATTTAGAATTAGTTTATTGAAAAGCTTTTGTTAAAATCGAGATTGCCTCCCTGCGAACGATCTGATACTCACTGGTCTTTACAAATTTATTTGTCGACGTGTTTTCATGCTATATACAACTAAATAATCTTTTAAAATGTGATTTACATGCCAAACAAGTTGGTGTCGTTGCCGGGGAGGCAACGAAAATTTCTTTTGAAGCTCTTCGGTACGTATTTGAGATTTCTAAGTTGCTATTGATTTCGTGTATGTAGAAAACGAAGAAATTTGAACCAGACATGACAACGGAGAAAGTGTGGGTTCGAATCTCAAGTAAGTACCCGTAGTTTATATTAGTTAGATTTATAAAATTTAGGATTTGGTTGAACCTTAGGATTGGTTAGAATTTTCTTGCTTATTGAAAAAAAGAAAGAAAAAGAAAATCTCTTGATTTTTGGGCTGAACTAAAGTCTTATCTTATAAATTCAATTCTCGAAGATCCAGACGTCCAAAAATTATCAAATTTTACTGGACATGAGTTTTAAAGTCAGGAACAACATATCCAAATTTCGTGCAAATATGAATTATAGAAAAATTTTAAAAATTCACATCCTGATTTGTTATCAATTCGGTTATTGTTCCTGATATTTCAGAGTTCAAAATATCATAGGAATTTTTATACAACTCCGATTGACTTAAAATTTATGGCACTGAGTTTCTAAAGAAATAAAAAATTTAAGAAAAATCTAAAAAAATATTTCCTTTAGTTTGTTTGCACTATTTATCTAATCACGAACTGGGGGTCAAAATAGACTGCAAAACCCCCAGTACACTTTAAATTAGAGAAAATAGTAAACGTACATTAAAAATTCTTGAAAAATATTTTCTAAGTGCCTAGTTAGTGGTGCAATAAGACCAATTGATTGCATTGCTTGGGTCGCATCACCTCTCTGAATTTGGACTTAAAAGAAGCATCTTAGCACTATTTACTTCTAGGGTTTCACATTAAGGATAGAGCACACCTGCATTCCATACTTAAGGGAAATCTATCAAACAAATTGGGATTTGCAAAACTCTTGTGTGTCTCATTAGAATCTTGATTGAAGATATTAACTTAAGTGAACCCTAAAATGCATTAACACAGGCAATTGAATCTTAAAATTCACTTCATCATAAAAAAATTACTTGTAAACCCTTTGCCTGCGCGCTTCACATCTGAAATTAATTTTAAGGCAAACACCCACCTAACACCCATCATATTCCAAAAGCACATCAAACCTAAGCCTAAAATTGAGTATACATGCCCTAGACAGGACTAATAGTCTTGGGGACTTGAAATTAGATTGGGCTAAGGTTAAGGCCTTGTCTACTTGGACCCATTGGTGACAAGAAAGGTCGATGCGGTAACCGCGTTAACCCTTAGTGGTGTCCTGCCGTGCAGGGTGTCCTAAGGGGTCCCACCCTTCTGGCCATCCAAGTAATTTAAGGGTTGATTGATGAGAACCTCATCATGAGCCATAACTAGCTCATTTTGACCTAATACAAAGGATAAAAGCTCCTACATAACTCAAGGAAAGGCTTAACTCAGAGAATTCTGAGTTTAAGGAGAAAACAAGTCATAAGGGGTAAAAATGCAATTTTACCAGTATAATCTGCATACAGGGTAATTCAGGGTCCAAACATAGGTCAAACAAACCAAATAAGAAGGAAAGTGGGATGATCTGATAAGGGCTACAACAATTCCAAGGAACTAAATGATAATCTGTAACCCTAAAACAAACCCACTTCAATTCACGAGGTTCGAGGCAAAGTAAAAATAGAATAAACCCTCTAAAATTCATAGAAAAATAATCTCTAGGGTTTAGAACCTTCAATTTGGCCTTCAGAACCCATTTTGACCTACATTGAGAACCATACCCAATTAATAACTTAATTTGGGTTTTTGCGTAAATTGACTAGTCAAACAAGGTTTAATCTAGAAATAAAATTCACCATCAGATTCCTTAGGTCCTAATTAGTCATGTATAAAAACTTGAGCCTAAGAAGAAACCTTCTTGACCAACTTTACACTTTGGTCCTCATATATTTACTTTTTGGCCCTCAACTTTTGAACCCTCGCATTTCTACCCCTAACTCTCCTTCGTTCTTTGCATTCAGGTCCCTCCTGCCAAAACCTGACCAGCACCATGCTCCGGCGACCTTGCGCGGAGCATGGCGCCGCGCAGGGTAAGGGGGAGGGTCTGGCAAGATAATCGGGGGTGCCCTGCGCCGTCAGCCGTCGCAGGAACACCCCCCCTGGTCGCTGCAACCCACCATACCGGCCGTGCGAACGCACGGACGGTATGGGTTTCCATCTCCGGCGTCCTCCGACGAGGGAGACACGTCGTCTCCCTCCACCCTCCTCTCTGATTCCGCCTCTATAAATACCCCCGTCGCTCCGCCGTTCTGAGTAGCTCGGTCCTGACGGAGAAAGACCCCCACTTCCTCTCTTCCCACTCCGACAGGAAGCTCTCCAGCTCCGGCGGCCTCCCCTCTTCCTCCTCGTCGCTCTGCCACACTACCAGCTGCAGGGTTGCCCTCCCTCGCTCTTCCCGCGCCACGCCGCACCCAGCTGGCGCCTCTCCGGCCCTCTCCTCGCCGCCGCCCCTTCCCCCGGGCATCTTCTTCTCCGGCGACAGTCGATACGACTGTCGCTCGCTCCGGCCCCTCCTCGTCCTGCTAAGTAGGTAGAACTCCTCCTCTTTCTCCCCTCTTCCTTTTCCTCATTTTACATCTTTACTGTTACCCCGATCCGACCAATCGCCCTCACCTTCTCCACCTCCGGCCCCTGCTCCGGCGACCCGCTCCCATCACTCCAGCAACCCACACGGCTCGCCGACCACCGCAGAACCTCCGCCTCCTCACCCTGATCAACCTCCGCCCTTTCACTTCCCCCAAATCACCCTCTGCAACTCCACCGAACAAACCCATCTCCCGACCCACAGTCCGACCTAGGGCAGCCCTTAGGCTCCGCCCCGCCGCCTGCACACCCCCCGACCACCTTCGCCGTGCCACGGCGAAGGTCCTCCGCGTTTCTGATTGGGTCGAGAGGCCGTTTCTCTGTGGGCAGGTACCTGCGCTCGTCGCCGCCATTGTTGAAGCGAAGCAGCTTCGACCTGCTGTCCCAGGTGCGCCGCGCCCAAGTCACGCTCCCAGGCTGTGCGGGGGCATTTCGGCAAAGCGTTAGGCTACAGTTGAGGCGAATCCCTCACGCGAAGGCCTCGCGTAAAGCTGCGATTACCAGCTGCTTCCTCCGCGCAGGCGCCAAATTGGGGTGGGACATTTAGTCCTACCTCGGAAGGCTCTGAAGGAGCGCAGCGGTATAAAGTGAAAAAGTGCTGGAGGCTTATTGCCTCAGCACACGGGGTGAGGTCCCCTTCACCCGCACGGTTACCCGGTCTCGTCCGCGCTCACGCCCCGCGGACCTGGCCCGACCCGACTTAGACTGACCTGCACTCCTCGCCCACCACGCACGCCGGTGGGCCTGGACCCCGGCGCGACCCGTACCCGGCAACCCGGTAGCTCTGGGAGAGCTTTCCTAAGAGTGGCTTTTGTCAGAGAGAGACGCGGGGGAGGGTAGGGTTAGGTTTTGCCCCTCTGATCAAGCTGTGTAAGTGTGCAGGCACAGGTGAAGAAGAACCGTGGAAGAAGACGAAGGCTGAAGGAAGGAGGAGCACCAAGCACCACTGTAGCAGTGACGGTTTAAGTCGTCTGATTGGAAAATCAGACGACGTCCTGAAGGCAAAGAAGGAGAAGGAAGGAGAGGCAGAGGAGGAACACAGAAAGGCCAAGTGAAGACTCTGCAGAAGAAGAAGAGCACGAGAAGAAGATCTGAAGAAAGGAAAAGAAGAAAGAAAGAAGAAGAAGAAGAACAAAAGAAGATAGCAGAAGATCTGAGAAGGAAGAAGAGGAGAAGCAAAGAGAAAAGAAGAAAAGCCAACAAATTCTCTCTCTCTCTTTCTTTATTTTTGTAAAAGAAACTTGTACCCCTAGAATACAACTTGCTCCCTGAGTTCGACCTCGGGAACTCTTTATTTCCGAGTAACAAATTGTATTAAACTGGTAATCACCTCTCTATACTATACTACGACGAAATAATAAAACTATAGAGGAAGGTCGCCACCATTGATCTAACTTAGACATGTTTTGGGGATCCAGGATCAGGTCTATTTAGGGTTGACACTTTAAGGACTAGTTTGATTGCTTATATTGAAAGGGTGGAGTATTCTCTCATCTATTAACTTTCGTCTAGTACATGGATGCTAAAAGGTCTCTGAACCCTAACTTGGTACCACCTTTAGAAAATAAACTAAGGAGAAGACCCAATTTTTCTGAATACATTCCAATAACCAATTGCCATGAGGAAGAATTGATTGAGGAGGAAACCATGGAATCATACTCTTTTGCCTCACACTATTCCTCCTTTTCTCTCTATCTCAACCCTTCCCTTACTTCAACTTCTTTAGGATGGGAGAACTCTCCTCAACATCTGGGACTTGATTCCCTTACCTACACCTCATATTCCCTAGGTATATCAAGGCCTACCTCGAATTCCACATGAAACTTCGGATATCAAGGGTCTCTAGAACTGCAAAAGACACTCTCCATGCAGGACCAGCACCTAATTGGAATGACCAACTATCTTGACTGGTTTAGCTAAACTCATCTCTCCTAAGATCAGGGATATGCCTCAGAATCTCAATACCTAGAATACCAATCCTATCCTCAAAATCACTATGCAAATTATCCCAATCCCACCCAAACAACTTCACCTTCTCATTGGGATAACCCTACACCAACCAACCAAGGATATGATTCTTACCCTAGGTATTCAGATGATAGATATTCTGATTCAACTGAGGAAAGAGATCCTAGAAATTGTTATCCTCAGCCTGCTCAAATCCCTGACCATGATGGTGATCTTGAGATCACCCAATTACTCCAAGTAGTCCAGGGGATGAGAGAAGCTAATAAAAGAAATACAAATAATCTGACAAAATAGTTCAATAGAATTCAGAAAGTACAAGGTGATAAAACTGGTCCGAGTATGGCACAAGTTGGTGGTAGGCCACTCGAGGTTGAGGATTCAACCTTAAGTATAACATCTTATCCAATCCCAACCTCTACATACACTGAGCCCACCCACCAGCCTCGTGATTATGTAGAGCAGATCCTACTTAGGACTATAGCTGAACTAATAAGTAATTTTGATATCCTAAAAATTGACTTTGAGGAGGAAGGCTCACTTGAGGAATTATATCTTGATTTAGGCCTTGAATTGCAACCATTCTATTTTGAGGAGCCAATCCATGGTGGGCCGGAGTATCAGTCTTTTATGTTTAAAGACACACAATTGGACTACATGGATGATTTGGGAGGATCAAAGCAAGATCAAGAAGATAGAAAGATTGGGGACAGTGACACTCTCAGCCAAGCAAGGTTGGATGACTCTAATGTCATCTCGTCTGAGGATTACCATGATCAGATGTGCTTAAACGATTTGATATATGGATTTAGCGATACTAATCATTCTAAGATATTCCATATAGAAGTCGAATCTGTTGTCACTTCTGTTTCAGCTAATTCGCACCCTTCTCTTCCCATCCAATAGAGTTCTGAAGAAAAATCTGACTCTTATCCCCAACATCTCGAGATTGAACAAGACAAAGAATCCCCTTATGGAAAAGATGTTCAAGAAATTGCAGAATTACTAGGGATGACTTATGAAGATCTATCTGAGGAAGCAAAGAATTTAGTTGAATCATGGAATCCTGAGGAGTTTGATTTGACTGATGAGGAATAGAGAAACATTTCCTTAGAAGATGTAATTCAAGAGAAAAATAATTGGGATCAAATTCAGAAGTCCACAGAACAAAAAGGATTTGAGGTGTTGACTAATCTAAACCCCGATCTTACTCCCCCTAGGGTTGTGATTCTAAGGAATAATGAATTTTCATCCATTACAGTTGAAGACTTGCATCATGATTTGGGCAATTCAAATGAGATTTTTGATCACCCCAAGGACGAGATTGAGGATTTTGACCTAGATATCCAGCATGATGTGGGTAAATCCAAAACTAGTAAGATGGACCACTAGATCCTATTTGACTTAACTACTCTGCATCCATCTACACCTGACTTAACTTGTGAAGTGGTTTCCTATACCATTTCAAACTACACCACTCAGGTTCCTCCTTTCATTTCCTATCACTTTCAAGACCTGTATGATTTATTCCCAACGGACCACACTTTATCCACCTCATCTGCCTTCCTCATGCATCACTTTTTAAGGTTGCCACTATCTACTTTTCACTTTGGCACCCGCACTAATGTTTCTCTCTTTTGTAGCATTTGGCTGCAATTAATTTCAAGCCCGTTCCCTTTATTTTTCCGACCTTTTAGGCTTGGTATTCACCATCAACTGATCCACATTTGTGGATCACTGATCCTTGCATTGCATGGCCATATCTTCATTTTTATCCTAACTCAACCCATTAATCTGATCATTCATTTTTGGGTTTAGGTTCGGCAAATGACGTTAAACTTAGCGCTGGCTAGGAGGCAACCCATATACATTACGGGTAGCTTTGCATCTTCTGCATCCATATTGAACTGGATTAAAAGCATAGTCGGGTAATATCCCCTCCTATTGCTTATTATATTTTGATTTTCATTCATACATTTCAAGGAGGACATTGTAATGAATAGGCATGGGGGGGTGGACATTGCATGTCTTATTTTTGTTGGTGCTAGAGCACCGCGATCGTTTGTTTTGATGATAACAAAACACGTGTCATTTAACATTTGCACTTGGAGTATTAGATTTCAGGCAAATTGCAAATGGAGACGTGATTAGACGGAGTTCGAGCTCGCATCTAGGATGGATTGGAGGAGCTTGATGGAGAACAGAGGTGATTCGCGAGGAGCGATAGATTGAAGATGGAAGGACAAGAAGAATAAGATAGAAATCTATTTATTTCTTTCATGTACTTTTGTCTTTATTTCCTTGCTCTTTTTGTTCCTTAGAACATCATGTTAAAGTGCCTCAAAGTACCCTAACAGTAGTCCTAGGAACATCTGCACAACCCTAGGATACTTAGGTTTTCTGTAGAGAACTTAGAAAACCAATATAGGATTCAAACAACTTTTTCAGACGTCTAATTCCAAAATCAGATGTCTGATAATATGTTTTAAGACGTCTAACTGTTGATTCAGACGTCTGATAACATTTAGGCTGGACTTAGTCAGCTCTGTCTGATGAAATCAGATGTTTAGACCTCAGACCAGACGTCTTAGAAGACGTCTGATGATTTTGCCAGACGTCCAATTAGTGGACCGTTGGCTGGCTTAACCAACACTGAATAATAAGACCGTTAGAGCCTTATCAGACGTCCTTAAGCCTTTCCAGACGTCTGATAAATGACCGTTTTACCTCGGCTAACCCGAAAATCTCTTCTCAAAGATTTTCTAGCCATTGCACTCTCTTGGAAATCCATTCCCGCAGAAAAGTAGGTTTCCAGACGTCCAGATATAGTGCCAGACGTCTTGTATGTCGTCTGATGGACTTGCACAAGAACCCTGTTTAGACCTGATTCAAGTCAGGAAGAAACCCGCCTAAAATCAGACGTCTGACTTTGTTCCTAGACGTCTGATGCTAGGATCAGACGTCTGATAACCCTGTCAGTGCAATCATTGTTCCTGATTTCGGCCTGATTCTCTTGGGCTTTGCACCCAACGGCTGTGGAAGCTTTCCTAAGCCTTCCAAAGCCTTCCTAAGGCCTCTATAAATAGAGAAGAACCTCTTGCACACAAACACACACCAAGAGACACCTAGTAATACACTTTGACACTCTTTTGTGTCCAAGAAAAGCTCTTGCTCTCCAAGCTCAAGTTCTTCATCTTGAGAGCATCAATCCTTTGCGCACTCGCTCTCTTACCGTAGTTCACGAGAGCAACGTTGCGCCGTCGTGTAGCTCACGCACCTGCATCATCGATTCGACGCACTCCTTGCAAAGGGAAGCATCTTAATTCCTATAGAAGCTTAGGTTAAAAATTACTTTGTTGGCTCTATAGGACTGTTGTTATTTTATCTTTGTTCTTTGGTTGGGTATTCGCTTTACGAATTCCCGTCTCCCTCGTGGGACAAAATCCTTCTCGTGAAGAGAATGGGTTTGAGGTACGCTACCCTCGTATAAAGTAGCGTGGTTGTAATTGAGGTTGAATCACCCTCGTTTAAGTGATTCGTTTAGTGGATTTGATCAACTTGGTTGATCAGAAAATCCTAACTCGAGAGGGTTAGGTGGTGGTTTTCACCCGATTTGGGTTTCCACCTAAAAATAATTATGTACATTGTGTGATTGAATTTTGTGAGATTGTTTTACATTATATTTCTGCAATTTATTAGTCACCCCCTCCTAGTAGGGAATCTACAATTTTTATGTCAGAAAAGAAAACATTTTGGCATAAAGAATTTTTATTAAGGTTTTATTAGGGATTATTCTTAAGTTGATTCCTGAGTTTAGAATCCAGTACAATTTCACACTTACACGTAGAATTTGCAATGGATCCTTTGTGAAGACTGATAAACATCTTTAGTTTGTTGAGAAGAAGCAGTACTTCTCCTAAGCCCTTGGATAGTAATTAGGGAGTTAGGCAAACTATCTTCTAACAGATCCACTAAACAAGTGTGAGATGTGAGTAAAAAGTCTACTGGTGTCCTAATGTTAGTATGAGGAATCTTAACTTCTGGATAATTAGATAATGATACTCGAAGTTAGGCATAGTTTTCGCTCTTGGTTTCTACGTACAAGTTCTTAGTGCAAATATCTTGAGAGCCACCAAATAAGGCAAAGATGCAGAGAGCGGGTTCTAATAAAAGCAGGACTGAGGTGGATAGTCACAACCATCCTTTACGAAATCCTCAGTTGAAGGAGGGTATTAATATCAAGGTCAGAAATACACTGTCCTATCCATTTCCTTTCTGGTGATGAGAATAAGCATTTCCACCAAATAAGCCACCTGATATCTTCTTGAACACCCCTAATCCCAAATAATGCCTCGTAAATAAAAAGTTTGAATGCTATACTGCATTGCATTAGTAGATATTTGGATGCAAAAAAAAAGAGAAAAAGAAAAAAAGAGAAAAAGGAAAAAATAATATATATACATTTATAGAAAAAAAAGGGGAAAAAGAAAAGAAAAAAAAAAAATATATATACATAGAAAAGATTTAGAAAAAGAAAAGAGCAAAAAAAAAAAGAGTTTGAGTTAGAGTTTATTTCAAGTGTAATGAGGTAACAACACCTACCACCTGAAATTACACTAGAGGGGGGGTGAATAGTAAATTTAGAAAATATTGCAAGACAAAATACAATCACAAAAAGAGGCACAAGATTTTTAGGTGGAAACCTAAACTAGATGAAAACCACCACCTAAGCCAATTCCTTGACTTAGGATTTTTGATCACAAAGTGATCAATCCACTAACCAAACTACTTAAACGAGGGTAGTGTACCTCAATTATAAATCCTACCTCCGATACCTAAACAGAGGTTTCTCCCTTCATAATGAAAAGATGGGGACCTGACAAGTCGGATACCCAAACTACAATAATAGAATAAGAATGAAACAACACTTATAGAACACCCCAAAATATTAATAACTTCCTTATCTATTAAGCATCAAAAGAACTCCCTGAGGATCAGTAGAATGAAGTGCACCGGGAGTGTTGATTTTCCCTTTAATCAGAGTGTTGGCAAAACACAAGGGCAATAGTAAGTAAGGAGTAGTGAGCAAGTGATTTTCTAAGGAAATTGTATCTCAAGAGGTGTGTTTGCCTAAGAGGGGTTGTAGTCTATTTATAGGCAAGTTTAGAACCTTCAAGAAGGCTTGGGAGAGGTCTCCTAGCCATTGGAGGCAAGTCCCAAGAGATTGGGATGAAATCCAACACAAATCAAGGCAATTATGAATCTGACACCAATATCAGACGTTTGATTTTTGGTTTAGACGCCTTGTAAGACATCTGATTCTATTAGTCAGGCTCACTATTTTCATTGGATCAAAATAGGGATGTTTGATATATTCATATAAGATGTCTGATACAAATATTGGACGTCTAATTATAAGTGGGTTCATTCCTATTTTGACTAGATCCAAACAGGGTTCTAGATTTTAAGTAACAGATGTCAGTCTGGACGTCTGCCAGATTTCATAGACGTCTGGAAAAATATTAATGACAGCCTTGTAATATAAGAGTCGAACTTTGGTTTCTAATAAGAGTGTGCAAAAATAAATGGGCAATGGTCCATTGATAGACATCTGGTGATATGTCTAGACGTCTAAAAGTGTATTTGCCCATTATACCAACACAATAGAGAAAAAATGGGCATTTGAGTCTAACGGTTGGTTTAAGGACGTCCAGGCTATGTGTTGGACGTCTGCATAAGGCTATGGACGTCTGATAGAAGGTTGCTTCGACTGATGCCTAAGAGGTCAGAATGTAAAGGCAAGGTTATAGGCAATTAGACATCTGAAATAATGATTAGACGTCTTAAAGTTGAAAATCAGATGTTTGACTGTTGTGATGGATGTCTAATTTGTGTCTTAGTGTTAGGTTTTTGTTTCTAATTTATCCTAAGTGTAGAGAGCCTAAGTTAGCTATTTATTAGTTATGTTTGGGGGCTCTTTACAATATCTTTAGACTCAAATAAAATAAAGATTACAATCTTTGAAAGTTTACATAAAAAGCCTATGACCTATGACAAGACTTATGCTAATCTAGTCTTCACGCTTTTAATCCTCCAACCTGGAAAACTCCATGAAACCTGAAATTGTGTTATTACAGAGAAAAATATGCTATGCCTATGTTTTATCTCTTTTTTTTATTTTGTAAAATCATCAAAATATTATTTATGAGGGGTTGAACTAACAATCTCTCCCTTTTTGATAATTTTCAAAATATATCTGTAGGTTCTTATTTTCTCCCCCTGAAGGTTGTACTTAGTAATCTATACCAATTTTGAAAAGATTTTTTGAAAGTTTGCATGTCATGTCCTAAGTTCTTTTCATGCCATTTCCTAAGATCTTTTCATGTCATTTCCTAAGTTTTTCCCTAAGTTCTCTCTCTTTTTGAATATCATCATGAAGGGTTTTGAAAGGGGTTGGATCTTAAACTACAAGTGTTATATAATGACGTTTATAAAGTATAGATCATTAATAAAATCTGCATGCTAAAGTATAATAAAAATGGCAGAGCATTAAAGTAAACTAACTAGGGAAAAAATGTATGTGCCCTAAGCATAAACTAGCTATTATTCCCAATATATATATATATATATATATATATATATATATATATATATATATATATATATATATATATATATATATATAAGTATGGGGTCAAAGCCCCTTAATACAAGCCAACATTGAAAGATAGAAAGAAAGAAAACAAAAGAACTAAACTAGTCTTCTTGATCGTGGTGGCAGCGGCAGCGAACGAGTCCTTGACCCATCTACAAATTTTGAATGTTAGTACGAAGTTCGTTGATGTCGCGGCGCATACCTCCCATATAAGTGTACATCTTGCTGGTTCACCACAATAAGATAGAGATGCTCGAGGAGATGGAATCTGTGGCAGGATCCCATGTCTCATCAAAGCTCGATCGAGAAGCTTCTATTTGAAGAGGACACTCTTCATGGAGATCTAGAAAGGGTGGAAGGGGTTCTTCTTCAGCGAGCTCTTTGGCTGGCTCAAGATGCTCTCTAAGAATGTGGATCTTGGTGGCTGTGGCCTGGTTGTAGGACTCAATCTTTTTATCTACCACCTGGTCATCGATGGAAATCCGATGACTTGCAAAAATCTTGGTTAAAATGGACCCAAATGGTAGAGACGCCCCATGGTCCTCATTCATAACACGAACAATCAGGCGGTAGTAGTTGAAGGGAATGTGACGTACGATGGCAAAAAGAAGCGCCTTGTGTTGGCGCGAGATATAGTCAAACCTCCCGATTTATTTAGAAGGTCCCACCCAAAAATGCGAGAGAGTAATCGGGGAAGAGGTTTGAGGTTCTTGCATGGTAGGGTACCAAGATTTTCTACATATCTTTCAGGTAGGACTAATTCTTGATTGATGATTTCTAAGTAATATTGCCTCAAAATGTCATTGAAATCATTTCCCTCATTAGGGATGGCAAGAAGGGCGAAAATAGAATTAGAGGTGATATGAATTTCACGCCCAAATAAATGAGTATGTAACTCAAGTTCATCGTTGCTGTAGTCTTCAATGATGTTGGTGTAGAAAAGTCGGACAAGATCAGGAAACACGCCAATAGTTCAAATGCTAGAGTGGAACTATCGGTCAAAATAGTAGAAGAGATGAAGGGTTTCAAAATGTTCCCGAAGGTTTAGATGGGCAAAGTCATTCCATACAATGAATCAAGGACTCTTGACTTTGGCATTTGAGAAGCGACAAAATCGTTGTCTAGTGATGTCGCCACGTAGTTGGTCAACCAAATAGGTGGAAGAGGAGGTGGAAGGGCACTCAACTTGCTTCTGACGAGGAGGCATTTTGGATAGGTTGGGTGGGTTGGTTTGGAGGGTGGGGTTTGGTGTTTTAGGATAGGACACCTGCAAAAACAATGCCACACCAGTCATTCAACCAAATTTTCATACATAAGGCAATATAGTGCCATACATGCATACAATAGAAAACAACGGAAAAAAAATTTGTGTGGCAGTATGCCTTGAGGTAATACAACCTGCCATAATGTTGTGACAATATACCTTTGAACTGAAGCCACTAAGACGACGACTTGAATCACTTGAGGTAATACCCTTGCCATTAACATCCAAAGGTACAAGACATTCATTCAAGCTATGAAAAAAAAAACAAGTTCCAAGCTCTAGGTTTTGTTATAGGGTTTTAGCTCCTAGGGCAAAAGAAGCATGATATAAGAGGAAAGCTTATATGAGTTGTATATCAAAGGAAAAACAAGTTGGGGACTTTAAAAGGACCTGATCAAAGCCTATGGAAGGAGATACCCTAAGGGTTTAAGAGGTTATACCCATGGAGGAGGGTCTCTAGATGCGAGGAGGAGTAGGGCATGTGCGCAGGAGTGTAGCTACATTGCCAGTCATCGGGGAGGCAGAGCGGTCATCTGATGGCTAAATGGGTAGCACCAACTTGCAGCCGGCGGTCGTTTGGCGAAAGAGGGTTTAGGGATTTTGAGCGTGGGGGAAGTGGGACCTCAACGAGTGGTTTTTTTTATACCCCAAGGGGTTAAGCAAGTCTCCCCTTGAAGTTGGGTATAATTTCATTGCAAAACCATCCAGAGAATAGACATGAAGTGGCAGATTTTGGCCAGATCAGACGTCTACTAATGTCGTCAGATGTCTGGATTGGCCATTTGGGATTTTAAGTCTTCTGATCGCATCGTCTGAGTTTAATATCAAACGACTAATAGGGCATCTAATTAATAATTTAGACGTCTGACTTCTGTAGACATACCTTCCTGAAAAATGGTTTATGCTCCAGGTTATCATCCAATTTTTGTATTAGACGACCAAACCAACGTCTAAAATGAAAATTAGACGTCTGATCTCTAAAATCAGTCCTTCCTGGATCTCACCCTAAAGCTATAGGTTGTCATCTAATTTTTTTTATCAGACGACTTACAAGATGTCTGAATAAATCATCAGACGTCTTAATCCAAACTTCCTAATCCAAATCTTGATGCTAAATAGACGTCTGTCAATAGACCTGGATGACAGTCTAGACGTCGGTGTATGATAACGGACGTTTGGAATAACACTTTTCTCAACTCTACTCAGATATGACTAAATAAAATCGATGTCTGTTCCACATATCCAGACGTCAAATTTTTAAGTATAAGACATCTGTGGTATTAATCAAACGTCTGATATTGTACAGAATGTGCATTTTGATGTTTGAACTGTGTTTGAAGGTTCTTAACTTGATAAAGTCATGGCTCCTTCTATGTTCATGACAAACAAAATTCTATTAAGTCAATAAATTCTTCAAATGTCACTTAACTTACATATGCCTTGTTTCCTACGTATGTAATTAAAATGATCATAATTCAAAGATTTAATGAAAATATTAGCCAATTGCATTTCAGCACAAATAAATTCAACCTTGATTTCTCCCTTAAGTACATTATCCCTCAAAAAATGATGTCGAACACCAATATGCTTTCTATAGGAGTGATGTATGGGGTTTTTTGAGAGGTTGATAGCACTAGTATTATCACATAATATTTTTTTCTTATTAAATATAAAATTAAAATCCTTCAAAGTATTTTTCATCCATAGCACTTGGGACCACGTTAGAGTGGCGGCTATGTATTCAGCCTTCGTGGTTGATAGGGCTACACTAGATTGTTTCTTTGAGAACCAAGAGACTAGTGATTCACCCAAGAATTGTTACATCCCACTAGTACTCTTCCTATCGGTGCGGCTATTTGCGTAGTCCGCATCGCTATATGTGACTAAGTTGAATTGTGGACTCCTAGGGTAGAATAAGCCATAATCAGATGTGTCAACTAGATATCTAAATATTCATTTTACAACATTTAAGTGTGATTGTTTAGGATTTGATTGAAACCTAGCACATAAGCAGGTACTAAATAAAATGTCAGGTCTATTGGAAGTTAAATACAGTAAAGTTCCAATCATGCTACGATAGAGCTTTTGATCTATGGGCATACCTGATTCGTCCAAGTCTAGGGAAGTTGTGACACTCATAGGAGTGTCTTCCCTTCACTTTTCCCCATTTCAAATCTTTTTAGCATCTCCTTTGTGTATTTTGATTGACACACAAAGGTCCCGAATTCGAGTTGAGTGATTTGTAAACCCAAGAAGAACTTGAGTTCACCTAGCAAACTCATTTCGAATTCTTCCTGCATAATCTTTGAGAACTTTCTACACATAGATTCATTAGTAGCACCAAAGAGAATATCATCTACATATATTTGAACTAGTAAAATATCTTTTCCTTTTCTTTTAATGAATAATGTGGAATCAGCTTCCCCTATAAAATGTTTGCATTTAACAAATAGTCTTTGAGCCTCTCATACCAATCTCTAGGAGCTTGCTTTAGACCATATAGTGCTTTGTTTAATTTATATACAAAATAAGGCTTATCTTGAGACTCAAAATCCGGAGGTTGTTTTACAAAAACTTCCTCCTTAATGAATTCATTAAGAAACATGCTCTTAACATCCATGTGAAAGAGTTTAAAGCTAAGGAAGGTGGCATAAGCAAGAAGCATGTGAATTGATTCGAGTCGAGCTATGGGAGCGTAGGTCTCGTCAAAATCAATTCCTTCTTCTTAGTTGTACCTTTGTGCTACCAAACGAGCCTTATTCCGAATGACTATACCGGATTCATTCAACTTGTTCTGGAATACCCATTTGGTTATTACCGTTTGCCCTTTAGGCTTGGTACTGTTGGTGCTAGAGCACCATGATCATTTGTTTTGATGATAACAAAACACGTGTTATTTAACATTTGCACTTGGAGTCTTAGATTTCAGGTCAATTGCAAATGTAGAGGTGATTAGACGGAATTCGAGCTCGTATCCAGGACGGATTGGAGGAGCTTGATGGAGAACAGAGGGGATTCGCGAGGAGCGATAGATTGAAGATGGAAGGACAAGAAGAATAGAATAGAATTCCATTTTTATTCCTTTCTTGTACTTTTGTCTTTATTTTCTTGCTCTTTATTTCCTTAGAAAATTATGTTAAAGAGCCTCAAAGTACCCTAACAGTAGTCCTAGGAACACCCGCACAACCCTAGGATACTTAGGTTTTCTATAGAGAACTTAGAAAACCAATATAGGGTTCAAACAGAGTTTCCAGACGTCTAATTCCAAAATCAGACGTCAGATAAAGTGTTTTAAGATGTCTGACTGTTGATTCAGATGTCTGAAAATATTTAGGATGGACAAGTTAGTTCTGTCTGATGAAATCAGATGTCTAGACCTTAGACCAGACGTCTTAGGAGACGTCTGATGACTTTGCCAGACGTCCAATTAGTGGACTGTTGGCTCTCTTAGCACACACTCAAGGATATGACCGTTAGAGTCTTATTAGACGTCCTTAAGTCCTTCCAGACGTCTGATAATTGACCGTTTTGCCTCGACTGACCCGAAAATCTCTTCTCAAAGATTTTCTAGCCGTTGCAAATCTATTCCCACGAAAAAGTAGGTTTCCAGACGTCCAGACATAGTGCAAGACGTCCTGTCTGTCGTCTGATGGACTTGCGCTAGAACCCTGTTTAGATCTGATTCAAGTCAGGAAGGAACCTGCACGAAATCAGACGTCTGACCTTGAAATCAGACGTCTTAAAGTGGTCTTCCAGACGTCTGATGCCATAATTAGACGTCTGATTACCCTGTCAGTGTAATGATTGTTCCTGATTTCTAGTTTATTCACTTGGGTTTTGCACCCAACGGCTATAGAGCTTTTCCTAAGCCATCCAAAGCCTTCCTAAGGCCTCTATAAATAGAGGAGAACCTCTTGCACACCAATACACACCAAGAAACACAAGACACACCTAGCTACACACTTTCACACTCTTTTGTGTCCAAAAAGACTCTCTAGCTCTCCAAGCTCTAATTCTTCATCTTGAGAGCATCAAGCTTTGCCCACCCTCTCTCCAGCCATAGTTCACGAGAGAACGTAGCGCCGTCGTGTTGTTCACGCATCCGCGTCGCCGACACACTCTTTTCAAAGGGGAGTTTCCTAATTCCTATAGAAGCTAGGTTTAAAATTACTTTGTTGGCTCTATAGGATTATTGTTCTTTTATCTTTGTTATTTGGTTGCGTATTCACTTTGCGAATTCCCGTCTCCTTCGAGGGACAAAATCCTTCTTGTGAAGAGAAGGGGTTGAGGAACGCTACCCTCGCACTTGTAGCGTGGTTGTATTTGAAGTTGAATCACCCTCGTTTAAAGTGATTCATTTAGTGGATTTTGATCAACTTGGTTGTCGGAAAATCCTAACTCAAGAGGGTTAGGTGGTGGTTTTCACCTGGTTTGGGTTTCCACCTAAAAATACTTGTGTACTTGTGTGATTGTCTATTTTGTAGATTGTTTTATTTTCATTTTCGCAATTATTACGTCACCCCCTCCTAGTAGGGAATTACAGTTGGTATCAGAGCAGGTCTTGCTGTTTCGGCGTAACACTCGGCAAGAAGATCATGGAGGGGAGCACATCCGCAATTCGAATCTCCGAGGGGCAGTCCACGTCCCGTCCGCCATTCTTCAACGGGAGCAACTACCCCTACTGGAAGCTGCGGATGAAGACTTGGCTTCAAGCCAATGACTTCACGATTTGGGCCAAGTGCGAGACGCCATTTGAGATCCCAGAAAAACCCGTGGGAGGCTACTCACAACAACAAATTCGTGAACTCTCTTTGAACATGAAGACCATGAACGCCCTCTATTGTGTGCTCAGCTCGGAGGAGTTCAACAGAATCTCGCAATGCGCCACCGCATACGAGATTTGGCACACACTTGAGATAACTCATGAAGGTACCTCTAAGGTAAAAACCTCTAAAATTAATTTACTTTCTGAAGAATTTGAATCTTTTTCAATGAAATCTAATGAATCTTTAAGTGAGATAAACACTAGGTTCACTCTCATTGTAAATAACTTGAAAGCTTTAGGGAAGACTTTCATCAAGGGGGAGCTTCAAGGGAAGCTTCTTCGTTCCCTTGGACTGGAATGGGGACAGAAAGTCACCGCCATCGAGGAGGCAAACGAAGTGGAGGAGCTCAACATGGAAGATCTCCTAGGCAATCTAATGGCCTACGAGACTAAGTTGAAGCAGAAGAAGGATACACCGGAGCCTGAATCGAAGATGACTCTCGCCTTCAGAGCCACGTCGGATAGCGAGGTAAGTTCCGACGATGAAGACTTTAGAATTTTACTTAAAAAATTTTCTAAGTTTTGTAGGGAATTAAAGAAAGAGAAAAAGGAGAAGAAGGAAAGCCCGAGACGTTGCTACCACTGCAACGAGAAAGGGCACCTACGACCAGAGTGCCCTCTTCTCAAAAAGGAGAAGAAGGAAAAGGAAAAGAGATATAAGAAGAAGACGTTCCAAGCCACTTGGGACGATTCCAGCTCGGAGGAAGAAGAAGAAGAAAAGTCTGTAGAAGAAGAAACCGCTTGCTTCGGTTTCATGGCCAGAGGAAGCGACAGCGAAAGTGAAAGCGACTCAGACAACGAAGTAAGTTACGACTTACAAGAAGCTTTTAATGAACTTTTTGAAGTTAGTAAAGCACTTAAGATAGAAAATAAAAGCATGAAAAAGAATCTTAGCTTTCTTAAATCTGAAAATGATAGGTTAGAAATAAAACTTAAGGATGTAGAAGCTTGTCTTAAAAATGATAACCTATTATTAGAAAATCATAACCTCATCAATGAAAATAATAAATTGATTGAGGAAAATGTTAGTCTAAAAATAGAAATTTCTGATTTAAATACTAAGATGGATATTATAGAAAAAGAAATTGCATGTCTTAGGGAAAACTCCAACAAATTAATCAATAAAGTAGATAATTTTTATAGCCCTAAGGTTGAGAAAGGATCTCCGTCAAGGAGACCTGCTAACAGATCCGGATCCAAGCTCACTTGGATACCGAAGGAAGATTTGGAATCTTATTTTGTAGGTTTTAGGGATGACTACAACGCAAAGGACTGGACCTACAAGCTCAAAGCTAGTCAACTCAAGTTGGGAGAACCAAGGAGTAGACCAAGGAGGAGAACAAGAAGACCGACGAGACGGCGAACAAACGATTGACCCACCGCACGTCGACCACCAGATTGGAGACCGGCGCCAATGCCCGGGCCTCGAAGCTACGGATGGGAGCCCCATCTGATGTGGCATCCACCACCACCATTTGGGCCATTTTATTGGCCATGGTAGGTGAGGTAAAACCCTTTACCCTATCCTTTTATCATAAGCATTTAGATAGGGGGAGCAAAAAAATTATAAGCTAATTATCAATTTTTAAGGGGGAGATATAAGATAGCTAAATTTCCTTTAGAAAGGGGGAGAAAAATAATAGCTATCTTGTTGTTATAAAAAAAAAGGGGGAGGACATTACCTTTGTTAAAAGAAATTTATAGAAGAGCATGTTTTAAGGGGGAGTTATAGGAAATCAATTTATACCTTTTTGATAATGTCAAAAAGGGGGAGGATTTTTTGCATTTTTATTTATGGTTTTGTTATCATCAAAAAGGGGGAGATTGTTGGTGCTAGAGCACCACGATCATTTATTTTGATGATAACAAAACACGTGTTATTTAACATTTGCACTTGGAGTCTTAGATTTCAGGTCAATTGCAAATGTAGAGGTGATTAGACGGAATTCGAGCTCGCATCCAGGACGGATTGGAGGAGCTTGATGGAGAACAGAGGGGATTCGCGAGGAGCGATAGATTGAAGATGGAAGGACAAGAAGAATAGGATAGAATTCCATTTTTATTCCTTTCTTGTACTTTTGTCTTTATTTTCTTGCTCTTTATTTCCTTAGAAAATTATGTTAAAGAGCCTCAAAGTACCCTAACAGTAGTCCTAGGAACACCCGCACAACCCTAGGATACTTAGGTTTTTTGTAGAGAACTTAGAAAACCAATATAGGGTTCAAACAGAGTTTCCAGACGTCTAATTCCAAAATCAGACGTGTGATAAAGTGTTTTAAGACGTCTGACTGTTGATTCAGATGTCTGAAAACATTTAGGCTGGACAAGTTAGTTATGTCTGATGAAATCAAACGTCCAGACCTTAGACCAGACGTCTTAGGAGACGTCTGATGACTTTGCCAGACGTCCAATTAGTGGACCGTTGGCTCTCGTAGCACACACTCAAGGATATGACCGTTAAAACCTTATCAGACGTCCTTAAGCCCTTCCAAACGTCTGATAATTGACCGTTTTGCCTCGACTGACCCGAAAATCTCTTCTCAGAGATTTTCTAGCCGTTGCAAATCCATTCCCACGAAAAAGTAGGTTTCCAGACGTCCAGACATAGTGCAAGACGTCCTGTCTGTCGTCTGATGGACTTGCGCTAGAACCCTGTTTAGATCTGATTCAAGTCGGGAAGGAACCCACATGAAATCAGACGTCTGACCTTGAAATCAGATGTCTTAAAGTGGTCTTCCAAGGGTCTGATGCCATAATTAGACGTCTAATTACCCTGTCAGTGCAATGATTGTTCATGATTTCGGGTTGATTCACTTGGGCTTTGCACCCAACGGCTATAGAGCCTTTCCTAAGCCATCCAAAGCCTTCCTAAGGCCTCTATAAATAGAGGGGAACCTCGTGCACACCAATACACACCAAGAAACACAAGACACACCTAGCTACACACTTTCACACTCTTTTGTGTCCAAAAAGACTCTCTTGCTCTCCAAGCTCTAATTCTTCATCTTGAGAGCATCAAGCTTTGCGCACCCTCTCTCCTGCCATAGTTCACGAGAGTAACGTAGCGCCGTCGTGTTCACGAATCGGCGTCGCCGACGCACTCCTTTCAAAGGGGAGTTTCCTAATTCCTATAGAAGCTAGGTTTAAAATTACTTTGTTGGCTCTATAGGATTATTGTTCTTTTATCTTTGTTATTTAGTTGGGTATTCGCTTTGCGAATTCCCGTCTCCTTCGAGGGACAAAATCCTTCTCGTGAAGAGAAGGGGTTGAGGAATGCTACCCTCGCACTTGTAGCGTGGTTGTATTTGAGGTTGAATCACCCTCGTTTAAAGTGATTCATTTAGTGGATTTTGATCAACTTGGTTGATCGGAAAATCCTAACTCGAGAGGGTTAGGTGGTGGTTTTCACTCGATTTGGGTTTTCACCTAAAAATACTTGTGTACTTGTGTGATTGTCTATTTTGTGAGATTGTTTTATTTTCATTTCCACAATTATTACGTCACCCGCTCCTAGTAGGGAATTACAGGTACTAGATCCTAAACTTCATTCCTTTGGAATTGGTTGAGTTCCTCCTGCATGGCCATCATCCAAGGTTCTTTGGAGCATGCTTCCTTGACACTCTTCGGTTCAACTTGAGATACAAAGGCAGAGAGATCGAAAGAGCAACTAAAACGAGATTAGGTTTTGACACCATCAGAAACACTTCTAATGACTTGACTTTCGGGATGATCCCTTTGATATAACCAATCTTTTGGAAGTTTATGGATATTGGAGTTTGGGATGTTAGACACATCAATAGAAGAATCATCTTCATCTTTCATATTGACTCGGTCAATAAAGGAAGAGTGAGGAGATTCATTGAAGGAAAATGAAGGGTTTCCTCCACTATTAATGTGGTCTTGTTAAAGATCCGATATGCCTTACTACGTGAAGAATAACTAATAAAGATGGCTTCTTCACCTTTGGCATCAAATTTATCTTAATTAGAGTGGGTATTCAAAACAAAGCATCGGCATAAAAAAACTTTAAAATAACTAATTTTGGGTATTTTCTCATAATATAATTCAAAATAAGTTTTTCACAACCCAGATCGAATTAAGGTGCGATTTAACACGTAACAAGTTGTGTTAACTGTCTCACCCAAAAGTACTTCGGTAACCCAGAGTCTATGAGCAATATTTGAGCACACTCTTGAAGAGTACGGTTCTTTCTCTCAACTACCCCATTTTGTTGAGGTGTTTGAGGGAAAGAAAACTCATGAGCAATACTATACTCGTGACAAAAATCATCAAACAAGGAATTTTCAAACTCTCCCCCATGATCACTATGAATACGTGTAATTTGGTAGCATTTTTTAGTTTGAACCTTCCTACAATAAACATAAAAGATGGAAAATACTCCTTCTTTAAAGCTCAAGGAGACCCATGAAAACCTTGAAAAATCATCTACAATCACAAGGCAATATTTGCATCCACTAAGGCTCTCATATTTTGTTGGTAGAAATAGATCTAGGTGAAGTATTTCTAATGGTCTTGATGTGGATATAACTTCTTTATTTTTAAAACTAGATTTCATAATTTTATCTAATTTACATGAATCATACATAAGCTCATTTAAAAATTTTCCTTTAGGAAGACCTTGAACTAGTTCATGTTTGGCTAGTTTTTGAACTAGCTTCATATGAACATGTCCTAATCTTCTATGCCATACACTTAACTCATTATTTGCTACAAGACATTCATTAGTGCTATCTTTATCAAATTCTACAATATAAATGTCTTTAAATCTAGTTCCCTTAAGAAGGGTTTCATTGGTTGATGCATGCATAATTTCAAATATTTTTGAAGTAAATACCACCTTAAGTACCTTATCACAAATTTGACTAACACCTAAAAGATTATATTTTAGCCCTTTAACTAGAGAGACATTTGAGATAGGAGAGAGAGGGTTACCTATTTTACCAAGGCCAGTAATATGGCCCTTGTGGTTGTTGCCAAATGTCACCGTTCCTCCATCCAAAAATAGGTGCTTGTCTCTCGTCATGTGTTTGGAACACCCAGAGTCCTTCACCCATCGGCCTCCTCGATGGTGGTGGTCTCCTTGTCTTCTTTCTTGTAGACCCCTTTGCTCCTACAAAAGATCTCCTTTGGTGACTTGGTGTTTCTTTAAGTCTTTCTAATTTGAGTCATCCAACCTTCATTTTGTATATTCAATTTTTGACATTATAATGTCCTTTGAACCCAACAAAACAAAGTAAAAGTTGTCTTTTCGGTATCCATTATAATTTGGATCCGTATTTGTTAGTGGTCCTCTTTGGAGGAGGATCCTTTTTCGGCTCACTTTGACTAGGTTCAAAAAAGCCTAGTCCAAATTTACTCGAGGAAGGTTTTTGATGGGCAATGAGCTTGTCCAAGTTATCTTTCCCCTTTGTAAATTTGGCTAAGTCCTCAAGAAGTTGATTTGATTTTTCTTTAAGGTGATTTATCTCTATTTTCATTATGTCTAGTTTATCTTCCAATCCTCTAATCTCCACTCTAAGTAAGCTATTCTCATCCTTTCTAAAGGAGTTCGATTTTTCAAGCACATGGATTTTGTCGAGTATTCTTCTCTATCTAGAAATTTTTGTTCACTCATGGCCGTATACAAATCATTTGTTAATGACTCTTTTTCAATCATTAGGTTTCTTATTTGCATATTCAAGGCAGTGGTTTCTTTAGTAAGAATTAGATTCTTCTCTTTAAGATAATTGATTAATTTCTTACTCTCTAAGTTTTCTTCCTTTAGATCTTTGCTTTTAGTCATTGTTTCCTTAAGATATAGATATAATGAATCAAAAGCATCTTGTAATTCATCTAGAGAATAGGAGTTTACCTCAGGCTCCTCAGATTCAGATTCAGAAGAGTCTTTCATTGCCATTAGTCCCAAGCATGATGTTTCTTCATTTGTTTCCTCCTTTTCTTCTTCGGAGGTGGAGTCATCCCAAGTTGCTCGGAATGCCTTCTTCTTGAGTCCCTTGGGCTTGGAGAACTTCTTGTAGTTGGAAGGCTTCTTGTATTTCTTCTCATCATCCCTTTTGAGTAAGGGACAATCCTTCCTTATGTGACCTCTCTTCTTGCAATTATAGCAAACTAGAGGTTCTTCCTCCCTTTTCTTTCCCTTGATCTCTTTTCTACTTCTGAGAAACTTTCTAAAATTTTTAGCGAATAAAATGAATTCTTCGTCATCGGTACTTACCTCATCGTCTGACATAGCTTTGAAGGCTAAAGTCTTCTTCTTTGGCTCTGGTGTGATAGATTTCTTCTTTTGGTCCATTTTTTATTCATAAGCCATTAGATTCCCAACTAGATTCTCCATGTCCAGATCCTCTACTTGGTTGGCTTCTTCTATTGCTGTGACCTTTTGCTCCCACTCGAGTCTAAGGGAGTGAAGGAGCTTGTCTTGAAGCTGCCCCTTTATAAATGTCTTTCCTAGAGACTTGAGGTTATTCATGATTAATGTGAATTGGGTGTACATGTCCCCAAGTCTCTCATTTTCCTTCATAGAGAAGGCTTCGAATTCCTGCAATAACATGTTAATCTTAGAGGATTTAACTCTAGACATACCTTCGTGAGTTACCTCTAAGGTTTTCCATATCTCGTGGGCGGTTCTGCATTGGCTAATGTGGTTGAACTCTTCCGAGTTGAGTGTGCAGTCGAGTGAGTTCATCACCTTAGCATTCAGTCCAAGGTGATGAATCTACTTCACTGTGTATCCCGTTTCTGGTTTCTCGGGAATGACGTATGTGGATTTGCATTTCTCCCAAATGGAGAAATCGTTGGCCTGAAGCCACATCTTCATTCTCAGCTTCCAATAGGTGTAATTTGTCCCTTTGAAGAGTGGTGGTCGGGTGGTGGATTGCCCCTCAGATCTGCCAGTGGAAATGACTCTCCCCTCCATGTGATCTTCCCGCGGATGTTACTCCTAAAAGCGGAAAACCTACTCTGATACCAAATGAAATTGCACTAAAGGGGGGTGAATAGTGAATTTAGAAAATATTGCAAGACAAAAATACAATCACAAAAAGAGGTGCAAGATTTTTAGGTGGAAACCCAAACTGGGTGAAAATCACCACCTAAACGGGTGTACCTCAATTACAAATCCCACCTCCGATCCCTAAACGGAGGTTTCTCCCTTCACAATGAAGAGACGGGGACCTGACAAGCCGGATACCCAAACTACAATAATAGAATAAGAATGAAACAACACCTATAGAATACCCCAAAATATTAATGACTTCATTATATATTAAGCATAAAAAGAACTCCCTGAGGATTAGCAAAATGAAGTGCATCGAGAGTGTTGATTTTCCCTTTAATCAGAGTGTTGGCACAGCACAAGGGCAATAGAAAGCAAGGAGTAGTGATAAAGTTATTTTCTAAGGAAATTGTATCTCAAGAGGTGTGTCTTGCCTAAGAGGGGTTGTAGTCTATTTATAGGCAAGTTTAGACCTTCAAGAAGACTTGGAAGAAGTCTCTTAGCCGTTGGAGGCAAGTCCCAAGAGATTGGGACGAAATCCAACATAAATCAAGGCAATTGTCTTGTAAGATGTCTGATTTTTGGTTCAGACGTCTTGTAAGACATTTGAGTACAATTATGGACGCCTGATTCTATTGGTCAGGCTCACTATTTTCATTAGATCAAAATAGGGATGTCTGATATATTCATATAAGATGTTTGATACAAATATTGGACATCTAATTATAATGGGTTCGTTCCTATTTTGATCAGATCTAAACAGGGTTCTAGATTTTAAGTAATAGACATCAGTCTGAATGTCTGTTGGATTTCCTAGACGTCTGGAAAAATATTAATGACAACCTTGGTAATGTAAGAATCGAACTTTGGTTTCTAATGCCAGAAAAGACCACCAATTATACTGATAAATATGGTGAGATTGTGAGCTCAAAAAGAAAGAAAAGAAAAAGAAAAGATAAGAAAAAGAAAAAGAAAGAGAAAGAAAGAGAGAGAATGAGTACAAAAGAACTAAAGAGAGCACAGTTTCTCCAGCTCTCTTTGAGTTGAATTATTTAATAGTCTGGAATTCTAGGTTCTAAAGTATTGGTCTACATGCAGCACCAGATGAGTGTGAGCCACCAAATACAAATCCACTTGACTCAAATCATCTTCTACCTAAGGCAAAAGCTGGGGCTAAATTTACAGATTATCTTATAACCCCGAGGAGAGAAGTCTGCCTATCACGATAGAATTCTACTAAGGGTCAAGTATAAACTTTAGATGAGGATTGGCTTTTCACTTGGATCTGTTGCATAGGCTACAACAAAACACATTCACGATTATTTAGATTACTAAAGCTTCGAATGAAAACAAAAGAAATAAAACTATAGTGAAACTCTTGATAAAAATTAGTCATGTAGGTTTGCTTTTCATTTAGTTTTGTATTTGCTTGGGGCTAGTAAGATTTAGGCATGGGGGTGTGATTGCACAGCAATCATGCAACCTAAAACACCTAAATTAAGCTCAATTCTAGCGTAACTTAGGGACAATGAATGCATAAGCATTGTAATTTGCATAATGGTTAGTTTAATTAGCTACATAGATAAAATCATCATTTTATGTACTAATGAGAGATGATTTTAATCGTAGATGATTCGAAGCTTCGGATGACAGATCAGACTAGACAGATCTGATCAGAAAGTCGACGGGAGTCCAATGCTTCTAAAATCATCTCGATCAGACAACCAAAGTATCGTGTGCAGTCCATAAAAGAATGGAGATCATGGAGCCAAAGGACAAAGATCCGAGCCTTAGATGAAAAATCCAACCGCATGGATGGACTCAGATCAACGATCACAGTACAACGACGCAAAAATCAACCTAATTGGAGGTCTACATCACCAGATACAAGGAAAAGAAGATAGACGACCATGATGGTGCCATGTGGCACCATCACAGCCGCCCCCTCATCACCGCTCCACCTCTGAAGGCCAATCCTTGCGCATGGTGGGCTGTTGGATGGCCATCCAACGACCACGATGTATCCAAGTCACCCACCAACCGTGCCTCTGCAAAGGAAAGAAGATCTCAACCATTGGATCTTCATCCAACGACGGAGAATAAGTTACCTTAAAACCTAAATGCAACAAAAAGTCAGAGTAGCATGTTGTTTAGTGCCTTCGCAGCGAAACAAAGGGCACGTGTTCGATTCGCACCTTGCACAAAATTGAAGAACCATTGAGTGCAAGCGAAATTGGGCTGTCGGATGGAGATCAGAGGGCGCAGATCAGACCATGTAGCGCAATGCGAGCGTGCCGTGGCCGAACGCTGGATCCCACATGTTGATGATTGCACAACAATCATACAACCTAAATCACTTGATAGATTCTAGATAACTTAGGAATAATTTGCACAATAGTTAGTTTATTAGTCATATAGATAATATTGTCGTTTTATGACCTAAAAGAGAGATGATTTTAATTGCAGATGATTCGAAGCCGCGGATGTTAGATCAGACCGAACAGATCTGATCAGATTGAAATTGTCCCAATCAGACAACCAGAGCATCGAGTGCAGTCCATAGAAGAATGAAGATCATGTAGCCAAAGGACAAAGATCCAAGCCTAAGATGAAGAATTCAATCGCATGGATGGATCCGGATCGACAATCACAGTCCAACGGTGCAAAAATCAACTCGATCGGAGGTCTACAGCACCAGATACAAAGAAAAGAAGATGGACTGCCATGATGGCGCCACGTGCTGCCATCATGGCCGTCCATGGCACCATCACAGCCGCTCCCTCACCACCGCCTCATCTAGGAAGGCTGCACCACAAGCTGTGGGCCGTTGGATCATCATCCAACGGCCACGAGCGTGCCACGTCGCCTGCCTAGATTGGATAAACATAAATACAAACAAATAAGTATTTATAACAAAAGGTTTGCGTAGCACATTGGCTCGCGTGCGTGCGGGATGCGGGTTTGAGCCTTGCTATGTGAGAAATTGAAGCGAGCATGCACGGGCTCAATTGCGCAAACAAAGGGTGTAGTGGGTATGCGTGATCTCAAGCGGTTGCTTCGACACTAAGGCAGCAACGCTCGTTACAATTGGACGGCTGACGTTGAGGCAGGTTTTGAAGGCGAGCGGTGGGCGAAGAAGATAAGCACGAGCGTGAGGAGGAATCAGAGCAGAGCGATCGAAGATCGACGATGCAGCGACTACCACGTGTCGCCACCAGGTTGAATCCGAGTGTTTTAGGCGCAAATGAAGGTATTTTGAGGCTAAATCAGAGCCGTTGATCAAGAGATCAACGGATTTGATCAAATAAGAGCTATTGGACGGTTTTAAGGCCAAAATACCCTTTTCTCCCTCCATCAAAACTATAAAAGAAGACCCAGGACCCCCAAGTTAAAGGTATCAACTTAGAATCTCTCTCTCCCATCAACTCCAGATCTCTTCTATCGTCTTCTCTGCAATTCTCCATCCTGGTGCTCTGGATTTGAGGTGTTGCTGCATCCCACAAGCAGTGTCATTTCTCTGCCACTTTCTTCTCTCTCTCTATCTCCCTCTCCTTCTATCTATCTGCTCTCTCTCTCTTTAGCATAGTACTTTCACTTTGAAAACTATTTATGAATGCAATAAAATTTTAATATTCTGAATGCTTGATATCTGCTCTTTATGTATATACATATATAAATACCTGTTAGAACTAATTTTCTGAAAAGCTTATGTTAAAAATTGAGATTGTCTCCCTGCGAACGATCTGGTACTCATCGAAGTTTTATAAATTTATTTATTGACGTGTTTTTTTGCTATACTACAACTAAACAACTTTTAAAATGCAAATTATGTGTCAAACAACATGTAACGTGCAAACTCACGCGTTTCCTTCATTGCGAAGGAAATGCGAGCATGCGTTTAAGTTGTCCGATCGTAAGGTCAGACGGCTGACGATTAGGCGCTCATTTTGAACAAGCAGCACGTGCTAGGAGAGGAAGATAAGCGTACGGCATCAGGCGGGCACGCATGGAGGAGCAGGAGCCGTGCGATATGGACCAAGGGCTCTGGGCATGCCATGTGTCGTCACCAGGATCAATCCACGCGTAGAGGGCGCATTTGAAGGTGTTTTGAGGCCACATCTGATCCGTTGATCTCCCGATCGACGGAGCTGATCATAAGGGAGTTGTTACATGAGTTTAAGGGCTAAAATACCCTGTTTGCCCCCCATAAAAACTATTAAAGTAGGCTCAGGGCCCCCCCAGTTGAAGGCAACAACTTCAGACATCTTTCTTCCACCTTCCTCTAGACCTCTATCCTTCTGCAACTCTGCTCCACCCTTTGTCCAGGTGCTCTGGATTTGAGGTGCTGCCGCATCTTGCATAAGCATCCTACAAGCGGCATCATCTCTTTGCCTCCTTCTATCTCTATCTATTTATCTATTTCTATTAGCATTTTCTATTGTGAAAACTCTATCTAATTGAAATAAAATTCTGATCTTCTCAATGCCTGATATTTACTCTATACATATATACATATATATATATATCTATTTAGAATTAGCTTATTGAAAAGCTTTTGTTAAAATCGAGATTGATTCTCTATGACGACTTGGTACTCACCGTTCTTTACAAATTTATTTGTCAATGTGTTTTCATATTATACTACAACTAAATAATATTTTAAAATGCAATTTACGTGCCAAACACAAATAGGCTTAGTTGGGATTAATATACTTGGAAAAGCCTTATTACTATTTTTAGAAATTTCACTATAATTTTGATATGAATTTGAAAAATAATTTGCCATGTTTCTAGCGATCGAAATATTTTAAAATTCGGGAAGGACCTAGATTTTCAAATTATCTTTCCAATGCTACCATTCCCATGAAATAATTCAATTTTTGGAATTTTAAAAAATTCATGGAGTACACGACGGTCAAACAAACTGAAATCCAGATTTTTCTGATCTTCAAAAATCAATTCCAAGAAGAAAACAAATCTGATTGACCCAAAAATGATGGGGTTTGAAAGATAATCAAGTTATCTTTCATTTCCATATTTTCCTAAATTTTTGGATCACATTTGATACTGTTTCAAAAATAAAAACTAACATGGGTCAAAATCTCTGATCTGACCCCCTGTTAGTTAAAAATTCATATTTATTTATTTGGAAGAGTTAAAATTTTGAGAAAATATTCTTTGAAAATGTTATTGAAAAAGGAATCCTCCTACAAATTTTGACATTATTTGGATTCCAATTACATCTTAGAGAGTATTTTGAATATGACTACGGTCTACCGAGTCAAATTGCATGAACCCTAGGTTTAATCTTTATGGTCACATTTAGAGATCACATTGGACTAGCCTAGGCTCAATTGAGTCCAGTGATTAGCTGGTGAGTTGAGTTACTTTGTGGACCACTCACCACACACCCAAACTAAAGAAAGGGTTAAGAAAAAAAATCATAAAATTATATCACTTAACCAGCATTCATCTGTTAACTACTAGTTGGTCTCAATCTCTTTGGCCAAACCTGGTGCTTAGCTTGTAGGGTATTGTCAAATGACCACGGCTAAGGGGTATTAAGGACTCGGAGGCGAAAGCCAAAGGAAGAACCTTTCTCTTAGTCCCCTCGTAACAGACTAGCTAAGCTAACTTAAGAGGCAAAGATCATTTTCAGTTGGTCTCTTGATGAATTTTCTTCAAGAATTTAAACCTTAACAAAACATTTGGTCATCTGATTCTAAAGGACCAATTTGATTAACAAGGCCTTAGTCTTGTTTGGCTTGGCTACACCAACCCTTGTTGTTGGTGTATGCAAGGATGGAGGTCTTTAAGGCCTAAATTAGTTGGACCTTGGGAACTAAACCCAAGGCGGCGAAGGCAACTTTTCATTTCTCCTGACTCTTCTTCTCAACCCTCATCTTCTTCTTGGTTAGCTGAGATGGCTAATCTTGGTTCTGGATCTGGTCAGGCCCTCGAAAATCTAGATCCATTGGCTCGTCTGGAAGCAAGGGTCAAGGAATCAGAATAGAAATATCATCAGAGTATTGATAAGGTTCTCACCACACTAGACAGAATGCAGCATCCACCACGCGAAGAACAACTATGGGACTTCTATGATTTGGTGGCTATGAAGAGTGTTCAAGCACTCTTCATCTCGAGAATGTCGATCCCGACGGCCGGCGATTTAGGTGCGACGGCTGGTGGGATTAGGGAGGGTGAGGGGTGTCATACTTGGAGGTCAAAAGGATGGAGGAGGATGGAACGGGGGAACTCTGACACATACGGCCAAAGGGGGGTGGAGGCGAGGTGGTCTGAGAGAAGAGGAACAAAGCTGACTGGCAAAACTATTTGCTTCTGATGCCGATGGCGGGGACACTTGGCGGCCACCTGTCGATCTCCTGTGGTGTGTCTGGGGTGTGGGGGATTCGGCCACGAAAGGGATTCCTGTAGGGGTTTGGGGGGGCAGATGAGTTATCGCCGTTTCCTGCGCTCTGGAAATTTGAATTCTAGGGCTAGGCGGACGTCGCCTCCGCCCCCACTTCTGTGCAACTCGGGAGGGCTTATGGCGGATGTGGAGGTTCCTATGACGGCGAGCATCAAGGCTGCAGAGATGGCCTTGCGTGAAGCTTTGGTTGGGGAGGTTATGACTAGAAGACCAACGACGGAGAATGTTCGTGCCCTGGTAACCTCTTTGTCCCTCTCGATTGATTCCTGGTAGATCTCTTTTCTATCAAGTACATGTTTTGTGCTCTTTGGTTTGGGTGCGGGGGATGTTGAGAAATTGCGATTCCATACATCGTGTAACGACGGCGTCACGGTGATCTGGAGGTTGGTTTCTCCTTTTGATGGAGCCCTATCAAAGAGACCACCACAAAGAATGGGAATTAGGTCTGGAAATCTTGAGATTGAGGGACTTCCTCTGCATTTGAGGTCGAAGGAGGTTGTGTCAACAATGATCTTAGGCTTTGCATCTGTGGTTGAAGATGCGGTCGTCGAACTGCTTGAGGTGAATGGGCGTCTACTGAGTGTGAGGGTCGTTGTCTTCATCGCTGGCTCTATACCTGATCGTCTGATTTTGAGATGTGGTGAAAGTTCCTGGATGCTGAGGCTGAAGTTCCTGGTGGGGGATGATGTAGCAAAGCAGCTTAAGTCGTCTGAACCTATAGCTGATGAGGAGGCGACTGCTCAGGAGTTACACATGGTTCATGGCGATAAATCCCTGGCTGCCAAGACGTGTAAGGACTTGTGTGATGGGGAGACGGGGATGCTTCAGAATGAAGAAATGGAGGAATTGGGCGGCGGAGAATTAGCAGGACCGTTGACCATGATGGCAGGGGATGTGCTATCATGTGGTAGGGAGACTTAGGAGCAGGGGAACCTTGATATGCAGCCTGAATCTCTGAAGGGCAAACAAGTCTTGCAGGGGAAGGAAGATCCTGAATGTGAAGGGGGATCATGCACAAAGATCAATAAGGGGAGATCACCATACAACCTTCGACAAAGAAAATCAAAGGCTATCATTCTGGTGGATGAAGATGAAGTTTCCAAAGTTATGCAAGTGTGTAGTTGCCAGACCCTCAGGAGAGAGGGTTCCAATGAGGAGTGATGAGAATCCTCACTTGAAATGTGCGTGGGTTGCACGACAAATGCCGGAGGGCATCTCTGATGAGATACTTGAGAGAATGGGGAATTGAATGTGCGCTCATTCAAGAGACACACACTGAAAGTAATTCTGATAGACTTTGGTCTGACTTGTTAGCTGCAGGGATGAATGAATGTGTACAGATTGATGCGCATGGGAGGTCGGGGGGCATTGCTATTTGGTGGAGGAAGAGGTGGGCCTAGTGCTTGGAAGTTCACAAAGCCAGACATATGCTAACATGCAAGTTTCAGATTCAACAGGGGCAGGAGTGTATCTGGATTACTGGGGTTTATGGACCTTGTACTGCTTCTGCCAGGCAGGAGTTGTGGGAGGAGTGGTCCACAGTAGCTGAGTTGGTGCAGGGGGAAATGTGGCTGACGGGAGGAGATTTTAATTATGGGTTAACAGGGGCTGATAGGCCTATTGGCAGCACAGACAGCTCGGCTATTGGATTTCAGATGACGATTCAATCTCTGCAGTTGAGTGAATATCCATCCTCTGGTGTGGAATTTACTTGGCGTAATGGAAACGGGCTGGCTTCCAGGCTTGATAGATTTTTTGGGAATGTGGACATCCTTGTCAGATTCCAATTGTCGACTGTGAATGGGTTGAGCCGACCTTTCTCTGATCATACCCCCCTGGTATGGGACAGTGGGGAAGAAACTCTGGTTGGCACCTATTTCAAATTGAAAAGGTCATGGCTAACTGAACCGGGTTTTTACCAGATGATCTATTCTTGGTGGAGAGCTAGAAAGGTACAGGGGTCTGCTACTGTCAGATTATCAACTAAGCTGGCTGGATTGCGTGCCATCTTAAAAGAATATGGATCTGCTGTTACCTTGGTGAGGGAACAAAGGAGAAGGGAAGCTCTGAGTAGAATCTAGGAGCTGGACTCCAAGGAAGCTGCTGGCCCTCTGTCTAAAGATGAACAGGTTGACAGGAAAATGTGGCAAGGTGTGGTACTGGATGAAGACCTTAAACAGGAAATCGATTGGAGGGAGAGATCCAGGCAGTTAATGCTTAAGGAGGGGGATGCCAATACAAGATTTTTCCACCTTGCAGTTAACTCTCGGAGGTGGTTTAGCTTCATTTCCTCTATTCTTTGTGATGGACATAGGGTCTCCTCTAATCAGGAGATTAAATTTGAAGCCATCAAATATTTCAGGGAAGCTTCTCAGGCAACTAGGAGGGGGAAATGGAGAATGGCAGGAGACAATGGTCCCAGGGTGACAAGCGAACAAGCCAAGCAGCTGACTGCACTAATTACAGAACAGGAAACCTTACAAGCAATCAGAGAATTAAATGCGGAAGGCTCCTCGGGCCCGGATGGAATACAAGTTTTCTTTTACAAAGAGATGTGGAGTGTGGTGTGTAAGGAGGTGATGGATGTTATCAGAGAATTTGAGGTGGGTAATGCTGGTTTTGAGAGGATTAACAAGTCATATCTTTTCCTCTTGCCTAAATCAATGGGAGCAGAACAATTTTCAGATTTCAGGCCGATTGCCCTTTTAAACTCCATCTATCTTATCATCAGCAAGGTCTTGGCTAACAGGCTAAGAATTGTTCTACAAGACCTGATTCATTCGGTACAGGCTGCTTTCTTGCCCAACAGATCACTTCAGGAGTCCTTTATTTTGGCTCAAGAAATGGTTAATGGTTGGCACCGGAGGAAATGTAAGGCCTTCTTGTGGAAAGTAGATTTCCAGAAAGCCTATGACTCGATTTCCTGGCCGTATCTTTGGGAGGTGTTTAGAAGAAGAGGCTTCCCCCTCCTTTGGATTCAATGGATGAAACGCTGTATCACCACTGCTTTATTTTCTCCTTTGATCAATGGGAAGCCATGTGGAGCCTAGATCTACCCTCAGCATGGGGTTAGACAAGGGTGTCCCCTGGCCCCACTGGTTTTTAACCTTGCGGTAGATGGGCTTGCAAGGTACGCTTGCAAATTGGCAGAGGTGGGTATAATTAAAGGGTACTCGCTATCAAACAGGAGACATTTGGCCCCCATTTTACAATATGCAGATGACACTGTGTTCTTCATGGAAGGGTCCAAGTCTAAGGCACATGCTTTGAGATTATTGGTGAAGATCTTCGGTGATATTTCAGGTTTATGTTTGAACAAAGACAAGTCTGTTTTGATCTGTTTTGGTATGAATGAATAAGAGCAGATGGAATTGGAGGGTACACTGGGCTCACCCTGTACTAAATTGCCTCTGAGATACCTTGGATTACCTTTAAGAGCTACAAAACTAAAAAAATCAGACTGGAATGTCCTGTTTGAGAAGGTGACTGGAAAGCTAAAAGGATGGAGTAGTAAATTCCTATCTAAGGGTGGGAGACTGATTTTGCTCAACTCGGTTATTACTGCCATACCAGTCTTTTACTTCAGCATATTTAAGGCCCCTAAATGCATCTGGAAGAGATTGGATATTATGGGGAAGAGATTCTTCTGAAAAGGAGCAGGACACGAGGGCAGGTTCATGCAGCCCATCAGATGGAACACTATCTGCAGACCAAAGGAGGTTGGGGGGTTGGGAATTAAAGTATTAAAAGAGTTCAATGAGGCCGTACTGCTGAAATGGGCCATCAGAATTTTGGATTGCAAGGAGGGGCTGATGGGTGATCTGATCAGGGACAGCTATGGGGGATCCAATAGCTGTCTGCAAAGGCTTCAGCCGAAGAGGCCTTCCCCCTTTTGGCGATCAGTGATTTCTGCAATCACCTGCTACTAGCATCTGCTACAACCTAAGCTTGGAGATGGCAGATGTTTTAGCTTATGGAATGAGAGGTGGTCTAAATTTGGACTGCTGAAAGAGACCTTCCTGAGGGTGTATGGTGCTGCTGCTGATAAAGATGCCATAGTTAGCAGTCTGCGATCCCAGGCTGAAGGTTGCTGGCTGCTGGAAGGGCTACAACAGTGCAGGTCGGGCACTCGACTTTGGGAGGAGAGGCAGAAATTGATGGAGAATCTGCAGTAGCTGTATCTTATGACAGATGTGAAGGACACATATTGCTGGCAGGGTATTTTCTCAGTGAAGCAGGCATATGAAAAAATTATTAGGTCTAATAATGAGGTGGAATGGGATCTTATCGACAGAAAGATTTGGCTTTTGAGAATTCCTCTGAAGGTCCAGATTTTCCTGTGGCTTTGCAGACGGGAAGGGTTGATCACTGGCAATCTTAGGCACCGAAGGATGGGGATTGATCTGAATGCCTGCCCCCTATGTGGATTACACTCTGATAGTGCAACACACATCTTCTCCTCTTGCTTGGTCACGGATAAAATATGGAGGTTGGTGTGCTTAGAACCCCTCCCTCCCTGGGATGCTATGTGGCAGAGGTTCATCAACCCTATTTGACCATTGGGGGCTATGGCAGCCGTTCTGTGGTGTGTGTGGAGGGTGCGGAATGATAAGCTGTTTCAGGGGAGACCAGTGAGATGTGAGAATGTTATAAAGGAATGTTGGTCTCTCATACATAGTTGGGCAACTTTTTTGTAACACTCTTTTGATATGCAATACAATACCCTCCGGATCGCTATCAGTTTATGATAGCAATCCTCACTGATTCAAAAAAAAAAAAAAGATTCGATGGCTATGATTTTGGTACCCCAAGTCTGGATTCTCACAAGCAGAGATGCATTTGAGCTGAAGTCGAATATAATAAGTTTGATTCAAACTTATTTTCATGGAAACTCGAATGAGGATCCTTTCTAACACATCAAGGATCTGAGTTGAATTACGGAAACGGTTCGACCCAGAAATGTTGATTTAGGGATTGTTCTCATGAAGTTTTTTCCATTCTTTCTTAAGGATAAAGTTTCTTATTGGTTCAAGACCATCGGGAGGCCGATTGGAACCTGGGTGGAATTACGTCGTGAATTCCTCCAAAAGTTCTTGATTGGTCATACAAACGTGATGAAGCATGTAATTACGACTTTCTCGCAAGGACTAGGGGAGAAATTGCATGATGCCTAGGATAGATTTCATGATCTACTCAGGAAATGCCCGCAGCATTGTGTGCCCAGATGGCACCTAGCTCAAATCTTCTACCATGAGTTGGTCGATGCATCTAGTGGTGGGAATTTCCTCGCGAAGGATGAAAATAGCACATTCGAGTTGTTCGAGTCCTTAATAAAGAACTCAATGAATGCTGTGTCTATGAACCAATTCCAGTGACCTGGATAGCAACGAGTTGGTGTCCATGAAGCTCACACCGAATCTGACCAAGCTGATATGGACATTATCACCAAGAAGCTTGAAAAGGTGGATCTGCTTAATAAGAAGCTCGATGAATTGATTCGAGCTCGACCTAGATTTTCTGGTAATTCAGCTGCATCCTACTCTTCTTTCGCATCTCAAGTCCCTCCTGCTCGAGTAGATCTACTCATTAGGGATGTGTCTTCTCCATCTTCACAGGATCCTGCATATTAGGAACTTGTGAATAATATGGATCTGGCACCATAAAATCAAGGTTATGCACCCATGACGATTCTAGTGTGTATTCCTTTGATGGATATGCATGTTAGACATCTTCGGCCTACGAAGATGTCAATGCTATCCAAGGTTACGGGCGTAATAACCCATCTTCAGAGACATATAATCCTAGTTGGCGCCAGCATCCTAACTTTTCCTAGTCTAGTAACTCATAGAGACCAAATCAAGATCCACACTACCAGACTAGACAACACAGGAATGCGCAAAACACATACTCGAGGCAGTAGCCATTCCCGTCTCAACAGTAATCATGCTCTATTTATCAGCCACTTCACCAAGCTGCCAATCACCCTGCAAAGCGGGCTGACGCTTTGGAGGAATTAAAAGAAGAATTGTAAGAGTCAATGTGAAAATCAACTCATGATAGTTTGTAGATTATGAAGGCTATGGATGATCAGATACAGAGCATACAGAATACGCAAAATCAATTGCTACAAGAGCATAGATCACAGGGAGCCTTACCCTCCCAGCCCGTCCCTAACCCAAGATATGTGCAGAACTAGGGTAACCCACCTAGGTTCCAAGCACCATAGGGATAGGCACATGTTGTATTACAAGCACCTCCTATACCACATGGTTATGGACAAAGTCAGCCACCTACTGCAAAATCTCTCCTATTTTGCCCCTTCTGCTCCACTGCCACCTCGTGGACAGTATGTCAATGCAAAGGCTATCACATTGAGGAGTGGGAAGACTACATAGGATCCACCACTTAGACAGGCGGGTCATGATTTTTTGTGCCCTTTACCACAGAATGGCTCATCTCCTTCCTCTCAGGAGCCACCTACTATAGACAAGGCAAAAGACCAAGTGACCCTAAGATTCTCGTCCCTTTTCTTGAGGCTCTGATGCGAGATTTAGCCCGGAAAAAGGATACATGGAATTTCGAGGACCTGAGAACTATGTTCAAAGTGGTTCACATCAGGTCCCTCTCCTCGATGCAATAAATCACATCCCTACTATCCTTCGATCCTTCAAGGACTACTATACCCCGAAGCGACAACAGAAAATCGGACGACAAGCGATACTGTCAAAAGAGGCTAGCGCCGTGATTCTAGCTGACTTACCACCTAAAAAGAAAGACCCTGGTACCCCACTCATTTCCTGCTTTTTGTAGGATTCTGCATTTGATTGGGCCCTTCTTGATTTGGGCTCATCCATCAACCTAACTCCCACACAGTATTTGATCGATTCTGATTAGGGGAGTTGAAACCCACCTCAGTTACCATACAGTTGGCCGATCAATTGGTAAAAACACTAAGGGGGATGAGTGAAAATGTGATTGTAAAGGTCCATGGATTCTGCTTTACAGCGAACTTTTTTGTTCTAAATATGGAGGTCCCTCCTAATCTCTGTGATGCACCGATTATTTTGGGTTGCCTATTTTTGGCGATAGCTCGTATGAACATCGACTGTGCATCTGGGTGTATGGAGATAGCCCTAGGAAATGAAGGACTTAGATTGGACATATTCAGGGCATCACGAAACTTCAATTGTGATCTAATAGAAGAGGACGGTGAAGATGAAGACTCAATTTTTTGTGGGAACATTGGGCTCCTCTGCAATGACCTAATGTTACATTCATCTTCATTATCAGGGTTTTTGGATCTTGATCCACATGGGACTGAGGCTAATGCCATGCACATTTCATCCTGTGGATCTGATTGTCTAGGGTGTTCATCTGATCACGACACCCCAGATTTTGATTATCTTGTCCCACCAAGTACTGGTTTGCACCTGTTGACGTAGGATGGCGTGACTACGACAAGCAGATTTTTCGTCAATGCAGCCACAACCAACCTCTTCATAGGTAGGGAATCAGTGAGAATTCATGCAAATCATGATTATCAGATTTCCGCTATTGATTCTTCTCCTCCCATACACGAATCTAATTCCCACCCACCCGTAATTGAATTGAAGCCATTACCTAATTCACTCAAGTATGTGTTTTTGGGTGAGAGTGAGACATACCTAGTGATTATTAGTGCTCACTTATCGCCAAAACAAGAGCATCAATTGATCTCTATCTTACAAGCACATAGGGCTACTATTGGGTGGAGCATTGCTTATCTTCGAGGGATTTGCCCCTCGTATTTCACTCATCATATTTACATGGATGAGAGGGTGAAATCTCCTAGACAACCTCAGAGATGACTAAACCCAAATATGTTGGAGGTTGTCAAGAAGGAGATCATTAAATGGCTGGATGTAGGCATTGTATATCCCATTTTCGAAAGCTAGTAGGTGAGTCTTATTCAAATTGTGTTCAATGAAGTAGGACTCACCATAATTAAGAATGATAAGGGTAAATCCATCCTGACCCACACCACGACTTCATGGCAGGTTTGCATCAATTATAGGAAATTGAAAACGACTACCAAAAAGGATCATTTTTCGTTACCTTTTATTGATCAAATCTTAGAAAGATTAGCCAGGCGCAGTTTCTTTTATTTTCTGGATGGATACTCTGGGTATAATCAGGTTACAATTAACCTAGAAGATCAAGACAAGACTACTTTTACATGTCCCTTTGGAACATTCGCTTTTAAGCAAATGCCCTTTGGCCTCTATAATACACAAGCAACATTTCAGCATTGTATGATGGCCATTTTCTTTGATATGATTGGGGACTATGTAGAAGTATTTATGGATGACTTTCCCATTTTTGGAGATGATTTCTCATCTTGTCTTGATAACCTCACAAAGATCTTGAGGAGGTGCATAGAAGTTAACCTAGTACTTTCATGGGAGAAAAGCTATTTTATGGTGAGGGATGGCATTATACTAGGTCACAGGATTTCTTCCAATGGACTTAAAGTCGACCGAGCTAAATCTGAAGTCATTTCTCAGCTACCTCCACCTAGCTCGATTAAGCAGATCAGATCATTCTTAGGTCACATAGGATTCTATCAAAGATTCATTCGTGATTTCTTGAAAATCACCCATCTTTTAACGAATCTTCTGGTAGTCGATGCCCCATTTGACTTCAATTCCTCATGTCTCAGCGCTTTCATGACCTTACAAAGCGCTATGTCTAATTCACCGATTCTCCAACCACCTGGCTAGTCTCTTGATTTTGAGATGATGTGTGACACCTCCGATTTCATTGTCGGAGTCGTTCTAGGCCAACATTGGGAGCGCCATTTGCTTGTAATTTACTGCACTAGCAAGATGCTGAATGAGGCTCAACGTAATTATACAGTTACTGAGAAAGAATTTCTAGCAGTAGTATTTGGGTTGGAGAAGTTTATATCTTACTTGGGTCAAAAATAATTATTTTCATTGATCATTTCGCCTTTCGACATTTGTTGGCAAAGAAGGATGCCAAACCCTATCCTATTAGATGGACCCTTCTTTTGCAGGAAATTGATGTTGAGATTCGTGACAAAGCCAGAGATCATAATGTGGTGGAAGATCACCTGTCTTGGCTAGATCCAAAATGCATCCCCTATTCCCTGCCTATCTCAGATCAATTCTCGGATAAGTCTCTTTTGGCTGTTAATTCTGTTGAGTTTCCATGGTATGCAGATATTTCCAATTATCTTGTTGCAGGCAAGATTCCCATGGGGTTATCCAAGGACCATAAACACAAATTCATTTTAGAAGTCAAATTTTATTTCTGGGATGACCCCTTGCTCTTTCACATCTGGGCTGATCAGATCATCAGAAGGTGTGTCCTCGACTCAAATTTTGAGTGTGTTATCTTTTTCCCGCAGCGATGCTTGTGGTGGTCATTTTTCAAGTTGGAAAACCACTATGAAGTTTTTGCAGTCGAGTTTTTTCTGGCCGACTATTTTCAAAGATACACACAAGTTTCCCAAATGCTGCAAGCAATGTCAATCGGTCGGTTCTACGACCCCGAGAGACATGATGCCTCTCCAACCCATTCTGGTTATAGAAGTATTCGACATTTGGGGCATCGATTTCATGGGCCCTTTTTTGAACTTGCATGCTTCAAGTACATACCTCTTGCAGTTGACTATGTCTCGAATTGGGTTGAAGCTATCTCGGCATGACGGGCTGATCATAAGACTATTATATCCTTTTTTTGGGAGTTTATTTTTGTAAGATTCTGAGTTCCCCACGCTCTGATTAGCGACGGGGGCAGTCACTTCATCCATGCTCATTTTAGGTCTCTATTGAAGAAATATGGGGTACATCACTGAATTGCCACCCCATATCATCCGCAGACTAATGGGCAGGCTGAAGTTTCTAACTATCAAATCAAGCTTATTCTCCAGAAGATGATTAGACCAGATAGGAAGGATTTGTCCAATCGATTGATCGATGCACTATGGGCATATCAGACTGCATACAAGGCCTCGCTCGGAGTGTCACCATATCACATGGTGTATGGAAAGCCCTGTCACCTTCTTGTCAAGCTGGAGCATCTCGCCTTTTGGGTGGTGTAGAAGTGTAATTTTAACCTCAATGTAGGAGGTTATGAGAGGAAGCTCTAGCTCAGCAAATTAGAAGAAATTCAGTGGGAAGCATATGAGAATACAAAAATATACAAAGATAAGACTAAGGCATTTCATGACCACTACATCCGGAGGAAGGAATTCACACCCTACCAGCAGGTCTAGTTATTTGATTCTCGACTCAAATTCTTTACAAGAAAGCTCAAGTCCAAGTGGATTGGCCCGTATCTTATGATTCACCCATATTCTAATGGGGTGGTCCAAATTATGGACACAAAATATGGGCATGTTTCTATGGTACATGGCTAGCATCTCAAGCCATTTATGGCCTAGGAACCTCCTCCAGTTGATGAAATTATTTATCTTAACGAGGACATGTAGTTGAATTTTTGCCCAGCTAAAGGAGTGATGTAAACACATTTATTAAGGGTAAAATGCCTATTCATACATGTTCCTAGGCCTAGATTTACATTTTATGTTATAAATATTGCATAGCATGCATCATTCTACATTTGAGTAGTTGTATATAATTTAGGTTAATTGTGTCCTTTTTGTGGTTAGGAGAGAAGGATATTTATTTCGGAGTCTCGGATTGACGATCTGACCAAACAAATCTGATCAAGACGACGATCGGAGTCCAACACCTTTGAAATTGCCTCGATCGGAGTCCTGTAGCACCATATGCAGTCCGAGGAAGATCAACGGCCAAGGGACTAGAAGACAATTTAGAGCTTCAAATGACAAATCCGATCACACGGATGGATTTGGGTCGACGATCGTAGCCTAACGGCGTGAAAATCAACTCAATCTGACCTTTGTAGTAGCCCCTACAACAAGAAGATGGACGACCCAGATAACGCCACGTGGCGCAGCCCAGGCCGCCCATGCACACGCATGTGCCACCGCACGCGCGCAGTAGCGCAGGTGCATGCACACGCACGTGCAGGCGCACAGTGCAATGCTAGCGCGTGGGTGCACTCACACGCGACAAACGTGGGGGAGTGCAGCGCTAGCTATGCATGGGGTAGACCTACAGTGACGCATGAGATGGACTTACAGCGACGCTTACAGCCGTCGGTAATTCATCACATGCCAACAAAGCCAACTGTTGGTACCAGCGAGCATGAGTTATCTACAGCGACGCTTCTAGTGACGGCCTGGATGTCACTAATGGTCTCATACCTATTTTTTGCCTCTTCTCCTCCACTATAAAAGGACCTACACCCCCTCCCTTCCAAGTCATCTCTACCTACTCTACTCCCACCTACTCCCAAGCTCTAGCAAGCCTACCAACGCTCCATTAGAGCTTATTCTCAAGCTCCCAAGGCACCTATTAGTGTGGCGAACCTCTACCCCACCAAATACTCCAACTTCCCATCCCCCTTCATAGGTTGCCTTGGAGTCGTCCTCCCACCTCCATTCCGGTATTAAATCATCTCTGTCTTCTTACGTCCATTCTGGAGCCACGCCGAAGCTTTCCTCAACCCGACGTCCTCCTGCACCTCACCTCCTTCGTTCGAGCTTCCGCCAGGCGCCATCGTCTTGCCAAACAGTCGATTTGGGAGATTTCCTCTCACCCCCCTCTCTTTTTATGCTTTCATAGTTTCTTGTAATTGACATTGGAAGTAATATATATCAGATTTATTCCACATCTCTATCTTGTGATTCGTTTGCTTGTTGTCTTACAAAAATACAAAAAGATAACAAAACCCTAAAATACCAAAAAGAAACAAATCGATGCACAGTTTTCAATTAAAGTAAATGTCGCCTCCCTGTGTTTGACACGAGACGAACTTTTCGAGTTTCGGTATAAATTTTATCTGATCGACGTGTTTTGCAACTACAACGACGGGTTACTCGTAACCCAGATTCTAACACATGAAACACGCCCGAACATTTTGGCGCCGTTGTCGGGGACAATGCGATCATTTTGGCGCCGTTCCTGGGGAGACAACGGAATTTACTTTATTATTTTCTACGCTTCTTTGCATTTAGATAACACTAACTCTGCTTATCTCTGATCTATTGTCTTGCAGGTACCCTAGCATGGAGATCCAAGTGCGGTAGACCAGAGTAAAGTGCGGGTAGAGTGTTTTGTAAGTGTCCCCCACACCACCCCACCTTAGTTTTCATTCCATAACCTAATAACTCAAACCCAAATCAACTTAGGTACTTTTTATAAACCCTAGGATAGATTTGGTTATTTGTTTGCCACCTCCACTCACCTCGCTATCCACATAAATAAAAAATAAATAAATAAACTGTTATCTGATTGTGGGATTTTCTGAAAGCTACACACTTAACACCCACTACTTCTTATCCTAAGGTGCACAATCACTTTGATTCTACCACTAAACTGGGATTTGACCTATGGACTTGGTACACTTCAACTAAATACACATAAGTGGGTAGAAATCTGAATAGGTTAAGCATTCTTGTGTGCCTTAACTAAGTGGTGCAATAGACCAATTGATTGAGCTGTTTGGGCCGCACTACTCAATCTAAAACTGATCCATCAAGTAGCTTGCCACTTAGGGTTGATTCTTAGGATTGAACTAGACACTCCACATTTGATTTCTGATTTTTAAAGGAATATATCTACACCAGTGCTTTCAAAACTTGGAGTGTTCTACTGAACCTTGATTGAATATACCTAAAGATTAAACCCTAAAAGCTACTAAACAAGGTTAAACCCTAAAAGATACATCATCAAATAACCTTGTTTGCAAACCCTGGTTGTGCACGCACACACAATTTAAACTGATCATTAAGGGCACAACCCATCTAAAGGGCCCATCACATTCCTAAAGCACCAGTATCCCAAGCCTAACTAAAATTGATTAAACGTTGGCCTTAAGGACTGGTTTGCTCGTCGGGATCCAAATTGAGATTATTCACGATTAACCTACTTATACTAATCAATCTGATGTCTAGCTAGGGGAGTAGCATCAAATGACTGCTGCTGGGGGATACACTAGGAACCAGAGGCGCAAGCCAAATGAAGAACCTTCTCCCCAGTCTCTCCTTCTAATTAGTTGGATTTCCTGGACATAAGTAGAGTAAATCGTCCATAATCTTAGGATGGGTTCTGAGAGTTTGTAGACCTTTAGGCTACCCAACCTAAGGATAGGCTTGTATTTTGGTATTGCAAGGCTCCTTTCTCTTCTGATTTCCCTCCTTACTTCACCATGTACTCTTCCACATCTTACACCCATTTACAATCCTATCGTCCTACCACTACTTATCCCCAAGATGATTACTATCCCGACTTAACTTGTAATTACCCATCCAATAGCCGGGATGACTTTGATTGGGGATACGAATCCAAACCTCAAGGTTCAAGGCGTAACCTTGGACAACAAGAATATGATTATTATCCTTCCCAGAGCTACAATGATTATAGATCTTCATCTTTTGATCACCAAACCAACCCGATCTACAATTAGGAAGGATATAATGATTATAACACCTACCCTCCCTAGTATTCCATTGAAAATAGGTCATCACCATCCTTTGAACAACCTATAATGGCCTACTTTCAAGGAGGGACCCGAGAACCTCGACATCTTGACTCCCCTAGATTTAACCCAAACCCACCCAAACCTGAATCAAACTAGTTGGTTCAGGTGAACCAGATCCAGGATAGGGTGTTGGCTAATTTGAGAAACACAATACAATCATTAGAAGCTCAGCCAACACCATGCACTGAAGCATTGGAGCCTATGATAAAAATGATTGACGAGCTGAATAGCTCTTTATTGGATTTGCTCCAAAGTGTTAGGGATAGGGACCTGAGTGAGTTTCTTCTTGGGAAATTGTCGAGCTTGAGGATGAAATTTATGGTTGCCCTAGTCAAATCCTGGGATGATTCTCAAGATGAACCCCCTTCAGGAGAGCCAATGTCAGAACCTGCTCAGGCACCTGTCGGGGGGATACATTTTCTGAAATCGGGGATGACTAGGTTGGGCTAAAGCAACCCATTGATGATAAACCAATTGATTCACCCGAGATCCTCGAGCCAGGGAGCGAGGAAAAATATGTCTCCACGAACCATGAAATGACATATGATTTTGAGACATATACAAATGAGGATCATGGATTCTTTGACTCTAAGGGTGAAGAATCTTGTGGTGAAGTCTCACTTGAACTTAAGGAAGAGGGTTTTAGTGAGACAAGTGGGCTTGAGGAATCTGACAAACCAGTTGATAGCCCAATTATTGAAGATTTGGATTTGGTTGGGGCTAACTCGGAGGATTCGAATCTTCATTTACTAGAAGATTCAATCAATAGCCCCATTCCTTGACCACACCCCCAAGGGATTGATTTTGATTTGGAAATCATTGTACCCAAGTCAATCTTGAGTCAGCCACGATTTCTGGACTTGGGAGAATCTTATGGGGTGAATGATATGCTAGAGGTCCTAGAACCTGAGCACTTGATTTTAGAGGATAAGAATTTGGCAATAAAAATCTGGGAGGCAATTCTGAGGGAACTACGATTGTGGAATAAGGTTACCTATTAACCTAAAACCACATATGTTTTTTATGAACCCTTACGATATCTTTCACGTGCGACCCAAGCCTGGAATAACTGATTATCTTTTTGAGCTGAATGTTAAGTGGACATCTGAAACTAGTGAACCAGATCTACCTATTGTCCGCCATTTTGGTCTTGGGTTGCACACCCCAAAACCGCAGGCCCAGCCTCGCAAGCTTAACAACCTTCGGTTCTGGGTGATTTTCATCTAGAACCTGAGAACCACTCGACCCTGGGGCATGGGTTTGCACCATAATCTCATCCACGTCTATGGACATCTTCTGCTGGCGGGTTTCAAGATCAACCTTTTGATTTTGATTCTGACCTGCACTTGTGAATTCTCAATTTCTTCTTTGTATGTATGTTATGCCTAGCTAAAGGCATTAAACTTAGTGCGTGTGTATACCCTCTTCTCTCTAAGGAGCTGACCAGATTTTTATGGCACTCAGGTGATATTCTGTTTACTCTGCCCTTTTCATGTCTTTATTTTTACAATGAGGGCATTGCATCATTTAGGCATGGGGGTGGATAGTTAATCTTGAAATCATTTTGTTAACTCCGTAGAATTTCTTTTAGTTTCTTTAAACAAAAATTGAAAATTTGAGAAAGATATAAAAAGAAAGAAATTAGGAAAAGAGAACTTAGGCATTTGAAAGTTATTAACTTTAGGAAATGATACGAGAGGACCAAAACACTTAGACTCTTCAGGTCTTTGGGCTTAATTAGCCTGGGTGTCCACTTGAATGTGAACTTAGTCTCGAGTCCTCGCCAATCCAAATTCATTTTAATTTGGTAAATAAATTGGGATGATAAGTATATGACTTATCAACCTGCCCTCTAATTTGGGGGGACTTTAAGCCTAAGCATCTACACACATTTTTTGCACTGACTCACTTTCCGACGGTTTTTACGGAAATTGGGTAGCTAATGGACCGACTTGGGTGGTATGGTTGGCAAGTTGTCGGTGGTAACAGCTCATCGGCTGGTTGTCTAGAGCCCAGCCACACGACCATTTTCGTTGTACTGCCTTTAGGTAAATCTTAGATCAGGAAAGCTACCTACTTAAAAAAAAAAAGAAAATATAGAGAAAAAAATAGAAAAAGGAGAAAATAAAAAAAATAAATAAAACCACACTTCATCGCACGAGTATGGCTGGCAAGTTGTCGGTGGTAACAACTCAACGGTCTGTTGTCCAGAACCCAACTCACAAAAAAATGCACAATAATTCCCAAAACACTTAAGGAAGAAGCGGGGAAGTAGAATAAACCGAGGAGATATATATTGGGTTCGCCCTTATGTTGACCCCATAAATAAAAGTAGGGAGAAAGCTACCGTTTGAAAAGATAAACCTCTAGGCAAGGTCACCTAGGGTCGTAGAAACCCAAAGTCTATTTTAACAGCCGCCTAGTGAGTCTTTCACTATTTTCACAAGATGCTTAGCACTTAGAGTCCTTTTCAAGTCTTGGGTGGGTCGGGTAGCCATAAAAAGTTATCCCGGAACTCTCAAACTTCAAAAGTACAAAAAAATTAGAAAAGAAGAAAAATAATAAAAAAAATGTATCTTCCCTTTTCAAATAAGGCGAGGACTTGGGCAGTCTACATTCTGGCAGGCACCCGGGTACTGTTGAGTTTTCGTAGTTTATGACCTTAGTTGAAATTTTCTATTGTTAATAAATGACTTAGGCCTAAGCGATCTAATCCTAATTTTGCTTTTATACATAACATATAGTTTAATTTTGCTAGGGACTAGCAAAAGATAGGTATGGGGGTATGATGTAAACACATTTATTGAGGGTAAAATGCCTATTCATGCATGTTCTTAGGCTTAGATTTGCATTTCATGTTATAAATATTGCATAGCATGCATCATTCTACATTTAGAGTAGTTGTATATAATTTAGGTTAATTGTGTCCTTTTTGTGGTTAGTAGAGAAGGATATTTATTTCAAAGCCTCGGATTGTTGATTTGACCATACGGATCTGATCAAGACGACGATCGGAGTCCAACGCCTCTAAAATTGCCTCGATCGGAGTCCTGTAGCACCATATGCAGTCCAAGGAAGATCAATGGCCAAGGGACTAGAAGACATAATTCGGAGCTTCAAATGAAACATCCTACCGCATGGATGGATTCAGGTCAACAATCACAGCCTAACGGCATGAAAATCAACTCAATCTAACCTCTGTAGCAGCCCCTACAATAAGAAGAGGATGGACAGCCCAGACTGTGCCACGTGGCACAGCCCAAACCGCCCATGCGCACGCACGTGCCACCACATGCACATGCGCAGGCACGCATGCGGACAGTGCAGCGCCAGCACGTGGGTGCGCGCGGGCACGGCAAAGGCGGGGGAGTACAGTGCTAGCTATGCATGGGTTAGACTTACAGCGATGCATGAGCTGGACTTACAATGACGCTTACAGTCATCACTAATTCATCGCATGCCAGCAAAGCCAGCTATGGGCGTCAGTGAGCATGAGTTGCCTACAGCGACGTTTTTAGCGATGGCCTGGATGTCACTAATGGTCTCATACCTGTTTGTTGCCTCTTCTCTTCCACTATAAAAGGACCTACACCCCCTTCCTTCCAAGCCATCTCTACCTGCTCTACTCCCACCTACTCCCAAGCTCTAGCAAGCCTACCAACGCTTTATTAGAGCTTGTTCTCAAGCTCCCAGGGTACCTATTAGTGTAGCGAACCTCTGCCCCACCAAATACTCCCCAACTTCCCATCCCCCTTCATAGGTCGCCTTGGAGCCGTCCTCCCACCTCCATTCCGGTAGCAGATCATCTCCGTCTTCTCACCTCCATTCCGAAGCCACGCCGAAGCTTTCCTCAACCCGACATCCTCCTGCACCTCACCTCCTTCATCCAAGCTTCTGCCAGGCATCGTTGTCTCGCCGAACAGCAGATTCGAAAGATTTCCTCTCACCCCCCTCTCTTTTTATGCTTTCATAGTTTCTTGTAATTGACATTGGAAGTAATATATATCAGATTTGTTCCACATCTCTATCTTGTGATTCATTTGCTTGTTTTCTTCTTACAAAAATACAAAAAAATAACAAAACCCTAAAATGCCAAAAAGAAACAAATTGAATCGCCATTTTCAATTAGAGTAAACGTCGCCTCCCTGTGTTCGACCTAGGACTCATTTTTCGAGTTTCGGTATAAATTTATCTGATCGACGTGTTTTGCAACTACAACGATCGGTTACTCGTAACCCATATTTCTAATATGCGAAACACGCCCGACCAAGGAGTTAGACTCAACACTTATACATATGTAGATATCTTCTATACATAGCATATTTCATTTTTGCATATTGTTCTACATATTGTGAATATCATGGTTGTGTTGGCATGGACTGAATGATGAATTAAGTGTAATTTTAGGTGATTTCTATCCACTTACACCATGTCTTACTTTTTTATTCTCTTATTTATGCATGAGGGCATGCAAGTACTTAGGCATGGGGGGGGGGGGGGGGTAGTGCACATAAATTGAAAAAAAAATTTTGCCAACACCTTAGAAAATAGATTTTTATCAAAAGGTTTTATGAGGGATTTATTTGTTAGTTGATTCCTAAATTTAGAATCCAGTGTAATTTCACACTTGTACATAGAATTTGCAATGGATCCACTGTGAAGACCGATAAACATCTTTAGTTTGTTCCTGAACCCTTGGACAGTAATTAGGGAGTTAGGCAAACCATCTTTTATTAGATCCTCCAAACAATTGAGAGGTGAGAGTAGAGAGTCTACTGGTGCTCTAAGTCTAGTATAAGGAATCTTAATTTCCAAATAATTGGATAATAATACTTAGAGTTAGGCATAGTTTTTGTTGTCGATTCCTTCTTACAAATTCTTTGAGTGAATTTTTGAGAGCCACCAAATAAGACAATTACGCAGAAAGCGACTTCTAATAAAACTAGGACTAAGCCGGATGGTTATGACTACCCTTTACGGAATCCTTAGCTGAAGGAGGGTATTAATGTCAAGGTCAGAAATATGATGTCCCATCCATTCCTTTATTGGTGCTGAGAATAGGCATTTCCACCAAATAAGCCACCCGATATCTTCTTGAACATCACCAATCCTGAATAATGCCTCGTGAATAAAAATGTGCATGTGTGTTGCATTGCATTGTGCTGGTAGATATATATATATATAAATAAAAAGAAAAGAAAAAAATTTTCGCCAAAAAAAAGAGAGAAATAGGTGTTGAGTTATGTTTATTTTGTGTCAAGTATATTAAGGCAACAACACCTACTACCATTACAATTTAAAATATAGCCTTGATCTACTTTTTTGTATTTTTGATCGCCCAAATATTGGCGAGGATTTCTAACTTAGTTATAGGGTTATCAAAACTTAATTAAAGTGTTAATGCCATGAGAAACCACCAAATATATTTACAACTTTGGTGAGATTGTGAGCTCAAAAAGAAAAGGAAAGAAAAGAGAAGGAAAAAAAAATAGAGAGAGAGAGTGAGTACAAAGGAACTAAAGAAAGCATAGTTTCTTTTCCTCTCTCTGAGTTGATTTATTTGATAATCTGGAAATCTAGGTTTTGTAGTACTAGTCTATATGTATCACTACAGGAGGGTGAGCCACTAAATACAAACCCACTTGACTCAGGCATCATCTACCTAACCCAAAAATCAGGGCTGAAATTACAAATTATTTTATACCCCCGAGAGAAGAAGTTTGCCTATCCTGATAGAGTTTTACTGAGGGTTAGGTATGAGCTTTAGATGTGGATTGGCTTTTCACCTGGATCCGTTGCAAAGGCTACAACACTACACTCTCACGATTATCTGGATTTCTAATTTTTGGATGAAAATAAAAGGAATAGGTCTCTTCTTAAACTCTTGATAGAAATTAGTCATTTAGGACCACTTTTCATTTAGTCTTGCATTTTCTAGGGACTAGCAAGATTTAGGCATGGGGGTATGATTGTACATCAATCATAGCACCTAATCTACCTAAATTAAGTTAGATCCTAGCTTAACTTAGGAATAATGCATACATGAGCAACATATTTTTGCATCATAGTTGATTTGTTAGCTTTGTAAAAAATAATGCTATTTTATGTTCTAATTGAGAGGCAATATTAATTACAGATGATTTGAGGCCACGGATGGTAAATCTAATCGTACAAATGGACTCAGAATGATGATCACAGTTCGATGGCACAAAAATCAACTCAAATGGAGCCCTGTAGCACCAACTACAAAGGTAGGAAGATGGACAGTTAGGAAGGCACCATGTGGCGTCATCCCAACAGCCCATCTCCGCGCCCTTAGCCGCTGAACCAAAAAAGCTAGGCTCTTAGATTGTCATCCAATGACCACGATGGAGCCACGTCGCCACTTCCTCGTGCCCTTCATTAAAGAGAAGTTCACCTCAACCATTGGATCATCATCCAATGATTGAGGGTGGCTGCACACAAGATCAAAAGCATGACCATCCGCACACGTAGCGCGGTGGTCAGTGCCTTCAACTAGCAGCGTGAGACAGGCATTCAAGGCGAGAAATGCTGAAATCAGAGGATGTGGCGAGCACAGGTGAAATTGAGCCACACGATTGGCAATCAATGGTAGGGGTGCAGAACGTGTGGCACATGGTGGAGCGCTGGATCAGGCGATGTGATGGATGACCGAGATGGCGCGCTGCATGCGTCCTTGCATGTAGCTTTTAGAGGCTGTGCGGCACGTGGTCTCAGCCGTCGATCTTCATGATCGAATGCTAATTTCAAAAGTACACACGTGCGCGAGGAGCACGGTGGCGGTGGAACGGGCGGTTGTGCATGCACCACGTGGCACAATCGTATGCGTCGACACATTGGTCACACGATGGGGGCATGTGGAGAGGCATGTTTGACGTAATCTGAGCCGTTGATCTCCAGATCGATGGCCCCTGTTGCTCGAAGTTGGTTGCATGGTTTGTGGGCTCTAAAATACCCATTTTGCCCCTTACTTTGGTTATAAAAGGGACCCTAGACCCCCCATTTGAGAGGCATCTCTTCCTCCAGACATCTCCCTCTCCCTTCTGCTCTGAAGCGCCCTTTTCCTCCGAGACGTCCACCAAGGCAATCGTTGGTGCACGACTGCTACCACTCCACGCCTCTTTAAAGGCCACCAAGGACCACCCTTGGTGCCCTTGTTCTAGTAGAATAGATAGTTGTCTTTTTATTTATTCTATTAGTTCTAGTTCTAGTTATTTTGACTTAGTTCTAGTTAGTTTTAGTTATTATTCCTGTCAAGCATTCAACTAATTGGAACACTTTCCTGATCATTATCTGAATGAAGTTGATTTGCTTTATATCATATATTTATCTTGCTTAGTGCTTTAGTTCTAGTTAGATTAAATCAGTATTAAATCAAGTCATTTTTCTGCCTCCTTGAGTTCGACTGGGACTTACCAATCTCGTTATATTCGTTTGTTGACATGTGATGAGAACCTCATCATGAGCCATAACTAGCTCATTTTGACCCAATACAAAGGATAAAAGCTCCTACATAACTCAAGGAAAGGCTTAACTCAGAGAATTCTGAGTTTAAGGAGAAAACAAGTCATAAGGGGTAAAAATACAATTTTACCAGTATAATCTGCATACAGGGTAATTCAGGGTCCAAACATAGGTCAAAGCAACTTAATAAGAATAAAAGTGGGATGAGATGATCTAGCAAGGGTTACAGCAATTCCAAGGAACTAAATGATAATCTGTAACCCTAAAGCAAACCCACTTCAATTCACGAGGTTCAAGGGAAAGCAAAAATGGAATAAACCCTCTAAAATTCATAGAAAAATAATCTCTAGGGTTTAGAACCTTCAATTTGACCTTAGGAACCCATCTTGACCTACATTGAGAACCATACCCAATTAATAACTTAATTTGGGTTTTTGCGTAAATTGACCAGTCAAATAAGGTTTAATCTAGAAATAAAATTTACCATCAGATTCCTTAGGTCCTAATTAGTCATGTATAAAAACTTGAGCCTAAGAAGAAACCTTCTTGACCAACTTTACACTTTGGTCCTCATATATTTACTTTTTGGCCCTCAACTTTTGAACCCTCGCATTTTGGCCCCTAACTCTCCTTCGTTCTTTGCGTTCAGGTCCCCCCTGCAAAACCTGCCAGCACCATGCTCCGGCGACCTTGCGCGGAGCATGGCGCCGCGCAGGGTGAGGGGGAGAGCCTGGCAAGTAAACCGGGGGTGCCCTGCGTCGTCAGCCGTCGTAGGGACACCCCCCTGGTCGCTGTAACCCACCATACCGGCCGTGCGAACGCACGGACGGTATGGGTTTCCATCGCCGGCGTCCTCCGGCGAGGGAGACACGTCGTCTCCCTCCGCCTTCCTCCCTGATTCGGTCCCTATAAATACCCCCGTCGCTCCACCGTTCTTCCCAGCTCGGATCTGACGGAGAAAACCCCCAACTTTCCTCTCTTCTCACTCCGGCAGACGCCCACCAGCTCCGGCGGTTCTTCCTCCTCCTCCTCTTCGCTCTGCCGCAATACCAGCAGCAGAGACTTCCTCCCCTGCTCTTCCCACGCCACGCCGCACCCAGCTGGCGCCTCTCCGGCCCTCTGCTCGCCGCCGCCCCTTCCCCCAGGCATCTTCTTCTCCGGCGACAGTCGATACGACTGTCGCCCGCTCCGGCCCCTCCTCCTCCTGCTAAGTAGGTAGAACTCCTCCTCTTCCTCCCCTCTTCCTTTTCCTCACTTTAAACATCTACTGTCGCCCTCGATTCCGACCCCTCACCCTCACCTTCTCCGCCTCCAGCCATCCTCCGGCGAGCCGCACCCATCACCCCAGCAACCCACACGGCTCGCTGACCACCGCAGAAGCTCCGCCTCCTCACCCTGATCAACCCCCGCCCTTCCACTTCCCCCACATCACCCTCTGCAACCCCACCGAACAAACCCATCTTCCGACCCACAGTCCGACCTAGGGCAGCCCTTGCACGCCGCCCCACGCCTCGCCACCACCCACACGAGCTTCGCCGCACTCTGGCGAAGCTCCCGGCACCTTCTGATTAGGCCGAGAGGCCGTTTTGCTGTGAACAGGTCACCCGACCTCCGCCGCCATTGCCGTGCAGAAGGAGCTGCTTCCGCCTGCAGCTGCAGGCGTGCCACGCCCAGATTCGACTCCCAGGCCGTGCGAGGCATTTCGACAAAGCGTCAGGCTGCAGCTGAAGCGAAGCCCTCGCGTAACGCCGCGATTACCAACTGTTTCCTCCGCGCAGGCGCCAACTCGGGGTGGGACATTTAGTCCCACCTCGGAAAACTCTGAAGAGGCGCAGCGGTATAAAGTGAAAAAGTGCTGGAGGCTTGTTGCCTCAGCACACGGGGTGAGGTCCCCTTCACTCGCCCGGTTACCCGGTCTCGTCCGCGCTCACGCCCCGCGGACCTAACCCGACCCGACTTAGACTGACCTGCACTCCTCGCCCACCACGCACGCCGGTGGGCCTGGACCCGGGCGCGACCCGTACCCGGCTACCCGGCAGCTCTGGGAGAGCTTTCCCAAGAGTGGCTTCTGTGAGAGAGAGACGAGGGGGGGGAGGGTAGAGATAGGTTTTGCCCCTCTCTAATCAAGCTGTGTAAGTGTGCAGGCACAGGTGAAGAAGAACCGTGGAAGAAGACGAAGGCTGAAGGAAGGAGGATCACCGAGTGGCACTGTAGCAGCGGCGGTTTAAGTCGTCTGATTGGAAAATCAGACGACGTCCTGAAGGCAAGGAAGGAGAAGGAAGGCGAGGCAGAGGAAAACGCAGAGAGGCCAAGACAAGAACTGAAAGAAGAAGAAGAACACGAGAAGAAGAAGGTCTGAAGAAAGGAAAAGAAGAAAGAAAGAAGAAGAAGAAGAACAGGACCACAAGGGAGAAGAAAAAGAAAGAGACGAGCAGAAACAAGAACTGAAAGAAGAAGAAAAGCATCACTACGGCTGCAGATAAAGCAGGAGAGTCAAGCAGAAGAAGATAGGCAAAGAGAAAAGAAGAGAAGAAGAAAGAAGCCAACAAATTCTCTCTCTCTCTCTTTCTTTACTTTGTAAAAGAAACTTGTACCCCTAGAATACAACTTGCTCCCTGAGTTCGACCTCGGGAACTCTCTTTTATTTTCCGAGTAAAAAATTTATATATTTGAAATGATGGCAATAACTGGCTATACTACAACGCTATAACAATAAAACCTGGTTATCTCTCGAAGCCAACGTTTCATTTGGCGCCGTTGCCGGGGAGCAACGGCTATTCTAGAGGTAAACATTCCTGTTTCTCTTTTTTTCTGATAATCTCCCCTCTTTTGTGCAGCTACAGGAAATCAAGAAGACAAGCAACCGCACGACAACCACTCCGAGGACAGGTAAATTTTTCCTCTCGCTATTAACCCCTAAACTCTAAAGAGGAAGAAAGGAAAAGAACAAGCAATATAGGGCTAACCTGTCTTCCATACTTAGTAACCATAAAGAGTTGCATGTTTTCAACTCATTAGTCCTGCACACTATTAAGGGTATTTAAGGGCTAACACATTCTTGCTTGAGCCCTAATTACCCAACAAAGAACTAACTGGACCAAGTAGAGCCAACATAAGATTCAACCTTAGGGTTTTAAAGACACACTACTTAAATCAAGAATGGAGAAAATCCAAAAGAAGTGTGCCTAAACCATTGATTGAAAATACCTATTCAAAAGAAAACCTAAAACAATTGGCTCTCTAAACACTTGAACCCTAAAAGACAAGACCTAAAAGCTCTCAAAGAAAACAAGAGGTAAAGTTAACCCCTTGGGTCAACCAACCTTAAATTAGGTCACTCTTTGCACTTAAAAGACTAAAGTTCAAGTGAAACCTTAAGCACCCTGATCTTAAAATTGGTAGACTTAAGAGGTCAAGATCCCCATTCTGGTCTACCTGGAACCGCAGTGACAAGAGAGGTCTGGTGGGAGAAACCCTGTAACCCGTGGGGACGCTCTACCGTGTAGGGGTCTTCGCGGGACTCTCCCTCTCTGGCTGCCCAGGTAATTCTCAGGTGGACGATCTTTCTGATCAAGGGGTCCATCTGCCCCGCACCTCTATAGTCACCCAACACATTTTTGGGTGTCTTCATTGGGTCCAGCACCTTCTAAACTTACCTCTTCCAACAGTGCATGTACGGAAGGAGGTCCTTAAGACCACCCTTAAGACCTCCTTTAGAAATTCGCTCTCGTCAAGGCCAAGCCTCGATGCCCGTGTTTGTGCAGCAACACCCTCACATTATTCTCTCTTCTGATTCAGAACCAAGTTCTTCTTCTTCCCCCATCATGGCTCAGCCAGTTGAGGAAGAAAATAATCTGGAACACCAGCTCCAGCGACTCAATGACCTCTTCCAAAACTTCGTGCACCCACCACAGCATCCTATGATGCGGGACCACTACAATCCTGCTGCGGTGGCCATTGAGCCTCGAGTCAGAATCCCGACTGGAGGACCTGATTCCGAATTAAAGCCCAACATGATTCATGCTATACCTAAATTCCATGGGCTTAATTCTGAAGATCCCTTCCAGCACATCAAACAGCTAAAGCATCTGGCCCACACTTTTGGATCAGATGCGCAAAATCGGGATATTCTTCTCATGAAGATGTTCTCCTTTTCTCTTATGGACAAGGCCGCCCATTGGTATCAAACTCAGACCCGGCCGATCAACACTTGGGAAGAACTTCAATCCGAGTTTTTGAAAAAGTTTTTTCCCGTTGGTCGGACCAACGCCTTGCGCCATCAGATTACACACTTCACTCAACAATCAGGAGAACCTCTCCATGAGGCATGGGATCGTTTTTAGGATCTCATGAGAAAGTGCCCCCATCACGGAGTTCCTAAATGGGAACAAGTCCAATCTTTTTACCAGGGACTCCGTGAGGACATCCGCCTTTTCGTCAATGCAACTTGCGGAGGAAACATTATGGGTCAACATGAAGACACCGTATGGGAGATTCTCGAAAACATGTGCGAGAACTCCATCAACAATGACTCCATGGGATTATTCGACAGGACGAATACCCGCGCAGCGACGAATCTTAAGGGAGCACATGAGACGCAGGGCCTGTCCGCATCAGTCAACCTGGAATTAATGGCCAGTCGATTGGACAAGGTCTCAATCATTGAAAAGAAGGTGGATGAGCTGACTCAGCACTTGCAGCGAGCCACCTCCGCGCGTAACTCCTTTGCACAACCTCCTTCCACACAGGAGACTGTGCAAAACATCCTCCACCGATCTTCCCCTAGGATGGATCCATATCCATCCCCATCTGATTCTTGGATCGGAGGATCACCCGATCCTTTCTACACCAGCCGGGGGAACTCCATTCCCCCTTTCCCTGATTCTCAGGAGGTTCCTCAGACCTGCGAGGACCTCAACGCCATCCAGAACGACCCATTCTCCAACGCTTACAACCCTGGATGGCGAAACCATCCCAATTTTCAGTGGGCGGAAAATTCCCAAACCCAAAGACCACCTTTTCAGTCCCGCCCACAGCCCTCTCGTCATTACCAGCTGCCTCAGCCTCGGCCCAAACTTACTTATCCATCAGGGCCAAATCAGGATCAAATGTCCCTAATTCTTCAGACTCTGGCTGACATTCAAAAAACGAATGCGGCTATTCAAAAACAGCACAAGGACGAACTTACAGAAGTTAAAACTCAACTGGCCCAGTTGGCAAATTCTCGCCAGCCAGGCACACTCCCTTCCCAACCCCTTCCTAACCCAAATAACGTGCCAACCCAGAAGCGCGTTATGAATCCAAATTTAGGCCACGCACAATGGAGTTATCAGGCCCCTACTGCTCCATCTCCAGACGAGATGGAAGCTTCAACTTCTTATGCGGGATTTCAGCAGCAGCCACCCCTCTTACAAAACCCAAACCAAAATCAGGCTGGATTAAATTCTGTAACAACACGTAGTGGTAAAACAACTCAAGACCCGCATTATCCAAACCACTCCAAGCCTGATAACTATGACCCGAGGATAGTTATCCAAGATACCACTGTCCCAGATCCACAACCTGGACCTATCCTAGAAGAACCAACCAAGATCCCGTTTCCCGAGGCCTTGACCAAGGGAAAGAAGACCACCAAACCCGTGGCCCCTGAGGAGGACCTGGTCAAGCTCTTTGAGCAGGTCCACATAAACATCCCCTTGATGGATGCAATCCGCCACGTACCAGCTTACGCACGATTTCTAAAGAATATATGTACACCCCAGCGTAAGCCGCGAACCAAGGGAGGGAGCCCAATTGTTCTGTCAGAACAAGCCAGCTCTGTAATCCTCAGTAGACTCCCACCCAAGGCAAAAGGTCCTGGTACTCCCCTGATTTCCTGCAAGATAGGTGGTACCCAATTTGATAGAGCATTGTTAGACTTGGGTGCATCCATAAACCTGATACCCACATCCTTACTTGACCATCTAGAAGAATCTGAGCTAAAACCAACCGAGGTGACATTACAATTAGCAGATCGATCTATAAAGTCACCAAAAGGGATTCTCGAGGATGTTATCGTAAGAGTGCGGGATTTCTATTTTCCAGTGGACTTTATAGTCTTAGATATGGATGCACCTAAGAACCCTAGGGATACACCAATCATTCTAGGGAGACCTTTCTTGGCTACTGCTAGAGCCAACATCAGCTGTGAGGAGGGCCAAATAGAGCTTAAGTTTGGAGATCAAACACTGAAAATTGATATATTTAAGGCCCAACAAGGAATTAATTGCGGCGTCATCGAACAAATTTGTGACATCAGGACCTTGGTTGATGAATCACACTTCCAGGATGACGCGATTATGCCTCATCAACCACAGAAGGATCTTGACCCGCAAACAGAGGAGTCGAATCTAGATATGAATAACCCAGTAACTCCCACCCTCGAACCTCACATCTATACTGAACCACCCGCTGCTGCTGATAACCCCATCCTCGAACTGAAACCCCTTCCTGCTCACTTGAAATACATCTTTTTGGGTTCTAATCAGACCCTTCCTGTGATTATCAATTCCAACCTCAGTCCTGAACAGGAATCCCGTCTGATTGTTGTCCTCCAGCAACATCGCAGAGCCATCGGGTGGACTCTTGACGATTTGATTGGAATAAGTCCCTCTTATTGTACTCATCATATCTATTCGGAAGAGGGCACACGACCTTCTCGTGAAATGCAGAGACGCTTAAACCCCAATCTGCAGGAGGTCGTGAAAAAGGAGATCATCAAGTGGTTAGATGCCGGAATCATCTACCCGATCTCCGATAGTCGTTGGGTGAGCCCAATTCAGGTCGTACCCAAGAAGGCAGGACTCACCACTATAACAACTGAGACCGGAGAAATCATTCCTACCCGATTAGCCAACTCGTGGAGAGTCTGTATAGATTACCGCTGACTCAATTCCTCCACGAAGAAGGACCATTTCCCACTACCCTTCATTGATCAAATTCTCGAAAAACTTACGGGAAATAGGTTCTTCTGCTTTCTTGACGGGTACTCCGGTTATAACCAGGTGGCAATCCATCCTGAGGACCAAGAAAAGACCACATTCACCTGTCCCTTCGGAACATACGCTTTCCGAAGGATGCCTTTCGGTCTTTGCAATGCACCCGCTACTTTTCAGCGATGTATGCTTGCCATATTCTCAGATATGGTAGGTGAGTATCTGGAAGTCTTCATGGATGACTTTTCAGTTTTCGGAGCATCATTCGACGATTGCCTCCAACACTTGGTCCAGATACTCAGGCGGTGCATCGATGTGAATTTGGTTCTTTCCTGGGAAAAGAGCCATTTCATGGTGCCTGAGGGAATTGTCCTGGGACACTCAATTTCGGAGAAAGGTATCCAAGTGGATCGAGCTAAGGTTAATCTGATTTCTCACCTTCCTATGCCTAGCTCGATCAGGGACATCCGTTCCTTTTTAGGGCATGTCAGTTTTTATCGACGATTTATCCCTGATTTTTCAAAAATCGCACGCCCCCTGACCACTCTTCTCTCCAAGGATGTTCCTTTCGAAATTTCCAAGGAATGCACTTAAGCATTTGAAATCCTGCGTGACCGAGTCACCCAAGCCCCGATCCTACAGTCCCCTGATTGGTCTCAACCCTTTGAGATCATGTGCGATGCATCCGACTTCGCTGTAGGAGCGGTTTTGGGGCAGAAAATTGACGGGAAACCTGTGGTCATTTACTACGCCAGCAAAACACTCGATGAGGCTCAGCGTAACTATACGGTTACTGAGAAAGAGCTGCTAGCTGTAGTATTTGCCCTAGAAAAGTTCAGATCATACCTTTTGGGTTCCTGTGTCATCATATACTCGGATCACACAGCTGTGAGGCATCTCCTTGCAAAGAAGGACGCGAAACCTCGATTTATCCGATGGATCTTACTGTTGCAAGAATTTGACCTTGAGATTCGCGACAAAGAGGGAAAGCAAAATGTGGTAGCTGATCACTTGTCCCGTCTTCCTTCTGAAATAATTGACCCTCCCGGACCAATCACTGAGCATTTTCCCGATGAGCACCTGCTGACTATTGGTACTAGCCTTCCATGGTTTGCTAATGTAGTAAATTACTTGGCATCTCATCAGATCCCGTCCGATTGGCCGAAGGCCAAGAAAGACAAATTACGCTCCGATGCCAAGTATTACATTTGGGAAGACCCGTACCTCTTCCGCATAGGTGCCGATCAGATCATCCGGAGATGTGTCCCGGAAGGGGAATTCAACAATATCCTCTCTTTCTGCCATGACCAGGCATGCGGTGGCCATTTCGCCGGGCATAAAACCGCATCAAAAGTCCTCCAGTGCGGCTTTTACTGGCCCACACTGTTCAAAGACGCATACAATCACTGCAAGGCATGCAGTCGTTGCCAGACTTTGGGCAACATGAGCCATCGCGACATGATGCCTATGCAACCGATTCTAGTATGCGAAATCTTTGATGTTTGGGGGATTGATTTTATGGGCCCCTTTCCTATTTCGGATGGTTTCGAATACATTCTGTTGGCTGTGGACTACGTGTCCAAATGGATCGAAGCCATACCGACCCGAACCTGTGATCACAAAATCGTTCTCAAATTCATTCATCAACACATTTTCTCAAGGTTCGGGATTCCTCGTGCAATAATCTCTGATGGGGGGACCCATTTCACAAATGCTCAGTTTAGGTCACTGATGACCAAATACGGGGTGTCTCACCGAATCTCTACTCCTTACCACCCCTAAACTAATGGTCTAGCTGAGCTGTCTAATCGGGAGATCAAGAAAATCCTACAAGTCACTGTTCGACCTGACAGGAAGGACTGGTCGTCCCGACTTCCGGAAGCATTGTGGGCCTATAGGACCGCCCACAAGACCCAATTGGGCATGTCTCCCTTTAGACTGGTGTACGGAAAGGCATGCCACCTTCCCGTAGAACTGGAGCATAAAGCCTATTGGGTAGTACGAAACTGTAATCTAGATCTTTCCAAGGCTGGGACCCACAGAAAACTCCAAATCAGCGAGATCGATGAATTACGCCTAGACACGTACGAGAACTCGCAAATCTACAAGGAGCGGGTTAAAGCCTTCCACGACAAACACATCTCGAGAAAGATCTTTCATCCTGGTCAAAAGGTCCTACTCTTTGATGCCCGACTAAAACTCTTCCCAGGAAAACTGAGATCCAAGTGGGTCGGACCATATTTGGTCCGACAGGTTTTTGGAAATGGAGCAATCGAAATCAGTCCACTCAGCCACGATTCTGAACCTTTCATCGTGAACGGTCAAAGACTCAAGCCGTTCATTGATGTAACTTCTACTGATTTGGCTGAAGCATCTTATATCCTCCTTTCCCCTTGAGCTTATTGCGCCCAGCCGATGGCGTAAAACTCAGCGCTTAACGGGAGGCAGCCCGTCATTCTCTTTGAAAACCTGAAACTTGTTCTGACACCTTTTTGCACTTGAGGTTCACCCTTGTAGACAGCCGACCCCACCTTAGATGCTTGCATCTGGGATTAGAAATCATCCGCAAAAAAAAAAAAAAAAAAAAATTCAACCCGACCCATCCACTCATCCAAATTTCTGTCTTAAGGAATGAACTAAGTTAAATAAAAACCCCCTAGGTTACAATGAGGACATTGCAAATCTTAGGCATGGGGGGGTATGAAAGTGCAAAACTTGTAAGAAAAGGTTTCAAACAAAAAAATTCACATATGCTAAAAACACCATAAAAATTAAAAATTTTTTCGAAAAAGAATAAAAGGAGAAGGAGAAGAGAAACAAAATGAAAAAGGAGCACAAAATTATAAGAAAAGGTGATAGTCATTAGTAAGGAACTAAGAAATTAACCTAAGTTCTAGACCTCATTCAAGAAAATAACTGAAAAGTGCATAATGAGATTAGTAAGAACGCAAACCTTAGGCATTCTTGAATAGACTCTTAGTACCCATTAAGATCTAGACACTCCTCAAGAGGTTGAGGAAAATGAAAAGCTGAAGTATTAGGTCTAAGGCTTAGGGAGTATTTGGCCTCGTTAACTAATTTTTGGTTTACGGGACTCAGTAACCTAAGCACCCTAACCTCACACACAGCCTGGTTCAGTAAGCGTAAAAATCAAAATCACGCAGAAGCGTCGCAAAATTCTAAAAAGAACACCTAGAATAGGAGCGGCCGATCGACACAAGTTGATTTGGACGAGTTCCCAGCGCGGAGAGGCGGGAAATCCCCTCGAAGATGCGTAACAAAATATCATCTCCTCGGTGCCTGTCTCTTAGGATATTTACATATCCTACTGGGGGCATGTAAGCACTCTGCTGATTCAGATTCCATGGATGGCATTATCTCGAAGTGTCAATTGCCAGGGTCTGGATTCGGCCACGGAACACCATGGATGGGATTATCTCGAAATCTCAATAACCAGGGTTCCGGGGGTTGCCATGGGCGGTGCTATCTCGAAGCATCGATTGCCAGGAACCCTTGAGGATTGATGATGGGAGCAAGGAATCTGATACAGACCTGTTGAAAAGCCAATCCTAGGCTAGAACTAAAAAGAAAAAGAGAGAGAAAACTCTCCAAACAGAATAACTTTCTATCTCTCTCTTACAAAACGCACTGCGAACTGAGCCAGGGCTAAAATCATTTCAAGCACGGGTGCTTTAACCACAAAGTCCAATAAACCTTAGGTTAGTTCTTGTGGGCCTTAAAAACCTTTGCTAAAGACTGAGGCTAAAGCTAGACAGATTTGGATTTTGATTGGTACTAGAGTACCTTTTAGGCCTATGGTCAGCATTCTAACCTAATCTAAGCTCAAATGAAAAAGCACTTATCTGAAGCTATTAAGAACTTAATGGTCTAGAACAAGGGTTGAAACCTTAAGTTTTTTTTGCTAAGGGACTAGCAAAAGCTAGGCATGGGGGTATGATGAGAACCTCATCATGAGCCATAACTAGCTCATTTTGACCCAATACAAAGGATAAAAGCTCCTACATAACTCAAGGAAAGGCTTAACTCAGAGAATTCTGAGTTTAAGGAGAAAACAAGTCATAAGGGGTAAAAATGCAATTTTACCAGTATAATCTGCATACAGGGTAATTCAGGGTCCAAACATAGGTCAAAGCAACTTAATAAGAATAAAAGTGGGATGAGATGATCTAGCAAGGGTTACAGCAATTCCAAGGAACTAAATGATAATCTGTAACCCTAAAACAAACCCACTTCAATTCACGAGGTTCAAGGGAAAGCAAAAATGGAATAAACCCTCTAAAATTCATAGAAAAATAATCTCTAGGGTTTAGAACCTTCAATTTGACCTTAGGAACCCATCTTGACCTACATTGAGAACCATACCCAATTAATAACTTAATTTGGGTTTTTGCGTAAATTGACCAGTCAAACAAGGTTTAATCTAGAAATAAAATTCACCATCAGATTCCTTAGGTCCTAATTAGTCATGTATAAAAACTTGAGCCTAAGAAGAAACCTTCTTGACCAACTTTACACTTTGGTCCTCGTATATTTACTTTTTGGCCCTCAACTTTTGAACCCTCGCATTTTGGCCCCTAACTCTCCTTCGTTCTTTGCGTTCAGGTCACCCCTGCAAAACCTGCCAGCACCATGCTCCGGCGACCTTGCGCGGAGCATGGCGCCGCGCAGGGTGAGGGGGAGAGCCTGGCAAGTAAACCGGGGGTGCCCTGCGTCGTCAGCCGTCGCAGGGACACCCCCTGGTCGCTGTAACCCACCATACCGGCCGTGCGAACGCACGGACGGTATGGGTTTCCATCTCCGGCGTCCTCCGGTGAGGGAGACACGTCGTCTCTTTTCGCCTTCCTCCCTGATTCGGTCCCTATAAATACCCCCGTCGCTCCACCGTTCTTCCCAGCTCGGACCTGACGGAGAAAACCCCCAACTTTCCTCTCTTCTCACTCCGGCAGACGCCTACCAGCTCCGACGGTTCTTCCTCCTCCTCCTCTTCGCTCTACCGCAATACCAGCAGCAGAGACTTCCTCCCCTGCTCTTCCCGCTCCACGCCGCACCCAGCTGGCGCCTCTCCGGCCCTCTGCTCGCCGCCGCCCCTTCCCCCGGGCATCTTCTTCTCCGGCGACAGTCGATATGACTGTCGCCCGCTCCGGCCCCTCCTCCTCCTACTAAGTAGGTAGAACTCCTCCTCTTCCTCCCCTCTTCCTTTTCCTCACTTTAAACATCTACTGTCGCCCTCGATTCCGACCCCTCACCCTTACCTTCTCCGCCTCCGGCCATCCTCCGGCGAGCCGCTCCCATCACCCCAGCAACCCACACGGCTCGCCGACCACCGCAGAACCTCCGCCTCCTCACCCTGATCAACCCCCGCCCTTCCACTTCCCCCACATCACCCTCTGCAACCCCACCGAACAAACCCATCTTCCGACCCACAGTCCGACCTAGGGCAGCCCTTGCACGCCGCCCCACACCTCGCCACCACCCACACGAGCTTCGCCGCACTCTGGCGAAGCTCCCAGCACCTTCTGATTAGGCCGAGAGGCCGTTTTGCTGTGAACAGGTCACCCGACCTCCGCCGCCATTGCCGTGCAGAAGGAGCTGCTTCCGCCTGCAGCTGTAGGCGCGCCACGCCCAGATTCGACTCCCAGGCCGTGCGAGGCATTTCGACAAAGCGTCAGGCTGCAGCTGAAGCGAAGCCATCGCGTAACGCCGCGATTACCAGCTGTTTCCTCCGCGCAGGCGCCAACTCGGGGTGGGACATTTAGTCCCACCTCGGAAAACTCTGAAGAGGCGCAGCGGTATAAAGTGAAAAAGTGCTGGAGGCTTGTTGCCTCAGCACACGGGGTGAGGTCCCCTTCACCCGCCCGGTTACCCGGTCTCGTCCGCGCTCACGCCCCGCAGACCTGACCCGACCTGACTTAGACTGACCTGCACTCCTCGCCCACCACGCACGCCAGTGGGCCTGGACCCGGGCGCGACCCGTACCCGGCTACCCGGCAGCTCTGGGAGAGCTTTCCCAAGAGTGGCTTCTGTGAGAGAGAGACGCGGGGGGGGAGGGTAGAGATAGGTTTTGCCCCTCTCTGATCAAGCTGTGTAAGTGTGCAGGCACAGGTGAAGAAGAACCGTGGAAGAAGACGAAGGCTGATGGAAGGAGGATCACCGAGCAGCATTGTAGCAGCGGCGGTTTAAGTCGTCTGATTGGAAAATCAGATGACGTCCTGAAGGCAAGGAAGGAGAAGGAGGGCGAGGCAGAGGAAAACGTAGAGAGGCCAAGACAAGAACTGAAAGAAGAAGAAGAACACGAGAAGAAGAAGGTCTGAAGAAAGGAAAAGAAGAAAGAAAGAAGAAGAAGAAGAACAGGACCACAAGGGAGAAGAAAAAGAAAGAGACGAGCAGAAACAAGAACTGAAAGAAGAAGAAAAGCATCACTACGGCTGCAGATAAAGCAGGAGAGTCAAGCAGAAGAAGATAGGCAAAGAGAAAAGAAGAGAAGAAGAAAGAAGCCAACAAATTCTCTCTCTCTCTCTTTCTTTATTTTTGTAAAAGAAACTTGTACCCCTAGAATACAACTTGCTCCCTGAGTTCGACCTCGGGAACTCTCTTTTATTTTCCGAGTAAAAAATTTATATATTTGAAATGATGGCAATAACTGGCTATACTACAACGCTATAACAATAAAACCCGGTTATCTCTTGAAGCCAACGTTTCAACATGTTTTCGCACTATACTACGATGAAATTATTTTCAAATTCGCGATTCCACGTATTCGACAGAGCCTTACTCAAATTTCCTCTCTTTCCACCTTCGATCACGCCAGAGGTCTTCTCTCACCCAAGCTATTTCACTCTCAACTTTGGCAAGCGATTGCTGGCACCCTCCTCACCCTTTCCTCCAGGTAAGTACCTCTACTTTCTCACCTTCTTCTGTAGCATAGCTCTAGCATTTCAATTCATAGATATAAGTAGCTTTATTACTTTAATATCTTCTTCTTTCATCTCTGACTCTAGCGACACCAAATTCGATGCCATCTTGCTTGCTACTACCTAATTGATCACCAGTTCATGCTTCTTACCCTTCCATGATCATCTTTTGCTTCTTTTCCCTCATAATTAACCTCCACACACCGAACACACCCCATATTCCACCTCTATTGTACCTTTGCTATCTTTAGTGGAGCTCTAGTGAGCTTTTCACCTCCAATTGATATCCCACTTACCTTTGCAATTACCTAAGGAGCAATTCACCCAACTTAATTGGGTGATTCCTCCACTCAAGTGATCTGATGAACTCAGGTTCCACTCTCGATTGATTCAAGTTCGTAACACATTCTTAAGCATTCATTGACTTAATTGAGAAGCTCTCGAGCTTCCTAAGGCCTTTAGGAATCTTTTGAGCATTACTTGAGTTGTTTCATGGAGTAAGTTGTTTTGTTGAACTCTGGTTGATTCACTGTCAGCTTCGATCATTATTTATATCTCTAACAACCCTAGATATGATCTTAATCGGTTCTAACAAACTTTAACAATCTCTAGCAGATTCTGCATTCATCATAGGTTATTTTCCCACCTTAGGATTTGAATTCCATTGGTTCTATGTCCAGGTCCTCTGTCTTCATCTCTGGCAAGGTCAGATAGCACTAATTCTTCACTATAAGATCCTTATGATAGGTTGAGAAGCTTCAATATGGTCTACTGAGTATGTAACAACCACGTGTAGGGTTGATAGAAAGTTAGAATGATCTGTCGAACAAACCTACTTTTGAATGAAGGCAACGACTTTGGAATACCTTGAAGAGTGCTCAATTCTACTGATTCTTTATTTCAGTAGATTATATAGATCATGTTGTGTCCGTTTACACCTTTAGTTTGATCTAAATCATTCTCTTTCCCAAAGTCAACCCCTACTTTGAACAGGAACAGCTCTCGGTGCCATTAGAGATTCCAAAGCTCAGAAGGTCAATTTTAAGTCCCTTGATCTACTTTAGAAGTTTCCAGGAGTGTTTGTGACTTGTTTCAGTAGATTTAGAGAGTATAGGAGTTGTTTGTATTTTGATTTGGAAGTCTGTATTTTAGATATGTTCAAACTGAGAAGTGGATCTTTGAGGTTAAAACTAAGTTCTAGATTCTTTCTTTAGGTTCTGGGATTAGTTTAGAATGTTAAGAGGCACTTAGAGAGTAAAGTGAGTTGCAAGAGAGTATTCTCCATCTTGTTCTTTAGAGTACTACATGTTCATTCTTAGTTCTGAGTGCAAATGATGCAAGGAGCTAATCTTTGTGTTACTAGCCATTTGAGGCATTGAATTGAATTCCTAAGAGTTCTATTAAGCGTTTTAAGATGATATTATCCTTTGATTGATGGTTTAGAGGAGATTGAAGCCTATAATCAGAAGGATTGAAGGTTCTCTAATGCTGTCTGCCGCATGCTGAAGGAGAAGGCTTTCACATAGTCCTACATCAGTGGGAAGTGAAGTGTCAACTGTAGATTTAAAGAATCCTCTCCATTAGCCTGTTGGCTAGTATGGGGGTCGACTCCCTATATGCATATAACCATTACCCTAACCCCTTGAGTATATTATGAGCATTCACTATGAGTCCACTGAGGGGTGGCCTATGGGTGATTCTGATGACGCACTACAAAAAAGTTGTCCTACACTGACGGTGTGACTACACCGACATCAAACATATGTCACTCTAAGTTATACTATAAGTTGTTAATATTAATCACTACAGTGATGGGCACCTACAGGACAAAAGAAAAACAACAGGGACAAATAAGTCCGCTTTCACATCTGGCCCTTTCCAACCCTAACCCTCAAGCTCTCCTCCTCCCAACTTCTCGTCAGACCTCAGAGTCGATTCCATTTCTGCTGATTGAGCTCCTAAGGTGACACCATTCTCCTTACTACTCTCGATCGATCGTAGCCTCACATCCTAATCGACTTAGGTTAGATAAAGTTGTTTCTCTCTCTATTCTTGCACTCGATCTCTTACATTCTTAACCCTCATCGGAGATCATCGAAGGAGGAGAGATCTTTCTTAGGGTTTTGGGTTAATCTCTCACTCAGATTTGCACTCAAATCTAATCTCTCGCTCTGATCTACGCTCAAATCTAATCTCTCACCTAGATTCTCTTTATAGGTTTCTAAAATCTGCACTCAAATCAATCCCTCTCTCTCAACCTCTCTCACTATTCCATCGATCAGATTCCACTCAATCAGATCTCTCCTCCTTAGCTCGACCTCTCTCACTCAATTTTTCTCTATCAATCTCTCTTATTATTCCTTTGATTAGATCTATGATCGATTAGATCTCTCCAACTTGATTTCTTTCATTCACTCTCTCTCTATTGATATTTGTATCTTCAATCAGATCTAATGAGATAAAAAATATGACTCTTAAGTTCTCTGTCATCATGGCCTTCATCGTGACTTCTCTTCTCCTTGCCACAATAATAGTTTTCTTCTAGAGCAAATCTTTTGGGAAGCTACAATAATTGATTCAGCTTCTTAGTCCTTGATATCAATGCTAAATCAATTTAGGTGCATGTGTATCGATTCTTGCTAAATTTCTATAGTTGTTGACAAAACTTGAATTTTAGATATGAATTTCATGAATGGGATACCTTTCTTGCCTCTATTAGGTCAAATTAAATTTCTCTCTCTCTATGAGAAAACAAAAGGAAAGGAGCAACAACAGATTTAGATCAATTCTGAAAATTTGACCTTCCTGTCACCAAGTATGGGCATAAACTCCTAAGATCTTTCTAATTGAATCTTTCCTATCAGCAAGATTTGGAAGCCTTGATTTCAAGTTGAAGTTTGTTGAGGTATTATGACCTTATTGCACATTTGAATGTGAAATCTATATGGTGTATATCTTTGGAATGTCAATGAATCTCTAGATTTCTAATTGAAAATGTCAATATGAAATGTAATAAGTTCCTCTACTCTTTGATATGGAAAATATGGCAATAAAGGAAGGGGCCTAAGCACCCAATTTGTCATCAAATGAGCTTGTCCAGCAATCTTTACTTGACACATCTTTGTTTGGAACCGAAACAAAAAAGTGAGGAAACAAAGAGGCAATTGATCCAACTAAAGACTAATGCCCTTTCAAAAGGTAGAAAAATCCTACCAATCATACAAAAAGGGCACAATGTTGGAGCTCTTCCAACATTTGAATCATTTGAATAACCAAATGATTGCACTACTGGAAGTCTTTAGTACAAACTATTGTAGGCACAAATTATTTGACATCCATTTTGCATTGTGATAAATTCCATTCACTTCTGTGTAGAAGTGCAAAGGTCAAATGCCTATTTGACGCTGGTTACTTCATAAATGCATAAGCTATTGTCTTATTTCTGGCATGTTTTGAAAAATTACCTTCTTAATTTTGTCTGTTGCTTCACGTTTTGCTTATGTTTATTCTCTTCCAAAAATTCTAGATGATATATTACTGGAACTCCATGCATACAAGGATTCATTGAAAATGTTGTCAAAACACATGTACGATTTTTGTTCCATTACCAATATTATTATTCTTCTTGAATTTGGTATATGTTTGATATATGTTAACTCAAGTAGCCTTTCACATTTCTGATTTGTATAAATTTACAATTACAAGGATCTACGAGGAATTTACCCACATCATGCACATAAAAAATGAGTCCAGACAAGGTACACGAAAATCAATATTTTTTTGGAGGAAAAAAGATGTAGATAATACATATGCTTGTTTACTTACAATTTGGATAAAAATGCAGTGCTTCTTCCCTCAAAATGTGGCCAGTCATATTCGAACGCCACTTTTTATTTTGAATGTGGCATATGATACCTGGCAGGTAATTCTTCTTGTGATGCACATAGTCCTACTATCCTGATGTATTATTCTTTTGTTTAGATGTTCTTCTGAAGCACCATCTAAAACACAAAATGATGATATATAAACTTTCACAAAATGCTAATACACCATCTAACATCAAGTAAACCTTCACAATAAATGCTAAAAAATTAATGGTAGTCCATGAGCTGTTCCCTCTCTCTCTCTCTTTGAAAATGAGAAGAGGGGTTAACAAAAGTTGTAAACCCTTGATTTTATTAATCAAGAAGTTAAATACACCAAGAGATGGAAGTTAAAAAGATGAACCCCAACCATCTAGGTCCTCTCCCCTTTGAAAATCATGCTATTACACTCTAGCCAAATGCACTAAATAAGAGTGAAAACTCTTCCTATGGGGTTAGCATCTGCTAGCGGATGATGTTAACTACGCTAGAACACCATCTCCAAAGAGTGCGATCAAGTCCACTCAGTATATAGTCCATGAGTTTATGATTTCAAACATCTCTTTGATTTCTATCTAGAAACTCCCCTTTTGTCTTTACTTCCGAGTAATTTGGAATGGCATAGAAAATTAGAAATTCATATAGTTTTACTAATAATAATGTAATGGCACATGGCATCATTTGCTGCTTTTCTTCTAATCTTTGTCTAGAAAGAATTATATTTAAATCAATTCTTCTTACTGCATTTGTAGATAAAACACATCCTCACACCTCATGATGCTGATCCTCGGGGAACCTGGAATGACTGCAAAGCTAACATAAGAAAGTGTTCTAGAACCCAACTCCATATCATGCAAGGTTGACTGCTCCAATATGCTTTGATTAGACATCTATATATCTGCATTTTTGCTTCAGATCTTTCGAATTGCACAATAGGGTTAAATCCAAGGAGTGAACTTCTAATTTTTATTTATATCAATTTGTAACTGAATGATCATTCTTTACAGTCAAATGGTCAATTGATATTTCACATGCAAGAATTTTAATTCTCATTAAAAAATATACTTTAATGACTTTGTTTATTGATTAATCAGCTTCTCATAATAACTAAGGAACTACAATCAGATTTGCATATATAGAAACCTTGATTGCAACTTATTTATTCAAAAACCTTCTAAGTCATTTTTTGCATTTGTTTACTGTCAATCTAGGTTCACCATTTCTCTATAAACATTTGACTATAATTTCAGGCATCTTTTAATATAAGGAGCTGCTGAAGGAATGGTGAGAGAAGGTGTTAGAAAAGAAAAAGTAGATTACAATGATAAACTGCTATAAGGTGATGTTACTTTTGTAGTTTTTTTTTTTTGAATGAAGTAAGGTATGCTTGATAAATGCCAAAATCAGTCATTATCACCAAGTAACCCTCTTTGGATAGCATATGCCACCCATCAAGAAGACCAAAGTTCAAATCTTACCTTACCAAATAAAAAAACAAAGAAAGAACCTTAATGTATATCCTTATCTTGTTTTCTTGTATAAAGAGCAAGAGTGAGATTGGCAACAGCCAACCATCCTAGATTGGTAGCTTTCCTTGGAACTACCCACATATGCAGAGCAGAACTTGGCTCCTGCTTAGAAAGTAGGTTGTGAATGGCATTAAGTTATTAATTTTCTATCCATTTCTTGATGGAGTATTGCATAATCGATTGTGTGCTTGTTGTTTAGCCAAATGGCTGTACACACTAACCATGAAGAAGAAAAGGAAAAAAGGTGCATTGTTCCTTTTCAAAGAAAAAAGGATGCATTTCATGAATCTTGATATATCCATGAAAATGAGGTTATGAATACCATGGAGATCAATACCCCTTTTCCGATACATTGTTTGTTTGCATTTTGTTAATCACATTTCTTGATTAATGTGCAGTCTTGGTGGTAAAAACATGGCCTTGCTGCATAGGAGTAAAGAGTTTTCCTAAGATAAAACACCATAAGGAAGTAAGTAACCTCTTTTCACATTATATTATAATTGTGCAATTACAAATAATTGCATGTAACTTAATTTTATGGAGTTGCTTTACTGCCAATGTTTAATTTTCCCTCTTCCTCACTAGTAATCCTAGCAAGAACAAGAACCATCCCTGAAATGATGGAATTGACTATCATCCCTCACAATAATCTATCATACATAAATCTTTGAAATGAGCTTTACCACAAGGTGGCAATACTCATTCTATAAATCTACAGTTTGGCTGATGTTTTTCTCCCTTAAAGTACATGCAGTAGTCATTTGTTAACACATTAGCCTTGTCTCATGCATGATGTATGCTGCATATGTAAATGCCTATATCATTTCCTTTAAATTCAGGCTATACTTAGACAAAACATGGTAAGTCGAAAAGTAAGAATTTAAGGGATATCAATGGTTAATCTATGATTTCAAATTACACTAGTAGAAATTGAGTGGATTAAAATTTTCATAGTTTTAAAAACATTTTTAGAATCCTAAATTATGAATCATTGTTTGTTCTCCTTTCATTTTCCCCTTAAGGATGGCCTCCTTTCTATTTTAACACAACCTCATCAATCCTCGATCATATATTCTCATGTGTATTTTATGTTGATTGAATTAAAGAATGCAATTGTTATTAATTGATCATATATATAACTTTACTGTGAACAATGTTGATAACATTATATTTTCCTGTGATGAATGTCAACTGTGAGAACGAGCATAATTTCGTAATTGCAAATTTAATTATTGTTTATATGAAGAAACTTGTCTCTATGAATGTTGAGACCGAATTTAACTGTACTTTATATGTAGAAAATAGCTTGGATCTATTTGTTTTGAAAATAAATTTAACTTCACATGTAGAAATAACATGGCTCGATCATTGTTGCGATGTTGGAACCAAGTCATTGCAAGGAATATGCTGATCAATCCAGCAAATTCACATCTTTTGTCCACAAAGTCCTATCCATACATGGGTTTGTTCTAGACCTGATAGCTTATGCATTTTTGTAGCTTCTAACAGATAAAGCTTGTCTGCTGAGTAAATTATGTTATTCATAACAAAACCGGTATGCCTTAATTCTAGTAAAGGTTGGAGTACCTGAGTTTTTGAAGGCTATCGAAAATGGTGTAGAGGCTCATGTTGAGAAGCTAGACAAGGAGATTGGGGACTTCCAAAAGTTGCTTGTCACTAGGACCCTCCATCTTAAAAAGCTTGGCATTCCCTATAAACATGTAAGTACAGCTAACATTTTATGTTTTGCAAAATTTTCTATTGAACAGTCTTGACAAAAATTAGGGACTGCTAGCCTGAGCATGTGTTATGGGGAGTGGATGGGGAGGATCTTATTATTTTCTCATTTCTTTTTTTATATTCACCTCCAGACTTTGGTGCTTCCCTTCTTTGTAATGATGGATAAGTATATTGTGCAATGTTTTGGAGGATTTGTTGTTTTAAGCATTTAGGCGCTAACTTTAAAGATCAACTGAATTGTAAAATTGAACCCCTTAGTCAGAATAATAAATATTACCTTGCAAATAATCTAAATTCCTATGTTGTTGACTATGTTATATTGTGATTTTCTTTACAATTGCCGTTGGACTACTTAGCTATCAAGTGATTACTATCTTGTTGTCCATTTCATATCATGTAACATGTTTAAGCTTCTGGATTGGTGCGTTTGACTAGTCTATTGGAGCTTGCAGGAATCCTTACACAACTTGCTTCCTGCTATGTCATTTGATATAAAAAGACCAGTTGCTCCCCTCATGTTGCTGTCTGCTCATCATGATATCAAAAGATGTGATAATGATGCATGTTTTTTCCTTTAACAACTTTTTGGAATTGGCTTTTGTAACTTACAAACATGAGGAAAACGTGCTTCCCTTGTGTTTTGGGTACATATTCTAGTTCATAACCATCACAGTGATGGTTGGGAAGGTTTTTGTGGTCTTTCTTTGAATTCTTTTACAAGCTAGGGGTTGGTAACTCTAGGAAGGAAGTCAACAACATGGGAGAAATTGAAGAAAATTAGTGAATGTGATGACAGTTATTGAAGAAAATGGGATTAGTCTACACATCCATCTTCAGCAATCCAACTTAAGAAGAAAGGATAGACATCAACTGGGAATGGTCGAGGTGTCACATTCAACCATAATGCCTAGATTAGGATAGGATTTGAGCTCTGTGAAGGTGTTAGTGCTCCAGGAAGGTTGGAAGCCATGAGAATGAGAGGAGAAACTTGAATCCATTAATACGTGGGCATAATGAAGTGAATGAAAGACTAAATGATTTGTAGGTTGGTAGGTGCATTAGAGTCAGTTGCTGTGGATGCTCATTGACCTTAGTGGGAGAGGTGGAGTAGATGCACCATTGGGGCATTCCAAGAGTTTGGATTGGGACTCTTCATCTCACAGGGAAAGGATGAGGAATGTCAAAGAATTGCATGCAAAAGGGGGTGCCAAAAGGTCGCATGAAGTCACAGAAAAAAGGTTGCATGAAGCAGGACAAGAGCATGGCATGTTGGGTGATGTGGAATTTGGGTTAGTTAAGGAAAGCCTAATTTAAGAGGAATACTGTAGGCTAACTCCTAATTTTTCATCTATTTTTTCTCCAACACATTAAAAGCTGGACATATTTTTTAGAAAAGTTGGCATTTTTGAAGGGGAATTGGGACCATTTCAAGCCTCCTCTAATCTGATTGTAATGATTTTTAAAGGGCTAAAATTGGATTGCACTCCACAAAAATAAAGATTACTATAGGAAGATCTACCATAAAATAGTGTAGGGACTGAGTGGAGGAGCAATCAAAGGGGAGAACAATGCAAGAAAGAAGAAACATGACATGACACCACCTGTGCAGAGAACAAAAGTCACATACAAGTTAGAAGTGAAAGAAAATTCATCCATGATCTAGTGGGAAAGTAGGATTTAAGTACATGCTAGAAAAGGAAAACAAGCCTCAAAGGGATTCACTTTTTCAGTCTCTAATATCATAAGTTGACTAGGATGGGAAGACATTGGGTGAATATAGCAGATCTCAACATTTTTTTTTTATAATTTTTTTTAGCATTATAATTTCTTTGGTAAGTTATTCTGCAACAGTGTATTTCAAAGGGACCATTGTCAGCTTGAATCATACAAATATAGAGGACTTTGAAGTTATCTTTCAAGAGTAACTAAATTGACAAAAAGGTTGATGGTTTAGAAACAACTTACCAGATACCCATATGTGGAAATTGAGGCACCCCTACACTCTTCCTAAATGTATGGTGTTTAGTGTAGAACATTCTATATTTTGATTTCTTTTTCCTCTCATCCATAGAAGCATCCTAGATTTTCTAGTTGTCTAAAGTTTGTAGATGCATTCTATTTTGTTCATATAGTACTTGAGGACCTAAAAAGAACAAGCAGGGAAGGGACATGCTTCACACTCTAGCACACAGCCAGAACAAAAATTGAAAAAAGGAATGAGAAGCAAGTACCTGCGACTCATTTACAACATTTCATATAAATTTCATGCCTACAATTCGTATCCGCTTCTAAATCAGATACTGTGCTAGGAAGCTAACTACACTCATGATCCCCAAAATAGAAACTGAAGCTATATCTGTCATTATAATTGATGGTATCTTCTCATAAAGAAATGATGGTAGATTGAGTGGCAATGTCATCAGAAGAACTAAATCTGTTTGTTTGACATAATCCCACTTGAATTGATTGAAGAGGATATGCTTTGGCAAGGTAAGGATGAGCAAGGCAACATTTTTAATAGTGACATGCAACACCTATATGCCCACAACAATGAACTGGGGGTAGCATGCAAACAAAAAGCAAGCCTGCAGTCGCCACAAGCACTAAAGCACTCTTTGCTGACTGAGTATGGGAAAAGTGAAGAGCAATGGTGGGTCTGCAAGCAAGCAATGGTGGGCCTAAATTCTAATATTATATTGACTTTCTTTTGTAGGTTGTTGCTCCAAGTTCTTTGTCTAATCTAGATGATCTTGCGAGTACCTTTTCTAAGGTAATTTTTTAAGTTGAATCCAGGTAGTTTGCCTTATCATAGAAGTGTTTTTTAAAAGAAGTTTGCCTCATCACAGAAGTTGACTTCCATAATTCAATAGGTTCTACAAATAAAATAGAATTGCACCTTTTAGTAACACCATATCTTTTACGTAGAATGGCTTTATTAGAATCATGATTATTATTGTTGTTTGGGGTTGCTTCTTGTACACATGTTTGTAGGCACTATTTATATTATTATTAGAATCAAGATTATTGTTGTTGCACCTTTTACGTTTGAAAAAAAATCTGGGTCAACACCTCGAGTGAACAAGATGTTGATCCAAATGACTAGCTACTAGCCTGCTAGTTGTTTACAAACTTTTTAATCATTGCTTGCTCTAGTGAATGGACGCCAGTTATCAAGTTTTTTACTCAAAGAGCTTGGTTAGCGGCAGTACATTGTCCTATTCCAAGGGAGGAGCGGACTATTAGATCTTTATGCTAATTCTTCTCAACTAAAGGCAGTAGTAGTGGTTCTTCTACAAGCTTAGGTCCTAGATCCTACAATGTGGTAATGTGATAAATGAAAGAATCATGACCTGGCAATTGGTTAGAAGACAACAACAGACACATAATAAGATAAGGTGCTAGGTCAGTCATTTTCTTGGAATATGTTGCATTGCAAGTGAGCTATCTTAAAAGCTTTCTATGTGTTATTTGAATCTGTAGCTACATATTTAAGTTGAAATTAATGCTTCCTATTTTGTTATCCATTGAGTGTAGGTTGTAGAAGTAGATACTACAGGGTGTATAAAAATCTCAAGTCCACTAGTTGAAGAAATATCCAATGCAAACATTAATAGGGTACATGAGATATTTATTGAAAAAAGGAGGTGATTTTTTTTTGGAAGGGAAAGAAAGAAAGGTAGAGAGGTGATTTTACACAAAGCCTTTATAATCTTTTTTTTTATTGCATATTTGCCAATGATACTGAGTGGACCAATAAGGGTCATTAGCTTTTGGTATCCAAGTGAATAAGAATTTAGGAGGATGGAGGAGCAAGTGAGAGGGGGTGAAGGTTGGAGGTTGGAATAATGTTGAAAAGATTTCTATACACAACCTTCTATTGAGTATCATGCAGTAAGAGCACCACCTTTTGACCATATTATAACATTGTACTTCTGATAGAGAAAACTACTTTAATTTTTGCCTCAAGATATATGCTTAAACAAATTGGTTTGGCTTTTATGACTATACTATTTTTTGCATATTTCAAGCATCTTGTATAGGTCATATATTAAAGGAGTTTCACTTTTCAAAGAATGCTTATAGGAGTTGATTCATCGAATAGTGTGTTCTCAAGCGGTAACACTCTTTTGCTAGTTGTTTCATGCTTATTGTCTCTTGCTCGTTATCTTATTATTTTGTGGTGATTCTGGTTGGGTTTGCCTACATTTTACAAACCCAACCATTTCATGAAACACTAATCAGCATCAATTATAACTATTGCCATTTCATTCGATATTGAAGCTTTATATCATTATTATTTCAAAATTATTAGGGATGACTTTGAGAATATTCATCTTCTGGCCACTCTTAGTTTGTGTTATTTTAAGTTTATGAAACATGAATAGCACCAGTGGTCTAGTGGTAGAATAATACCATTCCACGGTACAGATCTGGGTTCGATTCTCGGCTGGTGCATCATTTTGTGTCTCTTGAGAAGATGCCAAATGAATTTAACATTTTTGTATCAAATCTTGCTGGTGATGCATAGGCTATATAGGGATCTCCTCGAACGTGTCCTTGAGTGCTACTTGGATATGGAGAGGTATGAAACATTTAAAGATATATAGCATCACTTAAGTTGCAATAATCTTACTACTTACCATTTCTGATGTAGTTTAGTAGAAATAAATAGATTCTTCTACACACTTTTGCATTACGTGAAAGTTAGTTGCTTATGGTTGTTGGTAAGTTACATGCAGATCAAGATGTAAACTACATGTATGATTCTTCTCAAATTGATTTATAGTTCATTCTGAAGCATTGTGCAATGTGTTCCTTTTGATTTATAGTTCATTCTGAAGCATCATGTAACGTGTTCTTTATGATTTATAGTTCATTCTACAGAGACTACCTTTGTTTCTACAGGTGATCGATCTATAAACTTTGGACCTGCAATTGTATTTAAAAGATCATATTATACTCCTAGAAACTTTTTGGAATTTTGACCTGAATTTGTATCCCCTATAACCAGATTCAATTGGCTCTTTTATAAATGAAGAGCCAATGTAAAGGTTGTTTTCACATGTCTTTGGTGCTAGCTGATGTTGTGATAGAGCTAGATGATTTTGAATAAAGATCATAATAATGCAATTCATTTGGCCTCAACTAATATTTTTGTTTATATCTACAGATTGCAACCTAGTATTTTCTACTTGAACTAGATATCACACAACTTACACCAAAGCACTTTGACCGTGTCATCTATTTGAGGCATGTCATATATTGGAAGATGCATATCTATTTGGATGTTTTGCTATATTGGAATAGTAATTAGTTGATATATGAATTCTTATATTTTGATGATGTTGTGAATGCTTAGGGACAAATTAGATTCCATGATATTGCTTTTTTGGAAGTTCTTTTGAATAGGATGATGCATTTTGTATTATTGCAATCCCTTATTTTGCATTATCTATGAATGATTCATTTTTAATTTTGGCTTTGGGTTAAAGAATATTCCTATTTAATATAATGAACTTTCTTGAAAATCACAAATGATGTTCTTGTTGAGATATTACTTTATTGATTTACTCATTTGGTTAAAGGTTTGCTTTTGTTTAACATTTATTATTGTTAAACTTCGCCATTGCTGGTCCTAGCAACTAATTTGTTATATGTTTGTGATATTATTTTTATGTTCTTTATGTGATTATCATATTATAAAATTATGTGAGATTAGTTCATTTCAGGAAATCTAAACTCTAATGTATTGTACTTTTATTTTGTGAAATGTATGTATCTACACTGATAGATATAACGACAGAAACTTATGTTGGTGTACATTTTAGAAAAACTACAATTTAGCTTCACCGATGACTTTATTTGTCACTACATTAAACAACTATTAGTAGATATACATGTCAAGAATGTTTTATACCAACGGACATTATTATTTTCACCGACATAAAAACTTCGCTATTTCTACAATAATCAAAACTACTAGTCCTCTTCAAGTTGACCGTTGCTATACCTTGTGGTACAACACCAATGGTAAAAACTGTCGGTGTACCCTATAGCGACGCGTTTTAAGAAGTCGCTAAGTTTGACCATCGGAATAGGTTCCAAGATCTATAGCGACAGTATTTTGGATATGCACAAGTAACCGTCGGTGTGGGTAAAAACTATTATTGTGATGCCATGTGGCTTGATCTTGGTCGTCGAGCCGTTCTTTTTATGATAGAAGGCAATTTCTTCTTGGCTTTGTTTAGACTTCAATCGTGAGCTTTAGTTGTATGAAAAACATTCTTTTTAGACAATGTTTCAACATTTCTTTTGTGCAATTAGAATATGCAATTCATGTTTCCATCTTTGTGAGATTAATTATCATTTGTAGAATTAGTTGCCATGTTTTCTTAGCTCATTTATTTGCAATTAATTCTAGATGTTTAATAAGTTATTAACTAACTAACTAACTATATGATGTTATTAACTTAAATAATTAAGTTAATTCTATGTAATTTTTATGAGCTAAGTTGTAATAAGTTATAACGTAATTATATCTAAGGATTATTTATACACTTAACATAATATGTAACCTAAGTCTAAATTAGCTTAAGTTTAACTTGTAACTCTAAAGAAATTATAAGTCTATAGTATAAATAAAATAAGCATAGTTTATATAAGATTGTATTATACTTATAAGTTAAACTTGTAATCTATGTAAGTATTAGTTATATTATTTATATTTCTCTTATTTAAGTAAGGTAATTATAACCTATCTAATGTTAATAAGAATTAGTAAATTGAGTTTAATTAACCTAATATATATGTTGTACATTATGTTTATTTTATTTAACATCTTATGTATCTTATGAATTCTTAAGTTAACCTAAGATACTAACTATTGAATCTTTATTAAGAGTAAACTTATTTAACATAATTAAGATTAGTACAAGATAATTTAAATAATAATTGGTGAATTAAATTATAATAAGCCTCCCAGCAAATGACCTGAACTCAAAACCAGTATAAATTTATAAAATGTGTTGGTTGTTTTGCACACTATAATATGACATAATACCCTAATTACAATTGCAAGATAACTAAAGCATCATTTTTTGGTGTTGTTGCTAGAGAGGCAATTCTGTTATTTGCTGTTATCATTTCTTAATTATTTTTGTATTAATATTTCTTATCTAATAATTTTGAGTTCTATTTTTCCTCAGGAGACCGAGTTGAGTGTGCGCTCCTGGTTGAGAGAAAGCTTTAGGCTACTTTTCCCATCTTGTCGCATTTTATTCCTTAGATTGTTGTATTAGGCATTTGTTGTGAGAGAGAGACACTCTGTTTTGTAATAACTATAGTTCTATTTCCCTATTTTTGTTGCATTTAGATAGATAAAAAATTGCAAAAATATCTTTCTACTTGTCTAGCAGCAGCATCTACTAGGCATCCATTTTAGGTTGCATCTATATTTGCTAGATTTCTATTCCCGTCTTGCATTTTGTAGATTGCTGGAGACATGTATGCTTTTACCACTTTATATTCTTGTCATCTTTGCATTCTCACCTAAGTAAAGGCCACTACTTGATTTCAATTGATTAAAAAGCGAGACATTTTTCTTTTCTTTTAGAAGACACTTATAAAGAGGAAAATTTAAAACTCATGACTAATTCTATTTGATAACCTGTGTGCGGGTATTCATCGCACTGTTGCTTGGCTATTGCACACATGGTGCAGTCACTAAGGACACACAAGTCTTTGCTTCTATCTCTCCTCTTTACACCTCTTATGGCCTTAGTTGAAGATCAACAAGTTTGTTTCACTACCTAAGCCCTAGGTATCCAGTAGTGAGCGTTCTCAATCTTAAACTTTGGACCTTCAAGCATTTAGGGTTAAGAACTTCTTAAACACATTTAGGATGTGTATTTTGTACTGATACTATATCTGTTTGCATCTTATATTTTGCGTGTACCCTTATATCTTCTTTTCCTTAGAAAAGAAGAACTAGCATTTTTTTCTTGTTGTTTTCCGGTCTTTACTTGCCGTAGTTTTCATGCTGAGGTGTGAGTGTGCACTTGCACATTTTTTTCTATTTATGCACAAGAGGTGTTCTCAGAAACTACCTCTCGTACCTCCTTTGATAGGTAATCCTAGAAACCCATCCTCCTTTGCTAGTTCTACTTCTGTTCCTGATCCGATGGTGGATCTGAATCTTCCACCTATCCTTCCAGATCCACCTAGGGATCAAGATGATATTCCTCATCTTGATCTTCATCAGGTGATCTTAGCATAGAATCTATAGATGCTCGAGCAGAACTGTCAGATCAATTGGCTGATAGCTGCTTCACAAAATCTATAGGCTCGACAACCTAAGTCAGGACCTAGTCTACCTTGACCTCTACTTAGGCCACCACTTAGAGATTACTATAATTTGGCCAATGCACAAGTGGAGCCAAACGTTAGGATTCCCATTGGGGATAACGATCCAGAACTTAAACCGAATATCACTAGTCTTATCCCACACTTTCATGGAAACAATACTAAGGACCTGTTCCAACACATGGAGGATCTTAAGAACTTGAGCCAAACCTTAGGTCCCAAAAACCGAAGTTAGGAAATCCTACTCATGAAGATGTTCTCCTTCAACCTTAAAGACAAAGCTCCCTATTGGTATCACACTATCACACGACCTATCACTACTTGGACTGAATTAGAAGCCGCTTTCTTGAAGAAATTCTTCCTATAAGTGGCACCAATGCCCTTAGGAGGGCTGTCACTACTTTTACTTAGAATCAAGGAGAACCAATTCATGAAGCATGGGAGTGCTTTCATGAATTGTAAAGGAAATGCCTACATCATGACATCCCTTGCTGGCAATTAATGCATATCTTTTATTATGGATTACAAGGGAGCATGCGAAAACTCATCGATGCATCTTTTTTTTGAAGAAGAGAAAGGATCACTACCGTGAATGGTAGTCATCCATTATTTATAAAAAAATAACTAATTACATGTAGTTCTACCACAATCTAGTACACCCAGACACCTTATTACATATATTGTCAATTCACGCCCTTAGCCTATTGAATACAACATCATTCCTAGCCCTCAACACACACCATAAGATAACGCCATGAGAAGGCATGGTTTGGAAGAGTGCGTAAACTTCGCCCACAACCCATCCCAGGTAGGAACATTAGCGGAACAAAAGCATCACCACACCTGATTCGTCATTAAACAAGAACAAATGTCTTGTATCATCTTCATTAAACCACATAGAGGGCATGCCATCAGGGGGTGGACATGACACACCTGCGGAATGCCCCTGTCACTAGACCACCTCTTCTTGCAAGCCATAAAAAGATATGCACTTTAAGTGGAACTTTAATCTTCCACAATCCAACACAAATCTTCTGATGTTCCACATCACTATCATACATCATCTTATTAAAAGCTTTATAAGGTGAATAAATACCATGTTTCCATGCAAAGTCGTCCACCTCCTCATTGGGGTTGAAGGCTGCAATGGCTTCAAACATCCTATTTGAGTCCTCCATTGATCTACTATGGCACTATTCCCTAGGTACAGGAATGTTCCACCTATTATCCTCCTCAAACCGGCAATTAGCCACCTTAGAGTCTTTATCATGTGCACTATTAAACACCCTAGGAAATTTCTCCTCCAGTGATCCCATGCCACACCAATTGTCTTTCTAGAAGTTGAAATGTCTACCATTCCCAAGAGGAGGAGCAAATGAATTCCACCAAACCTCAAAAGCCTTAGTTATTGACGCCTAAAAGGGAGATGGTTTGGATGGCTGCAGGCACACTAAAGGGGAGTTTGGAGCACCAAAAGAATCACAAACTACATCCTTCCGCATTCCATCCCCCCCTTTGAGAATAATCACTCCCCATTTGAGAAGTAGAGAGTCACCAAATTCCCTTAAGGAATGCATCCCCATTCCTTGATTCTTCTTAGGAATGCATATTTTCTTCCACGACATGGGCTGAATAAACCAACAGTCATAAGAAGACCCCTTCAAAAAAAAACCATTTTCGAATCACATCCAATCTCTTCATAATGGTTCCAAAGGGCTTGAACATAGATAAGTAGAAAATAGGAATAGCCGAATAATAGAGTTAAGTAATATGAGTCTACCACCTTTAGAGAGGAACTTGCTACACCACCTAGCCAATCGCATGGAGATCTTCTCAAACAAGTCACCCCAATCACTACTTCTCATCTTCTTAAAATGTAGAGGGAGACCTAAACAGTGTAGGGAAGAGTAGCCATGGGTGTTTGGAGTATCTCTGATAACGTATCTTTGATCTGCACAGCCCCACCAAAATAAATTAAAGTAGATTTCTGCCCATTTATTTTGAGATCGGACACCTCCCCAAAAATATCAACAGTATGTTTAACACACTTCACCTCCATGCAACCACCTTCAATAAAAAATGCCACATCATACGCATACTGCAAAATGGGAGTCAATGCATGTCGAGAGGATAAAGTATAAACCCGAATAAGACCACCCGAGCACAGTTTGAAGGAAAAACGTGCCAAAGTATCCACTGCCTAAGTGGGGTGATGGAAATACCATCATGAGCCATAATTAGCTCATTTTGATCCAATTAAGTCAGTAAATGCTCCTACATAACCGCCAGAGAGTCATAAGGCACTACATAATCATTCTAAGGGAAAAATAAGAAACTAGGGTTAAAACTGTAATTTTACCATCATATCATGAATGCGGTGCAACCATGGATTTCCCTAGGAGCTAATTAAGGGTCAAATGATCCTAAAAGGCTAAGAAGTGGGTTAGAATAATCAGAAAAGGATTTGCACGTGTCCTAAGAATTAAATGACTTTTGAAACCTTAAAAATAGATCCGCTTAATTAACTGAGGTTTTGGTCAAGATAAAATTCACCTAAACCTTCTAAAATTCATATAAAAATATTCTCTAGGGTTTGGAACCTTCAATTTGACCATTAGAACCCGTTTTGACCCAGAATAGAGTCTCAGATAGACATTTGCCCTAATTTAGGTTTTTACATAAATTACCAAGTCAAACGTGGCCAAAACCAAAATCCAATTTCACCATTGGATTCCTTAAGTCCAAATTAGGTTTGTACCAAAATTTGAACCCAAGATGAGTTTGTCTTGACCTAGTTTGCAACTTGGTTCTGTCTGATTACATTTATGCCCTTAACTTTCAAAATCCTTTCAAACAGACCCCTAACTTTGTCGTCATTCTCTCAAAAAGGTCCCTGCTGCCATTAAACCTATTCCTACTTTCTCTGGCAATCTTGATTTGGAAAGAACCCCTTGATTTCTTGACGAATCCCTTTCAAATTTGAAAGGGAAGTTCGTCAAGAAATTCCCTTCCTTTTGAGCCAAATCCCACGTCCCAAAACCTTCCCAATCTCTCATGCAAACGCATGAGAAATTTGGGTATCAAGGATATTCCCAACTCCAGCAAGTTTTCCAATCTTGAGAAGCTTGCTTCCCAAGCTCAAAACTTCTTCCTGAGGTCTATAAAAGAACCTCCTGATCAGACCATTCTCCCTACGCTCGAAATTGGCCAAGATCCCCCCCAATTCCTCTCTCTCTCTCTCTCAGCCGAAAGCTCCTCAACATCCAACGAGCTCCTCTGTCCTTCTTTGTCCTCCGTTTGCAATACCAGCAGTGAAGTTATCTTCCTCGTTTCTTCTTGCATTGAGCTGTACCAACTGGTGCCCTAATCTCCTTCTTCCTCATCGTTTCCCTCTCTCCGGAGCTATTCTCTTCTCCGACACCGGCAACACCACAACCGGCGCCTTCTCCTTTCCTCTTCATCCATTACTACATTCAACTACTCCCTAAACTCTCCTCATCACACCGACACTTTCGACACGCCGTTTCGACCTCGACCACACCTCCGCAACTCCATCATCTTCCATCATTCCGGCCACACCTCCAGCGAGGTACATCTTGCTCCACACACCACCAAACCCCTCGTTGACTACCTCAAAACCTCTGCCACACCTCTCCGCTCATTTCCCCTCTCTCACTTTGATCCATCATCCACCCGAACACCGCCCCGAGCAGACCCACCATCTCCGACCTAACTTGTGACCGTCCGGCCACCATCCACACCTATCCGCCATGTCGACCTCCTCTACTCATTCGTCGTGGTCCGACGATACACTCTAAACCTTCTAACAAGGCCGAGAGGCCATTTGCCCGATTTTAGGTGTGTCCCCTAGTCGCCATTAATGAAGAACTTTAAAGGAGCTTCGAGCTCGCTCTAGGTCTCGTCTGCCCCAAGTGGAAGTCCCAGGTCGTGCAGACTTGCTTCAGGTACTGCCCCTGGCGATCAATTAGATGCTAGGACTCAGCAGCTACGCCAATCAGAGGAATCTCCTTGCTGCAGATGCACGTGAAGAAGGGACGTGGTTTAGTCCCACATCATTAGTTGAAGAGTGCCCCGCGATGCATAAATTGCAAAAGTGCTATAGCCTTATCTCCTCAGGACATGGGGTGAGGTCCTTCTCACCCGCGCACCTGTGCCTCATCCATGACCTCTGCCTGCGGACCTAGCCTGACCTGTTAACTCGCCTAAGCCTCACTCCTCGCTCACCACCCACTATCGGTGAGCCTAAACCCGGGTATGCTAGGTCCGATAACTCGATTACCCTTATGGCTCTGGGAGAGCGGATCCTAAAGAGAGAAAGAGAGAAGGAGAGCCTACGCAGGTAGGGGGAGGGTTTTGCTCTTGGTGAGAATCGACTAACACTTAGTCGAATTCAGAAGCTTTTCCCCTACTGTGTGAAGAAAGCCAGAGAAAGAAGAAGGGCTAAAGGAAGAAGAAGAGTTGCAGAGACAAAGAAAGGAAGAAAAGAACACAAAGAAGAGGAAGGGCCATAGCTGAAAGAAGAAGAAAGGTAGAGAAGAGAAAGAGAAAAGAAGAAGAAGAATAGAGAAAGGCTTGAGCAGTTTAAGCTGTCTAATTAGTAAATCAAATGATTGGTTTGATTGCATTTCATACATATATACATTGAGTTCTTTAGCTATCATTGTAAGGAGTACTTGGTGATCTAAATCACCATTTTACTCCATTATTTTTGTAGTCTGACACTTGATCCTAGTGCTACTTTATTCTGAAACAGTTTTTGTTTACAATTTCACAGCTTTCTTGTCTTAAATTACAATTTTGAGAATTGAATTCCATATTGCTCCCTCTGTTCGACCTCGGAACTTTTTCGAGTAATAAATTTATTTGTTTGAGCACTATTTTGGCTATACTGCAACGCGATAATTTTAAAACATCGATTTAGCACGTAAACATTTTGGCGCCGTTGCCAGGTAGCAACGTGCAATTCAGATCTCTTGATTGCAATATCTTAATCAATATTAACTTGCTCTATCTCTTTTAACTGTGATCTATTTTAGGAATTCATCAAAGAAAATCAACCACACATCAACCACTCCAGGGACAGGTAAAATTCCATTCAAATCCTTCTAAACCCCTGACTCTGAGAAAACTAAAAAAGGAATAAATCAATTAGGGCTACTTGCATTATATTCTTAGATTAATCATCAAGTTGCCAGATTTGATAAATTCTACAAGCATTCAAACCCTGATCTGTGCACCCATTTGAAGCTAAGGTATCTAGGGCTATCACATTCTTGCTTGAGCCCTAGGTACCACATTTTTGACAAATTAAATTGGACCAAATTAGAGCCAATTAAGGATTCCAGTTTAGGATTTTTAGAGACACACTTGCTAAATCAAGAAATTATCTCTCCAAAATAATGTGTGCCTAAACCTTGATTGAAGTGATTTATTCAAGGAAAAACCTAAAAATCAGGCTCTTAAATTCATTTGAACACTAAAAGAGGGACCTAAAATTCTCAAGAGGACAATACAAGTGAAGTTGACCCACCTTGTTAGGTTAACCAATCTTCAAATTAGGTCACTTTTGCACAAAAACATCTTAAAAGTTCAAGTGAAATCCTAAGCACCCTTGCCATTAATTAAAAATGGTAGACTTAAGAGGTCAAGTCCTCATTTTGGTCTACCTGGAACATCAGTGACAAGAGAGGTTGGGTGGGGGAAACCCTGTAACCCGTGGGGGCGCTCTACCGTGTAGGGGTCTTTGTAGGACTCTCCCTCTCTAGCTGCCCAGGTAATTTTCAAGTGGACGGCTTTCTGACTAAGGGGTATCATCCACCCCGAACCTCTATAGCCATCCAAAATTTTTGGGTGTCTTGATTGGGTCCATCACATTCTACCTGTCATCTACTCCATCGGTGCATGTTTGGGAGGAGGTTTCTAAGACCATCCTTGAGGCCTCCTTTAGCTACTCATTCACATCAAGGCCAAGCCTCGACCTCCTTTTTTGTGCAACAACACAATCCTATTGATATCTCTTCCGATTCATCTGAACCTAATTCTTCTTCATCCATCATCATGGCTCAACCCGCAGAAGAAAATAATCTTGAAAATCAACTTCAGCACCTCAATGACCTATTCCAAGCCTTTGTGAACCCACCGCAGCATCCAATGATGCGAGATCAGTATAATCTTGCTACAGTGGCAATCGAACCTCGAGTACAAATCCCTGTTGTAGGTCCTGACACTGAACTCAAGCCCAACATGATTCATGCCATTCCCAAATTTCATGGGTGTCATTCCGAAGATCCTTTCTAGCATATCAAGCAACTCAAGCATCTGGCCTAGACCTTCAGGTCAGAAGCTCAAAATCGGAATATTCTACTCATGAAAATGTTCTCTTTCTCCCTCATGGATAAAGCTGCTCACTAGTACCAAACCCAAACACGTCCAATCAACACCTGGTCAGAACTTCAATCCAAATTTTTGAGAAAGTTCTTCCCGGTTGGTCGGACAAATGCTTTACGGCACCAGATCACACATTTCACACAGCAAGCAGGAGAACCACTTCACGAGGCATGGGATTGTTTTCTGGATCTCATAAGAAAGTGCCCCCACCACGGAGTTCCTAAATGGGAATAAGTCCAGTCTTTTTACTAAGGACTCCGTGAGGATATTCGATTATTCGTCAATGCGACCTGCGGAGGAAACATCATGGGTCAACACGAAGACACCGTGTGGGAGATTCTTGAGAATATATGAGAGAACTCCATCAATAATGAATCCATGGGCATGTTTGACTGGACGAATGCCCGTGCATTGATGAATCCAAAGGGAGCACATGAGACGTAGGGCCTGTCCTCTTCCGTCAACTTGGAACTGATGGCTAGTCATCTGGACAAGGTCTTTATTATTGAGAAGAAGATGGATGAGCTAACTCGACATTTGCAGTGAGTCACCTCTTCACAAAACCCATTCACGCAACCACCCTCTAGTAGGGAGGCCGTGCACAACATCTATCATCGACCTTCTTAGGGGATGGATCCATATCCACCCCCATCTGATTCTAGTTTCGAAGGAAACTCTGGACCTACCTACTCTAGTTGGAGGAACTCTAAACCCTCGTATTCTGACTTTCCCGAGGTTCCTTAGACGTGCGAGCAACTTAACGCCATTCAGAATGATCCATTCTCAAACACTTACAAACTTGGATGGCGTAATCATCCCAATTTCACATGGTCAGGCAATAATCAAAATCAGAGACCTCAATATCAGCCCCAACCACAAACTCCTCATCCATATCAGCCGCCTCAGCCTCATTTTAACCCAACTTATCAATCTGGGTCGACTCATACAGATCAAATGACTCTTATCCTTCAAACTCTAGCTGACATTCAGAAGACGAATGCGGCTATGCAAAAATAGCACAGAGACGAGATCACAAAGGTTCGCAATCAACTTGCCCAGATGGCAAATCCTCACCAACCTGGTGCACTTCCTTCACAACCTCTGCCTAATTCGAATAACGTGCTGAACCAGAGGCGCATTATGAACCCAAATTCGGGCCAAGCTCACTTTGTTTATCAGGCCCCTTCTACTCCATCACCCGACGAGATGGAGGCTTCGACATCATATTCAGGTTACCAACAGCAAGCACCTCTTTTACCCACACCAAACCAGAACCAGGCAGGATTGAATTCTGTTACTACCTACACTGGCAAAACAACATAGGACCCACCTTATCCAAGCCACTCCCAGCCTAGTAATACAAACCCTAACCCTAGGATAGTCATCCAGGACACTTCTATCCCAGATCAAGAACTGGACCCATTCTAGAGGAACCATCTAAGGTTCCATTTCCCAAGGCCTTGACCAAAGAAAAAAGGATAACCAAAACCGTGGTATCTGAGGAGGACCTGGTTAAGCTTTTTGAGTAGGTCCATTGTTGATAGTGGAAAACTACGCATTTGGAGTTGGATTCGAAAACCCATCTCGTAGTTCGAGTCACAAAAAAATATGTTCAACAGATAAAATTTATACCAAAAATCCGTAAAGAAGTTCCGGGTCGAACACAGAGAGGCGGACGTTTGATTAAAAATACACGTTTATTTTATTTGTCACAAAACAGAATAGCTGGTCGAAAACTAGCTATCTATTTAACAAATCATAAATAGAAGAGAGAGAGAGAATATTACAAATAAAAGTAAAAGGGATGTAGAATAAACATGGATTTCATTATCAGAAGTTGTTCATTACACTACTCATTACGACTAGAAAGCAGGAAATCTACTCTAGAAAGTAGTAAAAAGAATGGAGAGAGAAGTATCCTCCTCGATGATCGCTTGGAGGATGAGTCGGACAGGTCGACGCCTGGAAGACGGGGAACAGAGTGGAAAGGAGGATGAAGCAGGAGGAACGGGAACGAAGCAACACGTCATCGTTGTCGTGGGATCCGCTTCCCGAATGCAAAGAGAGGACAACCGTGGGATGCTCCACGAAGGGGGACAAAGGTGGAAAAATTATGATTTCTACTCTAAAGGAGCATCTCGGGTTTGGGACAAGCTCTTAGAGCTTTTGAAGGGGTGAGAGAAGAGAAGAAGGGATGAGAAATTCATAGGCTAGGGGTCTCCTTTGCATAGTTGCAAGGATTGGGGGCATTTTGGACATTTTAACTTCAAAAACATTAAAATGGGACCTTTAGCAACGGACTTAAACGTCGCTAAAGGTCTGTCGTGGGTGACGTGTGCGCACTGCGTGCACGCCTGCTCCTCTTCCGCACCTAAAACGCATGCCCACGTTTGGAAGATATCAGCCGTTCGATCTCAAGATCGGATGGCTTAAAGTCGTCCTCGCCCGCACCGCGCTTCAACTTCGCACGGCCTGATGGAATTCTGATTGTCCGATCGTAAAATCAGATGGTCAGATCTCGCCCGCTCATTGCTTCAACTGCCGCATACCCGTGCATGCGATCCGGCGTGCAGACGCGAGTCATCGCACACGTATGCGATCAACGCTCCTCTTTGCACCACATCTTCGCTTCTCATGCGCACAATCTTCATCTAACGGCTAAATTGCATTCACTCCTTGCCCGTGCCTGATTTGAGCACTCAGCAAAGTTTGAACGCGCGACTCACGTTTCACCCACAATAGCGTAACCAATGCACTGTCGTTGAAGCTTTGTCGTAAAGAAGAATTAAGCGCGCAGATCCATGGTCGTTGGATCAAGATCCGACGGTCCGGATTCGCTGCGCCTAAATGCCTTTTGAAGAAGAGCGCAGCTTGAGAATCAATCCTGGCTATTGGATCAAGATCCAACGGCTAGGATTGCTCGATGGAGGGCCTTTGGAGATGCAGCTGCAGTTCCTTGGGGCCGATTGGGCGGTTGAGATGGTGCCATGTGGCACCATCTTGGCCACCCATCTTTTGTGTGTTGTAGATGGTGCCACGGGTGTCGGATTGGATCGATTTTCACACTGTTAGGCTGCGATCCTCGATCCGAACCCATCCGTGTGGTTGGATTTGTCATCTGAAGTGCGGATTGGCACCATCTTGGCCCTTGATCTTTAGGCTTCCTTGGTCTCTATCTGGCACTATGAATGTCTGATCAGGGCAATCTTGGAGTCGTTGAACTCCCGTCGTCACCCTGATCAGATCCGTACGGTTGGATCCTTAGTCCAAAGCCTTGATTAGAAAGTTACCCTATCCCTGACCATAAAAGGAGATAATTACTATATAATTTATACAATTTGTCTTACATGCATGATTATGTGTTTTATGCAATATTTACAATGCAAGATGCTAATATGGTACTAAGAACATGCATTAATAGACATTTTAGGTTAATCAGATGTATGCACATCATCCATATAAACATCCCCTTGATGGATGCGATACACCACGTACCGGCTTACACACGATTTCTAAAAGACGTATGTACACCTAAGTGTAAGCCACGAACTAAAGACGGGAATTTGATTGTACTGTCAGAGTAAGCTAGCTCTGTCATTTTGAGCAAACTCCCGCCTAAGGCAAAAGACCCAGGCACCCCTCTGATCTCCTATGAAATCAGTGATATATGATTTGACCAAGCTTTATTAGACTTAGGAGTCTCCATAAATTTAATACCTACATCCTGATAGTGAAAATACGCGGTTTGTTAATTAGGTCGTTGTAACGCGTAAATCTACTTTCGCTCTTAAATTTATAATCCTAGATAGGGAAGTATCTAGGGTCGTCCAAGGAGGCAATATGGTTGCAAAATTGATTCTCTTGCTTGGAATATATCTCAACTTTCCTTTTGGTAATTTTCAATATACCATTTTTTTTTATTTTTGAACTAAGGCAACATGCGAACTGATGGCGGGAAAAGTGTTTACACTTCCAATTAAGTAAACAACTCTAAAGTAGCAAGTAGAGCCTCTCCCTAAGCTCACTCTAGGCAAGTGGAGACCTAGAATAATTAGGGAGAGGAAGTGAAGAATGCTGAAAATAAGCAAATAGAAATGCAAACAAGATATGCGAAGAAGGCAACTAGATAATTGATAAAGTGTTTAACAAAAATGCCTAGTAGAGGAATGCTTCTACTAGTAGATAATTGAAGTAAAAGAAAACACAAATCCTCTAAATAGATGGTGAAGAAGAGGGCTTCTTGCTCCAAGGTTGGTGGCTCCCAAGCTTGAAAAGAATCCTTCAACTCCTTCCTTGCAGAACTCCGCCAAGGTGATGACCTCCAAGGCAAGCCCTAAGGGGGCGTGCCCTAAGTTTCTCTCCAAGGGTGGACGTCCACCCTAAGCTTTTCTCCTTTGCCTGGCCATCCTCCTTGAAGTGGGAGAGTCCTCCTCCTTGGCGTGGCTCAAGTTGAAGAGAGTGGGGAGAAGAAGGCACCAAAAGGGCTGGTGATGTGCCCCTTTAATCTCCTTCTCTACTCCTTCTTGGCCGTAGGTATAGGTGGTTTAGGTAGAAAATATACTAAGGGAGGATGCCCAAAAATGGTGGTAGGTGGTGGCTTTTTATAGAATAGGAGGGGGGCTATGGTGACCTTTGAAATGGAGGGCTAGGATGGAAGGATGAGGGTGGTTGGTGATCCTATGGCTAGGGTGAGTTGGCGCCAACCCAAGGGGTGTTAAAGGGGGTGGTTATGGTGGTGTTGGTGTCTTTTGGTGGTGGAGAGACACCCCCATGTTGGCGCCAACATGGGGTCTTCTAGAAGGGGAGTTAGGTGGATGGCGGAGATGGATTCAAGGGGGATTGTGTGGTGGAGATGAGGGGGGGATTTTGGAGGGAAAAGTGGCACCATTAAGGGGTGGTTATGGGTAGTTTTTGGCGCCACTTTTAGGTGTCTTTTGGAGGTGGTGGGTAGGTTAGGTTGGTGCCAAGTAGGTTAGCTTATGTGGAGCTTAGGTGGAGCTAGTTGGGTGGAGTTGGTAGGTGGGTTTTTGGGGTGGTACAAGCCAAGGAAGTTGGAGCATAGTTAAGCTAAGCTAAGCTAAGCTAGCTTAGCTAATGGAGGAGTAGAGGAGAAGGTGTTGGAGCTAGGGTTTGGAGGAAGGAGCTGAGGAGAAGAAGTCTGGAGTTGGAGCTGGAGCTGGCTGCTGCTGAAGAGGCTGGCATGGGGCTACTTTAGCTGGCTTAGCTTGCTAGTTCTTTGCTAGTTGCTAAGCCAAGCTAAAGTGAGCTAGCTTCTACCAAAATGAGTTGAGGTGAGCTAGGTCTAGTGCTCCCGGGGAGAATCAAGCTGGTTGAGGTAGCTAAGGTAGCTTAGCTCAACTGAGTTGAGCTAAGCTGAGTCCCCGGGAGCTGGACTTGAGCTTCCTGAGCTGGGATGAGTTCTTCTTCAGCTGGCTGGAGCTGAGTGGAGCTGGATGTAGCTGGATCTGAGCTTGGGTGAACTCCTGTCAACTTAGCTGAGCTAGCTAGAGCTCCCTGTGGACTAGTGGGAGCTGAGATGAGCTAGACTCAGCTAAGTTGAGCTGGATCTGAGCTGACTTGAGCTAGGGTGAGCTAAGGTGAACTCTCTTGAGCTACCATCCAGCTGAGATTAGCTGAATGGAGCTGGGATGAGCTAACCCTAGTTCAAGTAAGCTAGGTTCCAGCTGCGGTGAGCTGGATCAAGCTGAGGTGAGCTGGATTAGGCTGAGTTCCATCTAGTCTGGGCTTCTCCTTCACCATTTGCCTTCTTGAGTGCTAGGGTTTTAGGGATCTATATATCTGTACATCCCTAACACTCACAAAAACATATTAAAAAGACAATAAAAAATGCAATGCATGCCTAACCTATTTAATGCCTAAATGCAGCCCAAAATCCCGTTTGCGAAGTAAAATCCTAAGAGCTAGGTTTGTTTTAATGCATAAAAATGATGATAAACTGGCATTTATCACATCCCTACTAGACTACTTCGAGGAATCTGAGCTTAAACCAATTGAAATGACTTTACAGCTAGCCGACCGATCAATTAAGTCACCAAAAGGAATTCTCGAGAATGTCATGTTAAGGTACATGATTTCTATTTTCTAGTAGATTTTATCGTCTTAGACATGAATGCTCCTGAGAATGTGAAGAATACATCGATCATACTAGGGAGACATTTTCTGACCACTGCTAGGGCCAATATCAATTGTGAGGAGGGCCAAATTGAATTAAAATTTGGGTGTAAGACACTAAAGATCGATGTTCAAGGACGTTTCGTGCGGATTTAAAGCGTATTATGTTGTAGTATAACCGACAAAACGTTCGAACAAATACAAAGTTTTTATTACTCGAACAACTAGAGTATCCGAGGTCGAACACAGGGAGCAAATGGAACTTACCACTAAATCAAAATGTAATTGAACACTCTAATTTACTCAAAATGTCAATTCAGGTATGAATGTATGCGATTAAAAGGAGTTAGGGCAAGAAAATATGAAATTGGACGTCTGATCTTGTGATCAGACGTCTTAAAAGCATTTCTCCTTTTCTTCTTGATTATTCTTCTTCTTCTGCTGCAGTCTTTGCTCTTTCTTTTCTTCTTCTGATCTCTGCAAAGTCTTCACTTGGCTTCTCTGTGCCTTTGCTTCTGGCTTGCTCTTTCCTTTCTTCCCCTGCGAAGGCTTCTTTCTTGCTTCTTCTTCTCTGCCTTGTTTCTTCTTCTTCTATTCTTCTCTGCCGTTCCTTCTTCTTTCTTTCTTTTCCTTCTCGCGGCCAAGTCCTTCTCCTCCTGCGTTCATCCTGCCTGCACAGGAGCAAAACCTAACCCTTCTCCCTCTACCCGCGCATCTCTCTCTCTCAAGCAATTCACTCAAACCGCTCTCCCAGAGCCACAGTCTCAATCGGGTCGGATCGTACCCGGGACCAGGCGCACCTGCAGGTGTGTGATGCGCGAGGAGTGCGTAGGTCTAGGTCGGGTCGGATCCGCCAGGTCCGCGTGGTCAAGCCGCGGACGAGGCGGGTGGGGTCAGTGAGGGACCTCACCCCTGTGCTTTCGAGGCAGTAAACGTATATCACAAAAAACCTTTATACCATACCTGTGCCTTGAGATTCCACGATGTGGGACTAAACGTTCCGCCCTTCCTTTGCGTGCGCCCGCAGACTCTCGTGTGCAATTGCCCACGCTGAAGGCCCTGCTGCTGATCCTTGCTGAACTCAGTCACCTCGCAACTCTTGCGAGAGTCTGCTGCACCTGCCGCCTGGGAAGCCTGACGCCTGCTGCTGCTCCAAGCTTCCTGCTGCTTCGACTGTTAATGGCGGCCGGAGCGTTTACCTGAACTTCCACAGAACGGCCTATTGGCCCAATTAGAATAGTTGGAAACCTTCGCCGTAGCACGGCGAAGGCGGTGGGTGATGCTGCAGGTTGCCGGTCGGCCTAGGCGTGCTCGCCTAGGTTAACCTGTGGCCGGAGATGGTGGGTTGTTCGGGGGGTGGTTATGGAGGTCTGGAGTGGCAGTTGTGGGGTGGAGCGAGTTCCTGGTGGTGAGGCGGAGCTCACAAGGTGGTTGGCGAGCCGTGTGGAGTGGCGGAGTGGTGTGGGCGGCTCGCCGGAGTTCGGTCGGTGATGTGGAAGATGAGGGTGGTCAGCGTCGGTCGAGGGGTAATCAGATGAGATAACAGGGGGAAAAGAGAGAGGATAGGATGGAGAGGAGTTCTAACCTAATTGTAAGGACGAAAGGGGACAGAAGGCGGACAGCAGTACTTGCTGTCGCCGGAGAAGATGACGCCCAGTGGGGGAGAACGGCGGCGACGACGGGGCTGAGGCGGCGTGCGCTGGTACTGCGCGACGCGGAGGGAGGTCAGGAAGCTAACTCTGCCACTGGTTTTGTGGCAGAGCGAAGAGGGAGGGGAGGGGGGCTCGCCGGAGCTAGCTGGGGTATTTGGCCGAGCAGGAGGAGAGGAATTGAAGGGGGAAACTCGGCCAAATCAAGCTCCAGATGAGTGGCCGGGTCCGAGGGGTGTTTTATAGGTGCTGGACTTGGTGTGCAGGGCGTGAAGGGCACGTAATTGCCTGAGGTTGGTCGCCGGAGATGGAAAGGAGTTAGGATACCCAAATCTCTCGTGCGTTCGCACGAGAGATTGGGTTCACACCAACGATTGTGATTGACTTTATGAGGAAGGGAATTCCTCAGAGAATCCTCCTTCCATTTCTGGGAGGGAATCTCTGAGGGATTAGAGAGCAATCCCTCTCCGAACCTCGCCGGAGTTCGGTTCTGCCCTAGCAATGGCGGCAGGACCGGTTTGCAAAGAAGGCGAGGAACCTAGGGGGCTCTCTGCAAGGATATTCAAAAGATAGGGACCTCTTTGTGATTTGGGTGTACTAATTTGCAAAGTAGGTCAAGATGACCTCTCCTTAGGTCCAAATTTTGGTATAAACCTAATTTGGACCTAAGGAAACCAATGGAGAAGTTAGATTTCAGGTTTGACCTCGTTTGACTGGATATTTTGCGTAAAAACCCAAATTAGGTTAATTGAAGAGCTAGGACCCTAATCTAGGTCAAACTAGGTTCCAAAGGCCAAATTAAGTGTTCTAAACCCTAGAGTATGGTTTTCCATGATTTGTAGAGGGTTTACTTGCTTTTTGTTCTGACCGGAACCTTGTTAATTTAAGCGGGTCTGTTTTAGGGTTACCAAGTGTCTTTTAGTTCTTAGATTGCACATGAACCCATTTCTGATTGACTCAACCCACTTTTTATCTCATTTAGACCATTTGACCTATGTTTTGCCTCTGAGAAATCCCGTTTATCTACTGCAATGGTAAAATTGCAGTTTTAACCTTTATTACATGTTTTCTTCTCAGAGCACTTGTTCCTTCAGTTAGGCCTTCTTCTAGGTTATGTAGGAGCTTTTATCTTCTTTATTGGGTCAAAATGAGCTAGTTATGGCTCATGATGAGGCTCTCATCATACCCCCATGCCTAGCTTTTGCTAGTCCCTTAGCAAAATTTCAAAGTTTTAACTTCCGTTCTAGACACTGAATATTGTCAATAATGATAAGTGCTTCTTTTGTGATTAGGTAGGAATGCCGACAATAGGCCTAGAGGTACTCAAGTACCAACCAAAATCCGGACCTGTTCCGCTTTAGCCTCAGTCTTCTGCAAAGGTTTCTACGGCCCACAGAACCTAACCTAGGGTTTGTTGGACTCCGCGGTTAAAGCACCCGTGCTTGAGATATTTTTAGCCTAAGTTCAGTTTGCAGTGCGTTTTCTGTAAGAGAGAGATAGAAGATTTATTTCTTTGGAGAGCTTTTCTCTCTCTTTTCTTTTTTATTTCTAGCTTCGGATTAGCTTCTCAACACGGTCTGTATCGGATTCCTCGTCCCCATCATCAATCCTCAAAGGTCCCTGGCTTTCGAGATTTCGAGATAATCCCGCCCATGGCAACCCCCGGAACCCTGGCTTTCGAGATTTCGAGATAATCCCGCCCATGGCGTTCCGTGGCTGAATTCAGACCCTGGCGATTGACATTTCGTGATAATGCCACCCATGGTGTCTGAACCAACAGAGTGCTTACATGCCTCCAGTAGGATATTTAAATATCCTAAGAGACAAGCACCGAGGAGATGATATGTTGTTACGCATCTTCGAGGGGAATTTCCCGCCTCTCCGCGCTGGGAACTCGTCCAAATCAACTTGTGTTGATTGGCCGCTCCTAATCTAGGTGACTTTTTCAGAATATTAAACGCTCTTGCGTGTTTTGGATGTTTTATGCGCACTGAACCAGACTGTGTGTGAATTTGGGGTGCTTAGGTTACCGAATCCCGCAAACCGGAGGTCAGTTAACGAGGCTGAATACTTCCTAAGCCTTAGACCTAATACTCAAGCTTCGCATTTTCCTCAACCTCTTGAGGATTGTCCAGATTTTAACGGATACGTGAATTTTTAAGCAAAAGATACTAGCCCAAAAGGCCTAAGACCAGCGTTCCCGCTAATCTCTTGTTATGTTTCCTTAGCACTTTTTCTTTTCTTTTTCTTGACTCGGTCTAGAACTTCAGTTAACCCCTTAATCTTTTACTAATGACTTTTTCTTTTTCTTTTCCTTTTGTGCTCCTTTCTTCATTTTTGCTCTTTTTCTCCTCCTTATGATTATATGGCTCACAACATTTCCTCCCTCCCCAATTTTTTTTGTTCTTTTTCGTAATTTTTCAATTTTTTTGTGTTTTTGACATATGTGAATTTTTTTGTGAGAATCCTTCTGATTTTTTCTTGGTTTTGTATGTATGCACTTTATCACCCCCCCCATGCCTAAGTTTTGCAATGTCCTCATTGTAAACAGAGGGTGGGAATTAGTGTTGAGGTCAGGGGCTTAGAACAGGATATATCGGGTGGGTGAATGGGTCGGGAATGAGTGATGCGAATGATTTTAAGCTCTGATACGTGTACCAGAGGTGGGATCAACTGTCTAAGGCTGAACTCAAGGTGCAATAGACGTGGAGTACAGACGGCTAATCAGACGGGTCTCTATTTTTGAGATGACGGGTTGCCTCCCGTTAAGCGCTAAATTTAATGCCTTCAGCCGAGCGAAAAATGGGGTGGAGAGGGAGTAGTCAAATCAATGGAGTTTTGGGAAACAAGCACCTTGATTAAGAGCCTGGTTGGTCCAACCAGGTACTTGTTCAGATCAGTGGGCTGATGATGCAGCCCAAACCCCATAAGTCTGGTGGGTTGATAGATGTAGATTAGCAGATGTGGGACCCACCAAATGCAGTGATGTTCTGATAGATATGGAGGTGAAAACTCGAGTTGGGGCTCAGTCGAATCAGCCTGGTGGGGGTAGGGTTCCGAAAAATAATCAATGTAAGATGTGGAATCCCTACAGGGACGGTCAAAGGATGGAGGCTCCTGATTTGTGGTCTGATCAGTGTCTGATACCCGGTATAGATACGGAGTTGAATCATCTGCAATCGGCTCATTGAGAGGTGAATCAGAATAGAAATTGAGTCCGGTTGCGGGTCGAGGTGGGGAACGGGTTTTGATTGGTGCTGTATATGTGGAGCAGGTGGCTTCAAAGAAGATTGACATGTTATAATCAGGAGGCAGATTTTCTCCGATGTTATGGTCAGATTCGAGATCGTCGGAGAGTTTGCGAAAATCAAAGTTTGAATGAGATTCTAGATCATGAGTTCCACCATAGAATAAATCATATGTTGTATATTCAGCAGCCTGACTGGGATCTAGCCTAAATGTTAATTCCGAGCTTACAAAGGTGTCCCTATCTGGTAGAGGCTCAGATTCAAGGTTAGTAGGGCAGAGCCAATCGAAACCTTGCTCGTCCAACTCCTCGATTTCTGTATCGTAGATTGGCATGACTTCCGAAAACTCGATTAGTTCTTCTGAGGAGGTTGACGAGGGATATTCATCAAATCGAGGCCCAGAATCATATTCTTTATTAAGAGATTGATTTTCTTCATATGGGGCCTTGAAATCTTCAATATAGGTTTCAGATCTAGGTTCTAGGCTTAGGATGTGGGTGGAATTACTAGAATCTAGGTCTGAATAACCTTCGCGGGCCACCTTATCAAAATAAGGGATGGAATTTATACCCGCGAGAGGTTCAGTTCTACTCTCATACTTGCAGGAGTCTTGGGATTCTAAAATGGGTTCATCATGGTCTTTTCCTGCATTTGGAGCTTCCCAACCTTCTTCAATATTAGGTGCATTATACTCCATCTGGGTTGGGAATCCACAACCATTTTGTGCCTCAAAACCGAGATCAGATTTATCCTCGATGTTGTCCCAAGATAGTTCATCCTCTGTTGGCAGTATGTACGGGTATTTCTGATCAATCACTTGTTTTATTAATCTCATTATCTCTTCCCGTTTTTCAAGACTATCTTGGTGTTGCGTCCAAAGTCGAGGATTTGTCATACATTGAAGGTATTCACTATTATGCAATTTTTCTATTTCAATGTATGCAGTAATGAGCAAGTCACGGGTTGATCCTTTGTTGGCTTCTGCTAATAGTACTTGGGCACAAGTTATGACAAAGGTTGTGGTTGTTGGGACATCAACCTGAATGTTTCCTACTGTTGTTGAGGTTTCTTCATTTTCATAAAATCTCATGGCATCCTCAATCATTTTATCTCTCATGGATCTCCGGTATTCAGGTTTCTCGACTGGTAGTCCTAGGTGGTTCGGCTGCATATTTGGATCAGGTGGTGGAATCACGATCAGAGTTTGACTCAAGATGTGTTATGAAGTGATCAGATCTGAATAACGAGTCCCACTGATAAATGAGTGTGTGTGCTCTACAGAGAAAAGATGCAGGACTGGAGATGTTCTTGACCCAATCAAGACACCCAAAAGATGTTTGGATGACTATGGAGGTTTGGGGCGGATGGACCCCTGGATCCGAAGATCGTCCACCTGCGAATTACCTGGGCAGCCAGAGAGGGAGAGTCCTGCAAAGACCCCTACACGGTAGAGCGTCCCTACGGGTTACAGGGTTTCCCCCACCCGACCTCTCTTGTCACTGAGATTCCAGGTAAACCAGAATGGGGACCTTGACCTCTTAAGTCTATCACTTTTTATTTCAAAGGTGCTTTTAGGGTTCTCACTTGAACTTTAGATGTTTTTGGTATTGTGACCTAATTTAGAGGTTGGTTGACCCAAGGGGTCAACTTCACCTGACCTGTCCTATAGATGGCAGAATGATTCTAAGCTCGGAGCCTAGAGATCACCCTGATTTGACTCCCAGGTTATTAGGTCAAAAGAAATTTTAAGATTCAAGTGATTTTAGAGCTCAATTTTAGGGTTTGTCTTATTTAACTTTCTTCAATCAAGGGCTTGGGTAGCACACTGATGCGGGAGGGTTTATTTCTTTTTACACAGGCATGTGTGACTAGCGCTTCAAGACCCTAATGTGGAAACCCTAATTTGGTTCTATTTCCAATCCTCTTTTTCTTTTTCAAAAGTTCTCTTTGGACTTATAAACAAGAAGTGTGTGGTCCGCCGAGATTAAGCGTTTATTTTCAATTAGGCACAAGAATTTGTGGGATGGAAAAAAAATCACTCCAACTTCAAGAATATTTGCAGAAATTTTCGCAAAATCAAGAAATGTTTTGCCTTAGAGATGGTGATTACTATATAAAGAAGGCAATTGATTCCTAACTTGATTTTCTTCCTTTTGTCTTTCAAAGATTAGGGGATGATTAAGGAAGAAAAGAAATTACCTGCCCTGGAGTGGTTGACTTGCAGGAGAGATTTTCTCATGAAGTAACTGCAAGATCACATCAAAGAAAAGTAGGGCAAGTTAGTGTTCAATATGATAAAAAGAATGTAGAGACTAGTGGTAAATTGTGCAGTGCTCCCCGGCAACGGCGCCAAAATGTTCAAGGACGTTTCGTGCGGATTTAAAGCGTATTATGTTGTAGTATAACCGACAAAACGTTCGAACAAATACAAAGTTTTTATTACTCGAACAACTAGAGTATCCGAGGTCGAACACAGGGAGCAAATGGAACTTACCACTAAATCAAAATGTAATTGAACACTCTAATTTACTCAAAATGTCAATTCAGGTATGAATGTATGCGATTAAAAGGAGTTAGGGCAAGAAAATATGAAATTGGACGTCTGATCTTGTGATCAGACGTCTTAAAAGCATTTCTCCTTTTCTTCTTGATTATTCTTCTTCTTCTGCTGCAGTCTTTGCTCTTTCTTTTCTTCTTCTGATCTCTGCAAAGTCTTCACTTGGCTTCTCTGTGCCTTTGCTTCTGGCTTGCTCTTTCCTTTCTTCCCCTGCGAAGGCTTCTTTCTTGCTTCTTCTTCTCTGCCTTGTTTCTTCTTCTTCTATTCTTCTCTGCCGTTCCTTCTTCTTTCTTTCTTTTCCTTCTCGCGGCCAAGTCCTTCTCCTCCTGCGTTCATCCTGCCTGCATAGGAGCAAAACCTAACCCTTCTCCCTCTACCCGCGCATCTCTCTCTCTCAAGCAATTCACTCAAACCGCTCTCCCAGAGCCACAGTCTCAATCGGGTCGGATCGTACCCGGGACCAGGCGCACCTGCAGGTGTGTGATGCGCGAGGAGTGCGTAGGTCTAGGTCGGGTCGGATCCGCCAGGTCCGCGTGGTCAAGCCGCGGACGAGGCGGGTGGGGTCAGTGAGGGACCTCACCCCTGTGCTTTCGAGGCAGTAAACGTATATCACAAAAAACCTTTATACCATACCTGTGCCTTGAGATTCCACGATGTGGGACTAAACGTTCCGCCCTTCCTTTGCGTGCGCCCGCAGACTCTCGTGTGCAATTGCCCACGCTGAAGGCCCTGCTGCTGATCCTTGCTGAACTCAGTCACCTCGCAACTCTTGCGAGAGTCTGCTGCACCTGCCGCCTGGGAAGCCTGACGCCTGCTGCTGCTCCAAGCTTCCTGCTGCTTCGACTGTTAATGGCGGCCGGAGCGTTTACCTGAACTTCCACAGAACGGCCTATTGGCCCAATTAGAATAGTTGGAAACCTTCGCCGTAGCACGACGAAGGCGGTGGGTGATGCTGCAGGTTGCCGGTCGGCCTAGGCGTGCTCGCCTAGGTTAACCTGTGGCCGGAGATGGTGGGTTGTTCGGGGGGTGGTTATGGAGGTCTGGAGTGGCAGTTGTGGGGTGGAGCGAGTTCCTGGTGGTGAGGCGGAGCTCACAAGGTGGTTGGCGAGCCGTGTGGAGTGGCGGAGTGGTGTGGGCGGCTCGCCGGAGTTCGGTCGGTGATGTGGAAGATGAGGGTGGTCAGCGTCGGTCGAGGGGTAATCAGATGAGATAACAGGGGGAAAAGAGAGAGGATAGGATGGAGAGGAGTTCTAACCTAATTGTAAGGACGAAAGGGGACAGAAGGCGGACAGCAGTACTTGCTGTCGCCGGAGAAGATGACGCCCAGTGGGGGAGAACGGCGGCGACGACGGGGCTGAGGCGGCGTGCGCTGGTACTGCGCGACGCGGAGGGAGGTCAGGAAGCTAACTCTGCCACTGGTTTTGTGGCAGAGCGAAGAGGGAGGGGAGGGGGGCTCGCCGGAGCTAGCTGGGGTATTTGGCCGAGCAGGAGGAGAGGAATTGAAGGGGGAAACTCGGCCAAATCAAGCTCCAGATGAGTGGCCGGGTCCGAGGGGTGTTTTATAGGTGCTGGACTTGGTGTGCAGGGCGTGAAGGGCACGTAATTGCCTGAGGTTGGTCGCCGGAGATGGAAAGGAGTTAGGATACCCAAATCTCTCGTGCGTTCGCACGAGAGATTGGGTTCACACCAACGATTGTGATTGACTTTATGAGGAAGGGAATTCCTCAGAGAATCCTCCTTCCATTTCTGGGAGGGAATCTCTGAGGGATTAGAGAGCAATCCCTCTCCGAACCTCGCCGGAGTTCGGTTCTGCCCTAGCAATGGCGGCAGGACCGGTTTGCAAAGAAGGCGAGGAACCTAGGGGGCTCTCTGCAAGGATATTCAAAAGATAGGGACCTCTTTGTGATTTGGGTGTACTAATTTGCAAAGTAGGTCAAGATGACCTCTCCTTAGGTCCAAATTTTGGTATAAACCTAATTTGGACCTAAGGAAACCAATGGAGAAGTTAGATTTCAGGTTTGACCTCGTTTGACTGGATATTTTGCGTAAAAACCCAAATTAGGTTAATTGAAGAGCTAGGACCCTAATCTAGGTCAAACTAGGTTCCAAAGGCCAAATTAAGTGTTCTAAACCCTAGAGTATGGTTTTCCATGATTTGTAGAGGGTTTACTTGCTTTTTGTTCTGACCGGAACCTTGTTAATTTAAGCGGGTCTGTTTTAGGGTTACCAAGTGTCTTTTAGTTCTTAGATTGCACATGAACCCATTTCTGATTGACTCAACCCACTTTTTATCTCATTTAGACCATTTGACCTATGTTTTGCCTCTGAGAAATCCCGTTTATCTACTGCAATGGTAAAATTGCAGTTTTAACCTTTATTACATGTTTTCTTCTCAGAGCACTTGTTCCTTCAGTTAGGCCTTCTTCTAGGTTATGTAGGAGCTTTTATCTTCTTTATTGGGTCAAAATGAGCTAGTTATGGCTCATGATGAGGCTCTCATCAATCGACATCTTTAAGACTCAACAAGGAATTAATTGCGGAGTCATAGAACAGATTTGCGATATTGAAGCTGTAGTTGATGACTTTATCAAGGAAAAATCAACTATTTCTGATCAACCACAAGAGGATCAAAACCCGCAATTAGAAGAGCCCGAACTCAACCTAGACACACCTATAGCTCCTTCCTTTGCTCCTGACACCCATCCTGAACCACCCGCTGCTGCTAACAACCCAGTTTTGGAATTAAAGCCTCTTCCTGATCATCTCAAGTACGTCTTTTTCGGTTCCAATTAGACATTTCCTATGATTATCAACTCCTGACTCACACCTAATCAGGAAACATGCCTAATTTTTGCACTCCAGCAACATCGAAGAGCCATTGGATGGACTCTCAATGATCTCACTGGTATCAGCCCCTCATACTGCACACATCACATCTACACTAAAGAGGGCTCACGACCATCCCGTGAAACGCAGAGATGCCTGAATCCAAATCTGTAGGATGTCGTGAAAAAGGAGATTATCAAGTGTCTAGATGTAGGGATCATCTACCCAATCTTCAACAGTCGATGGGTGAGCCCAATCCAAGTTGTGCCTAAAAAGGCAGGGCCCACCATCATCATGACTGAAATCAAAGAAACCATACCAACCCGTATAGCAAACTCATGGAGAGTCTGCATTGGTTATAGAAGACTCAATTCCTCCATGAAGAAGGATCATTCCCCACTACCGTTCATTGATCAGATTCTCGAGAAACTAGAGGGAAATCAATTCTTCTGCTTTTTGGATGGGTACTCTGGTTACAATCAGGTCGCAATCCATCCTGAGGACCAAGAGAATACCACCTTCACCTGCCCCTTCACAACATACGCATTTCGAAGGATGTCGTTCAGTCTCTGCAATGCACTCGCTACTTTTCAGCGGTGCATGCTTGCTATATTCTCAGATATGGTAATTGAATACCTTGAAGTCTTCATGGATGACTTCTCGGTATTTGGTGAATCATTTGACGGTTGCCTCCTGCACTTGGTCCAGATCCTCAGGCGATGCATCGATGTGAACTTGGTTCTTTCCTGGGAAAAGAGACACTTCATGGTACCGAAGGGAATTGTCCTGGGACATCTTATCTCTGAAAAGGGCATCCGGGTTAATCGAGCCAAGGTGAATCTGATTTCCAAACTCCCTATGCCTAGCTCGGTCAAAGACATTCAATCCTTCCTGGGGCATGTTGGTTTTTACTGCCGATTCATTCCTGATTTCTTAAATATCGTGTGCCCCCTGACTAATCTTCTATCTAAGGATGCCCCTTTTGAAATCTCCAAGGAGTGCACTCAGGCATTTGAAGTCCTGCGTGATCATGTTACCCAAGCACCTATCCTGTAGCCCCCTGATTGGTCTCAACCCTTTGAGATCATGTGCGATGCATCTGATTATGTTGTAGGTGTGGTACTTGGGCAGAAAATAGATGGGAAACCCTTGGTCATCTACTACGCTAACAAGACACTTGAAGAGCTCAACGTAACTACACAGTTACTGAGAAAGAGCTACTAGCCGCAGTATTTACCCTGGAAAAGTTCAGATCATATCTTTTGGGTTCTCGTGTTATTATTTACTCAGATAACACTACTGTGAGGCACCTCCTTGCGAAAAAGGATGTGAAACCTTGGCTAATCTGCTGGATCTTGCTGTTGTAAGAGTTTGACCTCGAGATTCGTAACAAGGCGGGAAAACAGAATGTGGTAGCTGATCACTTATCCTGCCTACCTTCCAACATTATCGACCCTTCCGAACCCATTACTGAACATTTTCCCGATGAGCACCTCCTGACTATCAGTTTGGGACTTCCATGGTTTGCTGATCTAGTAAACTACTTGGCATCACATTAGATCCTGTTCAATTGGCCAAAAGTCAAGAAGGATAAATTACTTTCCGATGACAAGTACTACTTTTGGGAAGACCCGTATCTCTTCCGCATTGGTGCTGATCAGATCATCAGACAATGTGTTTCGGAAGTGAAAATTCAAGACATTTTGTCCTTCTGCCATGACTAGGACTGCGGTGGACACTTCTCTGGTCATAAAATTGTAGCAAAAGTCCTCCAATGCGGCTTCTATTGGCCCACAATTTTCAAAGATGCATACAATCACTGTAAGGCGTGCACTCGTTGCCAGACCTTAGGTAACATGAGCCACTGCGATATGATGCCTTTACAGTTGATTCTCATATACGAAATCTTCAATATCTGGGGGATTGATTTTATGGGACCCTTCCCTGTTTCGGATAGCTTCGAATACATTCTTCTCGTTGTTGACTACGTGTCTAAATGGATTGAAGCCATTCCAACCCAAACCAACGATCATAAGGTGGTTATCAAATTCATTCACCAAAACATCTTTTCTCGATTCGGGATTCCACGTGCCATAATCTCCGATGGAGGGACCCATTTCACGAATGCTCAGTTCAGATCACTGATGACCAAGTACGGGGTGTTGCATAGAATCTCGAGTCCTTATCACCCCCAAACTAATGGTCTAGCTGAGTTATCAAATTAGGAGATCAAGAAAATCCTCCAGGTCACTGTTTGACCTGACAGGAAAGATTGGTCATCCCGTCTTCCAGAAGCTTTGTGGGCTTATAGGACTGCCCACAGAACCCAATTAGGCATGTCTCCCTTCATATTGGTGTACGAGCAAGCATGTCACCTCCCCGTCGAATTCGAGCACAAAGCCTATTGGGCAGTACAGAATTGCAATCTTGATCTTTCTAAGGTAGGAACCCACAGAAAGCTTCAAATGAGCGAGATCGATGAACTACACCATGACGCATATGAGAACTTGCGAATTTATAAAGAGTAGGTTAAGGCCTTTCATGACAAGCACATTTCTAGAAAGATCTTTTTCTCTGGTCAGAAAGTCCTACTCTTTGATGCCAAACTCAAATTGTTCCCAGGAAAACTTAGATCAAAATGGATTGGACCATACCTTGTCTGATGAATCTTTGGAAATGGAGCTGTCGAAATCAGTCAGCTCAACCACGATTCAGAACATTTTGTCGTGAACGATTTGCGACTCAAGCCGTTCATTGAACTCACTGATACGAACAAGGTTGAGGTATCTTTTGATCTCCATTCTCCCTGAGCTTATTGCGCCCGACTGATGGCGTTAAACTCAGCTCTTAACAGGAGGCAACCTGTCATTTTGAAAAACCTGAAACCCTTCCTGACACATCTTATGCTAAACTCATATTGCACTTTAGGGTTTGTCCATTAGAATAGCTGACTTCACCTCTGGTACCCATACCCGAGCTTGAAATCGTCTGCAACAGTCACCCCGACCCATCCACCCACCCTACACCTGTTCTAATGAATGATCTAAGCTGAACTCGAACCCACCTAATGTACAATGAGGGCATTGTAAATCGTAGGCATAGGGGGTATTAAAGTACAAAATACTGTGAAAATCACTTCACAAGAAAGGGTTTCATCAAAAAAATCACATATTCCAAAAAAAACCAAAAAAGAAAGATTGGAAAAGAACAAAAATAGGAGAGAGGAAGAAATTTTGAATTGATATCATTTGTTAAGGAGAAAAGGGGAGGAGATAAAAATGTAAAAAAGGAGCATAATTTGAAAAGAAAAAGAGATAGTCATTAGTAAAAGATAAAGGAATTGACTTAGCTCTAGACCAAAACAAAAGAAAGAAAATGAAAGACAAAAAGTGCTAAAGAAACAAAAAGTGATTAGTAGGAACGCTGATCTTAGGCCTCTTGGGCTGAGATCCTAGGCTTCAAAATTCAAGTATCCATTAAGATCTGGATAGTCCTCAAGAGGTTGGGGAAAATGCGAAGCTTAAGTATTATGTCTAAGGCTTAGGGATTATTCAGCCTTGTTAACTGACCTCTGGTTTGCGTGACTCGGTAACCTAAGCACCCCAATCCGCACACAGTCTGGTTTAGTACGCCTCAATATCAAAATTACGCAAATGCATTAAATCTGTTCAGAAAAAGTTACCTAGATTAGGAGCGGCAGATCAACACAAGTTGATTTGGACGAGCTCCCAACGCAGAGAGGCAAGAAATTCCCCTCGAAGATGCGCAATAACTTATCATCTCCTCGGTTCTTGCCTCTTAGGATATCTAAATATCCTACCAGGGGCATGTAAGCACCTTGTGCTGGTTTAGATACCATGGGCAGCATTATCACGAAATGTCGATTGCCAGGGTCTGAATTTAGCTATAGAACACCATGGGTGGGATTATCTCAAAATCTCGAAAGCCAGGGTTCTGGGGGTTTCTATGGGCGGTGCTATCTCGAAGCATCAATTGCCAGGGACCCTGCGAGGATTGATGGTGGGAACTAGGAATCCGATACAGATCGTATTATAAAGCTAATCCGAGGCTAGAAATAAAAAGAAAAGAGAGAGAAAACTCTCCAAAAATAAAGAAAAGTTCTTCTGTCTCTCATAAAAACACACTGCAAACTGAACCTGGGCTAAAACATGTTACAAGCACAGGTGCTTTAACCGCAGAGTTCAACGAACCATAGGTTAGTTCCTGTCGGCCTTAGAAAACTTCACGGCGAACTGAGGCTAAAGCTGGTCAGGTCCGGATCTTGGTTGGTACTTGAGCACCTCTAGACCTACTATCGACATTCTGACCTAATCTACAAAAGAAAGCACACATCAGAATTTTAAGCATAGAAAGGCATGTGGTTTAGAATCAAAGTTAATACCTTGAAATTTTGCTAAGGGACTAACAAAACCTAAGCATGGGGGTATGATGGGAACACCATCATGAGCCATACCTAGCTCATTTTGATCCAATTAAGTCAGTAAATGATCCTACATAACTGCCAGAGAGCCATAAGGCACTACATAATCATTCTGAGGGAAAAATAAGAAACTAGGGTTAAAATAGCAATTTTACCATCATATCATGAATATAGTGCAACCACAGGTTTCCTTAGGGGTTAATTAAGGGTTAAATGATCCTAAAAGGCTATGAAGTGGGTTAGAACAATCAGAAAAGGGTTTGCACGTGTTTTGAGAATAAAATGACTTTTGAAACCCTAAAAACGGACCTACTTAATTAACTGAGGTTCTAGTCAAGATAAAATTCACCTGAACCTTCTAAAATTCATAGAAAAATATTCTCTACGGTTTGGAACCTTCAATTTGATCATCAAAACCCATTTTGACCCAGAACAAAGTCTCAGACAAACATTACCCTAATTTGGGTTTTTGACCAAATTACCTAGTCAAACATAGTAAAAAGCAAAATCTAACTTCACCATTGGATTCCTTAGGTCCAAATTAGGTTTGTACCAAAATTTGGACCCAAGATGAGTTTGTCTTGACCTAGTTTGCAACTTGGTCCTGTCTAATTACATTTATGCCCTTAACTTTCAAAATATTTTCAAATAGACCCCTAACTTTGTCGTCATTCTCACAAAAAGGTCCCTACTACCATTAAACCTATTCCTACTTGCTCTGGTGACCTTAATTTGGAAAGAACCCCTTGATTTCTTGACGAATCCCTTTCAAATTTGAATGGGAAGTTCATCAAGAAATTCCCTTCCTTTAGAGCCAAATCTTATGCCCAAAACCTTCCCAATCTCTCATGCGAACGCATCAGAAATTTGGGTATCAAGGATTTTCCCAACTCCGGCCTCAAAACTTCTTCCTGAGGTCTATAAAAGAACCTCTTGATCAAACCGTTCTCCCTACGCTTGAAATCAGCCAAGATCCCCCCCCAATTCGTCTCTCTCTCTCGGCCAAAAGCTCCTCGACGTCCGACGAGCTCCTCCATCCTTTTTTGTCCTCCATTCTCAATACCATTATTGGAGTTATCTTCCTCGTTTATTTCCGCATTGAGCCGTACCAATCGGCATCCTAATCTCCCTCGCCGTTTCCCTCTCTTTGGAGCTATTCTCTTCTCCGGTGCTGGCAACACCACAACCGGCACTTTCTCCTTCCCACTTCTTCAGTTACTACATTCAACTGCTCCCTAAACTCTTCTCATCACACCAACACTTTCGACACGTCGTTTCGACCTCGACCACGCCTCTGCGACTCCATCGTCTTCCACCATTCCAACCACACCTCCGGTGTGGTACATCTCTCTCCACACACCACCAAACCCCTCGCCAACTACCTCAAAGCCTCCACCACACCTCTCCACTCAGTTCCCCTCTCTAATTTTGATCCATCATCCACCCGAACGCTGGCCCGAGTAGACCCACCATCTCCAACCTAACCTGTGACCATCCGGTCACCATCCACACCTATCCGCCATGTCGACCTCCTCTACGCATTCACCGTGGTCCGACGATACACTCTGAACCTTCTGACAAGGCCAAGAGGCCGTTTTCTTGATTTCAGGTGTGTCCCCTAGCCTCCATTGACGAAGAACTTCAAAGGAGCTTAGAGCTCACTCCAAGTCTCGTCTGCCCCAGGTGGAAGTCCCAGATCGTGAGGGGTTGCTTCAGGTACTGCCCCTGGCGGTCAATTAGATGCTGGGACCTCAGCAACTACGCCAATCAGAGGAATCTCCTTGCTGCAGACGCACACGAAGAAGGGACGTGGTTTAGTCCCACATTGTCAGCTGAAGAGCACCCCACGACGTATAAATTGCAAAAGTGCTATAGCCTTATTGCCTCAGAACACGAGGTGAGGTGCCTCTTACTCATGCATTTGCGCCTTGTCGTGACCTCTGCCTGCGGACCTGGCCTAACCTGTTAACCTGCCTAAGCCTCACTCCTCACTCACCACCCACTATCGGTGAGCCTGGATCCAGGTATGCTAGGTCCAATAACCCGATTACCCCTGTGGCTTTGGGAGAGTGGATCCTAAAGAGAGAAAGAGAGAAGGAGAGCCTGCATGGGTAGGGGGAGGGTTTTGCTCTTGGTGAGAAGCAGCTAACACTTAGCCGAATTCAGAAGCTTTTCCTTTATTGTGTGAAGAAAGCCAAAGAAAGAAGAAGGGTTGAAGGAAGAAGAAGAGTTGCAGAGACAGAGAAGGAAAGTAAGAGAAGAACACAAAGAAGAGGAAGGGCCATAGCTGAAAGAAGAAGAAAGGCAGAGAAGAGAAAGAGAAAAGAAGAAGAAGAATAGAGAAAGGCTTGAGCAGTTTAACCTGTCTAATTAGTAAATCAAATGATTGGTTTGATTGCATTTCATACATATATACATTGAGTTCCTTAGCTATCATTGTAAGGAGTACTTGGTGATCTAAATCACCATTTTACTCTATTATTTTTGCAGTCTGACACTTGATCCTAGTGCTACTTTATTCTGAAACAGTTTTTGTTTATAATTTCATAGCTTTCTTGTCTTAAATTGCAATTTTGAAAATCGAATTCCATATTGCTCCCTATGTTCGACCTCGAAACTTTTTCGAGTAATAAATTTATTTGTTTGAGCACTATTTTGGCTATACTGCGGCACAACAATTTTAAAACATCGATTTAGCATGCAAACATTTGGGCAATAGGACATCCCTACTTCACACCCTTCTACAATTGAATCCATTTGCCAGTCAACTTACCATTAATTAAAGGAGAGAAAGATGATGTTGTAACACATCTTTTCATCTACTACACCCATATGTCTGGAAAACCATGCCTCCTGAGAATTTTCCAAATGTATGACCAAGAGATTGAGTCACATGCTTTAGAAAAGTCCACCTTTCACATGAATGCCTTCTTTTTGCTTCTCACCCACCTAGAGACCATCTCTTAAGCTAGGATAAAGGATTCTTGCAAGGACCTCCCCTTAAGAAATGTTGATTGTACAGGACTAATGAGCTTCTGCACATGTCTCAATCTGTTTACAAGCACTTTCCCAATAATAAGATAAATAGCGTTGGATAGAGCAATGGGGCAAAAATCCAACATGGTACTAGCACCATTTTTTTTTTTTTGCAAGAGGAAAAGCAATGATTTATTTATTCTCTCAAGCCCATAGTTGCCCCTTTGAAATTCATCCAGAACTGCCAACACATCCCTTTTCACAACATGCCAAAACTCCTTATAAAATGGCACGAGGAAACCATCCAGACTAGGAGAACCCTCTGCCTTAAGTCCTTTGATTGCCTCCATGATTTCCTCCATACCAAAGCATCTGCATAATCAACTACCATCCTCCCTACCCAACGTGGCCATATTAGACGCAGTGAGTCTCCACCCACCTCTTGTACCTACCCTGGTAATATTAAAAAAATAATCATTTGCCATGATGAACATGTCCTAAGGTGATGTAGCAACCACGTCCCCTAGGTCAAAGTGGCAATGTGATTAATCTGTCTCCTTGTATTAGCAGTTGTATGGAAAAATTTAGTATTCAAATCCCCTTCCTTCAACCATAACTACCTAGATTTTTCTCTCTAGTCAATCTTCCATTGCATGTCTTCTCTGGCTATATCATGTTGATACATCTTTCTTTGTTGAATTTCATCCTTCATGAGAGGACCATTATCCTCTTTGTCATCCAGCATCTTGACTCCCTGCAAAGCTGCCTCCCTCCTTTGTACCTTTAAAGCAACAAGGTTCTTTTTATAATCGAACAACAAATGTCTTAAATCCCTCAATTTACATGCAAGGCTTTGAGTGGCCGAGCCCACATCCTCCTATGACATCGACCAAGAAGAAACCATTTCTTTAAACCCATCTTCCTTAAGCCAAGATTTCTGAAATTTAAAATAGGTAGTAACCTTCACATTCTCCTCGCTTTCCCACACGATGGGGTATGGTCAGAAACTCATTGACTCATCTTGCGGAGTCAACTTTCCTAATAGGGATGAAGAATCTATCCTCGAATTGTTCGAGGGGATGGTAAAAAACTCGATTAATAATGCCTCCATGTCTCAATTCAACTAAGGGAGCACGAACACGAACATGCATACAAAGGGCATTCTTGAAGTACAAGGACAATCTAGTTCACAAGATCTTGAGATTATTAATGAGAAATTGGATAAGGTCAATATCGTAGCTAAGCATTGATCAGGTTTTTACGCGGTTTGTAAAATGCAATTTTTATGAGTCGTTGCAACGCATAAAATCAATTTGCTTTTGAAATTTGTAACCTAGATAGTGAAGTATCTAGGGTCATCCAAGGAGGAAAAATCTTGCAAATATAGATCTCTTACTTGAAAATGTGGAAATCAACTTTCTTTTTAGGTTTTTCAATATTATATTTTTAGGGTTTTGAAATAATAGGCAATCACACTTTTAAAGAGGGAAAGAGACTAACACCTATAAGCTAACCCTAAGGTAACAAGAATAACCTCTCCCTAAGCTTACTTTAGGCACATGGAGGCCTAGAGTAATTAAGGAGAGGGAGTGAAAAAGTTCTAGAAACAAGATTATAAAAGAAAATGAGACAACAATTGAAAAGAAGGCAACTTTGATTTAATGGAATTGTGTTTTACAAAAACATGTAGAGGAATGCTTCTACTTGAAATTGAAAATAAAGACTAAAAACACAAATCCTCTTTCAAAATCTGGTGAAGAAGAGAGTCTTCTTGCTCCAAGCCTATATGCTCCTTGGCTTGAAAAGATCTTCTCCTTCCTTGAATAGATCCTTCAAAGTGTGGTCCCCTCCTGGTAAGCCCAAGGGGGGCTTGCCTAAACTCCTCCAAAGGTGGATGGCTTCCACCTTAATGTATCCTCTAAGGGTGGGTGTGGACCACCCTCAAATCCTCCTCCTATGGTAGGTGTGTACCCTAGGTATTCTCCCATTGTCTAGCTTCTCCCTTTGGCTGGAGTGGGCACAAGAGAGAAGAGAAGAGGGTAAGGCACCAAGGGGATAGAGTGTCCCCTTAATCTTCTTCTTCTTCTTCTTTTTGCAATCTATGGAAGGTGGAAGTATAGGTAGAAAATTATGTAGCCAAAGGTGAATTAATGGTGGTGGGTGTTGGTCTTTTTAATAGGAGTGGAAGGGGGTTAAGGGTAGTTAATGGATGGAGGGATAGGATGGGTTGTAGAGGGTGGTTAGGAGATCCTAGGGTTGATGATGGGTGGCATCAAAATGGGGGGATGCTTGGCATTTGGCACCAACCCTAGGTGGGGACTAGGGTTAAGGATTGATGGTGGTAGGGTTAGGTGGTGTGTAGGATATGTGTAGGGTTAGGATGGTGTAGTGGGGTGGTGGTTGGTGAATGGAGGGTGGATATAAGGTGGCGCCAAAAGGAGGGATGCATGGAGTGGTAGTTATGGTGGGGTTAAGTGGTTTTGGAGCCACTTTAGGATGGTTAAGGGAGAGGGTTAGGTGGCGCCAATATGTGAAGGGCTAGGATAGGTTGTGCTGGTGATTGGGTGGTGGTGATTGAGGGTGGTGTTGGCGGCAACATGAAGAGGTGTGGGTAGATGTTTTTGGTGCCAATTAGGAGTGGTTTAGGGTTGGTCAGATGTGTGTTAGGTGGTTAAGGTTGGCACCACATAAGGCTTCTAGAAGGGGGTTTATGTGTAAGGTAGAGATGGCCTTATGTGGTGATGTGTAGGGTGGAGATTCAAGGAAGGTTGGAGCCATTTTGAAGGGGTGTGTGTGGGTGGTTTTGGTGCCAACATGAAGAGGTGTGATGGGGTGGTGGTTGGTGAGGGTTGGCTCCAAAAATAGGTGGGTTAGATTAGGGTTAAGGAGAAGGGTGGACGGCCATGGAGTTGGCATAGGTTGGGAGCTTAGCTAGTAGGGTAGAGGATGGTGGAGCTAGGGTTTGAGGAAGGAGCTGGGAAAAAATTCTGGAGCTAGGTTGATGCTATACTGGAGATGAGGAAGCTGAGGGAATCTTCATGAAGACTCAACTACTAGATTAGGTAGCTACTTTTCAGGTTAGTAGCTAAGCTAGGGTAGTTGAGATGGTGTGAGCTGATTTCAACCTATCTGGAGCTAGGTTGAGCTGGAGCTGCCTCAGATGGAGACTCTTGAGATAGCTTAGCGACTAGTTGACAAGTAGTAGCTAAGCTAGAAAGAGTTGAGCTGCAATGAGCTAAGTAGAGCTAGAGAGAGCTGGTCTTGAGATGATGTCAACTTAGTTGAGCTAGTTAGAGCTCCCAGTGAACTGAGTGGAGTTGGGATGAACTAGACTCAACTAGGTTGAGCTGGATCTGAGATGACTGGAGCTAATGTCAACTTAGTTGAGCTAGTTAGAGTTTGTAGTGAACTGAATGGAGCTGGGATGAACTAGACTCAACCAAGTTGAGCTAGATCTGAGCTGACTTGAGCTAGGTTTAGCTAGAATGAGCTGCCCTGAGCTGCCATCTAGCCAAGATGAGTTGAATGGAGCTAAATGGAGCTAACCCTAACCCAGGTAAGTTGGTATCTAGCTATGTGGAGCTGGATTTGGCTAAGTCCCAGCTGAATTGAGCTTCTTCTTCACCATTTGCCTTCATGAGTGTCAGGGTTTTAGGGTTCTGCTTATCTATTTTAACCCTAACACTCAAATACACATATTAAAAATAAAAAAACAATGCAATGCATGCCTAACCTATGTGATGCCTAAATGCAACCAAAAAACCCATTTGCAGAGTTAAAATCCTAAGAGTAAGATCTGTTTTAGGGCATAAGAATGATGATAAACTGGTGTTTATCAAGCAGCTTGATGAGGCCTGCAATATCGTGAAGATTCTTACACTTGTTTTAGCTACGAATCCCGCGCAGATACCCATTTCATAAATTCCCACAAGGAGGGAGTTTGTGAACAATCTGGATATACGAGATCCTTCTTCCTTGGGTTTTTATCAAATTCCAACTCAAGACCAAGGAGGGACCTTTATCCCATCATTTCTTGCTTTTCCCCACTTCCTTTACCTTCTCCTATGTAAAACACGTAGAATTCTAATGATCTCTATGCCATTTAGGGGTATAATTCACGATCAAACCCTTATTCTGACACCTACAACCCTAGATAGAGAAACCACTCCAACTTCTCTTGGTCTAATCAAAACTAAAGTCCGCCTATCTACCCGAATCAGACTAGACCGAATTAGAACCCGTTGGCATCTCCTTTTTAACAACTACACGCAAGGCCCACCCAACCAAATATGCTAAACTATTCAGGGCCATCTAGAAATTCACAGCTAAACCAGATCTTGAGAGCTATGAATGAGAGCTAGTGAAGAAATGTTGAGGCTATTGCTAATATCTAAAGGCAATGTTCGGCTGAACTGGCTGAACTTAGGGGCTAAATCGCGTAGTTGGCTGAAGCTCGTCAAGAAGGGGCCCTACCATCTCATATAGTTCTGAACCCTAGAAACATTCAAAATCCGAGATTCATTCCGGCAAATAAATACCCGAATCAGGGCCAATCACACATAATTAATCAGGCTAGCCAAAACCCACCCTCTTCACCACCTGAGATTGAGTTTTCATATCCAAATCAATAATAGCCTTTACTATATCAGGTGAATCATCCGATTCTACCTAATCCATCAATTTTACAAAATCCGTGATCTTCTTTGTATATGGGAGTAAACTCTGTTACTACCCGTAGAAGGACTTTTACTAGAGATTTGATCAATCCAAGAGTCTAATCTACTTCCTCTGATCCTAGTAGTTTAGGCATTGACCCTGTTTCTCCACCCACTACTTTCACACGTGATCTTGCTGATATTCCTACACCTTTAGGTCAGGACTAACCTTCCGTAGGAGAGGATACCCAAGTCCCGTTTCCCGAGGCATTAAGTAGGAAACCTAGAAAACAAAAGAAACCTATCACTATTGATGAGGATTTGATTAGGGTTTTTGAGTAGGTTTGCATAAACATCCCACTCTGATGCCATTCGACACATCCCAACTTATGCAAAATTTCATTAAGACTTGTCTACACCAAAGCGTAATCTAAAGAAAGGAAGCATTGTTATCTTATCTAAGCAAGTCAGCTCGATTATCTTGAGTTCTCTTACTTTAAAGAAGAAAGACCTAGGTTCTCCATTGATTTCATGTGTTATTGTGGACAAATGCTTCGACCAAGCCCTTCTAGACTAAGGAGCATCTATCAACCTTATTCCTACTTCAGTGATTGAGCATTTTGATGTTAACAGTTTGAAACAACTGATGTGACTTTACAGTTTGCCAATAGATCCATTAAGTCACCAAGGGGAGTATTGGAAGACGTAATAGTTAGAGTTTGAGACTTCTATTTCCCTATAGACTTTATAGTCTTAGATATGGAAGTTCTTGAATAGATTAAAGACACCCCAATCATCCTACGGAGAGCTTTTCTTGCTACAGCCAAGGAAAATATCATTGCGAATCCAGATTGATGGAGCTAAAGTTCAGGGAGAAGACACTAAAATTGGATATCTTCAAAGTTTCTAAAGGGATAGATTGCAAATTAATTGAAGAAGTCAGATCGATTTCTATTCTTGAGGATGGAATCACTTCTTTAGACTTAGACCAATCATCTTTCGAATCACTTATCGCTAAAGAAAACTCGTCTTTTGACTTTACACTTCCACTAGAGGCCAAATCTTTTGATACATCTACTCTACCTCTATTCTCAGTCGAGAATCCTGCCCCAAACTTTGTTGTTGATCCTACATCGAAGTCAAATTCAAACCCTTCCTAACACATTGAAATACATATATCTCAAACTCGATCAAACTTTCCGTGTGATTATCAACTAACATCTTACAAAAGATCAAGAGTTGAAACTGATCGCGGTCCTGCAAGATCTTTTTTTTTTTGAAAAAGAAAGGATGCCTATTGGTAATAATAGTTATCCAAGAATTTTTATTTAAATCAATGGTTAAGAAAATACATATTAAACCAAAAAACACATCCACAAGTCAAACAAAAATAAGGATTCCCCACACACATTCTCAACCCAAGCCCGACCTCTCCTAAACAGGGTGTTGTTCCATGCTTGCCACATAATCCAAAGAACAATAGCCATAAGAACTTGATTTGTTGAGGCATTCCCCATGGCCATCCATAGATCTTCCCAAGTCAACAAGGTCATCTGTAAGACCTTTTCCCAAACATCTCTACTGAACGGACGCCCAGAGAATAAGTGCTAGATACAATCCTCCCTCGCCAAGCATAGAGGACACTGCTGCATAGGGGTACCCATCAATCATCTCCTAAGCCCCCAAGTAATTAACCTATCCCTCCTAGTCAACTAAAGAAAAATTTTCACCTTCAAGGGCACCTCAATAGACCATAGCTTGATACACACCTTATCCTCCTTCGAAGGCGTAGACAAGTCTAGGAGCTTCTTATACACCTTACTAGGCTAGTAGCAACCATCGTTCCAGGAAAACCCATCAGAGCTCGAACCCACAGGAAAATCAAGTACGAAGGACTCCAGTTGACCACTCTCCTCGATCCGACCAAGCAACGAATCACCAGGTAAGGGAATAGACTAGGTGCACGACGAAGAATCCTGACACTCCAAACCCAAGGCATTCTTGCTTCTTGAGAGACCATAGCACTGAGGAACATGGGAAGCCAAGGACCAGTTCGCGTCCAATCATCCGTCTAGAACTTGAAAGTCCTACCATTCCCTAAGGTCGGAACAAAGTGGTCCCATTGGGCATTGATGGTGACACCATCATTTGCCATAACTAACTTAAATTAGTTGAAATCAAGAAACAAATGCTCCTGAATGAACGCCTGAGGACCATAATTCCACTTTAATATGTTTTGAGAAGAAAATAATAAATAGGGCTAATTCTACAGGTGTAACAGCATATCACAAATGCAGAGTAACCATGGGGTCATCGAGGGGTTAATTGATAATTAATTAAGCATAAAAGACCAAAAAGTCGATCTGCACTAACAGAAACAGGGTTTCATGTATTTCGAGATCCAAAAAATACACAAAACCCTAATTCTTAGCCCCACTTAAATTGGAAAGCTTATGGCTAGGATAAAATAAATCTAAACCTCCTAAAATTATAAAAAAATATCCTAAGAGGTTTATTACCTTTGGTTTGACCATTTGAACCCATTTTGATCCTGTAAGAGGGTTTCAGATAAGATTTTGCCTTGATTTAGGCTTCTATGCAAATTACCCAGTCAAACGTAGTCAAAACGCAAATCCAAGCTCACCATCATATTACTTGGGTCAAAATTAGGTTAACACCAAAATTTGGGTCCAATCAGAGTCCATCTTGATCTAGTTTCCAATTCAGTGCCCAAAATCTCTATTTTTTTACAACCAGACCCTTAACTTTCAAAGTTTCTTGCAAAAAGGGCCTATCTTTCACTTATTCCTTGCAAATAGGTTCCTATTGCCATGATTAGGTCAAAATAGAACAAACCCAAACCTCCAAAGTTCAATCCAAGAAATCTCCTCGATTTGTCAACCAAATCCCTCCAATTTTGGAGGGTTGTTGATTAAAGGACTCCCTACATGAAGATCCATCTCTCAAGGACTAAAACCAACCCTACTTCGCTAGAGAACCCACAACATTAGTGGGAGTTCCTCATAATTTTTGTGGGGAATTCACACCAATATAGGGTGAATCAAGCCCTGATCAACACCTATAAGCTCACCAAGCTCTCGAGATCACTTCGAGCCCGATTCAAGGCTAATTACGATATTTTCTTCCCTCCTCTGGCCACCTCCATCGTGACTTTGGAGATCGCCTTCCCCTATCGTCCTATGGCTAGCCAACATCTAGGTAATGACCAAATTGGCCAGGCCACGACCTTCCTTTCCTTCTTCCGCTTCTCACCGATCAACGCAGAGGTTCGTCACCCTCTCACTTGCCGGAGGATTCGTCTTCCTCATGATCGGCAAGACATGCTAGTGCAAGACTCTCTCCAATTCGTCCAATAGATAAGACCTCTTACGCTCTCTCTCTTCCCCTAGATTCAATTCATCCTCTTTCCTTGTCAATTCAACCGCTATTCACCTCGTTTCTCCTCTGTCTTCCCCAGCGACGGTGACACCTCCGGCAAAGCCACACACTCGCTACACTTCACCAATCAACAAACCGCCACCATCACTACCTTCCCTACACCTCACCGATCAAAAGCACTCTCCTTATTAACACTTTTGCTCACTCCACACACCCCCTAATACACCCTCTACCACATGCCATTACCAACTTCGACAAACCTCTACACTTCGCAAAACACCTCACTACCATCTCCATTACACGTCTCACCTTATGGCGATTCTCAGGAGCTTTTTAATTTAGGCTTTAAGCTTGTATTCTCATTCTCAGGTCTTCACCAGATCACCATAGTCACCGTCAAATCACCACCATCAACTACTATGCTCCATCCACCTCTGGCTTTGATTCTACCTCTAGGCATTGTAGCTCCATCTGAAGTACCTAACTGTAGCTCCAATTTGAAGAAGCAACAACGTGGGCAACTGCAATTGAAGAGAAGCACAACCTATTGTAGACATGCGAAGAGCCGGGACATTAGTCCCACATCAGGCGTGGAAGACTTCTTCTCTGCATATAAGTTGGCTTTGGTGAGAAGGCCTTTCGCCTCTACACCGAGGGGTGAGGTCCCTCTCACCTTACCCATTACACTCCTCGCTCACTACCCACATCATGGAAATTGATAGTGCTGACGTAGAAATTGAGAGTAAGTGGTTCGAAAGCCACTGTAGTGATATTGAATTAGCTTGATACATTGGGACATGTGCTCAAATGTGGGATTGAATTGGTGATTCAAATCATCATTTTTAGGGTTTTGATATTCTTTTTATCCCATTATTTCTTAAAATACAATTACTATTATTGAATATCATTTTGAGTAGGTTTTATTATCTTTATTATGCTCGTTTATTCTTTATATTTTGATTAGTGTGTGAATTCTATTTTTACTCCTGCGAACAACCTCAGACTCATTTATATTTTCAAGTACTTATAAGTTTTAAATGCTGTATCAATTTTTGTTGCTATATTATGATTCAATCAATTCTTAACCAACGATGAAAATTTGCTTACAACATTTTGGCACCATTGCCGAGGAGCAACGCACAATTTACTTCTTGTCTTATCATTCTTAATTGAGTTGATTACTAACTTGCCCTGTCTACTTTATTGTGTTTTGTGAGGTACATCACGAAGAATCTCCCGTACAATTAACCTCTTAGGGGTAGGTAAAATTTCTCTTCTTCCCTAGTTATCTCCTAATCTTGGGAAGAGAAAAAGGAAACAAAATCAATTAGGATCCACTTGCCTTTTTTACCTAGTAAATATCATTTAAAGGTAAAATTTTCCTGATTTGCTGGTGGTAACACCATCATTATCCGTAACTAACTTAAAGTATTGGAAATCAAGTGACAAATGCTCCTGAAATGATCACCTGAGAGTCGTAATTCCACGCAAATCCATTTTAAGAAGAGAACATTAAAATAGGGTTAATTATGTAGTTTTAACAACACATCATAATTGTAGAGTAACCACAGGGTCTCCCAGGGGTTAATTGAAGGTCAATTGAACATTAAAGTCCAAAGAGTGGGTTCACACAGACAAAAATGAGGTTTCACGCGTTTCGAGAACCGTAACAGCACACAAAACTCTAATTTCATACCTGCTTAAATTAAAGGGGTTCTGGTTAGGATAAATTTCATCTAAACATATTAAAATTCATATAAAAATATTCTCAGAGGCTTGGCACCCTTGGTTTGATAATCTAAACCGATTTTGACCTTAAACAGAGTCTCAGGTGGGATTCTACCCTAATTTGGGCTTCTGTGCAAATTATCCAGTCAACCGTGGTCAAAATTGAAATCTGACTTCATTGTTAGATTCCTTGGGTCCTAATTAGGTTAAGTTTAAATTTTGGATCCAATCAGAGTCCATCTTGACCTAGTTTGTATTCAGTTCCTAAAACCTCTATTTCTTATACTCAAACCCCTAACTTTCGAAATTCCTTCCAAACGGGTCCCTAACTACTTCATCTTCTTTGCAGAAATACCTCTGCTCCTAATGCTAGGTCAACAAACCTACACGCATGCTTTGACTTGATGGAAACCTCATCAAATCACTTCCAAATCCTACCAAATTTGGTGGGATTGGAGTTCACACATTGGAGATTCATGTGAACTCAATTTGAGACCTTGATTTGCTGCAACAAGACCAAGCAAAGCCCACAAAATCCGTGGGTTTCTTATTTCCCAATCTCTAGCTAATTGAGCTCCTTTCCTCAATTAGAGCTCAGTTTTGAGCTCTATAAAAGGTCTCCAAACTTCCATTGCCCTCCATAGTTCGATCTAGGCCTCAAATTCTTTAACTTTCTCTCCCTCCGGCTACCTCTGCCACGACTTCGGCGAGCACCTCAATCCTTTTTTGTCTCCCTCTGCCATGTACAATAGGCAGAGGGATCTTCTTCCTCTCCTTCCTCTTCTTGCCGTACCAAGCAGGAGCCCCCAGACCCTTTCCTCCTTGCCATTTCTCCCACCAAAGATTTCACCTTCTCCGACGCCAGCCAATCACAGTCGACACCAACTCTCTCCCTTTCAACATTAGCTAGGTTCTCGCACTTCCACTCTCTCTAGTTTAGGACTATCTCCTTAGCACTCAACAAATCAAGCTCTCCCCCTCTGTCTTCTCCGCCTCCGGCGACACCTCCGGTGAAGCCATTATGTCGCAACAGACCACCAAATGCCCTACCGTCACTCCCATTAGCACCGCCTCACCTCCACCTTCAAAAGCCCTCTCCTTATTCGCCCTTCCACCCACCAAAACCTTCGGTCGAACAACCCATGCTTTCGCCGACCGCCCAGCCACTATACGGCCACCACACACACTCACACACCAAATCATCACCGCTACTGCACTCCTCGCACCACGGTGAGTCTTCTGAACCTTGTAACTAGGGCTCGTAGCTCATATTTCTCTTTTCAAGTACCCTCGCTAGAGCTGCTGCATACGCTGCCCATCTTCGCCTTCGCTTGCAGTACTTCGACCGGCTCCAACCCTGCTACCACTTTCAGGACGCACAGAATCCATCCACACACCCATCTGTAGCTCCAATCGAAGAAAGGACATAGCAGCTGCTTCAATTCGAGCCACCTCCATCTACTGCTGTTGCGTGAAAAAAGAAGGTGGGATATAGTCCCACATCGTGCATTACAAGAGCTCACGCAGCGTATAAAGTAATTTTGTGAAGAGGCCTTATCGCCTCGAACAAGGGGGTGAGGTCCCTTCGCCCATGCACTCTCTCACGCCCTCTCACACCTCGCTCAATACCCATGCTGATGATCTAGTCCCCTCTATTCGACCCGATTACCCGATTGAGGATCCGATTAAGGCTTATAAGGGAATATCTGAGGAGGGTAGGGGTAGGTTTTGCTTTGGGATACGTGCCCTGTGCCTCAAGATGCATGCTTAAAAGCCTAACACTTAGCATTTGAGGAAGATGCTTACTTTGTGGTTGCCCTTGTGGTTGTGCTCTGAGTGGTTTAAGTTGTCTGTAACACCTTGACAATGTCTGATTGAGGCATTTGTTGAGGTACTGTAGGGATATTTGGTACCTGAGGTGACGTGACAAGTGGTTCAAAGCTACTGTATCAAAATTGAATTGGTTGATTTAATACATTGGGATATGTGCTTGAACATGAGAATTAATTGGTGATCTAAATCACCATTTTTAGGGTTTGATATTCTTTTTATCCCACTGATTTCTTGAGATACTATTGTTATAATTGAATATCATTTTAAGTAGATTTTATTCATTGAATATCTCTTGTACTTAATTAATTGTGCTCATTATTTCTGAATGTGATTAGTGTAGTGAATTCCATATTTGCTCCCTGCAAACGAATTCGGACTCAATTTCTATTTTTGAGCACTCTTATAAATTTAAATGTTGTAAAGTGGTTTTGTCGATTAAACAACAATGCAATGCATCTCTTTCCTCATAATTCATCTCAAAACCCTCGCAACATTTGCAAAAAGTAATTGATATCAGATTGAAGTTGAGACAATTTGATTAGAGAATCCCCATCCTGATTTCCTGTACCTATTAAGGATTTGCGCTAAATTTTACAACATCTTGGACTAATCACTTTCTTGTTTGAGTCCAAGGTGTTACATTTGGAATCAAATTGGACTTGAAATAGAGCCAAGTACGGTTTCCACATTAGGATTTTGAAGTGTTAATACACATTTTCCTATAATTAAGGAAATTGACCCTCCCACATTTATGTGCCACCCAAGCCCTTGATTGAACTAATCTATCCAAGTGAACCCTGCAATCAAGGCTCTAAATTCACTTGAACTCTAAAAGTTGGGATTTAATAACCTGAGAATCAATTCAGCATGATTTGGGTCTTGACCCAAACTTCATCCTCAACCTTAGGGTAGGTCAGGTGAAGTTGGTTCACCCTATGGACTAGCCAACCTCCAAATTAGGTCACAAATTAAGAAAACTTCTAACTCAAGTGAAATTTAAGGCACAAATTAAGGCTGAAATTGGTAGTCTTAGGTCTCAATACATACATTCTGGTTTACTTGGAACCGCAGTGACAAGGAAGGTTGGGTGGGGAAAACCCTGTAACCCGTGGGAACACTCTATCGTGTAGGGGTCTTTGCGGGACTCTTCTTAGTTGCCCAAATAATTCTTGGGTGTGTGGATTTCTGATTTAGAGGTATTATCTGCCTTGAAACAACCTTAGTCATCCAAATTTTTTTTTTTTGGTGCCTTTATTAGGTCCAATACACATCCAGTCCCTCATCTCTTCTTTAGTGCACATATATAGGAGAGGTCCCTATGTCTGACTTAAAGGCCTCTATTAGAGTTGATCTTTTGGGGAAAATCTGATCTAATTTGATCAATTCCATCTAGACCTAAATTTGATTCTACATCCTGATCCACCACTTGATTTGGAAATGCAACCAGACAAAATAGGAGTGTTCAAAACACCTGAATCCCATATGAGCATGAAAGAGAAAATGATCGAGGCTGCACTTAGACATCATGATAAGTATTACAAAACATTGGATCCCTTTAGAAGCATCCAGGTTAATGTGTCAGAGACAACAACCCTCATTGTGAACCATGCCCATCTTTTGTTGACACAAATGATAAGTGGTTCAATTCGGGATGCCCTCATATCAGAATTTAGTAAATTATGGGAATTTCATAGCATAGAAGGTTTACAATGTTTTATAAATCCACCACTTTGGGAAATGCACCAAGATGACATTGAGAAATCTGGAAATATGTTAAATCTATTGCAATAAGCCATTGATCAGAAATACCCATATCAACACTTAGAAATTGACTAATGTGATTTCCAAGATCTTGGGTTCGAAAGTAGAGGTTGTTATGGACCCCTAACCCAAATGGAACCAGATTTAGACTTTGTGGAGAATGACATACCTGATCAAGATGTGTGTTGGGTGGATCCATCTATAGGTGTTCCCGATTATGAGCCAGCCATAGGTAACTGTGAAACTAGTCCATTATGCCTAAATTTTGCAAACACCTGTGATTAAATAGACTCAGAACCTCTTGAGGATGTAACTCTCACACCTTATCCTATTAAGGTAGTTCTCGAGAGTGACTCTGACATCCCAGTAGAGCCAAGTCCAAATTCTAGTGACCCATTTCCTACCCTCGACCTAGAATCTAGATTTGAGCCTATTTAGGATGATCATGAGGCCCAATGTGATGAGAAGCAGATTTTAGATCTAAATTATGATTCTAGGCCTATATTTGATTATTACACCTCTCCAGACTCCTCAGAGGAATGAATTGATTTATCGGAAGTCAAACCAATTTACGATACATAATCAGAGTTGGAAGAGTTGGGATTTGATTGGATCTACCCTAGTTGCCTAAAACCTGAGCCTATGCCTAATAAGGACACCTCTTTGAGCTTGGAATCCAAGACCAGGTTAGACTAAAGTCAGCTTAATAACTCCATGCATCATGATTTGTTTAGTGGTGGAAATCTCGATCTTGAATCAAGTTTAGAAGTTGATTGTCGCAAATTCTCTAATGATTTTGAATCATACTCTGATTTCGGAGAACCATTATTTTCAAATGATTATCAGTATTCATGATCCATTCTTTTATTCTGATTCTGAAGCCGATGATGTGGAACTCAAAACAACCACACTTACAGAGCCTTTAAAAACCTATTCCACATCCCGATCTGCCACTGAAATCAATTTCTACTTTGACTCACCTCTTTTGGATCCGGTTGCATATGATTCACCGCCATCTTTTTGATAGGGAATCAGACCTTGATCAAAATGAAAACCACATTCCATCCCTTTCTGATCCCACTAGTAGGGTTCCTACATTTTCCACAGATCCATTATCATTTGAGGACCCCCACTTTGATCAAGCTGAGCTGATTCAGGCAAACCCTAGATTCATATCTCCACATCTTTTTTAGACACAAAGCATCTGGTGGGTTCCACACCTATTGATTCACATCCATCAACCCACCAGACTGATTAGGTTTGGTCTGCATCATCAGCCTATTGATTTGAACAAGCACCTGGTTGGATCAACTAGACTACTCATCAAGGTGCTTGCTCTACAAAATTCCTCCAATCTAACCACCCCTTCTCCTTGACCACCTTCTGCTTGACTGAAGGCATTGAATTTAGCACTTAGCAGGAGGCAACCTGTCATTCCAAAAAACTGAGACTCTTCTGATCCATTTTTCAGCTACACTCCTACTACACTTTAGGGTTCAGCTTTAGAATAGCCGACTCCACCTTTAATACTTATATTAGATCTTGAAATCATCTGTAACAGTAATCCTAACCCATTCACCCACCCTTCTACCCTGTTCTAAACCTTGAACTAAGTTGAATCCATACCCTCTTGGTTTACAATGAGGACATTACAAAACTTAGGCATGAGGGGGTGTTAAAGTGCAAAACAAATGAAAATTCAATTCTTTGAGGGGTTATAAAAAAAATACACATTAAAAAAAATGGAGAAAGGGAAGAAAATTTTGAGAATTAGATTAAAAAATCTTCCTTGAGGAGGAAAAGAGGAGGAAATAGAAAAAATTGTCAAAAGAAGCAAAATAAGAAAATATCGATAGTCTTAGAAACTGATTATGGGATCTACTTATGTTCTAGATCAAATCAAAACAAAGATTAAGTCCTGAGATGCTAGAGACAAGGAGATTAGTAAGAATACTGATCTTAGGCCTCTTGGGCCTACTCTAGGGCTTAAACATTCACGTATTTGTTAAGATCTAGATTAGTCCTCAAGAGGTTGAGGAAAGTGCGAGGCTGATGTATTAAGTCTAAGGCTTAGGGAGTATTTGGCCCTGTTGCCTACCCTTTGGTTTAGGGGACTTGGCAACCTAAGCGCCCAAAATTCACACACTAGTCTGGTTCAGTGCACTTAATGAAGAAATAATGCCAAAAGTGTTCTGCTCTGAAAAAGACATCCCGAAGATCTAACTCAGGAGCTGCTCAAAGACACGAGTTGATTGGACAAGTTCCCAACGTGGAGAGGTTGAATGGAAAATAGTCTCCTCGAAGATGCATAATAACATATCGTCTCCTTGGTGCTTGTCTCCTAGGATATTTAAATATCCTACCAGGGACATGTAAGCACCTTGTGCTAGTTCAGGTGCGATGGGAGGGATTATCCTGAAATGTCGATTTCCAAGGCCTGAATTTAGCTACAAAACACCATGGGCAGCACTATCCCAAAGTGTCAAAAGCTAGGGTTCTGGAGATTTCCATGGACGGTGCTATCCCAAAGCATCGAAAGCCAAGGACCCTTCGAGGATTGATGGTGGAGACAAGGAGTCTGACACAGATAGTGTTTAGGGCCAATCCGATGTTGGATTTAGGGAAATATAGAAAGAAAAGAGTGAAAACTATCAAAATGAAAAATCTCTCTACTATCTCTTTTACCAAAAATGCATTGGCAAACTGAACCTGGACTTGATATGTCTATGTATGGGTGCTTTAACTACTGGGTTCAACGAACCTCTGGGCAGTCTTTGTGGGCCTTAGAAACCGTCACGCCCAAGGTTGAAGGTGGTCAGGTATGGATCTTGGCTGGTGCTTGAGTACCTTTAAGCCCATTGTTGGTATTCTAATCTAATTTCTAGAGAAGTGGCACAAATCAAGCATCTGAACATCAAAAACATGGTCTGGAGATCTAGTTCTTTCCGTAGGATTTTGTCAGGAACTAGCAAAAGTTAGGCATGAGGGTATGATGGTAACGCCATAACTAACTTGAATTAGTTGAAATCAAGAGACATGCTCCAGAATGCTCGCCTAAGGACCATAATTCCACTTTGATTTGTTTTCAAAAGAAAATAATAAATAGGGCTAAATTTGTAGTTTAACTGCATATCACAAATGCAAAGTAACAACAGGGTCATCCAAGGGTTTATTGAAGGTTAATTGAGTATAAAAGACCAAAAAGTGGGTCCACACTAATAGAAATAAGATTTCACGCATTTCGAGATCTAAAACAATACATAAAACCCTAATTCTCAGCCCCACTTAAATTGGAAAGGTTTTGGTCAAGATAAAATTAATCTAAACCTACTAAAATTTGTATAAAAATATCTTAAGAGGTTTGGTACCTTTGGCTTGACCATCTGAACCCATTTTGAAATAGAATAGAGTTTCAGACGAGATTTTGCCTTAATTTGGGATTCTTTGCAAATTTCCCAATCAAACGTGGTCAAAACTCAAATCCAAGTTCACCATTAGATTCCTTGAGTCCAAATTATGTTAACACCAAAATTTGGGCCCAATCAGAGTTTATCTTGACCTAGTTTGTAATTCAGTCCCCAAAATCTCTTTATTACAACTAAATCCTTAACTTTCAAAGTTTCTTGCAAAAAGGGCCTTGTATTTCTCATCTTCCTTGTAAATTGGCCCCTACCATAATGATTAGGTCTGAACAGAACAAACCCAAACTGCCAAAGTTCAAGCCAAGAAATCTCCTTGATTTGTCAACCAAATGCTGCCAATTTTGGAGGGATTGTTGATTGAAAGATCCATCTCTTAAGAACTAAAACCAACCCTACATCGCCAGCAAACCCACGAAATTAGTGGGAGTTCCTTGTGATTTTTGTGGGGAATTCACACTGATTTAGGGTGAATCAATCCCTGATCAACACCTATATAAGCTCTCCAAGCTCCTAGGATCACTTTGAGCCCGATTTGAGGCCAATTACCTTATTTTCTTCCCTCCTCTGACCACCTCTGCTGCGGCTCCAGCGACCTCCTTCCCCCATCATCCTACGACCAGCTAATTACCAAATTGTCCAGGTCGCGACCTTCCTCTCCTTCTTCTGCCTCTCGCCGACCAATGCAGAGGCTCTTTACCCCTCTCCTCTATGCCCTCTCATTCGTTGGAGAATTCGTCATCCTCGCGACCAACAAGACACACCAGTAGGAGATTCACTCCCCTTCATCTAATAGATAAGACCACTCACTCTCTCTCTTCCCCTAGATTCAATTCAACCTCTTCCCTTCTCAATTCAACTGCTATTCACCTCCTTTCCCTCCATCTTCCCCAGTGATGGCAATGCCTTAGATGAAGCCGCAGACTCTCACCAATCAATAAACTGCCACCATCACTACCTTCCATACACTTCACCGACCAAAAGTCATCTCCTTATTAAAACTTTTGCTCACTCCACACACACCCCGAACACATCCTCCACCACACGCCATTACCAACCTCGATTCACCTCTACACTTTGCGAAACACCTCACCACCATCGCCATTATACATCTTGCGTCACGACAATCCTCAGGAGCTTGTTAATTTGGGCTTTAAATTCGTATTCTTGTTCTCAGGTCTTCAGCAAATCACCATCATCGTTGTCAAATCGCCACCATCAACTGCCATGCTTCGTCCACCTCTAGCTTCGATTCTACCTCCAGGTGTTGCAGCTCCATCTGAAGTACTTAGCTACAGCTCCAATTTGAAGAAGCAACATTGCAGGCAGCTTCAATTGAAGAGAAGCACAACCTGCTACAAACTAGCAAAGAGCTGGGACACTAGTCCCACATCAGGTGTGGATGACTTCTTCTCTGCATATAAGTTGGATTTGATGAGAAGGCCTTTCGCCTCTACACCAAGGGGTGAGGTCCCTCTCACCTTACCCATTACACTCCTCGCTCGCCACCCACGTCAGTGAACCTGGACCCGACTTGAATTCGTTGATCTGATTAGAGGAAAATCTAAGGAGGGTGGGGGGGTGATTTTGCATCGGGTTTCGTGTCCACTATTGCCTTAGTATTCATGCTCGTCTACACACCAACACTTAGCCGTTGCTGAGGTTGTTGGTCTTGTGCCTTATTGAGGCTTTGCGCTGTGGCTTGTGCTATGCTTTGGTGTTTAAGGCGTCTGGCCCTCTGTGCTGACGTCTGATATTCATTGAAGGTACTGCGGACATATTTGATAGTGTTGAAGTGGAAATTGAGAGTAAGTGGTCCAAATGCCACTATAGCAATATTAAATTAGGTTGATACATTGGGATATGTGCTTAAATGTGGGATTGAATTGGTGATTCAAATTACCATTTTTAGGGTTTTGATATTCTTTTTATCCCATTGTTTCCTGAAATACAATTGCAATTAGTGTGTGAATGTTATTTTGAGTAGGTTTTATTCATTGAATATCTTTTTTGTGCTCGTTTATTCTTTATATTTTGATTAGTGTGTGAATTCCATATTTGCGCCTTGTGAACAACCTCAGACTCATTTCTATTTTTGAGTACTTATAAAATTTAAATGTTGATTTACTTTTGTTGACTATAGTACAACGCGTATTTTAAAACTCGACAAAAGCGTGTTAATAGACATTTAGAGTTGAGGTAACAGGTCGCCAAAAAAGAGAAGAGTAATTAGGAACCTGCTGAGTGCCCACCAGACCCCTATAAGAGTCCAAAATAATATCGGGAGTCCCCAAACTCCTCCATTTGTCACACCCCAAGCTTACCATTCTTCTTAGGCTGGCAAATAAGATCCCACTTTGTAGGTTGCATGCACCGTCCCTCAGTGGTCCTGCAAGATCACAAGTTTATTTGGTGGACAGTTCATGATTTGACTGGAATAAGCCCCAACTATTGTACACACCACATCTATATCGAAGATGGGGCACGACCCTCTCGTAAATCACAACGTTGACTTAATTCGAATCTTTAGGAGGTCATTAAGAAAGAAATAATCAAGTGGCTAGATGCTAACATTATATATCCCATATCTAATAGCCCTTGGGTGAGTCCAATCAAAGTTGTGACTATAAAGACAGGGCTCACCGTTATTACTACAAAATCTAGAGAGTCTATGCCCACACTAACTGCGAATTCGTGGTAAATTTGCATCAATTATTGTAAATTGAACTCCATCATGAAGAATGATCGCTTCCCTCTACCATTCATCGATCAAATCTTACAGAAATTAGCTGGTAATAGGTTCTTCTATTTTTTGGATGTTTACTTCAGATACAATCATGTCGCAATTAACCCTAAAGATCAAGAGAGAATGACTTCCACCTGCCCCTTTGGGACATTTGCATTCTAAAGGATGTCATTTGGGCTCTGCAATGCACCCATGACTTTTTAGTGGTGGTGATGGCCATCTTTTCAGAAATGGTAGGTGATTATCTTGAGGTTTTTATGGATTATTTTTCAGTCTTTGGGGAAACATTCTAAATCTGTTTAGAAAATTTATCGAAGATTCTCAAAAGATGTATAAAAGTAAATCTAGTCCTCAGTTGGGAGAAGAGCCATTTTCTTGTACCTGAGGGCATCATACTTGGACACATCGTTTCTGAGAGAGGTATCTAGGTAGGTCGAGCGAACATAAACCAAATCTCCAATCTTCCTATACCAAACTTGGTCAAGGGCATCCAATCATTTTTCTAGCATGTTGTTTTTTATCACAGATTTACCCTCGGCTTTTCAAAGATCACCCGACCTCTAACAAACCTCCTCACAAAAGACATTCCATTTGAGATGAATGAGTGTATATCTGCTTTTATACTCTAAGAGACTGAGTCATGCAAGCTCCAATTCTACAACCTCCTGATTGGAATTTACCATTCGAAATCATGTGTGATGCATCAAATTACGCAGTTGGAGCTGTACTTGGATAGAAAGTTGACAAGAAACCCATAGTTATTTACTATGCTAGCAAAACATTGAATGAAGCACAACAAAATTATACAGTTACAAAAAAAGAGTTGCTAGCCATAGTCTTTGGACTTGAAAAGTTCAAATCCTACATCTTTGGTTCAAACATCATCGTGTACTCAGATCACTTAGTGAGAAAACATCTTCTTTCGAAGGACACAAAATCAAGGTCGATCATATGAATATTTCTTTTGCAAGAATTTGACCTATAAATTCATTACAAAGTAGGATGACAAAATATCGTTGCTGATCACCTTTCCTGCCTTCCTTCTGAGAACATCAAGACATCTTTGCCTATGATTGAACACTTTCCTAATGAACATCTTTTAACTCTATCATCTAAACTTCCCTAGTACGCCAATATTATAAACTATTTGGTCAAACATCAATTCCCTTCTGACTAGGATAAGAATCACAAATCTAGACTTGCATCAGAGGCCAAATACTATATTTAGGAAGATCTGTACCTTTTTTGACTCTGTAATGATCAAATCATCAAGTGTTGTGTCAATTCTTTTGAGATAGAGTCAATTCTTTTTTTTGTCATGACTAGGCTTATGGCGATCATTTTTCTAGTTGTAAAATTATTGCAAAGATTCTACAATGTGGGGTTTATTGGCCCACGCTTTTCATGGATTCACAAACCTACTTTAAGGCATGAAGTTGCTGCCAAACTCTAGGCAGCATGACAGGCAAAGACATGATGCCTCTAAACCTGATTGTGGTTTATGAAATCTTCTACATATTGGGCATTGATTTCATTTTCATTTTTTTTTATTCTCATCTTCTTTTGTCTTCGGGTATATTCTTCTCAATGTTGATTACTTATCTCATTGGATAGAAGCCATACCTGCATGCATAAATGATCACAACGTTGTCATACCTTTCGTTCAAAACCATATCATCTCTCATTTTGGGGTAGTACGTGCTATAATTTTCGACGATAGATCCCATTTTAACAAATCCCAGTTTCATAACCTTCTTAGAAAATATGGGGTTACACATCATATTGCAACAACCTATCACCCCCAAACCAATGGGTAAACTGAGGTCTCTAATTGAGAGGTTAAGAAAATCCTTCAAATGACAATTCAACCCAATAGGAAGGATTAGTCTTCTCGGTTAGACGAGGCTTTGTGGGTGTATAGGACAACCCATAAGACACCCATAGGCATGTCTCTATACAGATTGGTCTACTGGAAACCCTGTCATCTTCCTGTAGAAATCAAACTCAAAGCTTATTGGCCGATTAAAGCTTGTAATTTAGACCTCGTGAAGGCTGATAATCACCATAGGTTACAACTTAGCAAACTTGAGGAAATTCGAAACTTTGCTCTAAATGGACTAGTCCATTTGAGATAGTGACAATCTTTGACAATAGAGCTATCAAAATCAAAGAACCCAACAAGAATCAACCCTCCAAGGTTAATGGTCAAAACCTTTTCTGTAGCGACACATTTTGGGTCTTGTTGGAGATGTTATACGATCCACTAATCCTTTGAGTTTGTGCCTAGCTGAAGGCGAAAAACTTAGCGCTCCTTGAGAGGCAACCCAATATTGTAAATGTCTATTTTCTATTTTTCCTTTCATGTCTACTTCCATACTTTGAGTCTATTTTGTATGCTCACTTCTTTGTCACCTATTGATGGGAACACCATCATGAGCCATACCTAGCTCATCTTGACCCAATTAAGCCAATAAATGCTCCTACATAACTGTCAAATAGTCACAAGTCATTACAATTCATCAAGAAAAATAAGAAACTAGGGCTAAAACTGCAATTTTACCAGCTCATCATGAATGTAGTATCACCACGGGTTTTCTCAGGGGTTGAATGAAGGTCAACTGGTCTTGAAAAGATAACAAGTGGGATAAAACAGACAAAAAAGGGTTTGCCCGTGTTCTGAGAATTAAATGACTTTTGAAACCCTAAAAATAGATCCACTTAATTAATTGAGGTCCTGATCAGGATAAAATTCACCTAAACCCTCTAAAATTCATATAAAAATATTCTATAGGGTTTAGAACTTTCAATTTGACCATCAGAACCCATTTTGACCCAAAACAGAACCACAGACAAACATTAGCCCTAATTCGAGTTTTTGCATAAATTACAAAATCAAACATGGTCAAAACCAAAATCCAACTTCACCATTGGATTCCTTAGGTCCAAATTAGGTTTGTATCAAAATTTGGACCCAAGAGGAATTTGTCTTGACCTAGTTTGCAAATTGGTTTTATCTAATTTCATTTCTGCCCTTAACTTTAAAAATCCTTTCAAACAAGCCCCTAACTTTGTCATCATTTTCACAAAAAGGTCCCTACCGCCATTAATCCTAATCCTACTTGCTCCGGCGACCTTAAAATGGAAAGAACACCCTAATTTCTTGACGAATCCCTTTCAAAATTGAAAGGGAAGTTCATCAAGAAATTCCCTTCCTATTGGACCTAGTCCTAAGCCCTAGAACTTGCCCAATCTCTCATGCGAATGCATGAGAGATTTGGGTCTCAAGAAATTTCCAAGTCCGACGAGGCTTTCCAAGCTTGGAAAGCTTATTTTCCAAGCTCAAACCGCCTCTAAATCCTTATATAAGAGAGCCCAGATCCTCCCGAACTTCCCACGCTCGAAATCGGCCAAGATTCCCCATAATTCCTCTCTCTCATTCAGCCGAAGGTTCCTCAACGTCCTGCGACCTTTTCTGCTTCTCCTCTTTGTTCGTCTGCCATACCAGTAGTGGATTTATCCTCCCTACTCCTCTCCGAGTCTTGCCGTACCAGCAGACGCCCGTTTCCCATTCGTCCTCGCCATTTCTCCCTCACCAGAGCCACCTTCGTCTCCAGCGTTGGCAACACCGCATCCAATGCCATCTCTGCCTCACTTCGTTCACCTACCTCCTAGATAAGTCCCCTATCCCCTCTATTTTATTTCCAGACCTACCACATCTTGTTTCGACCACCGACAACCCTCCGCGACATCATCTCTTCCATCTCCGGCCATTCCCTCCGGCGAGCCCGTCCCACCATCACAACCACTAAATCCCTCTCCGACCACCCTACAACCTCCGCCTCACCTCTCTGCTCATTTCCCCTCTATTTATTCACCACTCCACTCACTCACGCACTCCCCCGAACACACCCACTCTCACGCACGCAGTCTGAACTCACCACACACTCACTGACCACGAGGCACCACATAAACACCCTCATCGCACTCGTCATTGTCCGACAACCCTTCCTGAGCATTCTAACATGGCCGAAAGGCTATTTTGTTGATTTCAAGAACTTGCCTTGTCTGCCATTGACGAGCAAGCTTCGAGCTTGCTTCAAGTTAGATCCATGTCCTGCTATAACCAGGTTAAAGCCCCAGGTCGTGCGAAAACACCTCGCGCACACAACCAGGCAATCAATTGGACACCTTTGCCTCGCGAGCTGAGGCAATTGAGGAGAAGACCCTCTGCTGCAGACGTGTGAAGAAGGCGCTACCATTAGTCCCACCTTGAAAGTTTTGCAGCGACTGAAGGCAAATAAATTGCAAAAGTCACAATAGATGTTCACCTCAGTTCACAGGGTGAGGTCCCTCTCACCCGCTCACCCGACCTCATCCGTGACACGTGCACGCAGGCCCGGTTTGACCCGATAATCCACTTAGACCTACACTCCTCACTCATCACTGCACGCTAGTGAGCCTGGACCCAGGTACGCACCTGAATCCGATAACCAGATTACCTATGGCTCTCAGAGAGCGGATCCTAAGAGAGAAAGAGAGAAGGAGAGCTGCGCGGGTTAGGGGAGGGTTTTTCCCTGAGAAGCTTGGCCCTGACACTTAGCCGGATTCAGAAGAAGAAAGCTAGAGAAAGAAGAAGAAGAAGAAAAAGAAGAAGAAGCGAGTCATAGAGCCAAAGAAGAAGGGCTGATTAGAGATAAGGAAGAAAAAGAAAAGAGAAGAGCAGAAGAGGAAGAAGAAGAAGCCGTAGCTGAGAAAGCAGAGAAAGAAGAAGAGGAAGGTCTGAAGAGGAATAGAAGTAGAAGAAAGGAAGGAACAGAGAAAGAAGCAAGGAGAAAAATCAGTGCACACATATTTGAGCTTATTTTCATATATTAACATTGAGTCCCTTAGCTATTATTGTGAGTATAAGGTGATTTAAACCAACATTTTACTCCAATCTTTTTGCGCATTGATACCTGATATTGTCATTATTGCAATTTCTTTTAGTTTAAATCGTGATCTTGATTTCTGAATTCCATATTGCTCCCTATGTTCGACCTCGGAATCTTTTCGAGTAATAAAATGTATTTGTTTTCAAAGCGATTTCGACTATATTACAATGCTTTATTCTAAAACTCGATTTCGCCTTGCCAACATTTTGGCGCCGTTGCCGGGGAGCAATGGGCAATTTAGAACTCTTGATTGCAATTCCTGATTTGATACTAACTTGCTTTATCTCTTTGTTGTTGTATCAGGAGGAATTCATTGAAGAAAGTTCAGCCACACATCAAACACGCCAGGGGTAGGTAAGCTCTATCTCTTCTCTCTTAAGCCCCTATTTCTAAAAAGGTTAAAAGGAAAAAATCAATTAGGGCTACTTGCATTCTATTCTTAGATAATTCACCAAGTTGCCTAATTTGATTTAGACAACAAACTCTGATTCGTGCATCTACTTAAAGTTTAAGGTATCTAGGGCTACCACATTCTTGTTTGAGCCTAGGTATCACATGTGGACAAATTAAATTGGACCAAATCAAAGCCAATTAAGGTTTCCAGTTTAAGGATTTAGAAACACACTTGATTAAACAAGAATCAACTTTCCCAAACAGTGTGTGCCTAAGCCTTGATTGAATTGATCTATTCAAGAAAACCCTAAAAATTAGGCTCTTAATCTCACTTGAATCTTAAAAGAGGGACCTAAATTTCTCAAAGGACAAACAAGTGAAGTTGACCCACCTTGTTGGGTCAACCAATCTTTAAATTAGGTCACTCTTGCACTTAGTACTTCATAAAAGTTCAAGTGAAATCCGAAGCACCATTGCTCTTAATTAAAACTGGTAGACTTAAGTGGTTAAGTCCCCATTCTGGTCTACCTGGACCACTTAAGTCCCCATTCTGGTCTACCTAGACCATCAGTGACAAGAGAGGTCGGGTGGGGGAAACCTTGTAACCCGTAGGGATGCTCTACCGTGTAGGGGTCTTTGTGGGACACTCCCTCTCTGGCTGCCCAGGTAATTCACAGGTGGACGGCTTTTTGACTAAGGGGTATCATCCGCCCCGAACCTCTATGGTCATCCAAAATTTTTGGGTATCTTGATTGGGTTTATCACGTTCTATTCTCATCCAGTCCATCGGTGCATGTTTGGAAGGAGGTCCTTAAGACCACCCTTGAGGCCTCCATTAGTTATTCACTCTCGTCGAGGCCAAGCCTTGACTTCCGTGTTTATGTAGCAACCCCATCACATAGACATCTCTTCTGATTCATCTAAGCCTAACTCTCCTTCCATCATCATGGAACAACCAGCAGAAGAGAACAACCTCGAGAATCAGCTTCAGCACCTTAATGATCTATTCCAAGCCTTTGTGAATCCACCGCAGCGTCCTATGATGCGAGATCATTACAATTCCACCGCGATGGTGATCGAACCTCGAGTCCAAATCCCGACTGGAGGTCCTGATACTGAACTCAAGCCCAACATGATTCATGCTTTTTTGAAATTTCATGGGCTTAATTCCGAGGATCCTTTCCAGCACATTAAACAGCTCAAGCATCTAGCCCATACCTTCAGGTCAGATGTTTAGAATTGGGATATTCTTCTCATGAAAATGTTCTCCTTTTCTCTCATGGACAAAGCAGCTCACTGGTATCAGACTCAAACACATCCAATCAACACATGGGTTGAACTACAATCCGAGTTTTTGGAAAAGTTCTTCCCAGTTGGTCGGACGAATGCTTTACGACACCAAATCATGCAATTCACACGACAGCCTAGAGAACCACCTCACGAAGCATGGGATCGTTTCCTGGATCTCATGCGAAAGTTCCCCCATCATGGAGTTCCTAAATGGGAACAAGTCCAGTCTTTTTACCAGGGACTTCGTGAAAATATCTGATTATTCGTCAATGCAACTTGTGGAGGAAATATCATGGGTCAACATGAAGATACTGTGTGGGAGATTCTCGAGAATATGTGCAAGAACTCCATCAATAATGACTCCATGGGCATATTCAACCGGATGAATGCCTACACATTGACGAATCCAAGGGGAGCACATGAAACATAGGGCTTGTCCTCTTCTGTCGACTTGGAACTGATAGCCAGTCATTTGGACAAGGTCTCTATTATTGAGAAGAAGGTGGATGAGCTAACTCAACATCTATAGCAAGCCACCTCTGCATAAAACCCGTTCGCACAGCCGTCCTATAGGAGGGAAGCTGTGCATAACATCGACCACCAATCTTCTCAGGGGTTGAACCCGTATCCACCCCTGTCTGACTCTAGGGCTAGAGGAAACTCCAGACCTGCCTATTCTAGTTGGGGGAACTCTGAACCCACGTATTTTGACTTTTCTGCGGTTCCTCAGACCTGCGAGGACCTTAACGTCATCCAGAATGACCCATTCTCTAATACCTATAACCCTGGATGGTGAAATCATCCTAATTTCATGTGGGCGGGAAACAATCAGAATCGGAGACCGCCATATTAGCCTCGTCCACAAGCTCCTCATCCATATCAACCACCTCAACCTCAGCCCAACCTCACTTATCAATCTGGGCCAACTCAAGGAGATCAAATGACTCTTATCCTTCAGATTCTGGCTGACATTCAAAAGACGAATGCGACTATGCAGAAACAGCACAAAGACGAGATAACAGAGGTCAGCAATCAACTTGCCCAAATGGCAAATTATCACCAACTTGGTACACTCCCTTCGCAACCTCTGCCTAATCCGAATAACATGTCAAACCAGAGGTGCGTTATGAACCTAAATCCGGGCCAAGCTCACTTTGTCTATCAGGCCCCTTCTATTCCATCACTCGACGGGATGGAAGCTTTGACATCATACTCGGGATTTCAGTAGCAGCCACCTATTTTACCTACACCAAACCAGAACCAGGTAGGACTGAATTTAGTTACGACTCGTAGTGGCAAAGCAACACAGGACCCACCTTACCCAAGACACTTTCAACCTGGTAGTGCTAACCCAAACCCTAGGATAATCATCCAGGATACCCCTGTCCCAGATCAAGAACCTGGATCTATTCCATAGGAACCATCTAAGGTTCCATTTTCCAAGGCCTTGACCAATGGAAAGAGGACAACCAAACCCGTGGCACCTGAAGAGGACCTGGTCAAGCTCTTTGAATAGGTCCATATAAACATCCCCTTGATGGATGTAATTCGCCACGTACCGGCTTACGCTCGATTTCTGAAAGACGTGTGTACACCTAAGCGTAAGCCATGAACCAAAAGTGGGAGCCCAACCATATTGTCGGAGCAAGCCAGCTCTGTCATTTTGAGTAAACTCCCACCTAAAGCAAAAGACCCAGGTACTCCCCTGATTTCTTGTACAATTGGTGATATCCAATTTGATAGAGCATCATTGAATCTAGGAGCCTCCACAAACCTAATACCTACATCCCTACTTGACCATCTTAAGGAATCTGAGCTCAAAACAACAGAGGTGACATTACAGTTGACAAATCGATCTATTAAGTCACCAAAAGAAATTCTTGAGGATGTCATTGTTAGGGTTCAGGATTTCTATTTCCCGGTGGATTTCATAGTCTTAGATATGGATGCTCCAGAGAATCCGAAAAACACACCGATCATACTAGGGAGACCCTTTCTGGCCATTGCCAAGGCCAACATTAATTGTGAGGAGGGCCAAATTGAACTAAAATTTGGGAACCAGACACTAAAGATTGACATCTTTAAGGCCCAACAAGGGATTAATTACAGGGTTATAGAACAAATATGTGATATCGAGGTTGTGGTTGACGATCGATATATCGAGGAAAACCTGACTACTTCTGATCACCACAAGAGAATCAAAACCTGCAATTAGAGGAGTCCAAACTCAACCTAGACACACCCATAGCTCCTTCCCTTGCTCCCGACACCCACCCTAAACCACCCGCTTCTACTGATAACCCTATTTTAGAACTAAAGCCCCTTCCCGATCATCTAAAGTATGTCTTTTTGGGTTCCAATCAAACGTTTCCTATGATTATCAACTCCAAACTCACACCTGATCAGGAATCCCGTCTGATTTCTATTCTCCAGCAACATCGAAGAGCCATTGGATGGACTCTCGATCATTTGACTGGTATTAGCCCCTCTTACTCCATACATCACATCTATACTGAAGAGGGCACACCACCTTCCCGTGAAATGCAGAGATGCCTGAATCCGAATCTGCAGGAGGTCATGAAAAAGGAGATCATTAAGTGGTTAGATGCTAGGATCATCTACCCGATCTCTGACAGTCAGTGGGTGAGTCCAATCAAGGCTGTGCCTGAGAAGGCATGACTCATCGTGATCACAACTGAGACCGGAGAAATCATATCGACCCGTGTAGCAAATTTGTGGAGAGTCTGCATTGATTACAGGAGACTCAATACCTCCACGAAGAAGGATCATTTCTATTGAATGTCGGGTTGCTACGCTAACGTGTTTGGTTTTTAAAACCTTGTCGTTGTAGCTTGAAAGAGAAAAACTCGTGTTCAACAAATAAAATTTATACCGAAATGGAAATTCCGAGGCGAACACAAGGAGGTAGACGTTTGATTTAAAAACAACGCGTTTGTTTTTATTTGTCACGAAATAATTCAATTGATTAGAACTATCAACTACTTACAATAAATAGAAAAGAGAGAGAAAGAATAAGAGAGAAAGAATATTACAAACAAAAACCAAAATGACATGTAGAATAAACATAGAATTTCATCATTGGAACGATTGTTCATTACACTAGAAAGCAGTAAATCTACTCTAGAAAGCAGTAAAAGAATGGAGAGAGAAATATCCTCCTCGACAGTTGCTTGGAGGACGAGCCAGACGGGACGACGCCTGGATGAAGGAGGACGAAGGAGGATGAAGTAGAAGAATGGGAATGGGGCAGCACGTCATCGTCGTCGCGGGATCCACTTCCGAAGGGGGACGAAAAAATTGACTTTATCTCTTGAGAAGCATCCCGGGTGTGGGACAAGCTTCTCTTAAGCTTAAGAGAGGGAGAGAAGAGAAGGAAGGGATGAGAGTTTCATGTGGAGGGGGTCTCCTTTTATAGTTGCAAGGAGTGAGGGCAATTTGGTCATTACAACTCTTAAAACATTAATTCAGGACCTTTAGTGACGGATAAAATCGTCGCTAAAGGTCTGAACGTGGGCGTAGTGGGCTACGCGCGCGCGCCCGCTCGCTTGCCCGCACGAGCATGTCTGGCCATTCTCAGCCATCCGATCGCGAGATCGAACGGCTTAGATCGCACTACGCCCGCCTCCTCAGCGCGTGCCCGATTGCGTGTGATGCCGCGTTACCGCCGCACGTGCAATAGCGCGTCATCTTGATTGAGCGCGTGCGACCGTTGGATTGTGATCGTGCGGTCGATCGAAGGCGCACCTCTACTCCAATTTCCACATGGCGAGGCTCAAACACGTGCTCTCGCTTCGCATTAGAGCGCTCGACCAACATGCTGGGGGTGCATTTGTGTCGAGTGACTGACTTCAGCGCGAGCGCATCGCAACCGTTGGATCTTGATCCAACAGCGAGGAAGGGCGGATGCGGAAGCCTTCAGCGGGTGCGTGCGGCGATTGGGCGGCCGAGATGGCGCCACGTGGCGCCATCTTGGCCGTCCATCTTCTGGATGATGTAGATGGTGCCACAGGTGTCGGATTGACTCGATTATTGCATCATTAGGCTGCGATCGTCAATCCGAATCCATCCGTGTGGTCGGATTTGTCGTTTAAAGTGCAGATTTACACCATCTTGGCCCTTTATCTACTAGGGTTCCCTGGTCACTATCTGATGCTACAGATGCCTGATTAGGGCGATCTTGGAGTCGTTGAACTCCAATCGTCACCCTGATCACATCTGTACGGTTAGATCTTCGATCCGAGGCCCCGATAAAAAGTTTGCCCTGTCCAAGCACATAAAAGGAGACAATTAACCTCCATTTTATTCATACTCTAAATGCAAGATGATGCGTGTTATGCAATATTTATAGTATGCAATGCAATCCTATGCTTAAGAACATGCATAAATAGACATCTTAAGTAGTGTAAACGTGTTTACATCAATTTTCCACTGCTGTTTATTGATCAGATCCTCAAAAAACTAGCGGGAAATAAATTCTTTTGCTTCTTGGATGGGTACTCCAGCTATAACCAAGTGGCAATCCATCCTGAGGACCAAGAGAAGACCACTTTCACCTGCCCCTTCAGGACGTACACGTTCCGAAGGATGCCTTTCGGTCTCTACAATGCACCTGCTACTTTTCAGCGGTGCATGCTTGCCATATTCTCAGATATGGTAGGTGAATATCTAGAAGTCTTCATGGATGACTTCTCAGTTTTTGATGAATCATTTGATGATTGCCTCCTACAGTTGGTCCAAATCCTCAAGCGATGCATCAACGTGAACTTGGTTCTTTCCTAGGAAACGAGCCACTTCATGGTACCAGAAGGAATTGTCTTGGGACATCTTATCTCTAAGAAAGGCATCCAGGTTGATCGAGCCAAGGTAAATCTGATTTCCAAACTCCCTATGCCTAGCTCAGTAAAAGATATCCGATCCTTCCTAGGGCACGTCAGATTTTACCGATGATTCATTCCAGACTTCTCAAAGATCGCATGCCTCCTAACTAGTCGGCTATTTAAGGATGTCCTTTTTGAAATCTCCAAGGAGTGCACTCAAGCATTTGAGATCCTGTGTGATCGAGCTACCCAGGCACCTATCCTACAGTCCCCTGATTGGTCTCAACCCTTTGACATCATGTGCGATGCATCTGATTACGTTGTAGGTGCGATGCTTGGGCAAAAAATTGACGGGAAACCCGTGGTCATCTACTATGCTAGCAAGACACTTGGCGAGGCTTAGCGTAACTATGCAGTTACCGAGAAAGAGCTGCTAGCCGTAGTATTTGCCCTGGAAAAATTCAGATCATATCTTTTGGGTTCTCGTATTATCATTTACTCAGATCACACTGCTGTGAGGCATCTCCTTGCAAAGAAGGATGCTAAACCTCGACTAATCCATTGGATCTTGCTGTTGCAAGAGTTTGACCATGCTATTCGCAACAAGGCGGGAAAACAGAATGTGGTAGCTGATCACTTGTCCCGCCTTCCTTCTGACATAATCAACCCTTCCAGACCCATTACAGAACATTTTCCTGATGAGCACCTCCTGACTATCAGTACAGGGCTTCCATGGTTTTCTGATCTAGTAAACTACTTGGCATCACATCAGATACCGTCCGATTGGCCAAAAGCCAAGAAGGACAAATTACTTTCTGAAGCCAAGTACTACTTTTGGGAAGACCCATATCTCTTTCACATTGGTGCTGATCAAATCTTCCAACGATGTGTCCCAGAAGCGGAAATTCAGGACATTTTGTCCTTCTACCATGAACAGGCATGCGGTGGACACTTCTATGGTCATAAAAAGGCAGCAAAAGTCCTCCAGTGCGGCTTCTATTGGCCCATGGTTTTCAAAGATGCATACAATCACTGTAAGGCATGCACTCGTTGCCAGACCTTAAGCAACATGAGCCACCATGATATGATGCCCTTACAGCCGATTCTCATATGCGAAATCTTCAATGTCTGAGGGATTGATTTCATGGGACTCTTTCCTATTTCGGACAGCTTCGAGTACATTCTTCTCGCTATTGACTACGTGTCCAAATGGATCAAAGCCATTCCGACCCAAACCAACGATCATAAGGTGGTTATCAAGTTTATTCATCAAAACATCTTTTCTCAGTTCGGGATTCCATGTGCCATAATCTCTGATGGAAGGACTCATTTCACTAATGCTCAGTTCAAATCACTGGTGACCAAATGCGGGGTGTCGCACTGAATCTCGACTCCTTATCACCCCCAAACTAATGGTCTAACTGAGCTTTCAAATCGGGAGATCAAGAAAATCCTCCAGGTCATTGTTCGACCTGACAGAAAAGACTAGTCGTCCCAACTTTCGGAAGCTTTGTGGGCTTTTAGGACCTCCCACAAAACCTAATTAGGCATGTCTCCCTTCAAATTGGTGTATGGGAAGGCATGTCACCTCCCCGTCGAATTGGAGCACAAAGCTATTGGGCAGTATGGAACTTCAATCTCGATCTTTCTAAGGCAGAAACCCACAAAAAGCTTCAAATGAGTGAGATTGATGAATTATGCCACAACACGTATGAGAACTTGCGAATTTATAAAGAGCGGGTTAAAGCCTTTCACGACAAGCACATATCCAGAAAGATCTTTTTCCCTAATCAAAAAGTCCTACACTTTGATGCCAAACTCAAACTGTTCCCAGGAAAACTTAGATCAAAATGGATTGGACCATACCTTGTCCGACGAATCTTTAGAAATGGAGTTGTCGAAATCAGTCAACTCAGCCACGATTCAAAACCTTTTGTAGTGAACGGTTAGAAACTCAAACCGTTCATTGAACTCATCGATACAAATTTGGCTAAGATATCTTTTACCCTCCATTCTCCTTAAGCTCATTGCGCCCGACTGATGGCGTTAAACTCAGCGCTTAATAGAAGGCAACCTGTCATTTTTGAAAAAAACCCACAACCCTTCCTGACACATCCTATGCTGAACTCATATTGCACTTTAGGGTTCATCCATTAGAACAAACGACTCTACCTCTGGTACCCGTACTTGAGCTTGAAATTATCCGCAACAGTCACCCCGACCCATTCACCCACCCAACACCCATTCTAATGAATGATCTAAGCTAAACTCGAACCCACCTAATTTACAATGACATTGAAAATCGCAAGCATGGGGGGTAATAAAGTGCAAAACGTCATGAAAATCATTTCACAAGAAAGGGTTTCATTAAAAAAAATCACATATTCCAAAACTACCAAAAAAAATAAAAGAATTCTTGAAAAAGAACAAAAATATGAGAGGAGAGGAAATTTTGATGGCATATCAAACTTTGAGGAGGAAAGGGGGAGGAGATAAAAATGTCAAAAAGGAGCACAATTTGAAAAGAAAAAGTAGTCATTAGTAAAAGATTAAGGAATTGACTTAGTTCTAGACCATATCAAAAGAAAGAAAGGCAAAAAGTGCTAATGAAATAGAGAAGAGATCAGTAGGAACACTGATTTTAGACCTCTTGGGTTAAAATCCGAGGCTAAAAAATCCAAGTACCTGCTAAGATCTAGATAGTCCTCAAGAGGTTGGGGAAAATGCGAAGCTTAAGTATTAGGTCTAAGGCTTAGGGAGTATTCAACCTCGTTAACTAACCTCTGGTTTGCAGGACTCGGTAACCTAAGCACCCCAATCCACACATAGTCTGGTTCAGTGCACCTAAGTATCAAAATCACGTAAATGCGTTTAACTTGTTCTGAAAAAGTCACCTAGATTAGGAGTGGCTGATCAACACAAGTTGATTTGGACGAGTTCCCGGCACAGAGAGGCGGGAAATTCCCCTCGAAGATGCGCAATAACATATCAACTCCTCGATGCTTATCTCCTAGGATATCTACATATCCTGCCGGGGGCATGTAAGCACCCTGTGCTGGTTCAAATGCCATGGGCAGCATTATCCCGAAATGTCGACTGCCAGGGTTTGGATTTAGCTACAAAATGCCATAGGTGGGATTATCCCAAAATCTCGAAAGCCAGGGTTCTGGGGGTTTCCATGGGCGGTGCTATCTTGAAGTATGGATTGCAAGGGACCCTACGAGGATTGATGATGGGGACTAGGAATTCCGATACAGACCATGTTGTAAAGCCAATCCGAAGCTAGAAATAGAAAGAAAAGAGAGAGAAAACTCTCCAAAAATAAAGAAAAATTCCTCTGTCTCTCTCTGACAAAAACACACTGCAAACTGGACCAAGGCTAAAACATGTTACAAGCACAGGTGCTTTAATCATGGAGTTCAACGAACCTTAGGTTAGTTCCTATGGACCTTAAAAACCTTCACGGCAGACTGAGGCTAGAGCTGGTCAGGTCCGTATCTTGGTTGGTACTTGAGTACCTCTAGGCCTACTATCGATATTCTAACCTAATCTACAAAAGGAAGCACACAACAAAGTTTTTAAGCATCAAAAGATTTTATGGTCTAGAATCAAAGTTAATACCTTCAAATTTTGCTAAGGGACTAGCAAAAGCTAGGCATGGGGGTATGATGAGAACACCATCATGAGCCATAACTAGCTCATTTTGACCCAATTAAGCCAAAACTAAGAAAGAAAAATAAGAAAATAGGGCTAAAAATGCAATTTTACCAGCTCATCATGAATGCAGTATCACTACAGGTTTCTTAAGGGTTGAATGAAGGTCAATTTGTCTTAAAAAGATAACAAGTAGGATAAGACAGACAGAAAAGGGTTTGCACGTGTTCTGAGAATTAAATGACTTTTGAAATCCTAAAAATTGACCCATTTAATTAACTGAGGTTCTGATCAGGATAAAATTCATTTAAACCCTCTAAAATTCATAGAAAAATATTCTATAGGGTTTAGAACTTTCAATTTGAATCCAAGAGGAATTTGTCTTGACCTAGTTTCCAAATTGGTCCTGTCTAATTTCATTTCTACCCTTAACTTTCAAAATCCTTTCAAAAAGGCCCCTAACTTTGTCATCATTTTCACAAAAAAGGTCCCTACCACCATTAAGCCTAATCCTACATTCTTCGGCAACCTTAAAATGGAAAAAACACCCTGATTTCTTGACGAATCCCTTTCAAAATTGGAAGGGAAGTTCGTCAAGAAATTCTCTTCCTATTGGACCCATTCCTAAGCCCTAGAACTTGCCCAATCTCTCATGCGAATGCTTGAGAGATTTGGGTCTTAAGAAATTTTCAAGTCCGACGAGGCTTTCCAAGCTTGGAAAGCTTGTTTCCCAAGCTCAAACCGCCTCTAGATCCTTATAGAAGAGAGCCCAGATCCCCCTGAACTTCCCACACTCGAAATCAGCCAAGATTCCCCATAATTCCTCTCTCTCTCATTCGGCTGAAGGTTCCTCAACGTCCCGCGACCTTTTCTGCTTCTCCTCATCGTCTGTCCGCCATACCAGCAGCAGATTTATCCTCCCTGTTCCTCTCTGCGTCTCACCGTACTAGCAGACGTCTGTTTCTCGTTCGTCCTCGCTGTTTCTCCCTCATCGGAGCCACCTTCGTCTCCGACGTCAGCAACACCACATCCGACGCCATCTCCGCCTCACTTTGTCCACCTACCTCCTAGCTAAGTCCCCTATCCCCTCTATTTTATTTCCAAGCCTACCACATCTTGTTTCGACCACTGACGACTCTCCGTGACCTCGTCTCTTCCATCTCCAACCATCCCCTTGGGAGAGCCCGTCCCACCACCACAAACCACCAAATCCCTCGCCAACCACCCTACAACCTCTACCTCACCTCTCTGCTCATTTCCCCTCTCTTTATTTACCGCTCCACTTACTCACGCAGTCCCCTGAACACACCCACTCTCACACACACAGTCCGACCTCACCACACACTCACGGACCACAAGAAGCCACATAAACACCCTCATCGCACTCGCCATTGTCCGACAACCCTTCCCGAGCATTCTGACATGGTCGAAAGGCTATTTTGTTGATTTCAAGAACTCGCATTGTCCGCCATTGACAAGCAAGCTTCAAGCTTGCTTGAAGTTCGCTCTAGGTCTTGCTATGCCTAGGTTAAAGCCCCAGGTCATGCAGAAACACCTCACGCACGCAACCATGCAATCAATTGGACACCTTTGCCTCACGAGCTGAGGCAATTGAGGAGAAGACCCTCTGCTACAGACATGTGAAGAAGGCGTTACCATTAGTCCCACCTCGGAAGTTTTGGAGCTACTGAAGGCGAATAAATTGCAAAAGCCACAGTAGTTGTTCACCTCAGTTCACGGGGTGAGTTCCCTCTCACCTGCTCACTCGGCCTCGTTCGTGACACGTGCACGTGGACCTAGTTTGACCCTATAGCCTACCTAGACCTGCACTCCTCGCTCACCACCGCACGTCGATGAGCCTGGACCCGGGTATGCGCCTGAATCCGATAACCGGATTACCTATGGCTCTGGGTAAGTGGATCCTAAGAGAGAAAGAGAGAAGGAGAGCTACACAGGTTAGGGGAGGGTTTTGCCCTGAGAAGCTTGGCCCTGACACTTAGCCGAATTCAAAAGAAGAAAGCCAGAGAAAGAAGAAGAAGAAGAAGAGAGTCACAGAGCCAAGGAAGAAAGGCTGATTAGAGGTAAGGAAGAAAAAGAAAAGAGAAGAGCAGAAGAGGAAGAAGAAGAAGTTGTAGCTGAGAAAGCAAAGAAAGAAGAAAAGGAAGGTCTAAAGAGGAATAGAAGTAGAAGAAAGGAAGGAACAGAGAAAGAAGCAAGGAGAAAAATCAGTGTACACATATTTGAGCTTATTTTCATATATTAACATTGAGTCCCTTAGCTATTATTGTAAGGAGTATATGGTGATTTAAACCACCATTTTACTCCTATCTTTTTGCGCATTGTACCTAATATTGTCATTATTGCAATTTCTTTTAGTTTAAATTGTGATCTTGATTTCTGAATTCCATATTGGTCCCTGTGTTCGACCTCGGAATCTTTTCGAGTAATAAAATCTATTTATTTTCAAAGCGATTTTGACTATATTACAATGCTTTATTTTAAAACACGATTTCGCCTTGCCAACACCTATTCTTTCACTTAGTCCGACTGTTCCCCTCTGACAGTTGTTTGAGTTAGAAATCGTTCGCTTGAGATTTTAACTCCTCTATCCGACTCCTTCCATCATGTATACTAAGTGAAAGACTAGAAAATTACATTATATCTACCCTTTGCATACAATGACATTGCATGATTTTGGCATGGGGGTGTAAAAGTGAAATTCTTAACTTTGTGTGTTAATAGACATAAGTAAAACAAATAAAAAAAACTACAAAATTAAAAAATTTTGCAAAATTAAAATATTAAAAAAAAAGTATAGAGTATAAAAATCCAAAAATATTCTTCTTCCATTGGGGTGAGAACTTTTCTTTTGGTGAGAAGAGAGATTTTATTCATTTGAAAAAGAAGATTATTTTAGAAGAAAATTCTTAAGGTACTTAATTTAATAAATTATAATATGTAAATTATTGAGCATAAAGAGTTGTGAATTTTCAAATGAAAATTTTAGGTTAGAAAACCAAAAATATATCTATTATTTTTAGTATATTAAAGAAATGTTATAAAAAGATATATTAGTAAGAGCATTTAATCCTAGTTTAGGACTCGTTAGGCTTGAATACTTTTCAAAATAGAAACTTGCTGTTTTTAGTTCCTGACATAATGTTTAGACTCAAGACTTGATGAAGTCCGAAGTATGTGACTTGACCCGAATTTCACATTGTAAATAGAGTAATGAAGGTATTCATAAGTTCATATACACAACTCAAGTTTTGGGATTAAATTTTAACTTTCTTAGTCAATAAATCTAGGTTATGTCCTTCTATTTCATTGGATTTCTATTTTTGTATCAAACTAAATTGGGCAGAAAGACTAGATACTTAGAGTTAATCAAATCAAGAAATTAGTTTGGAACCTTAAACCATAAGGCCTTGTAGGCTATAGTTAGCTTAATCAATCAAGGATGGTTCTCTAGATTTGGGATTGGTCTGCATCTTGATGAATCTTGTTAGCTGATACCAATGGTCTAGGAGTTTGAAAGTATAAGGCTTTGCTATCCACTTTGTGGTTTGCAAGCTAAGTAATCTAAGTCATCCAAATTTCTCACACATTAGAATTGGCTTACAGGCATCTGAAATCATGAAAACATGAAATCATTGGGATCAAATTCATATCCTTTTTACCCCAAGGATCTCCGCAGTACGGTTCTTGAAAGGATGAAGGATGTTTCACTCAACTAGGAAAAAGATTTGGAGTTTTTATATAGAGTAAGAAAAATGAGGAGTCAAAAAATATACATACACACCTATCCAACAATAAGCACCTCGTTACAAATGGGGGTAATTTTCACCAAATAAAGGCTTATCACTACAAATGGATGCTACCCTTTCCATTTCAAATAAAAACTCCTCAATACAAATGGGTGTTTTATCCTATAGAAAAGAGATTAAAAAATATGGAGATAAAAACTAGGAATAAGAGACACAATCGCCTAGCTGGGAAAATATATGCCTTGAGTGCTGACCTTGGGATAAAAATGGTTGAGCAGAAAGCAAGCAATTTTGAGTAAGGCCAAACCAAAGGTGCGAATTGGGATGACCTGGATTGAATTCTAATGCCTTGAGGTTTGAATTTTTGCAACATTGAATGCTTGTTGGTTGAACGGATGCTTTAACCTCAACTATTGAACACTTGAGTGGGAAATGAAGCCTAAGAATCTAACTTCGAAATTAGTGGTTACTTCTTAGAAGGGACTGATTGATAGAGCCACTGAGCCTAGATGTCAGTCCTTGATGTTGTATGCTAGTTGGTATAAGAGTCCTCACTTTCTAAAGTTTGATTGATAATAGGTGTCTAGTTGATCTATGAAACATTAATTGATTAAAATCAGAATTCATGAACTTTAGGATTGATCTGAGCCTAGTTGAGTTTTTAAGTAAAAATTTAATTTCCAATTTCTGAGTCTTCTTACTTACACTATATCTTGATCTCACTAATTCCAAGGTTTTTTTAACGGTATATGAGATATAGAAAGGATATCAGATGGTTCTGACTCAATAGAATTTTTCATCAAGGAATTGGTTTTTGACGAGTATTTATTTTGAGTAGTATTCTTGAGTCCTTATAGTCCTCTAATTACAGATTCCTACAAATGCTCTGGACAGAAATCTACTCATAAACATCTCTACTATTTATGCCCTTTGGTCTGAGCAACGCACTTGCAACTTTTCAAATGTGTATGCTTGTAATTTTTTCAAATTTGGCAGGTGAATGTTTGGAAGTTTTAGAGGAAGAATTCTCTATTTTTAAAGATTCCTTTGATTTATGTCTTCACAATCTTGAAAAGACACTCCAAAAATGCATAGAAGTCAATTGGGTCCTTAGTTGGGAGAAAAGTCACTTCATGGTCTAGGAAGGCATCATCCTAAGTCATGTAATATCTAAGGATGGAATTGTGGTAGATAAAGAATAAATTGATGCCATTTCTAGGCTCCCACTACCCAACTCTATAAAACAACTTTGATCATTTTTGGAGCATGTGGGCTTCTACCGCCATTTCATTAGAGTTCTCCAAGATCTCTAAACCCTTAAGCCAGCTTCTCACTAAAGACCAACCCTTTGACTTTAACGATCAATGGCTGGAAAGTTTTAATAAATTGAAGAAAGAAGTCACTGAGGCACCTATCTTACAAGGACTTGATTGGAATTGCCCCTTTGAATTAATGATCGATGCCTCAGATTACGCTGTGGGGGTCATTCTAGGGCAACACATTGACAAGAAGTCCATTGTGATCTAGTATACCAGCAAAACTTTAGATGATGCACAAAGGAATTACATCATAACTAAAAAGGAACTTCTTGCCATTTTGTTTGCCTTAGAGAAATTTCACTCCTATCTGTTGGGGTCGCATGTTACTGTTTATACCGATCACTCAGCACTTAAATTTTTGTTGAACAAAAAAGATGCCAAACCTCGCCTTATTCGTTGGATCCTTCTGCTCCAGGAATTTGACCTGGAAATCAAGGATAAGGCAAGTTCACAAAATGTAGTGGTTGACCATCTCTCTCGTCTTATGACAAACAACGCGCTTACCCCACTGGATATCTTTCCAAATGAAACCATCCTAGCTGTCAACACCCTCCCATGGTTTGCCCCTATCGTAGACTACTTAGCAGCAGGACGAATCCCCATTGATTGGCCAACAACCAAACGGGATAATCTTTGCCAACATTAAATTCTATTTCTGGGAGGAGCCCAATTTATTCCGCATTTGTGCTGATCAGGTCATTAAACAGTGTGTACCTGATTTAGAATTTCATAATATTTTAACACACTGTCATTCGATGGCCTGTAGAGGACATTTTTCGAGCAAAAAACTGCAGCTAAAATCTTAAAATCTGGATTCTTTTGGTCCAACTTACACAAAGATGCTCATTCTTTTGTACGATCCTGTGTGCATTGCCAGAGCATTAGCAACATGACAAAAAGGGATAGGATGCCCCTTAACCCCATTTTTGAAGTTGAAATTTTTGATGTATGGGGCATCGATTTCATGGGACCGTTCATCAACTATTGTAGGTATTTGTACATTCTAGTCACAGTCGACTATGTTTCTAAATGGATCGAAGCAATATCCACCTACACCAATGACATAGGGTTATCATTAATTTCATCAAGAAAAACATATTTTCATGATACGGAGTTCCGAAGTCCATTATAAGTGACGGAGGATCTCACTTTACTCATTCTTAATTCTGTTATCTTCTCTCTAAATACAGGGTTGATTATAAAATCTCTACTCCTTACCATCCCCAAACTAATGTCCAGGCTAAAATTTTTAATTGGGAGAACAAAAATATTGTACAAAAAATGGTTAGGCTCGATCGTAAGGACTGGTCCAATAAACTAGACAATGCTTTATGGGCTTATCACATAACTTTTAAAAATTCTCTTGGCATGTCCCCATTTCAACTAATTTTTGGAAAAGCATGCCATCTCCCAGTAGAACTCGAACATAAGGCTTTTTGGGCAATTAAACAAGTTTATTTGATGCCAATAAACATAGGAAATTGCAATTAATTGAACCGGAAGAACTTTGAAATTTTGCTTACGAAAATGCATGAATTTACAAAGACTGAACCAAACATTTTTATGATAAATATATTGTTCAAAAACATTTTCAAAAGCAATCAATGCATTTCGCTTTTCAATGCTCAGTTACGTATTTTTCTTGGAAAACTTAAATCCAAGTGGACCAACCCATATATTGTCCTAAAAACTTATCCTTATGGCGTTGTTGATATTTTGGATCCTAAAACAAATACTTCTTTCCAAGTCAACGACTAGCGATTGAAGCCTTATTTGGATAACTCCCCAAATCTTCCTTTTGACTCTCATGATTTAAATGACTTACCCGATGATCCTTGATGCGCTTCACGCCCAACTGAAGGCGTAAAAGATAGCACTGGATGAGAGGTAACCCATCAATTTCCTGCTTTCATTTTTCTTTTCTTCTCATAGGTTTTGACATCCTGAATCCGACCATCTTTCACTTAGGTGATCTCTATTCCCTACCTAATGCATGACATTGCATATCTTAAGCATGGGGATTTTGACAATCATTTTAGGATTTTCAAAACCTAAAAACATTCAAAAAAATTTTCTTTTTGCATGCATTTTCATAAAAATTAAAAAAGTCATAATACACTTTTTGAGGAAATTTTGAAAACTTGGGACTAAGGTTGAAAAACTCATTTTAAGGTACATTGGGATTTAACCTTTAACAAACTAGGGACAAGGATATAGATCCATTTGTTAGAATTTTTGGGTCTGCCTTAGACTAGATCAAGTATTTTTTGAAAAATTCCTCCTGAACTCTTGATGATTCAGGTGACTTGATCTTATTTAGTGACCTGGAAAGTACTTGGCTTAGTTTTTTATCCAAAAACTTTCATTTCTCTTGAAAACCTTGTGTCAACACTTCACACACAAAGCCTACACAACCCAAGCCCAAAAACATCTAATATTTAAAAGCCCCCTATTTTAGTCTTAGTGAAAGTCCGAGGTAGATGATTGGTGTGAGTTTCCACCGCCGAGGAGGAAATTACCTCCTTTAAGGATGCGATGTTAACATGTTACTGCCTCGGCGCTGTTGCATATCTATATTTCATATCTTTAGATGGAGCATTAAGGCGCAATTTTTTGGCTCAGGTGTCTTAGACGGTGCTCTACCCATAGCATCAAAGCAAGACCCTGAGTTCGCTTGGAGCACCCCTTTACACCACTTTGTATTTTTCGGGTTATGAGCTCTTGGGAAGTGTCATAGATGATGCTATCTTGAAGTACCAGTGCTAGAGCCCGCTCGACGATTGGTAACGAGAATGATGATTCCGACACATCTGTAGTAGGATTATTCTCAGGATAAGCATGGGGGAGTTGATAAAAAAATGACCTTATAAATATCCCAATAATGTTGGCATATCATAAAGCACTAGCACTTGATTTTTAATGGTTACAAAAGTTGTGAATCGGATTCATGAGCCAAAGAAATCCTAACCACGAAAATGATTTTGGGTCATTTTGAATTAGAAGGGAGTTAATTTGTGAATATTTGAAGGATACATTGATCCCAATTTATCTATCCCCTGGATCGAAAGATGAATCACAATGTTTTATCACTAACAAATCTCGTATCTTTCTTATTTTCAATCAACCAAAGTCTCATGGCAATATTTTCCTCAACAGTAAATAAAATTAGTCTTTCCCAAGAAGACATGCTTTGAAAATCAGTTTTTCTAAGAGACTAGCAAAAGATAAGAATGGAGGTGTGATAAACGCCAGTTTATTATCATTCTTATGCCCTAAAACACACTTAGCTCTTAAGGTTTTAACTCCGCAATCGGATTTTGGGTTGCATTTAGGCATTTTCAAAGGATAGGCATGCATTGCATTATTTTGTAGTTTTAAATCTCTATTTAAGTGTCAGGGATAAAATAGAAAGATAGAACCCACAAACCCAAGCACCAAGAAAGGCAAAAGATGAAGAGGAAGCCCACTTCAGCTAGATTTTAGCTGAATCCAGCTCATCTCAGTTGGATTCCAGCTCAACCTAGTTGGGATTAGTTTATCTCAGCTCCGTTCAGCTCACCTCAGCTGAATGGTAGCTCAGGCTAGCTCAACTCAGTTGATCCTAGCTCCATCCAGCTCCATTTATCTCCTCTCAGCTCTATCCAGCTCCAAGAAGCTCTACCTGACTAGGGTTAGCTACTGCTATTAAGTAGCTAAGCCTAGTCAGTTGAAGAAACCCTCTACCATCTCAGGTTAGCTCAACTCTAGCTCCCAAAGACTCAAATCAGCTAAATTTGGTTGAGCTGAGCTACTTGATCTAAGCTAGCTACCTTAGCTAGTTGGGTAGTCTTCGGGAAAACTAGCTCCAGCTCACCTTAGGTCAAGTCAAAAGAAAACTAGCTCAACATAGCTTAGCTTGGTAGCTAGTAAAGAACTAGCTAAGCTAGCTATTGAGCTCTACTTCAGCTATCTTCAATAGTAGTCAACTCCAGCAAGCTCTGATGCAGCTCCATTTCAGCTCCTCCCCAACAAACCCTGATCTTCCTACTTCCTCCTCCACTCATCTACTAGCTAAGCTAGCTTAGCTTAGCTCTTCCTACTCCCCACCATAGCTAACCCTAAGCTCCACTTACATAAGCCTACAAATTCAACCCTACTTGAGTCCACCTAGTCCACCTACTCCTACCCATGTTGGTGCCACCTATAATACACCCCTTCACCCCATCACCACCACCAAAAGCCACCAACAAGTTGGCACCAAAACCCCCCCATAACCACTCAAAGTTGGCTCCACTTCTCCCTTAAAAAAAAAACCCTCCATCTGAACCCTACACCTAAGCCATAAACCCTTCTACACCTTCCAAAATTTCCCTCCAAAACCACCCTTCTAGAACCCTTCAAGGTTGCCACCAAACCATGGCACCCCTCCATGGTTGGTGCCACTTTTGGTGCCTCTACAACCACCAACTACCACCCCCTACCACCTCTTCATATGATGCCACATCTACCCACCATTGGATCCCCATAACTACCAATCAACCTAATCCTAGTCCTCCATCAAAAGGGCATGCCTACCCCCCTTCTCCACTCCTACATATATCCCTCATTCCACCACAAAAGAGGAGTCCTTTGGCTACATTATTATCTTAGCATACCCACCTATATCCACATCCAAAGGAGGAGCCAAGAAGAAGTAGATTAAGGGAGCAACCCTTGCTCCTTTGGTGCCTACTTCTTCTTCAACCTACCTTGGACAAGCCAAGGTGATCTTCACTTCAAGGGGTCGGCCAGGAAGAGGAGGACTGACAGAACAGTTTTCGCACGTTTTGAAATACGTCCAAAATCATAGTATAGTTGCGCTAAGCCCACGATCAAAAATGTTTATTTATTTAACGAAACTCGATTGATTTTATTCTTTTGAGTCCCGATCGTTCATCTTTGGGAGGCATGAAAACAAGTTGAGATTTGGATCGGCTTCTACCCTAAATCTAATCTAACCTAATCTTTTTGGTCTTTTTGTTTTTGCAATGTTTTTTATTTTTGATTTCTAGGAAACAAACTTGAATGCGAAAACTACCTAAGTGAAATCCTAGGTGAGGCCATGGTGGCCATGCGCAACGTGACTAGCCCAAGTAGCATGTAGGCAAACAAACATGAATATGAGCAATCACAGAGGCATCATAATATTATTTATGCATAGAATAATCAAAAGAACATCACATAACGTCTATACTAGAAAGCACATAAATAGATGGAATCCCTCACCCCAGAAAGTGCCACTAGGGCCATCGGCTATGTGTGAGGGTGTAGGCTAGACCATGGGTATAGAAACCCATCTACACGCCTACCAACAAGAGAGGACGGCCAAGCAAGGCATGGGAAACCTTGTGGCCAAGAGAGAGGGGGGCATCCACTCTATGGAGAAGAGAGGACATGCCCAAGTGAAGAGAGGAGAAGAGGGTGCTGCAGCCTTTGTGCTCTTTTTCTTCTAGCCGCCCATATGAAGATGCTTGGAGGAGAGCTTCTTCTTCAACCTCTGTGGAGGAGACTTTGGAAGAGGAGGACGGCCTTGAGAGGGTGGAAGAAAGGGTGGTCGCAAGTATGGAGTGGAGGAGAATGGAATTGTGCGACTCCTCTCTCTTTGGTTTTTATGGGAAGGGCTCTCCATTTCAAATGGGTCTCCACTTTAGTGGCTCCCAAAATAGCAAGTGCCACCATTGTAGGATCTAGGTTGACGCAAGGGTTTTAGGATTTCCTAAAATGGGTGTGCGTGGGTTTGGTAGGAATAAAATAGGAAGGTAGATTTCGGAAGGTGTGAGTGTGTTTGTGTAATTTTTGTAGAGGAAGGTGTGTGATTTGGTAATTCTAGGTTGGGTCAACCTACATTAAGTGGGTGTGGACCTAATTAGGTTTAAGTGAGTCTAATTGGAGAGGAGTGAACCAAATTGGGTCTAGGTCAAGTCTAGTTAGGTTCTACTAAGCCTAATTAAACTTGTATGGGTGAGGAGTCAATTAGATCCTGGGTGGATCTAATTGGGTTTAGGTGCACCTAATCAACTGTAGATGCACCCAATTAGGTATGGGATGGTTCAATTGGGTTAGGGATAGGATAAGTAGGGATATGGATAATGGAGTAGGCTTAGGAGGTCTCTAATTAGGTTTCCTAAGGTGTTTGGTAGGGTTTCTAGGTCAAAATAGGCAAAAGCAGGCTTCTAGCACCAAAATCAGGAACCAGAGAATAGTATTAGACATCCAGGGAACATGTCATACGTCTTATACTCCAAAATTGGATGTCTGGATAGTAAATTGGATGTCCAATTCTGTATCAGTATGAGTTTTGGCTTCTTGGATTGAATTTCTGTCGAAATCAGACGTCTAGCGTAATGTCTGGACGTCTTAAAAGGTGCTGGAGAGTGGGTTTTAGGTTTTCTAAAGTGGGTTTTGGTTCCTAAGTGTTTGGGAGAGGGATAAAGTGCATAAGAACATGGATAGTGCTATCCATGTTTGGGTTTTAAGGCTAAGGTGTCCTAATGGAAGTGGTTTTGGATTTAGGAAGGCTATCCCAGGGTTTCTAAGGGTAGGGATAAGGCTATCCTCCTTACTCCTCTTGTCTGGATCAATCTTCTTCTCTCTTTATTGCTTTATTCCACTATCTCCCGCATCCTGGTTCACTTCATTACTTGTAAATAACAATAAAAAACATTAAATAGTAGGATATCTCATCTTATTCTATAATAAATGATGCAATGCATGATATACATGATATGAGTGCAATATCCACAAATTAAGCTAGGTTCAGACATTATTTAGGTTGATTAGGACCTATGATTGCTGCCCCATCAAGTACCTAGGGTGGACGTCCACCCTAAGGAGAGAAGGAGGCATGCCAATCTAGGGTTTGCTAAGAAGGAAGGACATCCATTCTAGGAGGAAGAGCACTCTTTAACTTCGGGGCAACTGAAGTTGGAGTGAGAGTTTTGCCACAGCATCATCTTCTACTAAGCCTTTCTTACTTCCCTAGCTTTAGTAATTTCTCATTTGTATTGGTTATTTAGTAGAAATTTCTAGAGATTACAAGTGTGAAATCCCTTCCACTTGTGAGTTCTCCAATTTTGTAATCAATTAGATTTTCCGTTTCAATGTAAGCTTTCCTTTACATATTTGGCTTTGTAGTTTTATTTCCTTGTCTCTACACTTCTATCACTCCAAGTCACCCAAACTTGGAGTGAGTTGGAAGAGTAGAACACATAGTTGCTTAACATTTTTCTTCGCTTCTTAGATTATTTTGGTGTGATTTTCCCTATCTAAAATTCCAAAAATAAAAAACATATAAAAGTTAAAAAGACAGATTTCGTTGTCAACGAGCAAGAGTACCTTAATTTGCATTTCGCTTCCCATTAGACGACCCAAATACTTACCCAAGTACTTGATCATTATAAATTTAAAAGAGAATGGATTTCATGCATTACGACATAAAAAACAGGTTTTAAAACCCCGTGATTTCTCGTATCAGAGTCGAGCTTGATCTCACTTCCGATTCTACCCTATCCCTATCTCACATCTAGCTCTCAACAGGGTGAAATAGACTCCCACAGCGAACAGCCAGCAAAGTAGGAAATGAAGGAAAGGCAGAGGAGATGTAGAGGAAACATCGAGGTGAGGCAGAAGAGCCATAGTCATTGAGCAATACATCCTTTTTTTAGTCAAAGACCTAGATTTAGGACCTTCCTAGCGACTGCAATAGCCTTGTTTCAAGCTAAGCTTCCCTAGCACCCCGTGCTCTTGCCTCTAAGCCCAATCCACTAGGACTCTCAGCTGCTAACTCAGCTAGGCCACCTTCACTTGTGCCTATGTGGTGGTGTGGAAGTAATGACATCCCACGTAGTTGGAATGACAGTGAGTTGAGTTTAGTATTGTAGATTAGACCTAGTGATCAATGGCTAAGGAAACAATGTCCTCTTGCTTTGAGTTAATACGCTTAAAGAAGAAAACACCCATGTGTGACACTAGGGGGGCAGGTTTAATGGCATTTTTTGTCAACCCTCTTGTGTTCTCCATCGCTCATGTCGCTATTCATGATACCAATGGAACCAGATGCATAACTAGCATAGTATTCATGGTACCAATCTCCCTCTAGAGGGATTATATGATAAGCTAAGCTGGGGTGTTAGTGGTCATATATATAAGAGAGGGTGTGTAGTGGGGAGTCTCAATGAGCATACGAGGTTCAACCTAGTCCGTCCCATTATTGATTGACTGACCAGGGCCCTGTCCAAAGGCTTCGCTCCTTCCTACTTCATCTACCTAATAAGCTCGCACAGTTGGACCTGGCTCCTCGTACTGTCCGTAAACTTCTCTCTCTAAAAGACTTTCCTACAGGGCCAGTTCATTAAGCTAGGAAGGATAGAGATTAGTATTGAGCAGGTAGTTGGGCATTCATTTCTTGGTCCGATTCTCTCTGTGAATTCAAGAATAGGGACAAACGCAGGAAATCAAATGTTTGCCACCCCATGTTCAACCCAGGACTCACTAGAGTTTTGGTAAATTTATTTGATTAGCGAATTTTTCATAACTACGATGATAGGTTTTCAAACTCAATTTTTCTCGCGTAAAATCTCGCTTATCATTTTGGCACCGTTGCCGAGGAGGCAACGCTCTTTGCTTGCCTGCATTTTTCACCTTACTTATCTTTTACCTTATTTGTCTCCATTCTTATTGTGATTGTAGGTAATCTCTTGAGGCAGGCAAAAGTAGTAGATTGGAGCAAAGTGTAGTTGAAGGGTTTGTAAGTGTACCCCACGATTCCTCCACTAGATTTCATTTCGCCACATCATTAACTAAGACCCGAATCGACTTAGGTGTTCGCATAAACCTTAGGATAGATTTGTTTGTCTTGTTTATCACCTCCACCCGCCTTACCCACCGCATCTATATATATATATTTTTTTTTTTTTTTATCTGAGTGTAGGACATAGTTAAAATTTACACAGTATAAACACCCACACACCAAGGAGTACTCTTCCTAATTCTACCACTTAACCAAAATTTGACCTGTGGATTTGGTACACACCTTAACACAATACACATAAGTGAGTAGAAATCTAACTAGGTTAAACATTTATGTGCCTTAATCTAGTGGTGCAACAGACCAATTGTTTGAGTTGTCCAGGCACTCTATTTTATTCCTAATTTCTAAAGGAAAATACTCACATTTGTGCTTTCAAAACTTGGTGTTCCTCACTGAACCTTGATTGAACAAACCTAAAAATTGAATGGTAAAAGCTACTAAACAAGGTTAAACCCTACAAGGCACATACAAAATAACCTTATTTGAAAACCCTGGTTGTGCACGCACACACACTGAAATTGATTACTAATGGCACAACCCATTAATGGGCCCATCATATTCCCAAGCACATTCACACCTAAGCTTAATTAAAATTGAGTAGACATTGGTTTTAAGGATTGACTCGCTCTTTGAGGCCCATATTGAGATTATTTACGATTAATCTACTTTTACTGGTCCATCTGATGTCTAGCTAGGGGAGTAGTGTCAAAACAACCGCGATTGGGGGGTATCAAAGGAACCCGAGGCACAAGTCAATGGAAGAATCTTCTCCTCAATTCCACCCTCTAACTGGTTGGATTGACCGGATAGAAGAAGATCAAATCACCTATAATCTTAAGATGGGTTTTGGAAGTCTATAGATCTTTAGGCTACCCACTTAAGGACAGGTTTGATTGCTTTTACTACAGGGCACCTTCCTCTTCTCTATTTTCTCTCCCACATCTCCATGTATCCTTCTACTTCTTATTCTCATTTCAACTCCTACCCTCCTAACACATCTCATCTCCAATATGATGATTATTATCCCCACATGTCCTGTACTCAATCATCTACTAGTAGGGATGAGTCAGATTGGGGGTACAATTCTGGACCTCAGTGTCCAAGGCATAACCTTGGACTACAAGACTATGATTATTATTCTTCTCACGCCTATACTGATTATAGATCTCCACCCTTTGACGAACAACCTAATACGATCTATGAACAAGAAGGATACGTTGATTACAACCCTTACCCTCCTTGGGATTACACTGCATTTAGGTTACCACCCCTCTATGAACAACCAAAAATGACCTACTATCAGGGAGGGCCCCAAGAATCTCAATTCCTTGACTCCCCTATACTGAGCCTAAACCCACCCAACCCTGAACCAAACCATTTGGTTCAGGTGAACCAGATCCAAATAAGGGTGTTGGCTAACTTGAGGAATACCATACAATCTTTAGAAGCTCAGCCAACACCCTGTACTGAAGCATTGGAGCCCCTGATCAAAATGATTGACGATCTGAATAGTTTTTTATTAGATTGGCTCTAAGATGTTGAGGATAAGGACCTGGGTGAGTTGTTACAGGATAACGACCTGGGTGAGTTTTTACTGGGTAAGTTGTCAAGATTGAGGATGAAATTTGTAGCTTCTCTAATCCAATCTTGGGATGATTCTCATGATGAATCCCCTTCAAGAGAACTAATGTTAGAACCCGTTCAAGCACCTATAGGGGAGGACACATTTTATGAGACCAGGGATGACCAGGTTGGTCTGGAGCAACCTATTGAGGATGAAATGATGTCTTCACTCGAGATCCTCAAGCTAGGGTATAAGGAAAAATGTCTCTATGGATCAAGGAACAACATACAATCTTGAGACATATTAATGCAGATCCAAAATTCTTTGATTCTAAGGGTGAAGAATGTTTAGCTGAAGTTTCACTCGAGTTTGAGGAAAATAATTTTAGTGAGACAAATGAGCTCGAGAAGCATGATATGGAGGATATGGAGGTCACCAAACCCGATAATTGATAGCTAGATATTTGATAGCGCGATAATTGAAGGTTGTGGTCGTACTAGGGCTGATATGGAGGATTCAGATCATGGTCATACTGTGTTAATGGATGATTCAATCGATAGCCCCAGTCCTCAAGCACACCCCATTGAGCATAATGATTCTCTTCTGGAGATCACCAAACCCAAGTCAATTTTGATTCAGCCACGATTTTTGGACTTGGATATTTTATACGGGGTTACTAACTCTTGCGAGGTCCCAGAAACTTTGATTTCGGAGGGTAGAAATTTGGAAGTGAAAATTTACGAAGTTAACTCTGGGGGAAATAGAATTTTTGATCTAAGGGTTCCTTTGTGTCTGAAACCACAAACCTTCTACTAGGTCCCTTATGATATTGTCAACTCTGAGGATGTGCAACCTACACATAGAATAATTGATTATATTTTTGAACTGAATTCCACACGAACAAACAAGTCCATTGATTTCAACCTACCTATTGTCTGACATTTTAGACTTGGGTTGCACACCACAAAATCACAGGCTCAGCCCTGCAAGCATAACAAGATTTGGTTCTAGGTAATTTTCATCCAAAACCTTAGAACCACTTGACCCTGAGGCATGGATTTGCATCATACTTTGGTCCACACCTGTGGATATTCTCTACTAGCAGGTCTAAGGATTAATCTTTTTCCTCAGATCCTCACCTTCCATGCTGATTCTTGTATTTATTTTCTTTGTTTGTATCGTGTACCTAGCTGAAGGCAATAAACTTAGCACATGTGTATACTCTGTTTTCATCTTGGAGCTAACCGGCTAATCACGAAATTCAGGTACTTTCTTCTATACTCCACTCTATTCATGTCTTTTTAATACAATGAGGGCATTGCATTAGATAGGCATGGGAGGGTGGATATATTCATCTCTAAATTATTTTGTTAGCTCCGTAGATTATTTTTATTTTCTCTTCATTAAAAAAAAAAGAAGAATTAGGAAAAGAGAACTTAGGCATTAAAAGTTTTTGAACCTTAGGGAATAATACAATAGAACCTAAATACTTAGACTCTTCAGGTCTTTAGACTTAATCAGCCAAGGTACCCACTAAAATGTAGACATGTTCTTGAGTCCTTGCCACATCAATTTTATTTTAAATTGGCTAATAAGTTAGGGTTATAAGTACACGACTTATCAACCTACCCTTTGATTTGAGAGGAATTATAGTCTAAGCATCTGCACACATCTCGATTGGCTAATAAGTTGGGGTGATAAGTACACGACTTATCAACCTGTCCTCTGATTTGAGGGGACTTATAGTCTAAGTATCTGCATACTATTTGCACTTACTTCTTAGTGGTTTTAGCGGAAATTTGGTAGCTAATGAACTTTTTAGGGTGGTATGGCTGGCAAGCTGCATGGGTTGGATGCCCCATTGGCCAGTTGACCAGAGCCCACCACATGACCATTTTCTTTTACTATTACCTTTAGGTAAATCTTAGATCAGGGAAGCCACCTACTTAGAAAAAGAAAAAATATAGTAACAAAAAAAAAGAAAACGATATATATACATAAGCCACACTTTCACTGCACGAGTATGGTAGGCAAGTTGTCATGGGTTTGATACCCTATTGGTTGGTTGCCCAGAACCTAGCTTACAAAATGTATGTTTAATTCCTAAACACTTAGGAAAAAGTGGGGAAGTACATAAACCAAGGAGATATACACTGGATTTACCCTTGTGTTGACCCCATGGAAATAAAAGTAGGGAGAAAGCTACCAGTCGAATAGATACACCTTTAGGCAGAAGTTTTCTTTTAGGGTCACTTAGGGATTGTAGATACATAAAATCCGCTTTGATTACCGTTTAGCGAGTCCATCACTTACGCAATCAGATGCTTAGCACTTAGAGTTCTTTTCGAATATTGGGTGAATTGGGTAGCCGTAGAAAGCTACCCTGTAATTCTAAAAAAATAAATTAGAAAGTAAGAAAAAAAAGTATTTGAATAAGGATAGGGCTTGGGTGGTCTGCATTTTGGTAGACACTTGGGTGCTATTGAGTCTTTGTACTTTCGATCCTTAGTTGAAATTTTCTATGGTTGATAAATAATTGTTGCCTAAGAAATTTGATCTTAATTCTGTTTATAAATAGCATGTAGTTTTGCTAGGGACTAGCAAAAGATAGGCATGGGGGTGTCATGCGTATACATTTTTGTGGCCTAAATTGCCTATTTATGCATGTTCCTAGGTATATAGAAGCATTTAGCATTGTAAATATTGCATAACATGTATCATCATGCATTTAGATTAATTTGTATAATTTGTATATTAATTTTCTCATTTTATTGGCTAAGGGACAGGGCAACATCTTTCTGAGCTTCAGATTGAAGATCAAACCCTACAAATGTGATCAGGGTGATGATCGGAGCTTAACACCTCCGAAATCACTCTGTTCCCACATTCGTAGTATCTTGTACAAGCCATAGAAGATCAAAGGCAACAGGGCAAGGTGGTGAAAATTTGGACCTCAATCGACAAAGCCAACCGCACAAATGGGTTTGGATTGACAATAGTAGCCTAACGGTGCAAAAATCGATTCAATTTGATATCCGTGGCACCACTTACAAGAATAAGAAGAACAGTTTAGATAGTGCCACGTGGCCTCATCCGAGCCACCCACGATCGTTGCTCACTCCCTTCCATCCTTGAAAGGCGTTCCTAAGACGTGATCTCAACCTTGGATCAAGATCCAATGGCTAAGAGTGCATTGGAGAAAATAAGAAACTCAACACACTTACAGAGGTAGCGCAGCAGTTGAGTGCCTCATCCACAGTGTGAGGTGCGCATTCGAAACCCCACATGCTGATTTAATCCGCTTAAGCACACGTGGGTGAAATTCATCCGTAGGATGGTGATCAGATATACCATAGGTGGTGATGTGGTGTAATCTGAAGCGCTCGATGAACGCGCGTGATCTCATGTGCATTTGAATTTGTTATCCGATGCACTCTGTCAGCAGTGCGCGAGGCATGCAATCATAGTCGTTGATCCACGATCCAACGACTATGGTTGATCTGAAACACGTACGATCTTAAGACGTTTACGAGTGATCTCAGACATCCGATCTCGATTTAATGTGGATTGAGCGTTGCGAGCACTCAACGATCATGGGCTCTTGGATTTGGATCGAATGGCTCTCATCATATGTGCACCAACAACCACCTTTCCCTTCAGTAACGTACACAAGCGTCACCAAAGGTCCTGCATTCATTTTATAGCCTTTAAAATGATCTTTTTGCCCTTAAACCTCACCTATAAAGGGGCACCTACACCCCCTTCATCCATCATCCCTTCCCACTCTTTCCTCACCTCCTTCAAAGCTCTAAGGAGCTTGTCCCAAGTCTGGGATGCTCCTCTAGAGTAAAAAAAGAAATATCTTTTCCCACTTCCCACCCCCATTCGTGGAGCATTCCGTGGCTATCCACTCACCACATTCAGGAAGCAGGTCCCGCTACAACATTGCCCTGCTTCGTTCTCCTTCCTTCAGCTTCATCCACCCTCGTCCAACATCTTACCACCATCTTCCAGGCATTACATCAATGCGACTCGTCCTCTAAGTAGCTATCAAGGAGGATTTCTCTTATCTCTATCCTTTTATCGCTTTTTAGAATAGATTTATTTTCTGCAAGTAGTTGTAATAGACTCTAATGCAAGATTTGTTCATTCCCTCTTTATTTCTTTATTTCTTTGTATTATTCTCTCTCTATCTTCTGTTATTTATTCTTTAAGTAGAGTAACTCGTGTAGATTAATTTTTACCGACCAATATGCTTTGTGACAATAATTTCTAAATGCGGCTTTTAAATCAAATGTATGCCTTATTGTGTTCAACCCAAGACTCACTAGAGTTTCGATTATTTTTATTTGATTAATGGATTTTACACAACTACAACGACAGGTTTTTTTTAACTCAATCTTTCTTGCGTCAAAATCTCACTTATCATTTTGAAAAAAAAAATCCTCGGGTTTTGAAAGTGCACCTCGTGCTGTGGATGAGGCATTCGATCACTGCGCTACCTCCACAACTTTGTCAAGTTTCTTGTTTTCTCCAACGCACTCTCAACCATTGGATCTTGATCCAACAGTTGACATCACGTCTTAGGAATGCCTTCAAAGGATGGAAGGGAGTGAGCGGTGGCCGTGACCAGCTCAGATGATGCCACTTGGCACCATCTGAATCGTTCGTCTTCTCCTGCTCATAGGTGGTGCCATGGATGTTAGATTGAATCCATTTTTGCACCGTTGGGCTATGATCGTCGATCCAAACCCATCAGTTTGGTTAGATTTGTCATCTGAGGTTCAGAATTTTCACCACCTTGCCCCGATGCCTTTGATCTTCTATGGCTTGTACAAGATACTACGGATGTGGGACTAGAGTGATTTCGGAGGCATTAGACTTCGATCATCACCCTGATCACATCCTTAGGGTTTAATCTTCAATCTGAACCCTAGAAAGATGTCGCCTATCCCCTAGCCAATAAAATGAGAAAATTAATATACAATTTCTACAAATTAATCTAAATGCATGACGATGCATGTTATGCAATATTTATAATGCTGAATGCTTCTATGTACCTTGGAACATGGATAAATAGGTAATTCAGCCACATAGATGTATACACATCATATCCATTACTGGGGCAGTGAGGTGCCTTGTTTACAGGTGGGTCTGTATATGATATTTACATTCATTCCTAGGAATCTATTCCTTTATATGATATGACTACACTCACTTCAACAACTCAAACTGTCTACAGCCATGCTATCATACAACCTCTACTAGACATGCCATCAGACCTTCGTGGTTTCCGCTTTCACATGACTAAAGAGCCTCGATAAAGGGAAGACGGCAGGTGCAATATAGAGGAAGGAGCTACAGAACATAGCCAGGTAGAAGAGGGGAGTCAAAAGACAGGGAGTTGAATCGGAAGCCAGCCTACATTCCACTTTTCATTCCTCCTCACTCACATGAATAAATAGATCGACCATCGGGTATGAAGGTAGGGGACTATCAGCAGCAGTTGATGTGTGAAGCGATGCGCAGTGGGGTGCATACAAGGAGGGTACTTGGTAGCCACAGATGTTCATTCTTGTTTTCATAAACCTACCACCTACTATCCCGCAAACATGGATATATCTAACTAATAAGTAGAATAATAAGAGACAAGGGAACTTTCTATATAGATAGTAGCTGAAAGAAGGTTCTACGGTGTGAAGCGGTGCGGACCAACGAGTGAAGTGGAAGAGTAATATATGCATATATTAGATCTCAACATGAATGAAGGAGCTATGGAGCAAGGAGTGATATATGTGTTTGGGAAAGAGTAATATCGGGGAAGATCATGTCCCTAATTAGCATATAGTAGGGTAACCTGGGAAAATCCTTATACTTTATTTCATCTTCTTTCCTGGTCATATCAGATTCATTAGTAACTATTATTTCCCAGGTCAGGATAGAGTGCATTTTGAAGGACAATATTAATATCCTTTTTATGTTCTCCCCTATTAGTGTAGGGGTCCCTTGGTTTTGTCCCCTATTGGGGTCGAGATGGTTCGGGGAGTTGTTTTCGACAGGTGGTGTGTTTTCCCTGATTTTCTCTTGGGAATCATTATTCAACACGTTCCAAGGAGGGCAAACAGGGTTGTTGGAGTGGATTCTTTCTGTAAGTAATCCAGCTTGGTTGAGAGCAGTCAGTAGTATGTGAAATTCCCCTATTCACAATCCCAGGGTTGGTACAGGTTGTACACAGAAACCAAATCATTGCATGATTCAATTGATCCAACCCCTTGATCTAACGGGTGATAAATATGCATTTATTCAAGATAAATGTCTATTTATGTAAGTTCCTAAGCTTAACAATGCATTTGACATTATGAATATTACATAATATTCATCATATTGCATTTAGGATGAATTGTGTAAATTGTATAATAATTTGTGCATTATTGTGGCTAGGAGATAGGGAGACATATTTTAGGGCTTCGGATGAAGAATCCAACCATACGGATGAATCTGGATTGACGATCGCAGCCTAACGACGTAAAAATTAATCCAATCGGATATCTGTAGCACCCTTCACGAGCATTTGAAGATGAACGGTTTAGATGATGCCACGTGGCATCATCTAAATCTCCCAAGCACAATAGCATGCGCCCCATCATCCATATCCTCACATCTCAGCCATTGGATCAAGATCCAACAACTGAGATTTGCCCTCTATCACCTCCTTCACATTCTGAAGAAGGCCAATTAAATCCTAGCTATTAGAATATCATCCAAGGACTAGGAAGCCAATACGCCCCTAGCAGCTAAAACATCCACATGACAAAGAAGGAGCCTTGATGCGTTGGTCATGAGTGTGCCTCTTAAAGGAGGGACGCAGGTTTGAAACCCGCAAGCCCCCCCAATTACTCCCCATGGAGGTCATGCTTAATTGAGCCATCGATGAGTGATCGAACAGCAAGGAAAGAGGATACGTGGATGTTCGTGGCTCTAAAACGGGCTTTAAAATCGTCGTGTTGTAGTGTAGCTCGAATCAGTGCAAAAACATATAAAATTTATTACTCAAATGAAATCCGAGGTCGAACACAAGGAGCAATTGGCAATTTAATACTCAAGATCACAATCAAAGATATAAGAATTTGCAATCAAGACTTAATAGAAATGAAGAGCAAAATGAAGGGGTTAAAATGGTGATTTGAATCACCAAATTAACCCTACAATTTAACCACAATTATCTCAAATGTTTACATAGTATTAACCACAATCAATTCACGCAAGATGAGTAAGTAATAGATCCTAAGAGGCTTGGATATGTGAAGTCAGACGGCAGATTTGGGCACTCATATGCCTTAATAGAGGCAAAGGCCTCTTCTTCTTTCTTCTTTAAGCCTCAGGGAGAGGTTTCTCTCCTCTTCTCTTCCTATTCCTTCTATTCTTCTTCTTCCCTTAGCTTCAGAGAAGGCACAGCACAGGACTTAGCATGCCAACAGAGGCAAAGGCCTCTTTAGATCTCACAAGAGTCAAGAGGAGGGGGGCAAAGCAAACCCCCCCCCCACTCTTCTTTTTCTCTTCTTCTTCTCTCAGAACCAGCAAACCAGACCAAACCTGGGTATCCGGGTAAATGGATCAAGCCCAGACCCGCGGGGCATGAACGTGGGTGAAGGCAGGCATGGGCACGTGCGAGGGGACCTCACCCTGTGCTTACTGAGGTAATGAGGCTATAGCAGAAAATCAATCTAAGCCCATGCACCGCTTCGTCTGTTTCTGATGTGGGACTAATCCCTCACCTCTTCTTCACGCAGTTGCAGGGCGACTTCCCTCGCCAAATTGAAGCAGCAGCCGAGGACGTCGCCTTCAATTGGAGCCCTGGGATCCTTCTTGGAGATGTTCCGCACGACCTGGGCATAGCACCTGGAGCAGAAGACGCAAGAACACCTTCGTCAAGGTGTTCGTGAAGATCCGTTAATGGCGCTGTGGCTCAAGACCTGAAAGAGATGAACACGGGCTAAGTGCCACAGTCAGTACATTCAAGAGCTTCGCCTTGATGAGGCTAGTTCAATGGCAGTGGTCCGAGGGCGTGTAGACGTGTGTGGAGGGCTGATGGTGAGGTGGATGAGGGGAGACAATGGGTGTGTTCGGCGAGAAGGTAGAGGGTGTTAATCCTAAATTTCTTTAGGGTTTTTGAAGAGTGAGTCGTGGCGGAGGTTTTGGCGGTGTTGGCTGCAAGAGTCGAGCAGTGTTGGCGGCAAGAGTTGAGCGGTGTCGCCAGAGGCGGAGATGACGGCGTTGAGGGAGAAGCGGTGGTCGTGCGTGTGTTGCAAGAGTGGGAAAATAGTGTAGAGAGGGAAAGGGAGAGATAGAGAGACTTAGGGATGCAGTAGAAAGGAAGAGGGCTCTTGTGTTGGTCAACCAGAGCCGTAGAAGGAAGTGAAGGTGCTGAGGCGGCGACAATGAATCAAACGGAGGAATGCCCTCCCTTTGGCTAGGGAGGGTCGAGAGGAAGAACTTTGGCCGTCCAATTTGATGGTTGGATGGCCGGAGGAGGGGGATCTAGGGAGGTCACCAAAGCAAAGATGTTGGTGGCCGGAGAGGGTAGATTAGGGTGATTTGGCTCCCCAAAACTTGCTGAAAAGCTTGGTCAAGCGATGGTGTTTCTTTTATAGGCCATAGGAAGCCCTTCCAAGCATGGAAAGAAGCTTCCAAGCTAGGAAGGTTTTTGCGAAATAGGATACCCGAACCTTTGAAAGGTTCGCATGGCATTTTGCGAAAGACTTAGAGCCCAAAGAATGGCTCAAATGGAAGGTAACTTCCCAAGGAATCCGTGTATCAATTTTAGGAGAGATTGATTGAGAATCAAGCGAGAAATCCTCACACGAAACTTGACAGTAAAGGTTTAACCTTCCAAAAATGGTGTGGGGACCTATTTGTGAAAATGATGATAAAGTTAGAGGCCTTTGTGCAAGGATTTTGAAAGTTAAGGGCATATGTGTGAGAGAAAAGAATCAGATAGGACCAAATTGCAAACCATGTCAAGATGATCTCAGATTAAACCCAAATTTTGGTAAAAACCTAATTTGGACCTAATAAATCCAATGGTGAAGTTGGATTTAGGTTTTGACTTTGTTTGACTGGGTAATTTATGTAAAAACCTAAATTGGGGTAAATGTCAATCTGAGACTCTGTTTTGGGTCAAGACAGGATCTAATGGTCAAATTGAAGGAACCAACCCTAGAGAATATTTTTCTATGAATTTTAGAGAGTTTAGATGGATTTTATTTTGACCAGAACCTCAGTTAATTAAGTGGGTCTATTTTTAGGGTTTCAGAAGTCATTTAATTCTCAAAACACGCGAAAACCCTTTTCTGTCTGTTCTAACCCACTTGTTAGCCTTTTAGGACCATTTGACCCTTAATTAACCCCTGAGAAAACCCGTGGTTATACTGCATTCATGATATGATGGTAAAATTGTAGTTTTAACCCAATTTTCTTATCTTTCTCTCAGAATGATTATGCAATGAATTACAATCCTCTGGCGATTATATAGGAGCATTTAATGACTTAATCAGATCAAATTGAGCTAGTTTTGGCTCATGATGGTGTTTCCATCATACCCCCATGCCTAGATTTTGCTAGTCCCTTAGCAAAATCTCATGAAATTAACTTAAATTCTAGACCATATGCCTCTGTATGACTAAATTCTGCTATGTGCTTTCTTTTGTAGATTAGATCAGAATGCCGGTAGTAGGCCTAGAGGTACTCAAGTACCAACCAAGATCCGGACCTGACCAGCTCTAGCCTCAATCCACTGTGAAGGTTTCTAAGGCCCACAGGAACTAACCTATGGTTCATTGAACTCCACGGTTAAAGCACTCATGCTTGTAACATGTTTTAGCCCAGGTTCAGTTTACAGTGCATTTTTGTAAGAGAGAGACAGAAGATTTCTCTTTTATTTTTGGAAAGTTTTCTCTCTCTTTTCTTTCTTTAATTCTAGCTTCGGATTGGCTTTACAACACGATCTGTATCAGATTCCTAGTTCCCACCATCAATCCTCATAGGGTCCCTAGCAATTAATGCTTTGAGATAGCACTGCCCATGGCAACCCCCTGAACCCTAACTTTTGAGATTTTGGGATAATCTCTCCCATGGTGTTCTGTAGCTAAATCCAAACCCTAGCAATTGACATTTTGTGATAATGCCACCCATGGCATCTGAACCAACACATGGTGCTTACATGCATTTGGTAGGATATTTAGATATCTTAAGAGACAAGCACCGAGGAGACGGTATGTTATTGTGCATCTTCGAGGGAAATTTCCTGCCTCTCCGCATCGGGAACTCTTCCAAATCAACTTGTGTTGGTCAGCCGCTCCTAATCTAGGTAGCTTTTTCAGAACATATTTAATGCATTTGCGTGATTTTGATAATTAAGCACACTGAACCAGACTGTGTGTGGATTGGGGTGCTTAGGTTACCGAGTCCTGCAAACTAGAGGTCAGTTAACGAGGCTAAATAATCCCTAAGCCTTAGACCTAATACTTAAGCTTTGCATTTTCCCCAACCTCTTGAGGACTATCCAGATCTTAACAGATACTTGAATTTTTAAGCTTAAATACGAGCCCAAGAGGCTTAAGATCAGTGTTCATACTAATCTCTTTTTGTCTCTTAGCACTTTTTGTCTTTCATTTTCTTTCCTTTTGATTTGGTCTAAAACTAAGTAGATTCCTTAATCTTTTACTAATGACTATCTCTTTTCTTTTCCAATTTGTTGCTCCTTTTTGACATTTATATCACCTCCCTTTTTCCTTCTCAAAAATAATATGCAAATTGATCTTCCAAATTTTTCTCAAAAATTTTTTTTATTCTTTTTCAATTTTTTTACTTTTTTTATTTTGGAATATGCAATTTTTTTGATGAAACCCTTTTCTTGTGAAGTGATTCTCATTGTGTTTTGTACTTTAATACCCCCCATGCCTACGATTTGCAATGTCATTGTAAATTAGGTGGGTTCGAGTTCAGCTTAGATTGTGCATTAGAACAGGTTTTGGGTGGGTGGATGGGTCGAGGTGACTGTTGCAGACGATTTCAAGCTTTGGTATAGGTACCAGAGGTGGAGTCGGCTGTTCTAATGGACGAACCCTAAAGTGCAATATGAGTTTAGCATAAGATGTGTCAAGAAGGGTTTCAATTTCTCAACAAGATGACAGGTTGCCTCCCATTAAGCATTGAGTTTAACGCCATCAGCCGGGTGCAATGAGATCAGGGAGAGTATAGGGCAAAAGATACCTCAGCCAAGTTTGAGTCAGTGAGTTCGACGAACAATTTGAGTCTCTAACCATTCATGACAAAAGGTGCAGAATCATGGCTGAGTTCGCTAATTCCAATGGCTCCATTTCCAAAGATTCGTCTCACCAAGAATGGTTCAATCCATTTTGATCTGAGTTTTCCTGGGAATAGTTTGAGTTTTCCATCAAAGAGTAGAACTTTTTGACTAGGGTGGAAAGACTTTCATACAATGTGCCTGTCATGGAAGGCCTTAACCCGCTCTTTGTAGATATGTCAGTTCTCATATGCATCATTGCGTAGTTCCTCGATCTTGCTCAATTGCAATCGACGGTGTATTCCAGCCTTCATCAGATCCAGATTGCACTTCCGTACTACCTAATAAGCCTTATGTTCCATCTCGACAGGAAGGTGACATGCCTTTCCGTACACTAATCTGAAGGGAGACATGCCTAATTGGGTCTTGTGGGCAGTCCTATAAGCCCACAAGACTTGCGGAAGGTGAGTATGTTAGGATCTGATATATGGAATATCTACGTGCACAAACACTCAAGCACAATATTAGTAATAACAAGAAAGATTTGCACAATCAATTCAAAACACAAAGGACACAAAATGTATAGTGGTTCCCCTCCCTTGGGTACTCCACTACCTAAGCCTCCCAGCTTAGGGTTTTTAACCTGATTCCTTCAACCCCGAGAGAATCAATTTACTAACCAAGGTAATTAATGGGTTACCTCAACCCAAGTACAAAAATGAGTTTGTTACAACCCAACGAGAAAATGCTTAAGAATAAATGAAATACAGGTGTAAGAAAGAAAGATCTTACAACTAAGTTCGTAAGCCTCTTAACAAATGTAAATATGATGTTACCGATTTGAGAGCCTAGAATGAGCATGAATGCCTTGATAATGCGTGAAGAAATCACATCGATGTGCTTGCAAATCCGTAGAGAGATTGAGAGCAACAAACTATTCCTTCTCTTGAATATGTGGTGGAAAAATGTGAAGTATAGCTCTTGTAATTTTCCTTGCATTTCTAATATCTCTTGTGTGGAAACAAAGAGTCCTAGGATCATTTTAGAGAGTTTAGGACCTAGGATACTCATCTACTAGACATTGGGATTTAATTTCCAACGTTCACATTATCAAAATTAATATTCCAGCCATTCTATTTTGGGCCAACGGCTAGCTAGTACTGGTACTAGCAGCTCAGTGCCACCAATACATGAGTCCTACTACCGGTACTTGTGACTCCCAAGTTTGGAATTCCTTGGGCACAATAACCTACCTGTACCGGTACTCATCATGGGTACCGGTACTTGTAAGGTTTAGGCTAGAAATAAGGCTTCAACCTGTGGCCAACGTGTACCAGTACACATGGTTGATACCGATACTTGTTCCTAGTTTGAGACGAATTCTCAAACTTGTGCCTTGCAAATACCAGTACCGATGAATAGTACCGGTACTTGCTTACAAGTACCTATTTTAAGTACTTTAATCCATTACGTACTTCGAAAATATTCGTAATAGAAATCCTACTTTATCTCTAATTGATTTTACGATCTAAGTTATGATTCTTTGTTAAGAGGCATATACAATCTATAAATATAAAAATAAACTAGAGAAACTAAAGGTCGAAGAAGATCTTCTCCTCCTCGACTCTTCCTTGTCACCTTGCCTCCTCCTTGTCATGATCTTTATCTCATCATCATGCCTTCATCATTTCCTATCTGCCTTGCTTCTTCACCTAAATCTGAAAAACAATTAATGGCAAACATTAATCCATAATAATTTTGTTAACACCAAAACAAGATGTGGAACAAGGTTCCAACAGAGTAGACTAATCATTCCTATCAGGCCGAACAGTGACCAGAAGGATCTTCTTGATCTCTTGATTCGATAGTTCTGCTAGTCCATTGGTCTGTCGGTGGTAAGGAGTCGAGATACAATGCGTCACCCCATACTTTTTCATCAGGGACTAGAAGTGCACATTGTTAAAATGAGACCCGCCATCACTAATGATGGCCTTAGGAACCCCAAATCTGGTAAAAATGTTCTCCTAGATAAATCAGACAACTTTATGATCACAAGTTCTCGTGGGGACGGCTTCGATCCATTTAGAGACAATCAACAGTGAGTGGAATGTACTTGAAGCTATTAGATCCGGGAAAGGGTCCCATGAAATCAATTCCCCATATGTCAAAGATTTCGCACATAATAATCAGGTACAAGGGCATCATATCCTACGGGCCCATGTTGTCGAGGGTCTGACAACGAGCGCATGCCCTACAATACATTTGTGCATCTTTGAACTAAGTGGGCCAAAATAACCCACACTGGAGAATATTCACTGCGGTTTTACGCCTAGAGAAATGGCCACCACAGGCCTGGTAGTGATAGAATGATATTATGTCATTGACCTCATCGTCAGGAATGCATCTCCGAATCACCTGATCATTGCAATGTGGAAAAGGTATGGTTCCTCCCAAATATAGTACTTGGCCTCGGCAATCAATTTGTCTTGCCTGGCAGTTGCCCAATCTAGCGGAACTTTCCCCGTAACCAAGTAATTTACCATATCAGCAACCCATGGGAGAGCAGGTGCTCGTCTGGAAAATGCTCGGTGATTGGACCAGACGGGTCGATGACGGAAGAAGGAAGATGGGATAAATGGTCAGCTACCACATTCTGTTTTCCCGCTTTATCGCAAATCTCAAGATCAAATTCTCGCAACAGCAAGATCCAGCAGATTAGTCGAGGTTTCGCATCCTTCTTCGCGAGGAGGTGCCTCACATCAGTGTGATCCGAGTATATGATAACACAGGAACCCAAAAGATAGGATCTGAATTTTTCTAGGCCAAATACAACGGCTAGCAGCTCTTTCTCAGTAACTATGTAGTTACGCTGAGTCTCGTCAAGTGTCTTTCTAGCGTAGTAGATGACCACAGGTTTCCCTTCGATTTTTTGCCCAAGTTCCGCACCCACAGCGTAATCAGATGCATCGCACATGATCTCAAAGGGTTGAGACCAATCAGGGGATTGCAGAATAGGTGCTTGGGTAACTTAATCATGTAGGATCTCAAATTCCTGAGTGCACTCGAAAATTTCGAAGGGGACATCCTTAGATAGAATAGTAGTCAAGGGGCGCACGATTTTCGAAAAATCGAGAATGAAATGATGGTAAAAATCGACTTTCCCTAGAAAGGATCGGATGTCTTTGATCGAGCTAGGCATAGGGAGTTTGGAAATCAAATTCACCTTGGCTCAATCAACCTGGATGCCTTCTTCAGAGACAAGATGTCCCAAGACAATTCCCTCAGGTACCACGAAGTGGCTCTTTTCCCAGGAAAGAACCAAATTCACGTCGATGCATCGCCTGAGGTTTTGGATCAAGTGCAAGAGGCAATCATCAAAAGATTCATCAAATACCGAGAAGTCATCCATGATGACCTCAAGGTATTCACCTACCATATCTGAGAATATGGCAAGCATGCACCGCTGAAAAGTAGCGGGTGCATTGCAGAGATCGAATAGCATCCTTCGAAATGCATATATTCTGAAGGGGCAGGTGAAGGCGGTCTTCTCTTGGTCCTCAGGATGGATTGTGACCTAATTGTAATCAGAGTACCCATCCAAGAAGCAGAAGAATCGATTTCCCGCTAGTTTCTCGAGTATCTGATCAATGAACGGTAGTGGGAAATGATCCTTCATGGAGGAATTGAGTCTTTTGTAATCAATGCAGACTCTCCATGAGTTCGCTATACGGGTCGGTATGGTTTCTCCAGTTTTAGTCGTGATGACGGTGAGCCCTGCCTTCTTAGGCACAACTTGAATTGGACTTACCCACCGACTATCGGAGATCGGGTAGATGATCCATACATCTAACCACTTGATGATCTCCTTTTTCATGACATCCTGCAGGTTTGGATTTAGGCATCTCTGCATTTTACAGGATGGTCGTGAGCCCTCTTCAGTGTAGATGTGATGTGTGCAGTATGAAGGGCTAATACCAGTCAGATCATCGAGAGTCCATCCAATGGCTCTCCGATGCTGCTGGAGAATAGAAATCAGGCGTGTTTCCTGATCAGGTGTGAGTCAGGAGTTGATAATCACACAAAATGTCTAATTGGAACCCAAAAAGACATATTTCAGATGATTAGGAAGAGGCTTTAATTCCATAACTGGGCTGTCAACAGCAGTAGGTGGTTTAGGGTGGGTGTCAGGAGCAAAAGAAGGAGCTATGGTGTGTCTAGGTTAGGTTCAAGCTCCTCTAATTGCAGGTTTTGATCTTCTTGTGGTTGATCAGAAATAGTTGGGTTTTCCTCGATACATAGGTCATCAACCATAGTCTCGATATCGTAAATTTGTTTTATAACCCCGCAACTAATTCCTTGTTGAGCTTTAAAGATGTCGATCTTCAGTGTTTTGCTCCTAAATTTTAATTCAATTTGGCCCTCCTCTCAATTAATATTGGCCCAAGCAGTGGTCAGAAAGGGTCTCCCTAATATGATCGATGTATTCTTCACATTTTCAGGAGAATCCATGTCTAAGACAATGAAATCTACTAGAAAATAGAAATCATGTACCCTAACTATGACATCCTCGAGAATTCCTTTTGGTGACTTAATCGATCGATCAGCTAATTGCAAGGTCATTTCTGTCGATTTAAGCTCAGATTCCTCAAAGAAGTCTAGTAGGGATGCAGGTATCAAATTTATGGAAGCTCCTAGGTCTAGTAAGGCTTGGTCGAACTACATATCACCAATAGCACAGGAGATCAGAGGGGTGCCTGGATCTTTTGCCTTAGGTGGGAGTTTGCTCAAAATGACGGACAGTACGATTGGGTTCCCGCCTTTGGTTCACGGCTTCTGCTTAGGTGTACACACGTCTTTCAGAAATCATGCGTAAGTCGGTACGTGGCATATCGCATCCATCAAGGGGATGTTTATATGGACCTGCTCAAAGAGCTTAACTAGGTCCTCCTTAGGTGCCACGAGTTGGGGTTTCCTTTTTCCTTTGGCCAAGGCCTCCGGAAATGGAACTTTTTCAAGTTCCTCTAGAATGGGTCCAGGTTCTTGAACTGGGATAAAGGTATCCTAGACGACTATCCTAGGGTTTGAGTTTGCATTACTAGGCTGGGAGTGGCTTGGATAAGGTAAGTCCTATGTTGCTTTGCCACTACGGGTAGTAACAGAATTCAATCCTGCTTGGTTTTGGGTTGGTGTGGGTAAAAGAGGTGATTGCTGCTGATAACCCATGTACGATGTCAAAGCCTCCATCCCGTCGGGTGATGGAGTAGAAGGGGCCTGATAAACAAAGTGAGCTTGGCCCTGAGTCGGGTTCATAACGCGCCTCTGGTTCGGCATGTTATTTGGATTAGGCAGAGGTTGTGAAGGAAGTGCACCAGGTTGGCAGGGATTTGCCATCTAGACGAGTTGATTGCGAACCTCTATGATCTTGTCTTTGTGCTATTTTTGCATAGCCGCATTCGTCTTCTAAATGTCAGCCAAAATCTAAAGGATAAGAGTCATTTGATTTGCATGAGTCGGCCCGGATTGATAAGTTGGGTTGGTCCGAGGCTGAGGCGGCTGATATGGACGAGGAGCTTGTGGTCAGGGCTGATATTGAGGTCTCTGATTTTGATTGCTCCCTGACCACGTGAATTAGGATGATTACGCCATCCAAGGTTGTAGGTGTTTGAGAATGGATCATTCTGAATGACGTTGAGGTCCTCGCAGGTCTGACGAACCTCAAAAAAGTTAGAATTTGAGGGTTCAGAGTTCCCCCAACTAGAGTAGGTGGGTCCAGAGTTTCCTCCGAATCCTGAATCAAATGGGGGTGGATACGGGTCCATCACCTGAGAAGATCGATGATAGATGTTATGCACAGCCTCCCTACTAGAGGGCGGTTGCGCGAGCAGGTTTTGCACAGAGGTGGCTCGATGCAAGTGTTGAGTTAGCTCATCCACCTTCTTCTCAATAATAGAGACCTTATCCAAGTGACTGGCCATCAGTTCCAAGTCGACGGAAGAGGACAGGCCCTGCGTCTCATTTACTCCCTTTGGATTCATCAATGCACGGGCATTCACCCGGTTGAACATGCCCATGGATTCATTATTGATGGAGTTCTCACATATATTCTCGAGAATCTCCCACACGGTGTCTTCGTGTTGACCCATGATGTTTCCTCCACAGGTTGCATTGACGAATAATCGAATATCCTCACTAAGTCCCTGGTAAAAAGACTGGACTTGTTCCTATTTAGGAACTCCGTGGTGGGGGCACTTTCGCATGAGATCCAGAAAATGATCCCATGCCTCGTGAAGCGGTTCCCCTGCTTGCTACGTGAAATGCGTGATCTGGTGCTATGGAGCATTTGTCCAACCAACAGGGAAGAACTTTCTCAGAAACTCAGATTGTAGTTCCGCCCAGGTGTTAATTGGACGTGTTTGGGTTTGATACCAGTGAGCAACCTTGTCCATGAGAGAGAAGGAGAACATTTTCATGAGTAAGACATCCCGATTTTGAGCTTCTGACCCGAAGGTCTAGGCCAGATGCTTGAGTTGCTTGATATGCTGGAAAGGATCTTCGGAATTACGCCCATAGAATTTGGGAATAGCATGAATCATGTTGGGCTTGAGTTCGGAATCAGGACCTCCAGTGGGGATTTGAACTCAAGGTTCAATTTCCACCGTAGCAGGATTGTAATGATCTCGCATCATAAGACACTGCGGTGGGTTTACAAAGGCTTGGAATAGATCATTGAGGCATTGAAGCTGATTTTCAATATTGTTTTCTTCTGTTGGTTGCTCCATGATGATGGATGAAGGAGAATTAGGTTCAGATGAATCAGAAGAGATGTTGATTGGGTTGGGTTGTTGCACAAATAGGGAGGTGAAGCTTGGCCTCGATGGGAATGAGTAGCTAATGGAGGCCTCAAGGATGGTCTTAGACCTCCTCCCAAACATGCACCGATAGAGTAGATGAGAGGTAGAATGTGATGGACCCAATCAAGACACCCAAAAATTTTGGATGACTATAGAGGTTTGGGGCGGATGATACCCCTTAGTCAGAAAGCCATCTACCTGAGAATTACCTAGGCAGCTAGACAGAGAGAGTCCCACGAAGACCCCTACATGGTAGAGCGCCCCCACAAGTTACAGGGTTTCCCCCACCCGACCTCTCTTGTCACTGATGATCTAGGTAGACCAGAATGGGGACTTAACCTCTTAAGTCTACCAGTTTTAGATTAAGAGCAAGGTGCTTATGATTTCACTTGAACTTTAAGATGTTTTTGTGCAAAGTAACCTAATTTCAAGATTGGTTAACCCAACAAGGTGGGTCAACTTCACCTGTTTGTCCTTTGAGAAATTTAGGTCCCTCTTTCAATGTTAAAATGAAATTAAGAGCCTGATTTTAGGGTTTGCTTGTATAGATCAATTCAATCAAGGCTTAGGCACACATTATTTGGGAAGATTAATTCTTGATGAAGCAAGTGTGTCTCTAACACCCTAAACTAGAAACCCTAATTGGCTCTGATTGGTCCAATTTAATTCATTCAAATGTGGTACCTAGGGCCTCAAGCAAGAATGTGATAGCCCTAAATACCTTAAGATCTTAAGTAGGTGCATAAATCAAGGTTTGGATGCTTCTCTAGAATGTATCAAATCAGGCAACCTGATGATTTGTCTAAGAATAGAATGCAAGTAGCCCTAATTGATTTTTTCCTTTTTTTAGCTTTTCATAATCAAGGGCTTTAGAAGAGATATGATTTGTGTTTTACCTGCCCCAGGAGTGGCTAATGTGCGATTGATCTTCCTCAATAAATCCCCTAAAATAGATCAAAGTCAAAAGAGATGTAGCAAGTTAGTACCAAGTTTGATATTGCAATCAAGAGATATAATTGCTCGTTGCTCCTCAGCAACAGCACCAAAATGTTTATTGCTCTGAAACGGGTTTTAAAATCGTCTCATTGTAGTATAGCTCGAATCAGTGCGAAAACATATAAAATTTATTACTCGAATGAAATCCGAGGTCGAACACAAGGAGTAATTGGCAATTTAATACTCAAGATCACAATCAAAGATATAAGAATTTGCAATCAAGACTTAATAGAAATGAAGAGCAAAAAGAAGGGGTTAAAATGGTGATTTGAATCACCAAATTAACCCTACAATTTAACCACAATTGTCTCAAATGTTTACACAGTATCAACCACAATCAATTCACGCAAGATGAGTAAGTAATAGATCCTGAGAGGCTTGGATATGTGAAGTCAGATGGCAGATTTGGGCACTCATATGCCTTAATAGAGGCAAAGGCCTCTTCTTCTTTCTTCTTTAAGCCTCAGAGAGAGGCTTCTCTCCTCTTCTCTTCCTCTTCCTTCTCTTCTTCTTCCCTTAGCTTCAGAGAAGGTGCAGAACAGGACATAGCATGCCAGCAGAGGCAAAGGCCTCTTCAAATCTCACAAGAGTCAAGAGCAGGGCGGCAGAGCAAAACCCCCCTCTCCTCTCCTTTTTCTCTTCTTCCTCTCTCAAAACTAGCAAACCAGACTAGACCTAGGTATCCGGGTAAACGGATCAAGCCTAGACCTGCGGGCCGTGAGCGCGAGCGAGGGCGTGCGTGGGCACGTGCGAGGGGACATCACCTCATGCTTACTGAGGCAATGAGGCTAGCAGAAAATCAATTTAAGCCCATGCACCGCTTCGTCTGTTTCCGATGTGGGACTAATCCCACACCTCTTCTTCACGCAGCTACAGGGTGACTTCCCTCGCCAAATTGAAGTAGCAACCGAGCATGACGCCTTCAATTGGAGCCCTGGGATCCTTCTTGGAGATGTTCCACATGACCTAGGCATAGTGCCTAGAGCAGAAGATGCAAGAACACCTTCGTCAAGGTGTTTGTGAAGCTCCGTTAATGGCGTTGTGGCTTGATGAGTCCATTTTAATGGACTATTATTACGCCTAAGTTAACTTTAATCTTACCTTTTAGATTTGTTAATAACTAAATTAAGTTATAGAATGTTTGCATGCATCATTATTTAAGTTTACATTTATTTTATAGCATTCTATAACTTAATATGTAATAATTTTATGTTTATGTTGCAAGAGTAATAAGGGGAAAAGAACAAGGAGGGGAGAGTAAATTCCCCTCTCTAAACAACCGGCCATCTTTTTCCCCATCCTCCGGCCACCCTCAACAAGTGCAAACGGCCGCCGACTAAAATTAGGAGGGGATTTTGAAAATCCTGGGTAGTGCGGAAGAGAGGAGTTAAGAGGAGGAGGAGCACAGGAGATCGGCATCTTCCCCCTGCGGGGAACTGCTCCATCTTCTCCACCGTGGAGAGGGCGAACACTGTGCACCAAGCACCCATCTCCAGCGCCCCTGCCAGGCCGCGCCCACAGGCGCATCCTCCCTTCCATCATCAAGCACCCATCTCCAACGCCCATGCCAAGCCGCGCCCCCAGGTGTATCCTCCCTTCCAGCGCCATCACCCCATCCTGCCCTTCAGCCTGTGCCCACTCCTTCTCCACCTTACGCGCCCGCAGGTGCACGCCCATCTCCAGCGCACTAAGTTCTCCACCGCAACGCTTCCCCTCTCTGCAGATCGCCCTAGCCACCCGCAAGCACCCGCCTCGCCACCCGCGCCCGCAGGCGCATGCCCTTCTCCAGCTCTAGTAGCCACTCTGCCTCACGCCCAACCCCTCTGCAGGCGCTGCATGCCTACACCCTCACCAAGTGCCCTGCAGGCGCCCTTCTCCAGCATCTGCAAGCGCTCGCTGCCACCTTACGCGCTCTTGCACCGCCCGCCTTCACCCTCCGTAGGTGCTGCACGTCAACACCCGTCTCCTGCACCGCCCGCCTTCACCCAACAGGCCTGCGCCTCAGCCTCCACCGCCTTCAGATGCACCACCCCTCCCACACCCTCACCAAGCAACTGCTGCAGACAACCGCACCGCACCCCTCCTCCAGTGCCCTTCACTACAGGCGCTGCTCCACAGGCGCGCCTCCTCCAGCGTTCTTCTCCTCCGTCGGTCAGCCACCTCCGACCATCTCCGTCGACGCCGCAACCTCCATCAGATCGGCCTCGTCTTCGCCAACCTCCCTTGCGTGTTAACAGCCCCGCCGGTGCTCTCTCTCTCTCACGAGAAGGAGAGAGAGTGAAAGCTTTGTTTTCACTTCAATTAAAAATTAAATCTAATGTCATTGCCACCAGAAATTAATTTTTGATTTATTATTATTTTATTGTGGCAAAATTGCGAATGCACACTCATACTTTCTGATAATTGCACGTTATTGTTATTCACCTGTTTCAAGATTGGTTTTGGGATTAACATGTGCACCAATTTTCTCTAGTATATGTCAATTGAAAATTACATAAAATCATCATATATTTATTGAAGATTTCAGTGAGGGAGAATTGCACATATACCCTTATATTTTTGAGTTATTGTGAATCTTCTTTCCATCACATTTTATGTCGGATTTGACTAGGGATTTCGCACTTAATTGAAAGAATACGAAATAATCGAGAGTTTATTGCATAATTGCCTCCCTGTAGACATGACCCACTCTTCTGTGAGTGGTTATTTTTATTGTTGATTAGTCGATTTTTCCACCACTTAAATACTACAACGCATAGCGGAAAATCGACTTGTCAAATTGGCACCGTTGCCTGGGAGGCAACAGACGCAATAGATTCACGTTATTATTTTTTTGAATATTCTGAGTTGTGCAATCATCTAATCTTTTTTTTTTTATGTGAGGAATCTGACACGGCGACAGGCACAGCAAAGCAACGACATTGACCCTGAACGACGTGCATGGCGGAGATGATCTTTTTGGTGGACCTTGACGTCACTTGGAGGACAGCAACAAGAACACGTGGGCCTTGATCCCAAGCACATAAGCTTACGGAGAAGCCTATTTAGTCAGTAGATCTTAGTTAGATTTAGTTTAGGTAGACATTAGAATTAAATTACTGTCTTTTGGACCCTTGTTGGGTATTTTTGGGAATGTGTCCCCAGTGCCACTTTATTTCTTATCGCTCTTGTATGCGGGAGCATATTTTTGGGTGCGTGTTCCCATTTATTTAGATTATAGGATTATTTGAACTATTTGAACTGAATTTCAGTTAGTTAGTTAGATTAGGTCTGTTTGTTTATTATTAAAAATATATATATATATTCGAACTGCCTGCTAGAAGCTGCATATCTATAGGATGACCATCTAGGACTGAATGAGCAGCATCTAGTTTATTTTTATTGCATTGCATTCATACATTACACAAAGAAAGCTGGAGTAAGGTACGTCTTCTCTTGAGCATCAATTACTTGTCATGCATATGCATTGAACCTAAATCTAAGACCACTAAAGTGCTTGAATCAAATTAATTCAATGGTCACTTTAAAAATTGGGACTTCTAAGAGGTTGAACCTTAAAATCTGTGACTAAAAATTATGTGCAAAAGGATCCTGTTTGCGAAATTTCAAAAATCAAAACATGATCGTATGTTTGCACACTTGAGACACTGTGCACCTCACACATAAGGTCACTAGATAAATTTCTACCTCTCCACTTTTGCACCACAAGGAAAGTTAGTCGGAAATCAACAAGCCTATCCACCAAGTTACTTCGGTTCCTCCTGTGTGGGCTCGATTCGAGACTGCCATCCCTTGCGAGTAGGTTATAGGCACCAGCGAAGGTTGGCCTAGGAAGCATAATTTTTTGTAAAACTTGTTTGGCCACCAATTGAACATTTAATTCTAAGACCTACAATCTACTAAAAACAAGATCCCACTGAGTTTGCGTTTGCTTTGACAGTAGAACTCTCTAGGAAGTTTCTGCTTGTATTTTGAATTCTGCTAAATCCTAAGAGAGTTAAAACTGTTTTGCTTAAAGAAATGGATTACTCTTACTCCTATCAGTTAGATTATCAAAGTCAATACTTCCCATCTTTTAATCAGGATCCCATGCCCAGAGCGTATCCATCCTTTGATGGGTACATTGATAATTCATGGGATCATTCTTATTCTTATCCTGGGAGTACTGCTTAATAACTCCCACTTTTGAGCAGAGCCTAGGAGCGGGATTTCCCAACCCTAAAATCCCTACTTCCATGCAAACACCCAACCATCCCACCCTTCATGATTTTCCATATCGAGGTTGGACCGATACCCCTAGGCAACCAGAGCCTGAAATTGACTATCCTCCCCAACCTGATAATAGTAGCCTCTCCTCTTTTATGATAGAAATGCAAAATAGCATAAGGAAATGATGGAATCAATGGGAGAGATGTTGAGAAATAGTCAACAGTTAAATGAAGAAATAAGACAACTTAGCTACACGCTTCCTAATAGTCCTGATCCCTACCCATACGACCATGATCATGAAAATAATTCTGAGGAACCTAATGACAATAGGGATCCAATTTTATGTAGCTATCACTTAGATTCTCCCAATGAGATACGGGCACTAGAGGACAACGATCATAGTGATTATCCACCTGAACTATATTGGAGTCAAAAGCAAGGGAAGATGGTACCTCTTGAGGACCTTGACCCCAATGACAGTATTCTCTTTACCCCTACCAAACCAGGTCAAGGTTGTATTGTTCCTATCACTTCCCCCATTGATTATTTGGTGGAATCTCATTCTACCCTTAGTGAGCCTACTCCTGACCCTCCACTTAGGGAATCAACACCTATCATTTAATATCCTGAGGATTTAAATGCACCCAATGAAGGTGACCCTAACGGAATGGAGGATGAATTAGATCAATTTTGATCTCAGGGATATGAAGAGTCTAATTCAGAAAATGATGATGCCCCAATAGAGGAACCTGGACTCAAAATATGGAGTGAATCACAAGGGAATTATTTATCATTTGAGGATTTACCTCCAAAGGATAGAAATCATATGATTAAATCTAGATTCCTCCCTTCTTTTGAGAATCATCCTCCATCAAAACAGGAGTTGCTATTAAAGGAGGAAAAACAAAATAATGAGAAGTCTATGGGAGACTCTTAGGGACTAAACACGTCAATTGAGAATTTATACCCCGAGAACAATAACAAATTAAATGATATAGGCTTGCTCCAAAATATTAAGACTGATCCTCCTTTAGAAATAATTGAGGATACTGATCCAACTCCTAATGAATCACATATACACCCTGACAAATATTTAAGTGAACCAAACGAATCTGGGGATGAGCTGAATGATAATGATTCTTACATTTTGACCCTGCCATCAAAGAGTTGTAATTTGGAGTCTACCCTTGATTCAAATATGACTCCGATCATTAATGCTAGGCAGGGTAACGTGAAGTTGTCTACAACTGTTAGGGAGTGTACACAATCTGAATCATTGTTGGAATTAGACCTAACACCAACTAAGCCCTCGTTGGACTTAATCATTACCTTCCAACACTACAAACAACCCTTGTACTCCCTAACCGATCCTTGGCTCAGATCTCTACTCATGTACATTATTTCTAGAGAACATATTAGGCCAGTACATCCTCGGGTAGAATGGCGAGTGTGGATTGATGCTTGTACTTTTACTCTCGCCATTCAAGGGTTTGAACTACTAATGTTTATATCTTTTAAAACCCATCCTGCTCTGGAGGATCCTTGTTATCCTCCACTTATTCCATTTCAGGAGGTCCCATTTCATATTCCGTTTATTATTCCTACACCTCCCAAGGTAGCCAACGAGGTTCTTCGCTTTCATATCTTCTCGCGAGCATTTAGTATTATGTTGCATCATCAGCTCGCCAACATCCGTGGTTACCTGTTTTCTAGGCCTGCACTGTTACGCATATTTTTAGGGCCTAACTTTGTCTGTTTGGAACCAAACTTATAGGCTACTTCTAAGTCTGGCTGCTGACAGAAAATGCAGTGCTTATTGGGAGGCAACCCAGCGGTCGGAATAACACTGTGTCAAGTGATGCTTTTCCTTTCTCCTCCTGTTTTAATTTTACAATGGGGACATTGTAGGATTTAGGCATGAGTGGGTGCATTTGTATTTTAGGAAGTATTCATGCATTTAGGTTAGCATAAAAAAAAAAATCCTCTTTTCTTGAGCTGATTGGGTTAGCCCTAGCAAAATACCTTTGTCATTGGAGGTTTTTCTTCTGGAATTATTTCTTAAGTTTAGAATCTAGTAAATTTATTTCACGTGCACATAGACTGGATAATGGATCCTTGAGGAAACCCAATAAGCATTTGTAGTCTACTGAACCCTTGGACAGCTCATAGGGAATCAGGCATACTATCTTCTAGTAGATCCACCTCATATTTGTGAGAAGAAAGTAGAGATTACTGGTGCGCTAAGTCTAGTGCAAGGACTCTTAAGTTTTGGATAATTAGATGATGATACTTCAGAGTTAGGTGTAGTTTTCACTCTCTGTTCCTATGTGCGTACTTTGTGTGAATTCCTAAGAGTCACCAAATAAGGCGGATACACAGAGATTGAGTCTTAATAAAGCTATGACTATAGTGGATGGTTACGACCGTCCTTCATAGAGTCCTCGGCTGAAGGAGGGTATTAGTGTCAAAGGTCAAAAATACGTCTGTCCTATCCATTCCTTCCCGGTGCCAAGAATAGGCACTTCCACCAAATAAGCCACACAATATCCTCTTGACCATCATCATCTCGAATAATGCCTCATAAATAAAAGTCTGTGTCGTATTATGTTGATTTATATTATATAAAAAAAAAAAGAGAAAAGAAAAGAAGAAGAAAAAGAAGAAACAGAAAAAGTAGAAATATTTATATTACCAAAAAAAGAAAAAAAAGGGGTCCATGTTATAATGTCTGAGGCAACAGAACACCTACCTTTTAGTATTTCTGATCGCCCAAATACTGGTTGAGGACTCTAACTTAGTTGTAGAATTATTAGGACTTTAATTGAAGTGTGGATGCCATGTGAGGCCACCAAATAGTGAGTACAATTTCTAAATTTGGCGAGATTTGTGATCTCAGAAAGAAAGAAAAGAGTGAGCGCCGAGGAACATCAAGAGAGCACTGTTGTTTGGCCTCTCTCAGAGTGGACTTGTCTAATAGTCTATTAATCTAGAGTCTGCAGTACTAAACTATAGGTAGCACCAAATGAGTGTGTGCCACCAAATACAAATAAATTCAACTCGATATCTCCTACCTAAGCCAAATGCCAGGGTCAAATTACAGATTATCTTCTACTTTATCCCTGAGGGAAGTAGTTGTCTATCCCGACAGCAATATTCACCAAGGATGAAGTACAAACTCCAAATGCGAATTGGTTTTTTAAATTGGATCTGTTACTTAGGCTATTATCACGTCACATTTGTCTGGATCTCTAAAATTATGAAATAAGAAAAGAAGAAATCTTCTTATTACTTCTATTATTTTTCATTTTTTACTAGGGACTAGCAAATCTTAGGCATGGAGGTATTTGATGAGTCCATTTTAATGGACTATTATTACGCCTAAGTTAACTTTAATCTTACCTTTTAGATTTGTTAATAACTAAATTAAGTTATAGAATGTTTGCTTGCATCATTATTTAAGTTTACATTTATTTTATAGCATTCTATAACTTAATATGTAATAATTTTATGTTTATGTTGCAAGAGTAATAAGGGAAAAAGAACAAGGAGGGGAGGGTAAATTCCCCTCTCTAAACAACCGGCCATCATTCTTCCCATCCTCTGGCCACCCTCAACAAGTGCAAACGGCCGCCGACTAAAATTAGGAGGGGATTTTGAAAATCCCGGGTAGCGCGGAGGAGAGGAGTTAAGAGGAGGAGGAGGAGCACAGGAGATCGGCATCTTCCCCCCTGCGGGGAACTGCTCCATCTTCTCCACCGTGGAGAGGGCGAACACTGTGCACCAAGCACCCATCTCCAGCGCCCCTGCCAGGCCGCGCCCGCAGGAGAATCCTCCCTTCCAGCGCCATCACCCCATCCTGCCCTTCAACGTGTGCTTACTCCTTCTCCACCTTGCGTGCCCGCAGGCACGCGCCCATCTCTAGCACACTAAGTTCTCCACTGCAGCACTTCCCCTCTCTACAGACCGCCCTAGCCACCAGCAGGCACCCGCCTCACCACCCGCGCCCACAAGCGCGTGCCCTTCTCCAGCGCCAGCAGTCGCTCTGCCTCACGCCCAACCCCTCCATAGGCGCTGCACACCTGCACCCTCACCAAGCGCCCTGTAGGCGCCCTTCTCCAGCACCCGCAGGCACTCGCTGCCACCTTGCGCGCTCCTGCATCGCCTGCCTTCACCCTCCGCAGGCGCTGCACGTCAGCACCTATCTCCTGCACCTTCCGCCTTCACCCACCAAGCCCACACCTCAACCTCTACCGCCTTCAGACGCACCACCCCTCCCGCGCCCTCACCAAGCAGCCGCTGCAAACGACCGCACCGCACCCCTCCTCCAGCGCCCTTCACTGCAGGTGCTGCTCCACAGGCGCGCCTCCTCCGACGTTCTTCTCCTCCGTCAGCCGGCCACCTCCGGCCATCTCCGTCGACGCCGCAACCTCCATCGGATCGGCCTCGTCTTCGCCAACCTCCCTACGTGTCAACAGCCCCGCCGGTGCTCTCTCTCTCTCGCGTGAGAAGGAGAGAGAGTGAAAGCTCTGTTTTCACTTCAATTAAAAATTACATCTAATGCCATTGCCACCAGAAATTCATTTTTGATTTATTATTATTTTATTATGGTAAAATTGCGAATGCACACTCATACTGTCTGATAATTGCACGTTATTGTTATTCACCTGTTTCAAGATTGGTTTGTGATTAACATGTGCACCAATTTTCTCTAGCATATGTCAATTGAAAATTACATAAAATCATCATATATTTATTGAAGATTTCAGTGAGGGAAAATTGCACATATACCCTTATATTTTTGAGTTATTGTGAATCTTCTTTCCATCGCATTTTATGTCGGATTTGACTAGGGATTTCGCACTTAACCGAAAGAATATGAAATAATCGAGAGTTTAGTGCAAAATTGCCTCCCTGTGGACATGACCCGCTCTTCTGTGAGTGGTTATTTTTATTGTTGATTAGTCGATTTTTCCACCACTTAAATACTACAATGCATAGCAGAAAATCGACTTGTCATGGCTCAAGACCTGAAAGAGATGAACAGGGTTAAGTGCCCCAGTCAGTACGTTCAAGAGCTTCTCCTTGATGACGTAAGTTCAACGACGGTGGTCCGAGGGCGTGTAGACATGTGTGGAGGGCTGACGGTGAGGTGGATGAGGGCGGACAGTGGGTGTGTTCGGTGGGAAGGTAGAGGGTGTTAAATCCCAGTTTTCTTTAAAGTTTTTGAAGAGTTAGTCATGGCGGAGGTTTTGGTGGTGTTGGCGGCAAGATTCGAGCGGTGTAGCAGCTGATTGGCATCTTCTGAGCATCACCGGAAGCGAAGAAGATGACAGCATTGAGGGAGAAGCGATGGTCTTGCGTGTGTTGCAAGAGTGGGAAAATAGTGTAAAGAGGGAAAGGGAGAGATAGAGAGACTTAGGGATGCAGTAGAGAGGCGGAGGGCTCCGATGTTGGTCGACCGGAGCCGTAGAAGGAAGTGAAGGCGGCGATGATGAATCAGATGGGGGAACTCCCTTTGACTGGGGAGGGTTTCAAGGAAGAAAGGAAGAACTTAGGCCGTCCAATTTGATGGTTGGACAGCCAGAGGAGGGGGATCCAGGGAGGTCACCGAAGCAAAGATGTTTGGTGGTCGGAGAGGGTAGATTAGGGTGATTTGCCTTGCCAAAACTTGCTGAAAAGCTTGACCATGTGATGGTGTTTCTTTTATAGGCCATAAGAAGCCCTTCCAAGCTCGGAAGGTTTTTGTGAAATAGCATACTCAAACCTTTGAAAGGTTCGCATGGTCTTTTGGGAAAGACTTAGAGCCCAAGGAATGGCTCAAATTGAAGGTAACTTCCCAAGGAATTCTCGTATCAATTTTGAGACAGATTGATTGAGAATCGAGCGAGAAATCCTCACTCAAAACTCGACGGTGAAGGTTTAACCTTCCAAAAATGGTGTGAGGACCTATTTGTGAAAATGATGACAAAGTTAGGGGCCTTTTTGCAAGAATTTTGAAAGTTAAGGGCATATGTGTTTGAGAAAAGAATTAGACAAAACCAAATTACAAACTAGGTCAAGATGATCTCATATTAGGCCCAAATTTTGGTACAAACCTAATTTGGACCTAAGGAATCCAATGGTGAAGTTGTATTTAGGTTTTGACCTCGTTTGTTTGGGTAATTTATGCAAAAACCTAAATTAAGGTAAATGTCAGTCTGAGACTCTATTTTGGATCAAGATGGGTTCTGATGGTCAAATTAAAGGTACCAAACCCTAGAGAATATTTTTATATAATTTTAGAGGGTTTAGGTGAATTTTATCCTGACCAGAACCTCAGTTAATTAAGCGGATCTATTTTTAGGATTTCAGAAGTCATTTAATTCTCAAAACACGTGAAAACCCTTTTATGTCTATTCTAACCCACTTGTTAGCCTTTTAGGACCATTTGACCCTTAATTAACCCCTGAGAAAACCCGTGGATATACTTCATTCATGATATGATGGTAAAATTGTAGTTTTAACCCTATTTTCTTATCTTTCTCTCAGAATAATTATGCAATGAATTACAGTCCTCTAGCAGTTATGTAGGAGCATTTAATGACTTAATTAGATCAAATTGAGCTAGTTATGGCTCATGATGGTGTTCCCATCAGTGAGCACCAAAAGCAAGCAATGCGTGTATGCGAGATCCGATACGTGATCGTATGCACAATCGTACGCACGCGATGCGATTCTTAAGACATTTGGATGCACTCTCTGCTATGCTATTTCGATTCAAGTGCGTGATTTGAGTACCTTCCTCACGCTTGATCAAGGTCTCGCCTCTACCGTTGCTGAAGCATCAGACGATTGGCACCCGTCCTCGCGTGGACAGCTATGTTCTGCCTTAGCACCAACGTAGTGCATGTAGCAGCGGGTAACAACAGGCATGCAGCAATCCTCTAACATAGTAGCGCACAAATTGTGCCCGTGAAAAGCGGCAACCAACGCATTTCAGTGCAAGCCAACGCACATAAATGCTTCTTTTGGCCAGCCCATGCCTCTTACCACACCTATTTAAACCCCTAAACACCCCTCCTTACCAATGATCTCTTCCTCTTCTTCCCACACCTCCTTTTAAGCTATAAGGAGCTAGTCCTAAGCTCGAGATGCTCCTCTAGAGTAGAAAAGTAAAAATATTTTCCTGCTTCTCATCCCTCTTCTTAGATCATCCTGTGGTTGTTTTCTCACCTCATTCGGGAAGTAGATCCTCGCTGCGATGCCGTCTTGCCCTATCCTCCATCCTCTAATTTCTTTCTTCTTCATCTAACCTCTCACCACCTTCATCCAGGAGCCGTCAAAGTGAGTTGTCCTCCAAGCAACTGTCGAGGGGGATTCTTCTCACCTCTCTCTATTTTTTATTCTCTTTCTAGTGTAGTTTTAATTTCTTTCTTGTAGCAAACTCTGGTTAGATATATATTGATATTTTCTCTCTCTCCCTATCCCTCTTTCTTTCTCTTATTTTGCAAGTAGATTAGCTATATATCATCGACTTGATTTCTTTCCTTCTAAAAATACCAAAAAAATAGAGAAACATAAAAACACCAAAAATAAATAAAATCAAACATGGATTTCATAAACCAAACATTTGCCCCCCTAGTGTTCAACCCAAGGCTCACTTTGAGTTTCAGTTATAAATTTTATTTGATAGTGAGATTTCGACATATACTATGATTCATATCTTCCACGCTCGATTTCTCACCCATCATTTTGGCACCGTTACCGGGGAGGCAACGCTCTTTGGTTTTTGCCACGTTTTTTGCCTTACCTAACTTTTATCCCACTTTTTCTCCGATCTTGCTGTGATTGCAAGTACTCTTCCGAGGTAGGCCAGAGCAGTTAGATTAGAGAAAAGTGCCGATGAAGGTTCTGTAAGTGTATCCTCACCACCCACCCATTAGATTTCCATCACCTAATAACTCAAACGCAAATCAACCTAGGTGCTTTTATAAACCCTAGGATATATCTGATTGTTTGATTTCCACTTCATCACACCTCACCCCTCACTTATATAAAAAAAAACTCTTCTCTTTTTGTGGGATCATATTAAAAGTGACACACTTAACACCCACAATCTCTCAACTTAAGGTGCAACTTTTCTGATTTAATTACTTAACTGGGATTTTGACCTGTGGACCCAGTACACTCAAAGTTAACACACAGATAAGTGATTAGATATTTGAATAGGTTAAAAATTTTGGTGTGCCTTAATTAAGTGGTGCAACAGGCCAATCGATTGATTTGTTTAGGTCACATTACCTAAGATAAAAAGTTAATTCATTCAGTAGCTTGCTCTCTAGGGTGAATTTTTAGGGCTAAACCAAGTACTTCACATTATTTTTTATTTTAAAGGAGTATATCTACACCCATGTTTTCAAAACTTGGAATGTTTCACTAAACCTTGATTTAATATACCTAAAGATTTAACCCTAAAAGATGGAGTACTATACAATCTTTAGAAGCTCAGCCAACACCCTACACTAAAGAATTGAAGCCTCTGATTAAAATGATTGATGATATTAATAGTTCTTTATTGGATTGGTTCCAAGATGTTGAGGATAAGGGCCCAGGTGAGTTTTTACTTGGGAAGTTGTCAAGATTGAGGATGAAATTTGTAGTTGTTCTAGTCCAATCTTGAGATGATTCTCAGGATGAACCCCCTTTAGGAGAGCCAATGTCAGAACCCACTCAGGTACCTGTCAGAGGGGTCAATTTTTACGAGACTAGGGATGACCAGGTTGGTCTAGAGCAACCGATTGAGGATGATGTGATTTTATCACCTGAGATCCCCAAGATAGGGTGTGAGGAAAAATATGTTTCCATGAACCAGGGAATGATAGATGATCTTAAGATATATACAAATGAGGGTAAAGAATTCTTTGGTTCTAATGGTGAGGAATCTCTTAGTGAAGTCTCAATTGAAGTTAAGGAAATTGATTTTAGTGAGACAAGCGGGCCTGAGGAATATGATGAATCATTTGATAGCTTGATAATTGAAGATTTTGATCCTACTAGGGCTAACATGGAGGATTCTAATCTTGAGTTATTGGATGATTCAATCAATAGCCCCAATTCCCAAACACACCCCATTGAGCATAATCATGGCTTTATTCTTGAGGTCACTAGACCCAAGTCAATTCTGATTCAGCCACAATTGTTTGACTTAGATATTTTAGATGGGGTGTACAACAATCTGGAGGTCCCGAAAACCCTGATTTTGGAGGGTAGAAATTTGGAAATGAAAATCTAGGAGGCTGATTTTGAGGGAAATACAATTTTGGATCTAAGGGTTTCTATTGACCTGAAACCACCAACCTTTTACAAGGACCCTTATGATATTTTTGATTTTCAAGATGTGCAACCCAAATGTAAAATAAATGATTATCTCTTTGATCTGAATTCTAAGAGGGCAAATACGTCTATTGATCCAGACTTCCTATTTCTGACATTTTGGATTTGGGTTGCATTCTCATAAACCGCGAACCCAACCCCACAAGTTGAAATATCTTCAATTCTGGATTTTTATTATTTATAACCTTAGAACCACTCGACCCTGGGGCATGAGTTTGCACCATAATCTTGTCCACATCTGTGGACACCTACTGGCGGGTCCTAAGATCAATCTTCTTATTTTGATCCTGATCCACACTTGTGAATTCTTAATTTCTTTCTTATTTGTATATTATACCTAACTGAAGGCACTAAATTTAGTACTTGTGCATATTCTCTGCGGAGCTGACCGGATCTATCACGAAATTCAGGTGATATTCTGTTTATTCCGCCCTTTTCATGTCTTTATTTTTACAATGAGGACAATGCATCCATTATGCATGGGGGGTGGATACTTAATCTTGAAAATACTTTGTTACCCCCATAGAATTTTTTTATTTTCTTAAAAAAAAGAAAAAAAATTAAAATTCAAAAAGACAAAAAAAGGTTAAAATTAGGAGTTGTTAACTTTAGGAAATGATACGATAAGACCTGAACACTTAGACTCTTCAGGCCTTTGAGCTTAATTAGCCCAGGTGTCAACTAAAATGTGGACCTATTTCTCGAGTCCTCGCCACATTAATTTTACTTTAAATTGGCTAATAAATTACAGTGATAAGTATTCGACTTATCAACCTGCCCTCCGATTTAAGGGGACTTCAAGTCTAAAGCAACTACACACTATATGCACTGACTCACTTTTCGACGGTTTTAACAAAAATTAAGTAGCTAATGAACTTTCTAGGGTGGTATGGCTGGCAAGTTATCGTGGATAATAACCCATTGGCCGGTTGTCTAGAGCCCAACTACATGACCATTCTCTATCTACTTCCTTTAAATAAATCTTAGATCAAGGAAGCCACCTACTTAGAAAAAGAAAAAATAATATTCAAAAGGAAAAGAAAGAAAACATAGAAAAAGGAGAAATAAATAAAATAAATCACACATCACCACATGGTTTGGCTGGCAAGTTGTTGTGGGTAATAGCCCATTGCCCGATTGTCCAGAACCCAGCCCACAAAAATGCATAAATAATTCCCAAACACTTAGGAAAGAAGCGAGGAAGTAAAATAAATCAAGGAGATATACATTGGGTTTGCCTTGTGTTGACCCCATAAATAATAATAATAATAAAGTAGGGAGAAAGCTACCAATTGGAAAGATAAACCTTTAGGTAGAAATTTTTAGGTCACCTAGGGTCGTAGAAACCTGAAGTCCATTTTATTTGCCACCTAGTGAGTTTGTCACTTTTTCACATTAAGATGCTTAGAACTTAAAGTTCTTTTCTAGTCTTGGGTGGGTTGGGTAGCCATAGAAAGCTACCCCGAAACTCTGAACTAAAAAATCAAAAAGAATTAGAAAAGATGAAAAAGAAGAAAAATGGATTTGCTTTTGTACGGAATAAGGCGAGGACTTGGGCGGTTAGCATTTTGGTAGACACTCGGGTACTGTTGAGTCTCTGAAGTTCAGGTCCCTAGTTGAAATTCCTTTTTGTTGACAAACAACCTTTACTTAACTAATAGGATCTTGATCTATACATAGCATTTAGTTTAATTTTACTAGGGACTAGCAAAAGATAGGAATGAAGATATGATAAATATGCATTTATTCAAGATAAAATGTCTATTTATGTAAGTTCCTAAGCTTAACATTGCATTTGACATTATGAATATTGCATAACATTTGTCATATTGCATTTAGGATGACTTGTGTAAATTGTATAATAATTTTTGTATTATTATGGCTAGGAGACAAGGAGATGTATTTTGGGGTTCCAGATGAAGAATCCAGTCGTACGTATGAATTCAAATCGATCATCGCAGCCTAACGGTTCAAAAATCAATCCAATTGGATATCCGTAGCACCCTCCATGAGCGTTTGAAGATGAAAGATTTAGATGATACCATGTGGCATCATCTGAACTGCCCAAGCACAATAGTAGGCACCCCATCATCCACATCCTCACTTCTCAGTTGTTGGATCATGATCCAATAGTTTAGATTCACCTTCCATCGCCCCTTCACATTCTGAAGAAGGCCGCATCGAATCCTAGCCATTGGATCATCATCCAACAGCTAGGAAGCCTCCATGCCCCTAGCAGCTGAAACATCCACACGACAAAGGAGCCTTGGTGCAATGGTCATGAGCACATCTCTTAAAGGAGGGATGCAGGTTCGAATCCGGCAAGCCCCCCCAATTTCTCTGCATGGAGGTCACGCTTAATTGAACCATCGATGAGTGATTAGACGGTAAGGAAACCTGATACGTGGCACACCAGAAGTATGCGATGCGTGCACACGAGACTGATGCACGATCGTACGTGTGATCGTACGCGCAAAGCTATTCTTAAGACGTCTGGACACGATCACTACCATCTGATTTCTATCTGAGCGTGCGATTCGAGCACCTTCCTCGCACGCAATTAAGGGCTCGCCTCTATCGTTGATGAAGCATCAGACGATTGGCATTCATCCTCGTGTGGACAACTGCATTCTTCCTCAACACCAGTGCAGCGTGAGTAGTAGCGGGCGACAATGGGTATGCAGCAATCCTCCAGCGTGGCAACGCATGAATTGCGTGCGTGAAAAGCAGTAGCCAACGCATGCTAGTGTGTGCCAACGTGAGCCAACGTGCATAAATGCCTCTTTCAGCCAGCCCACACCTCTTACCACACCTATTTAAACCCCTACACACCTTGCCTTACCAATGATCTCTTCCTCTTCTTCCCACACCTCCTCCTAAGCTCTAAGGAGCTAGTCCCAAGCTCGGGATGCTCCTTTGGAGTAGAAAAGTAAAAATATTTTCCCACTTCTCACCCCCCTTCGTGCAGCATCCTGTAGTCGTCTTCTCACCCTGTTTGAGAAGCAGATCTACGTCGCGATGCCATCCTACCCTACCCTCCATCCTCTAGTTTCGTTATTCTTCATCCAACCTCTCACCACCTTCATTTAGGAGTCATCAAAGCGAGTCGACCTCCAAGCACCCATCGAGGGGGATTCTTCTCACCTCTCTCTATCTTTTATTCACTTTCTAGTGTAGTTTTAATTTCTTGCTTGTAGCAAACTCTGGTTAGATATATATTGATATTTTCTCTTTCTCTCTCTCTCTCTCTTATTTTGCAAGTAGCTTTGCTAGATATCATCGACCTGATTTCTTGCCTTATAAAAATACCAAAAAAATAGAGAAACATAAAAACACCAAAAACAAATAAAATCAAACACAGATCTCTTAAACCAAACATTCACCTCCCCGAGTTTAACCTGGGGCTTACTTCAAGTTTTGGTTATAAATTTTATTTGATAGCGAGATTTCGATATATACTAGGACGCGTATTTTCCATGCTTGTTTTCTTGCCCATCAACGGGGAAATCCATTACCCTAATGGAGCAGTCTGTTGGAACCTAGTTTCACCTCTTTTTTATGTTTTGGTGTTAACAAAATAGTTTTAAATCTAATGAGTTTTTGAAGTGATATTTACAAGGATAACCATAGGTTTATAGGAAGTTTGGATGATGAAAAGGAAGAAGATTAAAGTGGATGAAGACTTTTTTTGTTGTTTATTGATTGTAACTTAGAAGTTTGTATGCCTCCTAAATAAAAAAAATTGATATAGGAAGTAAAATCAAATTAGAGATAATTAGCTATCAAACTCACATACAATCACTCATTTGAAAAATTAAAAATGTTTCTTTGTCATATTAAAAGATTAATTGAGTTTGAAAAGCACTAAAATTGATCTAAGTTGTTAATTCAAGGTACTTGTAGCAAGTACCGGTACTGTTCTTCAGTACTGGTATTTGCAGGGTATAGGTTTGAGCCTCTGTCTCAAACTGTGAACAAGTACCGGTACTCATCATCAGTACCTGTATTAGGTGCTTATAGTTTGTGGAGTTTGTTCATGCTTGGAACTTACAAGTGCCGGTACCTATGATGAGTACCAATACCTGGTGACTTGCTATTCAACTGGAAGCATTGAGTATCGGCACCTATGATGAGTACCGATACCTAGGCTCTTTTGTGTTGGCTGCTAAAGAACTGAGCAACTAATACCGTTACTACAACTTTAGTACCGGTACCAACTATACGTTGTGCTAGATTTGAACGGCTATTTTATGGTTAATCTTAGTTATAACACCCTTAATACACTCTAATGGCTAGGGAGCGTAGTAGGGTTGTTTGATGGTTTATAAAAAGACCCTTTTAGGTACACCACCCTTGCTTCCAAATCTCATTTTTCTCTATTTTTGTAAGGAGCTTTACTTGTTGCCTAGTGCTTCATAGAATTTCTCTGATTTTGCAACAAGTGTTTTGGTGTAAAATTTAGTTCTCTACAATTTTCTTCACGCACCGATTTTCACACTAGTTTTTATTATAACATTGTTTAATATATTCTTCTTGGAGACTTAGGATTCTAGTTGTAAGTTTTTAAATTTCTTGCTTACACCTGTAATATTTTTGTTCTTGTAACCCATTAATTGCCTCCTTATTTAGTAAATTGATTCCCTCCAAGTTGAGGGAATCTGGTTAAAAATCTTAAGTCGAGAGACTTAGGTAGTGGAGTACCCAAGTGAAAGGAACCACTATAAATTTGGTGTTCATATTTATGGCTTGACTTATTTGCATATTATTTTTTTTTATGACATTATTCATCCCCCCTTCTAGTGTGCTTGTGTTCTTAAGATCCTACAGGTGGTATTAGAGCGGGTTGCGAGAAGACGTAATAGCTCAACTCGTGATGGCATCATCATCAACCAAGCACACCGAAGGCTAGTCATCCATATGTGCTCCCTACTTTGATGGGACGGACTATGGATACTGGAAAAAGCATATGAAAGTATTCCTCAAGTCCATGGATGAGGATGCTTGGATGCTCATTCAAATGAGGTATTCACATCTGGAGCCACAAGGAGTAGCATGGATTGCGGATCAAAAGAAGATGATTGTTAGCAATTCAAAGGCCATGAATGCACTTTATTGTGCATTATCCAAGGAGGAGTTCAACCGTATCTTGGCTTATGAGTCCATATACAAGATATGGAACATGCTTCAAGTCACATACGAAGGAACAACTAAGGTAAAAGAAACTCGCATCTTTATTCTAACAGAAAATTATGAGTGTTTCAGGATGGAGAAAGGAGAGACAATCAAAGATATGTACACAAGGTTTGGGGAAATTATCAATCCCATGAAAAACCTTGGAGTGAAGTTCACGGAAGAGCATCTTGTAAGAAAGATCTTGAGATCTTGTACAAGTGATTAGTCTCCGAAATCCACAATGATTTAAGAGTCAAAGAATCTTTCAATTCTTCCTCTTGACAATCTGATTGCAAGCCTCATGTCCTACAAGGTTCAACTGGAGGACATGAAGAAAAATGAGGAGAAACCTATAAGCAAGAAGAAGGAGCTTGCTTTCAAAGCTTAAGGGAAGTGATGACTCTACAAATAATAGCGTTAATTACATCAATTAGAGTCAACTTCAAGGACATATGTGCATAAATATCGTAATATAGTGGGTTTGGGAGCATTGCTTACAATTAATGTTAATGATATGAGTATAAGTACATGTTAAAACAGGTCTCAGATGAGCAATCGAACCATACGAATGGATCCGAATCGACGAACAAAGTTCGTTGAGAGTCCAACGAACTCAAAATCACCTCAATTTGACCTCCGTAGCTCCCACAATGAGTCAAAGAAGTTCTGGCCGTTGATCTGATGATCAACGACCCAAAATTGACCACATGTCACTCATCTATGCCTCCCCCACGCTCCTCACACCCGCTGAAGGCCTCTCCAACTTCATCCAACGGTGAGCACCGCACCATGTCTCGCCTCAGCCTCGACTGTGCGATCGCCATCCAACGATCTCCATTGCTGAGTAGAAATTCCATCCATGCGACACAAACTCAAGGGTAGCGCAGCGGTTCCACGTAGCACGTACACCATGGGGGCACAGGTTCAAAACCTGCCGCACTTCCAAATCTTTGCAATCGTGCGCTTCAATCGATTAAAGTCGTTTGATCACAATCAGACAAAGCGGATAGAGGCTATGTAGAGCATCTGGATGCGTGCAATACTTGCATGTGCGATCTGATGTGTAGTCGCACGTGCGATCATACAAGCGGCGATGGGTGCGATCCTGAGTGCATGGTGAGACACGATCTCAGCTGTCGATCCTTGATCCAATTGCGGGCAATGCGAGCACATGGATCGCGTGTGAAGGCACTATTCGGGCATGCCCTTAATAGAAATCGCATGAGTTGACCTATAGTGACGCTTGTAGCTGGCCTACAACAATGTCCTAGCTGTCGCTAATAGTGCGATACCTATTTTGGCCACCTCTCTTCCACTATAAAGAGGACTACACCCCTCCATTCAAGGGCATCTTTTATCTATCTTTTACCAAGCAAATCTCCCACTCCATAGAACTTACAAGGAAGGTTCCAGAGTTGCCAAGCTGCCGACGGAGCATCCTCCACCACCATGGCTATCTTAATGATCCCTTTGTTGCATTTATTTTCTAGTTTTCCTTAGCTTAATGTTCACATTTCTTTAAGCATTCATTTAGCATTAGTGTTGGTAGTTGTAACACGATTTTTCCTATCATTGTTGTCTCGTTCGATTCATGACATTCTATGATTTTCATGTGTCCTTGTTCTATCTTATTTTTTTGCGTGTAGATTAGCAATCACCGTTATCATTAATTTCTAACCCTTATCTCTCTCTCTTTCTTTCTCTCTTTTCACAAGCAAACCAATTGACATACTTTGTGACATTAAACCAATTAACTGATCTGATTCCTTGCCTCCCAGAGATTGACATTCAGACTCGCTGTTCAATTGTCTCATTAAAATTGACGTCTTATTTGTATGCTACAACGAATAAACTAACCTAACGCATTTCACGACGTCAGGAAGATACAGACTTCAACGACTCCAACTCATATGAATAAGAAGAGCTTGCTCTTCTAACAAGGAGATTTCGACGATTCATTTGAAAGAAAGGTAAAAGAGTGAATAAGTTTTCAAATGACATAGTTTGTTTTGAATGTAAGAAAAAGGGACATGTATGAAAGGATTGCCCGTTGATCAAGAAGAAAAAAGAAAAGAAGAAAGAAAAAGAAATTGATCAAAAGAAGATCTCAAGAAAGGCATATAAGGTGACTTGGGACGACAACGATTCCAACACGGAATCCTCTTCTTAAGAATCCGAGGAAAACGAAGTCACCCATCTTTGTTTCATGGCAATTGACGATAGCTCAAACAATGAGGTAGAATCTGAAATTTGTTTTAAGGAATTGTTACAAGCATATGAAGAGTTATATCATAAGGCTAAGTTATTTAAAAAGGAAAATAAAGTTTTGTATAGTAACTATAAAACTTTGGAAATAGAAAAATCATGTTTAGAAATAGAGTTAGATATGGCAAAAGATACAACTCTCAATTGCATGCAAAAATAATAGAGTTAGAAGATATCTATGAGCATTTTGAGGGGACTTTAAATAATCTAAAAATAATTGCTAAGATGAATATTGAGTTTTATGATGCTTTGAAAGCCAAATTTCAAAGTAAAAAGAACACACAAAATAAATCACATGCACCTAGGCATGCATGGATTTATCAAAAGGCCAAAAAATCCAAGAATCATAGATCTAACACAAAAAAGGTTTATAAATCTCAAGATTTGAAAGGAACTAACATCCAAGGACTTGAAAGAAAATGAGTACCTAAATCAGATTTGGCCATGAAAGACAAGTGGATCCTAGATAGTGGGTGTTCCAAGCACATGACAGGACACTCCGACCTATTTATAGAGTGCACGAGAATTCAAGATGGAGGACACGACAAGTTAAGCGACAACAAATGTTGTTGCATTATTGGTGAAGGTACAATAGGTAATTCAACTAAGCAGGTACATAAAGTACTTTTAGTAGAAAATTTAAAACATAACCTACTTAGCGTTAGTCAAATTTGTGATAATGGTTGTGATGTATTGTTTACAAAAACTAGATTTAAAATATTAAAAGAAGGATCTAATACTATTTTAATTGAAGGTTTTAGATATGAAAATATCTATGCTCTTTACTTTTCACAAGAGAAATCTGTGAAATGTTTACTTGCCACTCACGTTGAAGTGGATTTATGACACCGTAGGCTATGTCACATAAATCACAAACACCTAAACAAACTAGCCAAAAATGAGTTCATAAGGGGCCTACCCAACCTAACTTATAAAAGTGATGCATTGTGCAGATCTTGTGAACTCGAAAAAATGCACAAGGCTTCTTTTAAATCAAAAGGCTTAGTTTCAACCATACATCCTTTAGAATTGTTACACCTTGATCTATTTGCATCAATGCGATTTGAGAGCCTAAATGGATCAAAATTTTGCCTAGTTATTATTGATGACTTTTCAAGGTTCACTTGAGTCATCTTCTTGAAACATAAGGATGACTCATTTGACTCCTTCCTAAGTCTTACTCGAAAACATCCAAAGGAAAAACCATCTTCCATTCTTACACTTAGGACTGATCATGGGGGTGAATTTGAAAATGAAAAGTTTTCAAGTTTTTGTGCCAACTCTAGAATATCCAATGAATTTTCATTCTCTTAGGCATCATCTCAAAATGGTGTTATAGAGTGCAAGAATTGTACTCTACAAGAATGCGACCGAACTTTGCTCTTGGAGTTTGGACTTCAAAAGTATTTCTAGGCTAAAGTCGTTAACACAGCCTGCTATGTTCTTAATCGAACTCTTTTAAGGCCTATTGTCAAGAAGACTCCATATGAACTATATTATGAGAAGTCTCCTGAGATTTCATATTTTAGGGTGTTTGGAAGTCAGTATTATTTGTTAAACACCCAAGATCAACTTGATAAGTTTGATGCTAGAGGTGATGAAGGCATCTTTATAGGCTATTCAACTAGAAGCAAAGCTTATCGAGTTTTTAACAAAAGGACTTTTGTCTAAAAGAATCCCTACATGTTTCATTTGATGAAACAAAATTAGGAGAACTTGAACCAAATCAACTAGAGTTTGATGATGAGGATACCCCCTTCATCGATGTATAAAAAATGGAAGATACACAAAATGTAGATGATCTTCCAAAAGAATTGGTACACCACAAGGATCACCCTCAAGATCAAATTATTAGTGATATTGAACAAGGTGTAAAAACCTGGTCTCAATTAAGGGTTGACTTTGTCCCTAATGCCTTTGTTTCTCAACTTGAACCCAAGAAAGTTGATGAGGCATTAAAGGATGTGTCTTGGGTTGTAGCCCTGCAGGAGGAGCTACTCCAATTTATAAGGAACAATGTATGGGACTTGGTACCCACTCTTGAGGGTAATTCCAATATTGGAACCAAGTGGGTGTTCCAAAATAAATTGGATGAGTCTGGTGCAATAATTAGGAATAAGGCAAGACTTGTAACTCAAGGCTATAACCAATAGGAGGGAATTGACTTTCATGAAACATTTGCTCCTATTGCCCACTTGGAGTCCATTTGGATGCTACTTGCCTTTGCAAGTGCAAAGTTCTCTAAGTTATTTCAAATGGATGTCAAGAGCGCTTTCCTTAATGGCTATATTAAGGAAGAAGTTTATGTTCATCAGCCTCCTGGGTTCGAGCAGCTAGCACACCCAGAGCATGTATTCAAGCTCAATAAGGTGTTATATGGACTTAAACAAGCTTCTAGGGCCTGGTATGATCGACTTAGGTCCTTCCTTCTCCAACATGGATATCGGATTAGAGTTGTTGATTCAACTCTTTTTGTAAAGGAAGAAGGAAATGACATCCTATTGGTCCAAATATACATCGACGATATCATATTTGGATCAACCAAGGAGTTCCTGTGTCATAATTTTTGTGAGACTATGAAGACTGAGTTCGAAATGAGTATGATTGGTGAACTCAAGTTCTTTTTAGGCCTCTAGATCAAACAATTGGACACAGGTATCTACATTAGTCAAACAAAGTATGTTCTTAAAATTCTCAAGAAGTTTGACTTTGAAAATGTAAAAGGACAACAGACTCCAATTGCTCCATCTACTTCTCTTGGTGAAAACTTATCTAGCAAAAAGGTAGATGAAAAGAAATACTGGGGTATGATAGGTTCACTACTATACCATATAGCCTCTAGACTTGATATTCTTTTTGCTACATAGTTATGTTAGAGATTCCAGTCCGAACCCGAGGAATCTCATTGAAACGTAGCGAAAAGAATATTTATATACCTAAAGAGCACAGGAGGTCTTGGTCTCTTTTATCCTAAAGTACATACCTGAGACTTATTGTTCTATAGTGATGTAGATTATGCAAGGAGTCGGACAAACCGAAAGAGCACTAGCAGCATTTATCATTTTATTAGAGAATCTCTGGCATCATGGTTCTCTAAGAAACAGACATGTGTTTCACTTTCTACGATCGAAGCAGAATATATTGCTACTTCACTTGCTTGCTCTCAGGTCATTTGGATGAGACAAACTTTTTCCAATTTTGTATTAATTTTTACGCAATCTAAAATTTTATGTGATAGTATAAGTGCAATCAATTTATCCAAAAATCCAGTACATCATTCACTTACCAAGCACATAGATGTTAGGTATCATTTTCTTAGAGTAAATGTGTTTCAAGGTGCCATTCACTTAGAATTTATAGATACCTAAAACCAATTGGCAGACATTTTTACAAAATCTCTTGTAGTAGAGAGATTCAGCTTCAGTAGAACAAAATTGGGGCTTTATACAATTAAAGAAATTCAAAATTAAATCATTGATTATCTTATAACTTGTTTGTAATTATAAAAAACCTTGTAGGCTTAACTGCAATTTAGCTACTTTCGCTAATAAGGGGTATATTGTAATATTTCCATATTTCTAAAAATTTCAGGGTGTTGTTTATAATTGCCAACAATCATAGGTCTTAATCAACCTAAATAATGTTAGAAACCTAACTTAATTCATAAATATTGCATTCATATCATGCATATCATGCATTGTATCATGTTATGTAGAATAAGATGAGATTATCATGCCATTTAATGTTTTTGTTGCTATTTGTAGGTAATAAAGTGATTCAGGATGTAAGATAGAGTAGAATAAGGCAATAAAGAGAGAAGAAGACTAATCCAGACAGGAGTGAGGAGGATAGCCCTATCCCTATCCTTAAAAATTGTAGGATAGCCTTCCTAAACCTAAAACAACTTTCACTATAACATCTTGGCCTTGGAACCTAAAACATGTGTTATACGGTGAGATAGGAGTTTTAAAATCATTTTGTTGTAGCAAGTCGAAATCGCTCGAAAACACTTAAATTTGTAACTCGAATTTCAAAAAGAGTATCTATGGTCAAACACAGGGAGCAATTAATGACAATTCAATTTCAAAGATAACAATTATAAGCACAAATGTGACCAACTATAACCAAAATTCCATTAAAAAATGATATATTTATGAGAGTCAATATCAGAGTGCAAAAAGAATGAGGTAAAATACTTATTTAAATCACCAATTAACCCCTGAAATTAAGCTCACAATAATCTCAAATAAATGAATAGTAAACTCAATCAGATACTCCACTTAAGTAACCAATATAGCTATAGCAGCACAGAACCAGCAGAATCAGACGATAGCGTCAAGCCTCAAATGCCTTAATAGAGGTGTTGCTACAATGCCTCTTCACTTTTCTTCTTCTTTCTCGCACAAGGGCTCACTCAACTTATTCAGCGACTAAGTGTTGCATAGGGCAAGTACTCAGAGAGCAAACCCTGCCCCTCCTTCCCCCGCTCTCTCACAAGTCCTCTTCTCTCTTACAAACCCAGCATAGTCGGATCCAGATACTCAGGTAAATGGGTCTCGAACAGTGTCCAGGGTCATCGGCGTGGGTGGTGATCAAGGAGTGGCATAGGCGAGCTATCAAGTGAGATGGGTAGTGAGGGACTCCACCCCTCATGACTGGGCGAGAGGTGTATGGAAGGATTCCTCTTATGCTATGTTGTGAGCTCCCAATGCCACAATGTGGGACTAATTTTGCTGCAGTCCTCCGCAAATTGCAGAAGCTTTTGAAGTTCCTGATTGCAGTCGAAAAAGAGGGAAACTCCTTCAATTGACGACCTGATTGCTTTCCTGGGTAAAGTCTGCGCATCCTGGAGTTGAGACCTAGAGCTACCATGGCTAGAACACCACGAATGAAGCTGGAGATGACGATGCGGTGGTGGGGCTTCGATGAAGTACCTAAAAAGGAGAATACAGCCTTTCAGCCATGTCAAAATAGCTCAGAGGGATTGCTGGAGCACGGCGAGTGCAGTGGTGGTTGTGGCATGGAGGTAGGTGAGAGTAGAGGTCTGGCAACCTCAAAATAGTGGTGCGGAGGGGTGTGAGTCGGGTGGAATGATTGGCACAGCAATCCCCTCAATTTGTTGAGGGGTTTTGCTTGCGTGGACTCGGTGAAGCTTTTGGGACCGGTGGCAGGCGATTTGGTGGTGCGTAGCAATGGGAATGCCTCGTCGGAGGTATGCCGAAGAGGTGGAAGATCGAGTTGGAGCGGGCACGAAGGTGGTCGAAGCGAAGGTTTGAAGTCGTTGTGATGATGAGTGGATGCTAAGGAGTTGATTGAAGTAGCTATTGGACGAAGGAAGATGGAGGAAGCGCTAGCTCTAATTGGCCGGCACTGGACACGAAGAAAGCTTTGGGAGAGGGAATAGTGACGAGGAAGGGACATGAGAGCTCCTCGCAGGTATGGCGAGGTGAAAAATGCGATGAGGAAGAAGAACCGACCGCCTATTGTATGTGGCGGCCAACGAAGAAGTTGAAGGAAGGTGGTCGTCGGAGCAAGCTCAGAGCGGGCTTGGAGAGGGAGAAAAGAACAGTTTGGTAGCCCAAAAAACTTTCTCAGGAGGTAAGGCAAGCAAGGAGGGTCTTATATAGGCCATCGAGCGAGCTTCCAAGCTTGGAAATAAGCTTGAAAGCTCAAGAAATCAGGGATTAGGAATTGCGGTTTCAAGGAGTTCGCACGAGCTCCACGAGGAGATTTGGAGTCCAAATTGAGGTCGAGATCGTTAAGGATTCCCTCGAGACCATCCCCTCCAAATTTAGAAGGGATTGGTCAATCAATCAAGGCAGAATCTGAGATTGAAGCTCTGATCTAATGGGTTCACACTTCCATGGCGACAGGGACCCAACTACGAAGAAGGAGAAGAACATAGGGGGTGTTTGCAATAATTTCGAAAGTTGAGGGGCTATTTGAAGGGAAAAGAGTCAAAATTGGATTAAAATGCAAACTAGGTTAGGATGATCTTTGATTGGGCCAAAATTTTGGTACAAACCTAATTTGAACTCAAGAAATCTGATGGTGAAGTCAGATTTTGGTTTTGACTAAGTTTGACTGGGTAATTTGCGTAGAAGCCTAAATTAGGGCAACTTTCCGTCTGAGATACTATTCCAGGTCAAAATGGGTTCCAAATGTCAAATCAAAGGTACCAAACCTGATAGAATATTTTTCTATGATTTTTAGAAGGCTTAAGTGAATTTTATCTTGATTAGAACCTCAGTTAATTAAGCGAGTTTGAAATTAAGGTTTCGGATGTCCATTAATTATCGAAATGCGTGAAAATTCGTTTCTGTCTACATGGACCCTGCTATTAGACATTAATGACCATTTGACCTTTAATTAACCCATGGAATTCCCCATGGTTATTCTGTACTTATGAGATATAGTTAAAATTGCATAAATAACCCTATGTTCTTCTCTTTTTCTTAAAATAGAATAGTATGCACATAGGACCCTCTGATGGTTATGTAGGAGCATTTATCAACTTTATCAGACCAAATTGGGCTAGTTAGGGCTCATGATGTGTTCCCATCATACCCCCATGCCTAGCTTTTGCTAGTCCCTTAGCAAAAATTCTTTGGATCAAACTAGTTATCTAGGTCGGATGTAACCGTCAGGATGCCCTACTAAGCCGCATCTCTAGGAATCAAATCTAAATACCAATAGTAGGCCTAGAGGTACTCAAGTACCAGCCTAGATCCAGACCTGACCAGCTTTAGTCCCAGTTTACCGTGAAGGTTTGTAAGGCCCGCAAAAACAATCCAAAGATTCGTTGGACCCAGCAGTTAAAACACCCATTCTTATAATAAGGTTAGTCCAGGTTCAGTTTGCCAGTGTATTTTTTTGTAAGAGAGAGGTAGAAGAAGATTTTCATTTTTTGAGAGTTTTCTCTCTCTCTATTTTCTTTCTTTTCATTATTTTTCCTTAGATCCAACCTCGTATTAGCCCTAAACACGATATGTATCGGATTCCTTATCCCCATCATCAATCCTCGCAGGGTCCCTGGCAATCGATGCTTTGGGATAGCACCGCCCATGGCAACCCCCAGAACCCTGGCTTTCGAAACTTCGAGATAGTGCCGCCAATGGCGTTCTGTAGCTAAATCCAGACCCTGAAGATCAACATTTCATGATAATGATGCCCATGGCATCTGAACCAGTACAAGGTGCTTACATGCCCCTGGTAGGATATGTAGATAGCCTAGGGGACAAGCATCGAGAAGATGATATTTTATTGTGCATCTTCGAGGGGAATTTCCCACCTCTCTGCGCCAGGAACTCGTCCAATCATCTTGTGTTTTCGAGCCGCTCCTAATTTAGATCTTAGGACCATTTTCAGAATAGCATGAATGCTTTTTGGCAAGATTTCATATTTAAGTGCACTGAACCAGACTGTGTGTGATTTAGGGTGCTTAAGTTACCAAGTCCTGCAAACCAGAGGTCAGGTAACGGAGCCAAATAATCCCAAAGCCTTAGACCTAATACATAAGCTTTGCATTTTCCTCAACCTCTTGAGGACTAATCTAGATCTTGACAAGTACTTAAGTGTTGAAACCTTAGAACAGATCCAAGAGGCCTAAGGTCGGTATGCGCCACTAATTCTCTAAGTTTTAGCCTTCCAGGTCTTAATTCATCATTCAATCCAACTTAGAAGTTAGGTAAGTTCCATATTTATTTTTAAGGGACTCTTTCCTTCTTTTTGTTTTTCTTTTTGCTCCTTTTTTCTCTTTCTTTTTCTTTTCCTTCCCTCCTTTTTTTTCATTTAGCTCAAATGGATCTTCCATTCTCTCAACCTCCTTGTTTTTATGGAAATGTTTTTTTTTCTTATGAAACCCTCTTGTCATTTGATTTTCACAGCGTTTTGCACTTTAATACCCCCCCATGCCTATGATTTGCAATGCCCTCATTGTAAATTAGGTGGGTTCAAGTTCAACTTAGATCGTACATTAGAACAAGGTCAAATGGTGGGTAGACGGGTCAGGATGACTATTGCGGACGATTTCAAGCTTTAATACAAGTACCAAAGGTGGAGTCGGTTGTTCTAATGGATGAACCCTAAAGTACAATATGAATTCAGGAAAGAGATATGTCAAAAGGGTTTCGGGTTTTTCAAAAGATGACAGTTTGCCCGCGTTAAGCACCAAGTTTAACTCCTTCAGCTAGGTGCAATGAGCTCAGGGAGAATAGAGATTAAAAGATAATGCAGCCAAGTTCGTGTCAACGATTTCAATGAACGGTTTGAGTCTCTAACCGTTCACAATGAATGGTTTGAATCAAGGCTGAGTCCACTAATTTCTATAGCTCCATTTTCAAAAGCACGTCGGACTAAAAATGGTCCAATCCACTTTGTTCTAAGTTTGCCTGGGAAGAGTTTGAGTTTGGCATTAAAGAGTACTTTCTGACTAGGGTGGAAAGCCTTGCGAGATATGTGTTTATCATGAAAGGCCTTAACTAGCCCTTTAAAGTTTCATGAGTTCTCATACACAACATTGCGTAGTTCCTCAATCTTGCTCATTTGTAATCGGCGGTGGGTTCCAGCCTTTGAAAGATCTAGATTACACTTCCGTATTGCCTAATAGGCCTTGTTTTCCATTTCGATGGGCAAGTGACAAGCCTTCCCGTACACGAGTCTGAAGGGAGACGTGCCTAATTGGGTCTTGTGAGCACTCCTATAAGCCCACAAAGTTTCCGGAAGATGGGTCGACCAATCCTTCCTATCAGGCCGAACAGTGACCTAAAGGATTTTCTTAATCTCCCTGTTTGACAGTTCAACCAATCCATTAGTCTAGGGGTGATAAGGAGTCGAGATTCGGTGTGACACCCCATACTTTGTCATCAAGGATCTGAACTGTGCATTTATGAAATAGGTCCCTCCATCAGAAATGATAGCACGTGGAACGCTGAACCGGGAAAAGGTGTTAATGAATGAACTTAATTATGATTTTATTACCATTGGTTCGGGTTGGGATGGCTTCGATCCATTTGGACACATAGTCCACAGCGAGGAGAATGTACTCAAAGCCATAAGATTTAGGAAAGGGTCCCATGAAATCAATCCCCTAGATATCGAAGATTTCACACATGAGAATTGGCTGTAGAGGCATCATATCACGATGGCTCATGCTGCCGAAGGTCTGGTAACAACTAGATGCCTTATAGTAATCGTGTACATCCTTGAAGATCGTGGACCAATAAAAACTGCACTGGAGGACTTTAGCAGTGGTTTTATGTCCAGAGAAGTGTCCGCCGCAGGCCTAGTCATGGAAGAAGGATAAGATGTCCTATATTTTCGCTTCCAGAACACAACATCTGATAATTTGATGAGCACCAATGCGGAAGAGGTATGGGTCTTCACAAATGTAGTACTTGGCATTAGAAAGAAATTTGTCTTTCTTGGCCTTCGGCCAATCAGATGGAATCTGGTGGGATGCCAAGTAATTCACCATGTCAGCGTACCAGGGAAGTCTTGTACCAATAGTCAGGGGGTGCTCATCCAGAAAGCGCTCCATGATAGGTTCGGAAGGGTCAATAACAGAAGAAGGAAGGCAGGATAAGTGATAAGCTACAACATTATGTTTTCCCACCTTGTCGTGAATCTCGAGATTGAATTCTTGTAACAGCAAGATCAAGCGGATTAGTCGATGTTTCACGTCAATCTTCGCGAGTAAGGGCCTCACTGCAGTGTGATCCAAGTAGATGATGACACGAGAACCCAGAAGGTATGACCTGAATTTTTCTAAGCCAAATACTACAACCAGTAGTTCTTTCTCAGTAACTGTGTAGTTACACTGAGCCTCATCGAGTGTCTTGCTAGCGTAGTAGATGACCATGGGTTTCCCGTCTATTTTCTGCCAAAGCACTTCACCTACTGCATAGTTAGATGCATCGTACATGATCTCAAAGGGTTAAGACTAGTAGGGGATTCTAGGATAGGTGCTTAGGTGACTCGGTCATGTAAGATTTCAAACGCGTGAATGCACTCATCGGTTATCTCGATTGGAGTGTCCTTTGATAGAAGATTTGTCAGGGGGAGAGCGATTTTGGAAAAATTAGGAATGAATTGACAGTAAAAATCGACATGCCCCAGGAAAGATCTAATGTCCTTGATCGAGCTAGGCATAGGTAGTTTGGAAATCAAATTCACCTTAGCCCGATCGACTTGGATGCCATTTTTAGATATGAGATGTCCCAGGACTATGCCCTCAGGAACCATGAAGTGGCTCTTTTCCCAAGAAAGAACCAGGTTCACATCAATGCACCGCCTAAGGATTTGGACCAGATGAATGAGGAAATCATCAAAAGATTCACCAAAGACCAAGAAGTCATCCATGAAGACTTCAAGGTACTCACCTACCATATCGGAAAATATGGCTAGCATGCACCGCTGAAAAGTAGTGGGTGAATTACATAGCCCAAATGGCATCTTACAGAATGCGTATGTACTGTAGGGGCAGGTGAAGGTGGTCTTTTTTTGATCCTCTGGATGAATTGCCACCTGGTTGTATCTGGAGTACCCGTCTAGGAAACAGAAGAACCGATTTCCTGCCAGTTTCTCGAGTATCTGATCAATAAACGGCAGTGGAAAATGGTCCTTCGTGGAGGCATTTAGTCTTCTGAGATCAATGCAGACACTCCATGAGTTTGCGATACAGGTTAGGATGGTCTTTCTGGATTTCATCACGATCACGGTGAGCCCTGCCTTCTTAGGCACAACTTGGATCGAGCTCACCCAACGGCTGTCAAAGATCAGGTAGATGATCCCAGCATCTAACCACTTGATGATCTCTTTCTTCACGACATCCTGCAGATTTGGATTAAATCATCTCTACATATCTTAGGATGGTCATGATCCCTCTTCAGTGTAAATGTGATGTGTGCAGTATTAGGGGCTAATACCAGTCAGATCATTAAGAATCCATCCAATGGCTCTCCGATGCTGCTGGAGGATAGAAATCAATTTCGTTTCCTAATCCAGGGTAAGTCAGGAATTGATGATCATAGGAAACGTGTGGTTTAAACCCAAGAAGACGTACTTCAAATGATCTGGGAGGGGCTTCAATTCCATAACAGGGTTATCAGTAGCAGTAGGAGGTTCAGGAGCAAAGGTAGGAACTGTAGGTGTATCTGGGTCATGTCTAGGCTCCTCTAGTTGTGGGTCGTGATCTTCTTATGGTTGAGTATCAGCAACAATCGGGTTTTCCTCTATGAGCGGGTCCTCAACCACAGAACCGATATCACAAACTTGTTCAATAGCCCCATAGTTAATTCTCTTTTGGGCCTTAAAGATATCAATCTTTAATGTCTTGCTCCCAAATTTCAACTCGATTTGGCCCTCTTCGCAATTTATGTTTGCCCTAGCTATGGCTAAGAATGGTCTTCCTAATATAATTGGTGTGTTTTTCAAATTCTTAAGAGTATCCATGTCTAATATGATAAAGTCTACCGGAAAGTAGAAATCATGAATCCGAACTATAACATCCTTAAGAATTCCTTTAGGTGACTTGATTGATTGATATGCTAATTGCAAAGTCACCTCTATTGGTTTAAGCTCATATTCCTCAAGGTGGTCTAGTAGGGATGTAGGTATCAAGTTTATGGAAGCTCCTAGATCCAATAAGGCTCAATCGAATTCTATATCATTGATTTTGCAGGAGATCAGAGGGGTACCAGGATCTTTTGCCTTAGGCAGGAGTTTGCTCAAAATGATGGAGCTGGCTTGCTCCAACAAGACGATCGGACTCCCACCCTTAGTTCATGGCTTTTGCTTAGGTGTACACACATCTTTCAGAAATCTTGCATAAGCCAGTACGTGGAGAATTGCATCCATCAAGGGGATGTTTATCTGGACCTATTCAAAAAGCTTGACCAGGTCTTCCTCTAGTGCCATGGTCTTGGTTTCCCTTTCCCTTGGTCAAGGCCTTAGGGAATGGAACCTCAGTTGGTTCCTCTAGAATTGGCTCAGGCTCTTTATCTGGGATAGGGGTGTCCTAGATCACCAATCTAGGGTTGGGGTCTGGATGTTCAGGCTTGTCGTGGATAGGGAATGGTGGATCCTGGGTTGCTTTGCCCCTACAGGTGGTGACGGAGTTAAGTCCTACCTGATTTTGGTTTGGGTTAGGCAAAATAGGTGCCTGCTGCTGATTCCTTGAATATGATGTTGAAGCTTCCATCCTGTCAGGTGATGGAGCAAAAGGGGCCTAGTAAACATAGTGTGCTTGGCCCTGATTTGGGTTCATAATGCGCCTCTGGTTTGGCACGTTGTTTGGATTAGGTAGAGGTTGGGAGGGAAGTGCACCAGGCTGGCGAGCATTTGCCAGCTGGGCCAGTTGATTGCGAACCTCTGTGATTTCTTCCTTGTGTTGTTTTTGCATGTCAACCAGGGTTTGGAGCATCAAAGATATTTGGTCCTCCCTAGGTGGCCTGGATTGAAAATTTTGATTGGGCCTTGGTTGAGCAGGTTGATAAGGTCGTGGGTTTTGTGGTTGGGGTTGAAATTGAGGTCTCGAGTTTGGGCTATTTCCCGACCATGTAAAGTTGGGATGATTGCGCCATCCAGGGTTATAAGTGTTTGAGAATGGATTATTTTGGATGACATGGAGATCCTCGCAGGTCTGAGGAACTCCAGAAAAATCAGAATAAGAGGGTTCAGAGCTCCCCCAACTAGAGTACGTTGGTCCTGAGTTTCCTCTAAGACCATAATTAGACTGGGGTGGATAGGCATCCATCCCTTGAGAATGGTAGATGTTGTGTACACCCTCCCTTCCTAAGAGTGGGTGCACATATGGGCTTTGTGGCGCAGCGGTGGTTTGGTGTTGATGTCGAGTTATGTCGTCCACCTTCTCAATGATTGAGACCTTATCCAATTGACTGGCTACCAACTCCAGATCAACGGATGTGGACAAGCCTTGGGTCTCGTGTACCCCGCGATTATTTGTCAATGCACGGGTGGTCATCTGGTCATACACACCCAATGACTCATTATTCAGGGAGCTCTCACACATGTTCTCGAGAATTCCCCAAATCGTGTCTTCATGCTGACCCCTGATGCTGCCACCACAGGTTGCATTGACAAAGAGTTTGATATCGTCACGAAGCCCATGGTAAAAAGACAGGACTTGTTCCCATTTTGGAACTCCATGATGGGGGCACTTGCGCATGAGATCAAGAAAATGATCCCATGCCTCATGCAGAGGTTCTCCGCTCCTTGCGAGAAGTGTGTAATCTGATGTCGCATAGCATTTGTCTGACCAATGGGAAAGAATTTTTGTAGGAAAGCGGTCTGAAGTTCTTCCCAAGTGGTGATCAAATGAGTGAGAGTCTGAAACCAATGAGCGGCTTTATCCAAAAGAGAAAAGGAGAACATTCTCATGAGTAAGCCATCTCGATTCTGTATGTTTGGCTCGAAGGTCTGGGCCAAATGCTTTAGATGCTTAATGTGCTGAAAGGGATCCTCAGAGTTCAAGCCATGGAATTTCAGGATTGTATGAAGCATACTTAGCTTGAGCTCCACCTCAGGTCCCCCTACAGCGATTTGTACTCGAGGCTCGATTTCCACCACAGCGGAATTGTAGTGATCTCGCATTTGAGGACATTGCGATGGGTTGATGTATGCATTGAATCAATCTCTGAAGTCATGGAATTGATGTTCAAGGTTAGGTTCTTCTTCGTGGTGTTCCATGGTTGTGGCTAGAGATACAGGCTCAGAAATGGAAGAGTCAGCGGAGATGTCAATGTGATCGAGAAGTTGCACAAGCAAGGGGGTCGAGGCTTGGCCTCGACGAGAGTGAAAAGCTAATGAAGGCCTCAAGGGTGGTCTCAAGGACCTCCTCCCGAACATACACTAGAGGATGAGATGAGGGACAGAAAATGTGATGGACCCAATCGAGACACCCAAATATTTTTGGATGACTATGGAGGTTCGAGGTAGATGTTACCTCTTGATCAGAAAGTCATCCACTCAAAAATACCTGGGCAACCAGGAAGGGAGAGCCCCATGATGACCCCTACACAGTAGAGCATCCCCACAGGTTACAAGGTTTCCCCCACCCGACCTTCCTTGTCACCGTGGATCCAGGTAGATCGAAATGAACCACTTGACCTCTTAAGTCTACCAATTTTAGTTTTGAAATGAGGTGCTTAAGATTCCACTTGAACTTTAAGGTTGCTTTGTGATTGGTGACCTAATTTGAAGATTAGTTGATCTCGTAAGGTGGATCAACTTCACCTGATTTGTCCTGAGAATATTAAGTCCCAATTTTAGGATTCAAGTGGATAATTAGAGCTTGATTTTACGGATCGCTTGATTAGGTAAGTTCAATCAAGGGTTTAGGAAACACACAATGCAGGAAGGTAGATTCTTTTTATTTTAGGCAAGTGTGTTTTCTCAACCCTAAGATGGAAATCCTAATGTGGCTATATTTGGTCCAATCAGTTTCTTCCAAATTTGGCACCTAGGGTTCAATCAAGAAGGTGAGTAACCCTAGGCACCTTAAGTCCCTATTAGGTACAGAAATCAGGATTGGGATTTTCTAAATCAAATCAAGCAACTCAAGATGATTAATTCTAAATATGAAATGCGAGTTGATCCTAATTGATTTCCTTTTTTAGATCATTCCAAAAATAGGGGTTAAGAAGATGGGAACGAGATTACCTGCCCCTAGAGTGGCTGGCGTGAGGCTGATCTTCTCGAATGTACCTCACACAAATCACAACAAAACAGATAAGTCAAGTTAGTACCAAGATCAGAAATTGCAATCAATGAAATCAAATTGCGCGTTGCTCTCCAGCAACAACGGCAAAATGTTATATAGCAAGAAAGGAGTTTTAAAATCATTTCATTGTAGCAAGTTGAAATCACTCAAAAACACTTAAATTTGTAACTCGAATTTCAAAAAGAGTATCCGAGGTCGAACACAGGGAGCAATTAATGACAATTCAATTTCAAAGATCACAAATATAAGCACAAATATGAGCAACTATAACCAAAATTCTATTAAAAAATGATATATATATGAGAGTCAATATCAGAGTGCAAAAATAATAGGGTAAAATAGTGATTTAAATCACCAATTAACCCCTGAAATTAAGCTCACAATAATCTCAAATAAATGAATAGTAAACTCAATCAGATACTCCACTTAAGTAACCAATATAGCCACAGCAACACAGAACCAGTAGAATTAGACGATAGCGTCAAGCCTCAGACACCTTAACAGAGGTGTTGCTATAGTGCCTCTTCTCTTTTCTTCTTTCTTGCACAAGGGCTCTCTCAACTTCTTCAGTGACTAAGTGTCACACAAGGCAAGTACCCAGAGAGCAAACCCCGCCCCCCCACTCTCTCACAAGTCCTCCTCTTCTTCTCTCTTACAAACCCAGCATAGTCGGATCCAGATACTCAGGTAAATGGTCTCAAACAGTGTCCAGGGTCACCGGCGTGGGTGGTGACCGAGGAGTGTCATAGGCAGGGTATCGGGTGAGATGGGTACTGAGGGACCCAACCCCTCATGACTGAGCAATGGGCGTAAGGAAGGAATTCCTTTTAAGTTCCACTGTAAGCTCCCAATCCCACGATGTGGGACTAATTTTGCTGCAGTCCTCCGCATGTTGTAGCAGCTTCTGAAGTTCTTGATTGCAATCAAAGGAGAGGGCGACTCCTTCAATTGATGACCTAAGTGCTTTCCTGGGTGAAGTTCGTGTGTCCTAGAGCTGAGACCTGGAGCTACCACGGCTAGAACACCACGAACAAAGTCGGAGAAAACAACACGGCGGTGGAGCTTTGATGAAGTATTTGAAAAGGAGAATACAGCCTTTCAACCATGTCAAAATAGTTCAGAGGGATCGTCGAAGCACAGCGAGTGTGGTAGTGGTTGTGGCGTGGAGTGCAGGTGAGAGTGGAGGTCTAGCGACCTCGAAATAGTGGTGTGGAGGGGCGTGAGTTGGGTGGAATGATTGGCGCAGCAATCCCCTCAATTTCTTGAGGGGTTTTGCTTGCGAGGACTTGGTGAAGCTTTGGGACTAGTGGCAAGTAGTTTGGTGGTGCGTGGCGGTGGGAATGCTCGCCGAAGGTATGCCGAAGAGGTGGAAGACGGAGTTGGAGCGAGCGCGACAGTGGTCGAAGAGAAGGTCTGAAGTCGTTGTGATGATGAGTGGATGCTAAGGAGTTGATTGAAGTAGCTATTGGACGAAGGAAGACGGAGGAAGCGCCGGCTCTGATTGGCTGGTGCTGGAGACGAAGAAAGCTCCGAGAGAGGGAACAGTGACGAGGAAGGGATCGGGGAGCTCCTTGCAGGTATGGTGAGGTGCAGAATGTGATGTGGAAGAAGAACTGGCCACCTATTGTACGTGGTGGGCAACGAAGAAGTCGGAGGAAGGTGGTCACCGGAGCAAGCTCGGAGTGGTCATGAAAAGAAGAGTTTGGTAGCCCAAAAACTTGCTCAGGAGGTAAGGCAGGCGAGGAGGGACTTATACAGGCCATCGAGCAAGCTTCCAAGCTTGGAAACAAGCTTGAAAGCTTGGAAAATCAGGGATTAGGATTTGCGGTTTCAAGGAGTTCACATGAGCTCCACGAGGAGATTTGCAGTCAAAATTGAGGCCTAGATCATTAAGGACTCCCTCGACACCATCCCCTCCAAATTTGGAAGGAATTGGTCAATCAATCAAGGCAGAATAAGGAATTGGTCAATCAATCAAGGCAGAATTTGAGATTGAAGCTCAGATCTAATGGGTTCACACTTGCATTGGCGACAAGGACCCAACTGCGAAGAAGGAGAAGAAGATAGGGTAATTTCGAAAGTTGAGGGCTATTTAAAGGAAAAAGAGTCAAGACTGGATTAAAATGCAAACTAGTTCTGAATGATCTCTGATTGGGCCCAAATTTTGGTGCAAACCTAATTTGAACCCAAGGAATCTGATGGTGAAGTCAGATATTGGTTTTGACCAAGTTTGACTAGGTAATTTGCGTAGAAGCCCAAATCAGGGTAACTTTTCGTCTGAGACTCTATTTCAGGTCAAAATGGGTTCAAAGGTCAAATCAAAGGTACCAAACCTTATAGAATATTTTTCAATGATTTTTAGAATATTTAGGTGAATTTTATCCTGACCAAAACCTCAGTTAATTAAGCAGGTCTGAAATTAGGATTTCAGATGTCTATTAATTCTCAAAATGTGCGAAAACCCGTTTCTGTCTTCATAAACACTCTTATTAGATATTAATGACCATTTGACCTTTAATTAACCCCTAGAATTCCCCGTCGTTATTCTGTACTTATGAAATGTAGTTAAAATTACATAAATCCTCGTGGTTATTCTGTACTTATGAAATGTAGTTAAAATTACATAAATAACCCTGTGTTCTTTTCTTTTTCTTAAAATAGAATAGTATGCACATAGGACCCTTTGATGGTTATGTAGGAGCTTTTCTCAACTTTATCAGACCCAATAAGGCTAGTTAGGGCTCATGATGGTGTTCCCATCAACATGGATAGCACTATCCCTGTTCAAGCCACACTATCCCTATCATTATCCATGACCTTAGAAACCCTAAGAAACTAGTGCCCAAAACCTATTTAGGTCTCCCGCACACTTAGGAACCAAAACCTACCCTAGAACACTCTAAAAACACTTTTCAGCACAGTTCTTAATGTCCATACAATGTGTCCAAATGTCAATCTCTACAGAATCACCCGCCAGAACCCAACTCAAGTGCTGACTCAGAATTGGATGTCTAATTCTCTGTCGGACATCCAGTTTTGAAGTATAAGTCATCTGACATAATTATTAGTCATCTGGAGGTGCTCTCCAGTTGCTATTTTTGAAATCAGACACACGAGTTCATTTCTTTTGACCTAGAAACACCACCTAACACTCTAGGAAGCCTAGTTAGAGACCTCCTAAGCCTATTCCACTATCCTTAGCACCAACCCAACTAGGTTAGACCATTTCCCTCAGAGCATAGAGTCCAAGTAGGGAGTTCCTAACTCAATTGCATTCATATACACTTGATTACGATAGGACTCAACTTAATAGGCTAAACCAACCCACCTAGACCTAACCCAACACACCCACAACACCACCTAGAGGCCACCCACTATAGAGTTCTCTAGAAAATTCTCCAAAGGGTGTGCACACTCTCCAAGTGGCGCCAACTTTTGGATGCCAAAAATAGAATGCATATTGAGTCCATTCTTAAATCCATAAATTATGGATCTAAGAAACCACTCCTCATGCCATCTTGACTCCAACTTGAGGGCCCTTCTAGAGAGTTCCACACTTATTTAGATGAGCTATCCAAGGTCTATAAAAAGACCCCATAGGTGGCTGCCCACATCTTCTTCCTCCCTTAGATCCCTTAGGCTGCACCTCGATAGCTCTTCCCCTATTAGCTGTTGAAGGCTGTCCCCATAGTCCCTCTCCAAAGGGAACTCCTCCTCCTCCATGGATGGCTAGCAAGAGGAAAGCTCCTCCCTAAGAGCTTCTAAAGATGGATAGGGAGAAGAAGGGTTCTCCATCCTCTCTTCTTCTATTGGATGTGACTCTCATCTCCACTGAGCTCCAAGGTTGCCGAAGCACTCCTCACCGTAGCACCATTGGCATGCTCCTTTTCTAATATCTAGTCTAGATTCCTTTTGCATTCCATATATATATATATATATATATATATATAAATCATCAAGCATGTCTCTAGAAGTAGCTTTGTACATTCTCATCACTATTGTAAATATGTTAATAGAATAGAGTTCTTTTGTTATCGAATTAATTGTGGCAAGTATCAATGACTATATGTTGCGCCATGTTAGGTTTAGGCTTAGATTATTCAATAAATCAAGTTAGATATTCACTTTGGAATCCGCAAACTTGCCTCCTTGAGTTCGACCGAGATTCATCGTCTCGTTATATTATTTTTGTTTGAATCGATTTCGCGATTGTACTACAACGTAATTAAATCAAATTCGTGATTTATGATGTCAACATATGGCATCGTTGCTGGGAAGGCAACACATTTTTCTTACTGATTGCTAACTTGATTCCTTTATTTCTTTAGTGTCAGGTACGCAACGAGGATTCTATGCACGCACCGAGCATAGGTGAAGATATTCAAGTACACACCATCCGTTAGGTTTAGGATTTGCTTTGAATCTTAGGTTAGATTTTTGATTTTGAGAAAAAAAAAAAAGAAACACAATTTTCAAAAAAATAATTGAAACAAAAAATTTGAAAAAATATCAAAAAAAGATTTTTGGTGAAAAGGCCCTTGAAAAAACTTTGAAAAGCCTTATGGCTATTTTTAGAAATTCGGCCAGAGTTTTTCTACGGATTTAAAAATCATTTGCCGAGTATTTGATGATCCAAAATTTCTGAAATTCGGGCTAAAAATATTTTTTCAAATTATCTTTCCAATGACACTATTTGTTTAAAGAAATTCAATTTGTGGAAGTTTTAAAAATTTGCGAAGTGCACGGGGTTTGAACAGACTACGATCCGAATTCTCTTAATTTTCAAAAAGTGATTTCAAACGGTACAAAATTATGATTGTCCTAAAATTGGTGGGGTTTGAAAGCTTATCAGGTTAAATTTAATTTGAATATTTTTCCCAAATTTTTGGATCTCATTTTATACTATTTCAAAGAGAAAAGTCAACACAAGCTCAAATTTGCAAATCCAATCCCCTGTTAGTTATAATTCATATTTATTTATTTCAAATAGTGAAAATTCTGAAAAAATATTCTCTAAAAATCCTATTGAAAAGGAATCTTCTAGCAAATTTTTGTTTCATTTGGATTCAAATTGCATCCGAGAGAATATTTTGAATTTGATTTGATCTACTTAGTCAAATTGCATGAACCCTAGGTTTAACCTTTAGGGTCACATTTAGAGACCACATAGACTAGTGTGGACTCAATCAGGTCCATTGGCTAGTCGATGAGTCGAGTCACCTTCTTGATCACTCACCCAACACCCCAACTTGAAGAAAAAAGAGGGTTGAAATCCATAATGAAAATCTTAATTAACCTTCATTCATCTTTTAACTATTGGGTGGTCTCAATCTCTTTTTCCAAACCTAGTGTTTAGCCTACAGGGTAGTGTCAAACGACCGCGACTAAGGGATATCAAGGATCCGAAGGCGAAAGCCAAAGGATGAACCTTCCTCTTAGTTCCTCGTAACAGACTGATCAGGTTAGCTTAAGAGGCAGAAATCATTTTCAATCAATCTTGTGACGAATTTTCTTCAAGAATTAAAATCTTAAAGAAAAATCTAGTCATCTGACTCTAAGGACCACATTTGATTCCAAGTCCTTTGCCTTATTTTCACCAACCCTTTGTAGCTGGTTGTGTCTTCTTGAGGAAGGCCTTTTCTTATCTCCAATATCTTCTTACAGTTATCCTTCTTACCCTTAGGGTTCTCCATCTCCCAACCCAATCATGATTCAGATCCCTCTTGGTTGGGAGACTCATCCTTAGCAACTGGGATATGATTATTCTCATACTCCTCCCCTAGCTTACATAGAACTTGAACCTCATGAATCTGACCCTTATCTAGATCAAAACTAATTGAAGGCCATAGTTGCTGAATTCCGGTTGGAAGATTAACATGCCAAGCTCCTAGAGCAACTTAGACAATGCTAGGCACAATCTAGATCATATCACTCCTCCCAAGTATAAGAGACCTGGAATACCCAGCCTAGTGGATCTAGTGACCCACATTTTTTATCTAATAGCTACTCTACTGACTTTTGCTACCCTTGGGAGGCATCCTAGACTCAGCAACCCAGAAGGGACATTTAGACCTACTTCATGATTTGGGTAGATCATTTAGGGAATGCACCATTTCTGATACCCCTGTACTTGATATATCACTTAAGAATTGGAACAATGTATCACAAGTACAGGATCACACAATAGGTTCTCAATCAACTCCCTATATAGTCAGCCTTACCCATGGTGATACACACTATGATTCATATCCAAATTCATATAACCTTGAGTGGAGAGATGATGTAAACACATTTATATCACATACATTGTCTATTTATGCATGTTCTTAGACGTATAGTTGCATCATACATTATAAATATTGCATAACATGAATCATCTTGCATTTAGGTTAGATTGTATAAAGTTTAGGTTAATTTTCTCTTTTTATGGCCAGGGAACAGGGCAATATTTAATCAGGGCCTCGGATTGAAGATCCAACCGTACAAATCTGATCAGGACGACGATTGGAGTTCAATAGCTCCAAGATCACCCTAATCAGACTTCCATAGCATCAGATACAGTCCGAGAAAGATCAAAGGTTAAGGGGCCAGGTGGTGTAAATCCATTCATCAGATGACAAATCTGACTACATGGATGGGTTCGGATCAACGATTACAACCCAACAGCGCAAAAATCGGTCCAATCCGACATCCATGGCACCATCTACAAGTCAGAGAAGGTTGGGCAGCCAAGATGGCACCACGTGGTGCCATCTCAGCCATCCAATCCGGCCCAGGATGCTCGCATCACCTCTTCATGCATTGATCAACACATCTCAGCCGTTGAATCATCAATCCAACGGCTGAGATTAGATCTCAGACTGACGCCCTCACTGTTTGAAGCCAAAGGACAAGAGTTCTCGGCCGTTGGATCGAGATCCAACGGTCCTGAACACTATCCCCCTTAATGTAAAGAGCGACCCAAAAGGCCCTATAGCGCAACGGGTGGAGGCCTTGACGCGAAGAGGGCACGGGTTCGAGCCCACGCGTGCCTCAAAGCAAGGTGCAGGCGTGGGAACGGCTCAATTTGACCATTGGATGGCGATCGTGCAGGCGAGGAGTGGCGACGTGGCGTGTATGAGCATGACCATGCACGCGTGCGGTGACGTGCGATCCAACGCGCCATCACACGCGCAGGCACGTGTTGAGGGAACGTAAAGCAACGATCATGGAATCTAAGCCATCCGATCTCTTGATCGGACGACTGGGAATTCATGGACGTGCGTATGCGTTGAAGTAGATAAAGGCACAAGGGCGGGGTTGTGCATGGACCTACACCCACGTTCAGCCTTTAGTGATGTTTATATCCGTCACTAAAGGTTGAAGCATTTATTTTCTGAACCCTTAAAAGACAATTTTGCCCTCAATTCCTACAACTATAAACGGGGACCCCTACCACTCGAATTTCTCATCCCTTCCTCTCTTCTCTCACCTCCTCAAAGGCTCTATGAGCTAAGGTTTTAAATATCGATATTGATGTCGTATCGACAGGTCCAAAAGGGGATATGTTAGGGATATATCACTGATATAGGTGAATTTTAAGGAAATTACTCAAAAAGACCCAAAATGACGTAAAATGTCACAAATTTGATGAAAATTAACATTTTAATAAGTAATACATGCACAGAGAAATGCCTAAAAGACGAAAATCATAATTTTTGAATAAAAATATAATAGAAACGTGTTAAACTGTAGTGATTTTGGCCACAAATCATCACCAAATTGGAGATTAATTAGGGATCTTGCCTTAATATGTGTAGTCACATCAATTTATGCAATAATCAAGTGTAACACAAGATTTAACCTCGATATGGATAGTAATCGAGGTGATTTAGGCCTAATGATGCAAAAAAATGGTAAGATTAAGGTGATTATCTTGTTGAGAGATGAACAAGGACTCCAAATCACCTAATAATCGAAGCAAACGGATCAGTGAACGCTTACAGTAGCCAGCAACCGAGAACGAAGGAGAGGAAAGGAAGGAAAGAAAGCAAAGAAAGAGGAAACTATAGAACAACTACAGAGGCATTGTCCAATGCCATTAGAGATTAGCAATATTTAGGAAAAATTGCACATATGTGCTTTAGTTTCAATGATATATTGCCGACACAAATCAACATGGGCAATATTTCTCATGACATCCTGGAAAAAAGACATTTTGGCAATGTCGACACAGGTATTATTGGTGATATCGACGTATCGATGACATAACACAGATATGTCGTGACATCTCTTTCGTTGCTCAAAAGACATTTTTATGAGATCCCTATCAGCCACATCGATATCCCCCAATATTTAGGGATATCGATCAAGACCCATTAATATGATTTAAACATCACTGATTTCCTGTAAAAAAGATATTCCCGGGATATCGATATGAGTCATGTTAGGGATATGGATATATCTCTGATATATCGCTAATATATCGAGATATCTATTTTCGTGCTACGAGCTTGTCCCAAACCTGGGATGCTCCATTAGAGTAAAAATTAGAATTTTTCCATCTTCTCACCTCCTTCGTGGAGCATCCCACGGTTGTCTTCTCACCGCCATTCGGGAGCGAATCCCACTGCAACGTTGCCCTGTCCCATTCTCCGTTGTCCGCCGTCATTCTCCTTTGTCCAACATCGCACCATGTTCTTTCAGGAGCTCCGTCAACACGACTCGTCCTCCAAGTAGCCATCAAGAAAGATAACTTCTCTCCACCCTCTCTTTTACTGCTTTCTAGTGTAGATTTCCCACTTTCTATTATAGTGGTTAGTTGTAATAGACATGATATTATGGTTATGAAATTCTTGTTCATTCTCTCTCTATTTTTTTTTATTTGTATTATTCTCTCTCTCTTGTATTAATTATTCTTTAAGTAGATAGCTAGTTTAGAGTTAACTCGACCAGCTAATCTGCTTCATGACAATCAAACAAATGCGATTTTTAATCAAACATCTGCCTCCCTGTGTTCGAGCTGGAACTCCTTTTGAGTTTCGATTAAAATTATCTGTTGATGGATTTCCTTTCAAATTGCACTACAACAACAGGTTTTCAAAACTCAACCTTTTTGAGTAGATTTTCCACTACAACATTTTGACGCCGTTGCTGGGGAGGCAACACTATTTGATTTTTCATGTTTTCTGACTTACTGATCATTTACTTCACTTCTCTCCTTTCTTATTGTTATTGCAGGTACTCTCACGAGGTGAGCAAAAGCAGTAGATTAGAGTAAAGTGTTGTTAAAGGGTCTGTAAGTAACCCCACCTCCCTACCCACTAGATTTCATTCCACCACCTAATAACACAAACCCTAATTAACCTAGGAGCTTGCATAAACTCTAAGGTTAGTTTTGATTATTTTTTTGTCACCTCCACTCGCCTTACCCTCCTTATATAAAGAAAATTTAAAAAAAAAAATCTCACAAAGGTGCACAACCTCTTTTGATTCTTCATACTCAACTGGTAACCCGATCTTTGGAATCGAAACACTCATCAACACATAATTGAGTAGAAATCAGATTAGGTCATCACTTGTGTGCCTAATTAGGTGGTGCGTTAGGCCAATTGTTTGAGTTGTTTGGGCTGCACCACTTCAACTAAAAATAACTCATCAAGTAGCTGCCACATAGGTTCAACTTTTAGGGATTTACCAGGCACTCTACATTTTTTTAAGAATTAAAGGAAGACATCTTCACCTGTGCTTTCAAAACCTGGTGTGCCAACTAAACTTGATTGAATATACCTAAAGTTGAATTCTAAAAGTTACTAATCAAGATTTAAACCCTAAAATTCACAACATCCAAAAATAATCTTTCTTGAAAATCATTGGTTGTGCACACACACACATATCAGTCAATCATTAAGGGAACAACCCAAATAAAAGAGCCCATCACATTCCAAAGCACATTCAAACCTAACCCTAATTAAAACAGAATAGACGTTGGCCTTAAGGATTGGACTCGCTCTTCGAAGCTCAGATCGAGATTATTTTTTATTAGCCTATTTCTACCATTCAATCTGATGTCTAGCTAGGGAAGCAGAATCAAATGATCACGGTTGGGGGGTATCAAAGGAACCTGAGGCGAAAGCCAAGGGAAGAACCTTCTCCCCAGCCCCTCCCCCTAACTGGTTGGATTGACCAGAAAGAAGTAGATCAAATCATTTCTTCATCTCAAGACGGGTTCTGGGAGTCTATAGGTCTTTAGGCTAGCCCACTTAAGGTCAGGTTTGATTGTTTGTATTGAAGGGCGCCTTTCTTCCTCCCATTTCTCATGAATCCTTCCACATTTTACATGCATTCTTGTTCTTACCCTCCTAATACATCTTATTCCCAATATGATGATTATTATCCCGACTTGTGCTATAATCAACCATCTACTAGTTGGGATAATTCAAGTTGGGGTTACAATTCCGAACTGCCATGTTCAGGGTTTAACCCTGCATACCATGATTGTGATTTCTATCCTTCTCCGAGCTATAATGATTATAGATCTCCACATGTTAATGATCAATTTAACCCGATCTACAATCAAGAAGGATACGTTGATCCTACCCTTTCCCAGATTACACTCTATATGGGTCATGACCTCTTTATGAACAACCTACAATGACCTATTATCATGGAGGGTATCAAGAACCTAAATTCGTTGACTCCCCTGCACTGAACCCAAACCCACCCAACCCTGAACCAAACCATGTGGTTCAGGTTAACCAGGTCCAAAATAAGGTGTTGGCTAACTTAAGGAATACCATACAATCTTTAGAAGCTCAGTCAACACCTTGCCCTAAAGAATTGGAGCCTCTGATTGAAATGATTGACGATCTTAACAAGAATTTGTTGGATTGGCTCTAGGTTGTTAAGGATAAGGACCCAGGTAGTTTTTACTTGGGAAGTTATTGAAATTGAGGATGAGATTTGTGATTGCTCTAGTCCAATCTTGGGAGGATTCCCAGGATGAACCCCTAATAGGAGAGCCAATGTCAGAATCCGCTTAGGCACCTATAGGGGGGACACGTTTTATGAGACCAGGGTTGACCAGGTTGTTCTAGAGCAATCAAATGAGGATAAATTGAATTCTTCACCTGAGATCCCTGAGCTGGGGTACGAGGAAACATATGTCTCCATGGAACAGAGAGTGATTGATGATTTTAAGACATACATTAATGCAGATGTAGAATTCTTTGATTCTGAGAGTGAAGACTCATTATGCGAAGTCTCGCCTAAGTTTACAGCACACAATTTCAGTGAGACGACTAAGACAATTCGATGAATCATTTGATGGCCCAATAATTGAGGAAATTGATTTTGTTGGGGCTAGCATGGTGGATTCAGATCCTAATTTCATGAAGGATTCAATTCATAGCTCTATTCCTCAATTACACCCCTTCGAGCATAATGATGATTTTGATTTTGAGATCACTAGACCCAAATCAATTTTGATTCAGCCATCAATCTTGGACTTAGAAATTTTAAATAGGGTGATTATCATGCAAGAGGTCTCGAAATCTGAAGTCCTGACTGTGGAAGATAGGAATTTGGAAATGAAGCTTTGCGAAGCCAAGTCTGGAGGAAGCAAAAGACCGAGTCTAAGGGTTCTGATTTGTCCAAAACCACCAACTCTCTACCAAGACCTTTATGACATCTTTGATTCAGAGGATGTCCAACCCAAGCATACATTCATTGATTATCCTTTTGAGCTTAATTTCTCTATAATCCAACTTTTTGGTCTTGGGTTGCATCCTCACAAATCGCATGCTCGACCCTGCTTGCACGTTGATCTACAATTTTGGATAATTTTTATCCAGAACCTTAGATATAATCGACCATGGGGCATGGGTCCGAACAACAATCTAGTCCACATCTATGGACATCTTCTCCTGGCAGGTCCAAAACTAGATTTTCTTATTCTGATTCTGACCTGCACCTGTGAATTCTTTATTTCTTCTTCTTTGTATAGTGTACCTAATTGAAGGCACTAAACTCAACATGTATACAGTTTCTTTTCATCTTGGAGCTGACCTGTTATTCATGCAATTGAAGTGCTTTCTACTCTACTCCACTCTATTTTATGTCTTTTTAGTACAATGAGGACATTGCATTAGATAGGCATGGGGGGATGGATATCATTATCTGAATCATCTTGTTAGCTCCGTAGATTCTTTTTATTTTCTCCTTATTTAAAAAAAAAGGTTGAATTAGGAACGAGAACTTGGGCTTTAGAAAATTTTCAATCTCAGAGAATAAACTGTATGACCTAAATACTTAGACCCTTCAAGTCTCAGGGCTTAATTAAATCGGGTGTCCACTAAAATGTGGATTTGTTTATCGAGTCCTCGCTATTCTGAATTTACTTCAAATTGGTTAAATAAGTTGGGGTGATAAGTACACGGCTTATCAACCCACCCTCTAATTTGAGGGAACTTTAAGTCTAAGCATCTACACACAATTTGTACTAACTTGCTTTTTGGTAGTTTTAACGAAAATTGGGTAGCTAATGAACCTTCTAGGGGGTTAAGGCTGGTAAGTTATCATGGGTAACAGCCCATTAGTCGATTATCTAGAGCCCAGTCACACGACCATTCTTTTCCTGCTGCCTTTAGGTAAATCTTAGATCAGGGAAGCCACCTACTTAAAGAAAGAAAAGAAAAAGAAAAATATCCAAAAAAAGAAAAGAAAAAGAAATAGAAAAGTAGAAAAGAAAATAAAGAAAGAAATAAGCCATACTTCACTGCACGAGTATAGTTGGCAAGTTATCGTGGGTAACAGCCCATTAGTAGGTTATCCAGAACCCAGCTCAAGAAATGCACGTATAATTCCTAAACACTTAGGAAGAAGTGGAGAAGTAGAATAAGCTAGGGAGATATACACTAGGTTCACCCTTGTGTTAACCCCATAAAAATAAAAGTAGGAAGAAACCTACCGATTGAATAAGTACACCTTTAGGCAGGATTCCTTTTTAAGGTCACCTAGGGGCGTAGAAACCCGAAGTCCATTCTAATTGCCAATCAGAGAGTCTAACACTTCACACAAAGAGATGCTTAGAACTTAGAGTTCTCATCGTGTCTTGGGTAGGTTGAGTAGCCGTAGAAAACTGCTCCGAAACCCTAAACTCAAAAATAAAAAAAATCTAAAAGAATAAAAAGAAAAAGATCCTTCTTTGAATAAGGCGAGGGCTTGAGGCAGTCTGCATTTTGGCAGACACCTAGGCGCTATTGTGTCTTTGTAGTTCAGGTCTTAGTTGAAATTCCTAAGAGTTCAAAAATAACTTTTGCCCAAGAAATCTGATTCTAATTCTCTTATAAATAGCATGTAGTTTTGCTAGGGACTAGCAAAAGATAGGCATAGGGGTGTGATGTAAACACGTTTATATCACATAAAGTGTCTATTTATGCATGTTCTTAGATATATAGTTGCATCATACATTATAAATATTGCATAACATGCATCATCTTGCATTTAGGTTAGATTGTATAAAATTTAGGTTAATTTCCTCTTTTTATGGTCAGGGAACAGAGTGATATTTAATCGGGCCTTGGATTGAAGATCCAACCATACGGATTTGATTAGGGTGACAATCGGAGTTCAACGACTCCAAGATTGCCCCAATCGGACTTCCGTAGCATCAGATACATTTCAAGAAAGATCAGAGGTCAAGGGGCCAGGTGGTGTAAATTTGTTCATCAGATGACAAATCTGACTACACGGATGGGTTTGGATCGACGATTGCAACCCAACAGTGAGAAAATCGATCCAATTCGACATCCGTGGCACCATCTACAAGTCAGAGAAGATGAACGACCAAGATGGCACCACATGGTGCCATCTTAGCCATCCAATCCGACCCAAGATGCTCGCATCACCTCTTCATGCGTTGATCAACACATATCAGCCATTGGATCATCAATCCAATAGCTGAGATTAGATCTCAAACTGGCGTCCTCACCATTTGAAGCCAAAGGGCAAGCGTTCTCGACCGTTGGATTGAGATCCAATGGTCTTGAATGCTCTCCCCTTTAATCCAAAGAGCGACCCAAAAGGCCTTGTAGCGCAGCGGGTGCAGGCCTTCACGCGAAGAAGAGGGTGCAGGTTAGAGCCCACGCGCACCTCAAATCAAGGCGCGAGCGCAGGAGCGGCTCGATTCAACCGTCGGATGGCAATCGTGTGGGCGAGGAGCAATGACGTGGCATGCAGATTAGCACAACCATGCACACATGCGATGATGTGTGTTCCAACATGCCACCGCAACTGCAGGCATGCATTGAGGGAATGTGAAGCGACGACCGTGCAATCTAAACCATCCAATTTATTGATCGGACAGTTGAGAATTCATGGACATGCGTATGCGTTGAAGCAGCTGAAGGCACAAGGGTGGGGGCGTGCATGGACCTACACCCACATTCAGCCTTTAATGACGTATATATCTGTCAATAAAGCCTGAAGCATTTATTTTCTAAAGCCTTAAAAGACAATTTTGCCCTCAATTCCTACAACTATAAAAGGGGACCCCTACCACTCGAATTTCTTATCCCTTCCTTTCTTCTCTCACCCCCTCAAAGGCTCTACGAGCTTGTCCCAAACTCGGGATGCTCCATTAGAGTTAAAATTAGAATTTTTCCACCTTCTCACCTCCTTCTTTGAGCATCCCATGGTTGTCTTCTCACCACCGTTCAGGAAGAGGATCCTGCTATGACGTCACCCTGCCTCGTTCCCCTTCGTTCGTCGTCGTTCTCCTTCGTCCAGCATCACACCACATTCTTTCGGGCGCTCCATCAACACGACTCATCCTCCAAGCAACCATCGAGGAGGATAACTTCTCTTCACCTTCTCTTTTACCGCTTTCTAACGTAGATTTCCCACTTTCTACTGCATTGGTTAGTTGTAATAGACATGATATTGTGATGATGAAATTCTTGTTCATTCTCTCTCTATTTTTCTTTATTTGTATTATTCTCTCTCTCTTCTATTAATTATTCTTTAAATAGATAGCTAGTTTATATTTAATTTGACCAGCTAATCTGCTTCGTCACAACAAAACAAACGTGATTTTTAATCAAACGTTCGCCTCCCTGTGTTTGGCCCGGAATTCCTTTTGAGTTTCAGTTAACATTATCTGTTGATGAATTTCCTCACAAATCGCACTACAATGACAGATTTTCAAAACTCGACCTTTTTGCGTAGATTTTCTGCTACAAGAGACAATCCCGATCTTTCATGCCCTCCACTAAGAAAAAATCAAAACCAATCTAGGCTAGCCCAATATCCCACTTAATCCACTTTAAGGCAACCACCTAGTCCAACCCAACCCCACAACCACCCTTGATGATATCTTAAACCTTCTATTGGACTTTGACAAGAAAAATGAAGAAAGGCTGACTAATCTAGAAAATCAAGTGAAATCTCAAGGGGATTAAATTAAAAGACTTCAAGAATCCTTCTATCCCTGTATGCAAAATCCTCCCTACTATTCTACACCAATTCTTCCGAACTCTCCTCCAATCTATCACATGTGCCATTGTGCATGTGCCAATTCTTTGGCCTCTAAAAGAAAGAGAAAAGCCAAGAGCCCACCCAAACGAGCTGATGCAGGCTCACCTAAAAATCTTAAGACCAAACCTGCACCCAGCTCTGACTGAGACTCTAGGAACAAAAAGAAGAAAAAGGCTCCTGAATTTAATTTGGGCTATTTACCCTTTCATGGGGCCTTAAAGAAAGTCACAAGAAAAGAAAAAGACTTGCACACCTAAAGAGGTGGTTCTATCTGCTCACATGAGTGCATTTGTTTCTGTCACTCTACCACCTAAAATGATAGACCCTGGAAAATCTTTCATATCTTGTGCCATCAAGGAATTCGCCTTTAATAGAGCCCTTGTGGACCTAAGCTCTTCTATCAGCTTGATTCCTACCTCCCTATTTGATCACACTAGGCTCGAAGATCTGCACCACACACCTGTCACCATTAAAATGGCAGATGGCTCCATCAACACACCTATGGGGGTAGTTAATGATGTGATTATTAAAGTACAAGATCTTAGCTTTCCGATTGATTTTATTATTTTGGATAGGGATATACCGGAGAAGCTAAGTGATTCATCCATCATCATGGGTCACCCTTTCTTGGCTATGGACAATGCATAGATTGACTATTACTCAAGATGTATGGAAATGAGTAGTAGCAATGAGAAGATTCACTTTGATATTTATGCAGCCGCTAAGAAAATGAAGTCAGTGTATTTTTTGGATGATACGGAAAGTGATTCGGAGGGTAATTTGGAAGAAACCATGGAAAATGACACCTGGGTAGGACCACATGATCTGAATCAAGAATCCACTAAATCACAAAAGTCACCCTCAACACAGGATCAAATTTTCGATAGCATGGTTGACTATCTTGACTGACCTAGCCCAATTCAAACACTTGCCCCTTGCAATGAATCCCATATTACTCAATTGATCAAAATAATTCATAAAATAAAAGAAGCTAGTGCTAGAGAATATGATGATATAAGAAAAGAGCTTCATAGAATCCAGGATGAGAAACAAAAATCAGAAATGTTTGAATTTGGGTCAGGTGTGCTACAACAGATTTTTGATTCTGAGGTTGCTATTGAGGATTTTGTGGATTAGACACCCAAGGTGGATGATATTGATGTCCCTATTGAAGTTGAGGATGGAGATTCATTTGAGGATCTTGATCTTGATTTAGGCCCTGAATATCAATCATTTCATTTTGAGGAACCTAGCATTAATAGGCCTAAATATGATTTTGTTGTATTTGAGGATACCCAGGGAGCCATTGATGAATTGATTTAGATGATCACATACACTAAACAACAAAATCAAAAAGACGTTAACGACTCCTCAATTAATGATTCAGCCCATTCCACTTTCATGGAGGGACTCAGTACTGAATCTAATGCCCAATTCCATCTAAGTGAGTATGAGGAAGTATCTTCTTATGAAAAAGATATTCAAGAGATTGAAAGATTATTGGGGATTACATATGATGAGTTATCTGAGGAAGCTAAAATTTTTCCTAAATCATGTGATAATTGGGAATTGGAATTGGATGATTTGGAAGAGGAAAAAGAAGAGGATGATACTTAGGAAGAAACATCTTTGGGAGAGACAAGGAGTGATCACTGGACCTTGACTTCCAAATCTAGCCACACCACTTGGGTCATGCCTTCCATTTATCACCATTATCAGGACCATATGATTTTACCCCACATGACTCCACTCATACCCCAACCACCCACATTCTCCATCATCTCTTCGGGATGCTTTCATCTTCTTTTCTTCCAAGCACCCATATTTATTTGTCTTTCTACTATAGCACCTGGCAGGATATTTTCCTAAGCCCTATTATAGTATTTTTTTGACTTTTCGGCCTTAGAATTCATGGGTAGTTAGTCTGCATTTGCAGCCCATTGTTGGCGAATGAGATTAAAATTCTTATCATTTTACTTGCCATTCTCAATAATGTATTGATATATCCTTTTCGAGTTTACGCCCAGCTGGAGGCATTAAACTCAACACTTATATATAGCATATTTTATTTTAGCATATTTTCTTGCAAACTGTGTTTCCCATCATTGTGTTCGAGCATGTTAAATGAAGAATTAGGAGCAATTCTAGGTGATTTCTATCCACTTACCCCTTGTCTTAATTTATTTTCCTTTTATTCATTCATGAGAACATACAAGAACTCAAGCATGTGGGGGTAGTACACATAAACTGAAATTTTTTCTGTCAACCTTAAAAAACCTCTGAGCAGCATGTTAATTGCACTTTAGGGTCCTTAATTTAAGAATAATAGACTCCACCTCTAATGTTTGCATTGGAGCTAGAAATCGTCCACAACAACTACTTCTGACTCGTTCGCTCACCTTTTGTTGTAAATTAGGGCCAAGCTGAATGTAACTCGATAAGGGAAATCATTGAAGTGCAATCATAAGAGGTTAATGTATAAAGCATTTATATATATTGCATCCATGAATAAAAGAGGTTTTATTAAGGATCTCATTGTTTAGTTGATTCCTTAATGAAGAATCTAGTACAATTTTCACACTTGCATGTAGATTTTGCAATGGATTCATTGTGAAGACTGATAGGCATCTTTAGTTTGTCAAGAAGAAGCATTACTTCTTTTCCTAAACCCTTGGACAGTTAGTTAGGGAGTCAGGAAAGCTATTTTCCATTAGATCCACCAAACATTTGTGAGGTAAGAGTAGAGCGTCTACTGGTTTTCTAAGTCTAGTACAAGGACTCTTAGTTTCTAGATAATTGGATAATGATACTCGGAGTTAAGCATAGTGTTTTGCTTTCGGTTCCAATGTGCGAATTTTCTGTGAGAATTCCTGAGAGCTACTAAATAAGGCAAATAATTTAGGATTGAGTTCTAGTAAAACTATAACTAAGATGGATGGTCAAGAATGTCCTTTATGGAATCCTTAGCTGAAGGAGAGTATTAGTGTCAAAGGTTAGAAAATACACTATCCTATCCATTCCTTTCCTGGTACCAAGAGTAGGTACTTCCACTAAATAAGTCACCCGTATCCTCTTAAACATCACCAATCCCCAATAATGCCTCGTGAATAAAAATTTGCATTATATTGCGTTGTGTTGATAGATATGAAAAAAAAGAGAAGAAAGGAAAAAATAAGAGAAAAATATATAAGAAAAGAAGAAAAAGAGAAAAAATAGAAAAAGAGAAAAAGTCTGAAAAAAAGTGCTGAGTTCATAGTTGTATTTATTTCATTAAGGCAACAATACCTACTGCATTTGCAATACACAAAATACAACCTTGACCTACTTTTCTATATTTCTGACTGCCCGAATACTGGCTGAGGAATTCTGATTTAGTTGTAGGGTTATCAGAACTTTAATTAAGTGTTAATACCATGTGAGGCCACCAAAATTTAGTACATTTACAAAATCTGGTGAGATTATGAGCTCAAAAAGAAAAAGAAGAAAAGAAAGAAAAAGAGAAAGTGAGTACAAAAGAACTAAAGAGAGCACAGTTTTAGCCTCTTTCTGAGTTGATTTATTTGATAATCTGGGAATATAGAGTTTATAGTACTAGTCTATATGTAGCACCAGATGGGTATGAGCCATCAAATACAAGACTACTTGACTCAGACATCTACCTAAGCCAAAAGCTGGGGTAGAAATTACAGAGTATTTTGTTGTATCGTTGAGGGAAGTTGTTTGGTTGTCCCGATGGAAGTTTTACTAGGGGTAAACTATGAACTTTAGATGTGGATTGGCATTTCACTTGGATCTGTTGTATAAGCTACAATCACTACATTCTAACGATTGTCTGGATTTGTAGATTTTTGCATGAAAACACAAGAAAAAATCTTTAGTGAAACTTTGATAAAGAGAATAAATACTCCTTGAGAGACCAATTTGTAAATGATTTAGTTCATACACTTGTACTTAGTCTTGCATTTGCTAGGGACTAGCAAAATTTAGGCATGGAAGTATGATTGCGTAGCAATCATAGATCTTAATCAACCTAAATAATGTTAGAAACCTAGCTTAGTTCATAAATATTGCATTCATATCATGCATATCATACAATGTATCATGTTATATAGAATAAGATGAGATTATCATGCTATTTAATGTTTTGTTGCTATTTGCAAGTAATAAAGTGATTTAGGATGTGAGATAGAGTAGAATAAGGCAATAAAGAGAGAAGACTAATCCAGACAAGAGGAGTAAGGAGGATAACCCTATCCCTATCCTTAGAAACCATAGAACAACCTTCCTAAACCTAAAACCACTTTCATTAGAACATCTTGGCCTTAAAACCTAAAACATGGATAGCACTATCCATGTTTCTATCCACACTATCCCTACCCCTATCCATGACCTTAGAAATCCTAGGAAACTACTGCCCAAAACCTATTTAGGTCTCCAACACACTTAGGAACCAAAACCTACCCTAGAATATGTTAATTAGGGAGTTCCTAACTCAATTGCACTCATATACACTTAATTAGGTTAGGACTTAACCTAACAAGCTAAACCAACCCACCTAAACCTAACCCAACACACCCACAACACCACCTAGAAGTCACCCACTCTAGAGTTCTCTAGAATGTTCTCCAAAGGGCGTGCACACTCTCCAAGTGGCGCCAACCTTTGGATGCCAAAAATAGAATGCACATTGAGTCCATTCTTAGATCCACAAATTGTGGATCTAAGAAACCACTCCCCATTCCATCTTGACTCCAACTTTGGGGGCTCTTCTAGAGAGTTCCACACATCTATAGATGAGCCACCCAAGGCCTATAAAGCAACCCCATAAGTGGCCACCCACATCTTCCTCCATTAGATCCCTTAGGCTCCACCTCGATAGCTCTTCCTCCATTAGCTTTCGAAGGCCGTCCCCATAGTCCCTCTCCAAGGGGTACTTCTCCTCCTCCATGGACGGCTAGCATGAAGAAAGCTCCTCTCCAAGAGCTTCTCAAGGATGGTTAGGGAGAAGAAGGGTTCTCCACCCTCTCTTCTGTTATTGATGTGACTCTCATCTCCACCGAGCTCCAAGGCTGCCAAAGCACTCCTCATCGGAGCACCATCGACGACCTTCTTTTCTGATCTCTAGTCTAGATTCCTTTTGCATTTCATATATATAAATCATCAAACATGTCTTTAGAAGTAGCTTTGTACATTCTCATCACTATTGTAAATATGTTAATAGAATAAAGTTCTTTTGTTATATATCGAATAAATTGTCGCAAGTATCAATGACTATATGTTGTGCCATGTTAGGTTTAGGCTTAGATTACTCAATAAATTGAGTTAGAAATTCATTTTGGAATCCACAAACTTGCCTCCCTGAGTTTGACCGGGATTCACTGTCTCGTTATATTATTTTTGTTTGAATCGGTTTCATGACCGTACCATGATGTAATCAAATCAAATTCGCGATTTACGATGTCAACAGTTTGCATTGTGGCTGCTTGACTTAGGGTGTTGATTACATTATTTTTCAATACCTAAGTTTTAAATCTACATCTTCTCAACCACTTAAGTGGTCATGTGACTTGCACATAACCCATCCCATATAAAAGAGAGCAAGTGCAAAAGCTTGTCTCATTTTGTTCTCTTCAAAATCCTAGCCCCTCTTTCTCTCAAGGCTTCCTCTAAAGAACATCTCCATCTGCAAGGCTCTTCTCAAGGATTCTAGATATTCCTTCTTTCACTTACTTGTTTGGGATCATTCTTCATCGTGGTTTTTTTGTTTCACATCATGTTCTTCAACTCAACCTGCTGGTGCATATCTTTTTTCATTGGGTACCAACAGGTACCAATACCCATCATCAGTACCGATACTTGCTGGTTGCAGCAGTGCCTACTTTGAGTAGCAGGTACTAGTACTGATAACCTATACTAGTACCCGCTCGATTTTCTGGTTGGATCTTGAACCAACCAATACCGGTACACACGATCAGTACCATCACATGCAAGCTAATGTGTGTTTTGTAAGCACACATCCATGGAAATCTATTTAGCTCTTGATTCCTAATATGTCTATTATGTTGCATGTCCACAGATGGCACCTAAATCTAAGAGCAAAGGCAAAGCACCTCAAGATTCATTACACAAATTTTACATCAATGAGGATGCGAAATCAAATTTTGATTGGTATAAGGGCCTTAAGCTTCATCATTGTAGGCCTGTTGAGTGGAAAGATTTTTCCCTACACCTTTATGGTTTTACAACCTGTCTAATTGAACAACATCTCATGCATTTCTTTGATGAGTCTTTCTTTGCTGAGGTTCTTGGAGTCTATCCTGATGTGAATTTTCTATTATTTGCTAACCTCCAAGAACAAGAGAATAGAGGTCATCTAGTCTTAACATCTACTATATTTGGTCAAAGGGTAACTATAACCCCCAAATTTCTTTCTACAATTACCCAATGTCCAAATGAAGGTCATGAATTTAATAATCTCAAAGAACAATTTACTACCACTCAAATGCATGAAACTCTTTTGCTACCTAATTGTCAGGGAAAGTCATTGGTTGCACCTAACATGACTTTATTTTCTCATGTCTTATTTAGTATTTTAGCATGGAATTTAAGGGTCAAATATTCGGGATTTCACAAAATTTTCGTAGATAGTTTACCCTTACTCTATGCTATTATTACCAATTTTCCTGCCAACTAGAACATGGTCTTCATTCATTTTCTTAGACCTCATTACCGTGCTTCTACCCTTCCTTCTGATATACTTGTTTCTCATATTCTTATCAAGAGTAGGGTTGATCTCTCCAACTTTACTGTGCTTAGAAAGGTGGTCTACTTCAAGTGGTCCACTCTCAAGAAAATGGGGGTAAAGCCCATTAGAGAAGAATCATCAAGTGATGATGAAGAAGATGAGCAAGTTGATCCTACTAAATCTTCTTCTCATCAAGTTCCAGGCTCAACTTCTGATTTCGTTCCTATGACTTATCTATATCCCGGAGCCGAAATGCTTTGGGTTAATTTGTCGCATTTACCTGGAACCAACCCCACCATGATTAACACATTTAATTACATTGATCAAAATCTCACAAATCTTAACTTCATCATCCATCACATGGAGCACATGTTTCATGAGCTTTCTCTTTCTCTTGAGTCCTATTTTGCTTCTTCCACTCAACAACCTAAGCAATGGAAGCATAGTCAACCAAAGGCACCTATGGAATATAGTGAAAGAAGACAAAACGATTTCCAAGACCCATCTCAAGTCTTCACAAATGGAGGAAGAAGAACCTATTCTTAGTGATGATGATGAGGAAGAAGACATTCATGAAGATGAAGATGACGAAGCTGGCGATGATGAAGATGGAGGAGATGATGAAGATGATGATAGTGGCAATGATGACAATGGCAGTGACAACGACATGCTTTCAACTCATCTTTAGAAATACATTAAAAAAAAGGGGTCATAATTAGTTTAGTTTCAAAATTTCTGTTATGTAGTTTGATGTATGAAACTCTCTTCGCATTTGATGATGAGACTATTTTCTTTTTCCTTGGTTGCTTGTCATGATGTAATGAACTTTAGATCTATTTTACTTATTAATTTCTTACTATATTTTATGAATGCTTGATCATCCTCTATGTATCTTCTATTACTTTTTTTGTTTACTTGACAAAAAGGGGGAGAAAAGGTGAATACGCATATTTAAAAAGAGGAAGCTTAGTTTGAGGGGGAGGTTTCACTTCTATTGGAGTTTTCATATTCCTTCTCTTATGAAGTTTCTATCTTTAAAATATATGTATTTCTTTTGTTTTGTCAACACCAAAAAGGGGGATATTGTAGAAACCTAGTTCCACCTCTCTTTTTTATGTTTTGGTGTTAACAAAATCATTTTCAATCTAATGAGTTTTTGAAGTGATATTTACAAGGATAATCACAGGTTTATAGGAAGTTTGGATGATGACAAGGAAGAAGATTAAAGTGGATGAAGATTTTTTTTTTGTTGTTTATTGTTTGTAACTTAGAAGTTTGTATGTCTCCTAAATAAGAAAATTTGATATATGAAGTAAAATCAAATTAGAGATAATTAGGTATCAAACTCACATACAATCACTCGCTTGAAAAATTAGAAACATTTCTTTGTCATATTAAAAGATTAATTAGTTTGAAAAGCACTCAAATTGATCTAAGTTGTTAATTCAAGGTACTTGTAGCACATATCAATACTGTTCATCTGTACTGGCACTTGAAGGATACAAGTTTGAGCCTCTGCCTCAAACTGTGAACAACAAGTACTGGTAATCATCATGACTATCGGTATAAGGTGCTCACAGTTTGTGGAGTTTGTTCGTGCCTGGACCTTACAAGTACCGGTACCCATGATGAGTACTGGTACATGTAGGTCATAGTGCCTAATTTGTCTCAAACCTATGAGTCACAAGTACCGATACCTAGTGACTTAGTTGGTACTCAACTAGAAGCACTGAGTACCGGTACGTATGATGAGTATCGGTACCCAAGCTCTTTTGTGCTGGCTGCTGATGAACTGTGAGCAGCTAATACTGGTACTACAACTTTAGTACTCGTACCAACTATCTGTTGTGCCAGATCTGAATGGCTATTTTGTGGTTAATCTTAATTATAACACCCTTAATACGCCCCCAATAGCTAGGGAGCATAGTAGGGTTGTTTGGTGGTTTATAAAAAGACCCTTATGAGTCATTTTTACAATACACAAGATAGATACATCACCTTGCTTCCAGATCTCATTCTTTCTCTATTTTTGCAAGGAGCTTTAACTTGTTACCTAGTGCTTCATAGAATTTCTCTGATTTTGCAACAAGTGTTTTGGTGCAAAATTTAGTTCTCGACAATTTTATTTGCGCACTGATTTTCACACTAGTTTTTATTATCACATTGCTAAATATATTCTTGTTGGAGACTTAGAATTCTAATTGTAAGCTTTTAAATTTCTTTCTTACACTTGTAATATTTTTGTTCTCATTTGTTCTTGTAATTGGGTTGAGTTAACCTGTTAATTGCCTCGTTATTTAGTAAATTGGTTCCCTTCGAGTTGAGGGAATCAGGTTAAAAATTGTAAGTTGGGGGACTTAGGTAGCAGAGTACCCAAGTGAGGGGAACCACTATATATTTGGTGTTCATTTTTGTGGCTTAACTTATTTGTATATTATTTTTTTTTACCACACTATTCATCCCCCCTTCTAGTGTGCTTGTGTTCTTAAGATCCTACACAGTCTTGGAATGAACCCTTCACTGAATCAATTACCAGCTACGCTAGCGCAGGTAGGAACCCTTTGCTTAAAGCCCTCATCCTACTTAATCAAAGCTGTGTTTCCTAACCTTACTTCACTTTGCCGAGTATGAGATCACTTTACTTTGGGTCTTCATTGATTTGACCCACATAATGATTTTCTCGAGGCTTACTTCAATCAAAACCCAGAATTGACATCTGATGCAAAGTTCATAGTGGAGTAAGTAGTGGGGGAAATAATGCCACTAATTAGTAGTGGATTTCCTTAATCCATTCCCCGTAAAGACCACCCTGGAATTGGAGCTGGAATTGGAAGTTGTTCCTGTCAATCTTGTTCATTATGTGAATTGTGTTGACCTGAAGAAAGAATATCAATTCCCTTGGTTGGGGTGAACCACGTCTCCAACTCAATGCTCCTAAACTGATTGTGTGACCCGGTGATTGGGATGTTTCGGGGATGACCAAGAGGAGTGAATGGAGGGAATGTCACTGCCCTGGTTGTTAACAAGTTTCAAAGCTTCTAAGTATAAGCTTTTTGCCAACCCCTTTCTTCAATCAGAGAAACCCCCTTGATTTTTGCCTAGTTGATCCCACCCTTGGGGATTTGAGCGTCAACCTAGTGAATAATCTCTTCCCTAGTAGGGTTCCAATGTAAACTCACTATTGCTTCAATCAAATCAACATTGTCTCCCTCCCTTGTTGAGCTATTCAAGTTTCATAACCTAATAAGCACCAGATCACTATGGAATCAACTTAGGCCCTTCCTGAAAAGCCACTAGGAACTAGGTTTAGGATAATTAGCTCCCTCAACAACTCCATCCCTTTCTCCGACTCCGACTCGTTCTGAAAGAGAATGTCTCCACACTGACTCTATGGACAAGGTAGGAATTCCATTAAAGAGTTTCACTAACCCATGCAGGAATAATGAAACATCTAACCTTCCAGCTGGGGAATCAACCTAAGCCGAGTTAGCAGTTTACTTCCTTGGCTTCCTTGAACCAAGTTGGATTGGACCGTTTCCCTTAAGTGGAACTATTCTATTCAAACTGGGTCAATGGAACTCAACTCTTCCTCCTCCGACTAGGTAAAGAGATCAAAGAAAGCTGCTCACTCATTTCACATATCTTATCCCTTTGATTAGCTCTCCCCCTAAATAGTTTTGGATTCCCCCAGCTTAGGAGCTTCAATTCTCGAGTTCTATCTCGGCTTAGTTTGAATTGGAATCAATGTATGGGTATGGGTCATTGAAGAGTCTCTCAATAACTCACTATAGTTGCTATGAGTTGGTTATTGCCCTACTGAGAGGCTTGCCCTGGAAAGAGCCCTAGGGGCAGCGGTCACCTAGCTTTGCATGTTTGCTACTTGTAGATATAGAGCTCATGTTTCTTACCTAGATAGGATATCTATAGAATGGTGATTTGATTCTTCAAAGATAGCTTGATTGGATGGAACTCCTCAGGACCTTAGCCAATAAACTTCATCTGACCTTCTGTGGGAATTCGTTGTTGACTTACCAAATGAAGACTATCTGCAAACTCCTTTTCGACAAGCTCTCCAGACCCGAAACCTTTGTATCCTTGACTTGCTTATGCGATTGCTTATTCATATGTTCAATGAACCATTTTAGAAAGATAAAGCTCCTTAGCAGGAGACTCCTACCTTGACTTCCCTAAATCCTAACCTGCAGACTCCTCTTCCTATGAATGAACTCCTTGAATGGAATCGTCGCCCTAGAACTCTTCACTTCGAGTCATTCTAGCCAAACCACATGATTCACTTCATCAAACTAGGAATTCAAGAGAAGTGCCAGGCTAGAACTGAACTCATTGACTCCTTTCATTCCAACTCCTATCCTATGACTCACTTCCCCGCTTTGTCTGTCCCTCGCGTTTCGTTTGAGGATGAACCTTTGGATCAACTTTGTCTGACCCATTCACTCATCCCATTTATCAACTTTAGACCAATTCCCGGGTGAAAGAGTCTTCCCCTTGAAATCTGAAGCACCAAAGCACCACCCCACTTTGAAAACCCTTGATGAGGTATAATAAATCTGACCCGAGTGATTCTCAGGTAAAGCGCTATTCACTTTGGAACTTCACTCCCTCTTTCCACAATGAGAATCCCCCGATTCCAAGGGTTAGGTTATTCCCTATGTTATGTTGAGCCTACTCTACCCCATGTTGATTCTCTTTTGGAGGCTGGCTTCAACTTTGCATTTCCTGCTGAGATGCCAAGTCTTCAAGTAGGCCCTCTTGGCCAACCATGACTGTCGGCTTTTTAAAGAATCTTACTGTTGTGTCATAGGACTTGTAGCTTGGCAGTTTATCAGGTAGGTTTGTTGGTACTTCCAGTTTCGAGTGTCTTCTTGGATAGTTAGGGAGGCCCATAGGTGCGAGATGTACCTTGTGGGGGGGACAGTGGTCCCCTGGACATAGTCCTTTCAGGCAGTGGCCGTTTAGTCCATTCCTATCTTCAAGGCCAGAAATTGGAAGACATTGATTCTGCTTGTTCTTGTCCTTCGCTTCAGGGCCTATCCCACGGTGTGGTCAGTACTCTTTACTATCGGGAAGCAAAGCTTACACTTGTTTACTTCTCTTAACTATTTTCCAAGGCCTCTTTCCTCCTCCCTTTTCTACTCACTCGTAGGGGTCTAGGGCGTTCACCAGGGCCTCTTTCCTCCCTTTTCTGCTAGCTCATAGGGGTCTACGGGGGTTAAGGGGAGGGAGTCAGCCGAACATCTCATCAACCATTGGCAAAAATTTCGCTCACATCTGATCCCCAATTCTTGTTCACCCCGAATGATCGTGTTGGATGAATTGTGACCTCATACGATTGTGTCAAGTGAGCAACAACCGCTTCGTCATAGTACTAACTTATGGGCTAACGGGTCACACTTTGGCCAAGTATCCTACAAAAAGACTCTTGTGAACCAAAAGTGTTAAAGGAATGGCCATAGGAATGGGCGCATCATGACATCTAACGATGTCTTGCCCAAATGAATTAGTTTGTACTAAAAATGTCCAAAAAAGTAGAGGAAGAGAGTAATAAGAAGTGCAAAGGACAGAGACACTTCCCAACCAGAAAGCAAAGTTCCCACTGATGGTATACCTTGTGTAAGCGAGCTCCAAGATCACATCTTTAGAATAAAATCCAATTAGAAAAGGAAATCCAATTAGAGATTAGTTTGCCTATGAGCATTATACCATAGATCAAAGGAAAGGAGGAGGCAAGCCCCCCATCTTTTGCTTATCTTACTCATCCGACATGGCATGAATCACCGAACCTGCACTCAAGAATAAGGAGGCTTTGAAAAAGGTGTGATTCATTAAGTGAAAGACACCTATCGAATATTCGGAGATGCTGTAAGCAAAGATCATATAGCCTAATTGACTGCAAGTTGAATAAGCTATGACCCTCTTTAGATCATTCTGTAATATTCCAGTGGTTGCCACAAGGAATGACGTCAGGGTTTCTGCAAAAGTAATAACAATCAAAGCCATGGGTGAGTATTCAAATAAAGGGGAGCACCTTGCTATCATGAAAATGCCAGTTGTTACCATAGTTGCTGCATGAATCAAAGCAGATACTGGAGTGGGACCCTGCATGGCATCAGGTAACCAAGTATGCAATCCTATCTCTGCAGATTTCTCAACAGCACCAATAAAAAGTAAAATACAAATTAGACTGATGGCATTCAATCTCATATTGCAAAAAATCCAAGAATTTTTTAGGTCCCCTGCACAAGCAAAATTGGTTGAAAGGTCTACTGTTTGAAAGAGAGTAAAACAACCACAAATCCAAAGAGCTAATCCAAAATCACCTGCTCGATTAACAAGCATAGCTTTGATAGTTGCTTTATCTACCTGAAGTCGTGTGAACTAGAAATTAATTAACAAATATGAAGCAAGACCTACTCCCTCCCATCCCAGGAATAATTGAAGAAAGTTATCTCCAGTCACCAACATTAACATAAGAAAAGTAAAAATTGATAAATAACACATAAAGATGACGGGGGGAGAATGGAGAGAGAGAGAGTGGCGATAGGCAATGGGAGAAGAAGGTGAGGGCATGGCTAGGGTTGGGGATGAGGGTGATTGGAAGACTTGGAGATTGAGAAATTGGGGAAGGAGGGAGAGGAGATAGCAATCTTATGAGGGTAGGGCAACCAGATTTGCTTCGAGAGAGGGCTAAAGGAAGATGAATGGAGAGGTTATGTGCTATAGGTGCAAACGAAGAGGGCATATGGCAACGGTGTGTCGAAATCCCCTTGTCTGCTTGGCGTATGGGGGAGACGATCACAAACATGACTCATGCGCAAGGGTGAGGCTGCAATGCATGAAGATGAACCCTCCATGCCCAAAATAGGAGGTTCTGAAGGAGCCCTGGCTGCCCCTGCTGCCGGTGTTAGGTGGCCACACGATCGATGTGGAGATCCCACTCCCAAAGGATTTTATTTCTACGGAGATGGTGCTGAGGGGTCCTCTGATCAGCGAAGTTATGACTTGCAATCCTTCTATTGAAAGGTTCCATCAACTGGTGAGTTCCCTATCCCTTGTTTCATTGGGCTGGAAGGTTGCTGTGCCATCCCAGACCCGTTTTCTTATTTTCGGTCTAGGGATGATAGATGTGGAAAGGCTACGCTTTCGCTCGAGTACCTTCGAGAACATCAGTGTGCTGTGGAGGCTGGTCTCTCCCTTTGATGGGGCACTTCCTTATCGGCCCCCTCAGAGAATGGGTACCAGGAGGGTGACCCTTGCGATCAAAGGATTGCCTCTGCATCTGAGATCTAAAGGGGTGGTCTCCAAGATGATTGCTGGCTTTGCATCTATTAATGAAGATACTGAAATTACAATCGGGGAAGGTGATACCCATCTACTACAATTCGTGGCTGAGGTTTTTAGAAGCGAGTCACTGCCAGATAAAATCATCCTCAGGTGTAGGGGCTCTTCGTGGCTTATTCACCTATCAGTGGTAGGGCAAGAATTTTTATTACCAGAATCGGGTCAGGATAAGACGTATGTTGATAGATCTGGTGAGATACAACAAGATTGACTACAGGGTCGTAAGCCCTCAGATGATGCACCTGAACCAAAGAAGAGAAAAGACTACTACAAGGATGTCTTAGAGAGGGATCAAATGACTATGGCTGATGACACTATCATGGGGAGTGCTAATCAAACACTTGTGAATTCTGGCAAATCCACCAGTTGTAAGGAGGTGAAGTCGGGGGAGGATATAGCAAACAGTAGTGGAAGAAATGTCCTTAGGGATGTGAATCAAATGCCTGTCCCTGCACCTGATGATCTGAAATTCGGGAAAGGGGCCAACCAAAAGAGGGGGGTTGGGCACTCTCCTTACATGCTTAGGAGGCGAAGGAAGGAGAACTTGAGTCCCATAGAAGAGGAAACTGTTGCAAAGTCCATCATGGTTGAATACATGGAGAATTTGGCTCAAGGGGATCAGCCATGCAAGGGATGAGAGTCTTAACGTGGAATGTGCGTGGGTTGCGCAATAAAGTGAGAAGGGCATCTCTTATCAGATATCTTATGGAGTGGGAGATTGATTGTGCTCTTATTCAAGAGACATTTAGAGGATGAAAATGGCCCTGTCTGGGACTTTTTGAGATAATTTGGGAGAGCAGACTGTGCGAGGATGGCTACAATTGGCAGATCTGGTGGGATGGCAATATGGTGGAAAAAATCCAGCCTTAAAGTGATTGAAATCCACCATGACATACATGTGCTTGTAGATGTCAGAACCTTCAAGGTGATTTGGATTGGTTCATCTCATGTGTATATGGACCTTGTGCAGCAACTGGTCGGGTGGAGCTGTGGGAGGACCTATCAATAGTGCATCAGAAAGTCCAAAAGGTGCCACGACTTGTTGGTGGTGACATCAACTGTTCTTTATCAAGTGGGGACAGACCTGGTGGCAGTACTGATGGTGCAATGGCTGGGTTTCAACTGATTGTGCAGAGCTTGGGCATCACTAAATACCCTATCAGTGGGGTTGAATTCACCTAGAGAAATGGCAGTGGGCTGGTATCAAGGTTGGATAGGTTCTTTGGCAACCCCAGCCTCTTGGAGAGATTCCACCTATCCTCTGCTATGAGCCTTGACAGGTCATTCTCTGATCACACACCAATTGTGTGGGATTGTGGGGTGAGTGCGGATGTTGGTTCATACTTCAAGCTTAAAAAGTTTTGGTTCAGAGAAGAGGGGTTTGCAGACATGTTGTCCAGTTGGTGGCAAAATAAGACTGTTACAGGCTCGGCTACACAGCAACTTGCACTAAAGTTGGCAGATATGCATACAATGCTAAAGGAATATGGGCAGACAATGGTGGCTATTAGAGAGCAGAAGAGAGTTGAGGCACTGGCTAAGGTCTAAAGGCTTGACTTGAAGGAATGCAGGGTGGTTCTGAGTGCCCAGGAGCAGGATCAAAGGAAATGTCTGCAGCAAGTCATTGGGGGGGAGGACTTAAAGAAAGAGATGGATTGGCATGAGAGGTCTAGACAACTATGGCTCAAGGAAGGCGATGCCAATATGAAATTCTTTCATCTTGCTGCCAGCTCTAGAAGAAGATTCAATCTCATCTCCTCTATTAAAGTGGGCAAGAGAACCATTACCTCCACTCATGAAATAAGATTTGAAGCTGGCCATTACTTTAAAGAAGTAGCCAAGGCTGCGCCAAGAGGCTCTTGAAGGATGGCTTCGGTTGATTTTCCATGTGTCAGCAGTGAACAAGCTGCTATGTTGGTTGCCCCTTTTACTAAACATGAAACAGTGGAAGCTATCAAAGGCTTGAATAATGAGGGAGCTCCAGGACCAAATGGGGTACAAGTCTTCTTCTACAAGGAAATGTGGAATGTTCTTAAGAAGGATGTGATGGAAGTTATACATGAGTTTGAAAAGGGAAACTTTGGTTTTAAAAGACTAAACAAGTCTTATTTGTTCTTGTTACCAAAGAAGTCGGGTGCGGAGCAATTTTCAGATTACAGGCCTATTGCTTTGTCAAATTCCATTTATCTTATCATCAGCAAGATCCTAGCTAACAGAATTCGTGATGTACTGCAAGATTTGATTATTCCTGTCCAATCTGCTTTCTTACCTGGGAGGTCACTGCAGGAATCATTCATCATGGCTCAAGAAATGGTGATGGGATGGCATAGGGGAAAATCCAAGGCCTTCCTATGGAAGGTAGACTTCACTAGAGCTTATGACTCAATTTCTTGGCCGTATCTATGGGAAATTCTTAAAAGGAGAAAATTCCCCCCTCTTTGGATACAATGGGTGAAACGGTGCATCACGACTGCTTCCTATTCCCCTTTGATAAATGGGAAGCCATGTCGATCCTGGATCCAGCCTCAGTGTGGGGTACGACAAGGTTGCCCCTTAGCCCCATTGATCTTCAATTTTGCAGTGGATACCTTGGCAAGATATGCTTGCAAGTTGACAGCTGATGGGATGATAAGGGGTTATTCGATGACAAACAGAAGGGCTTTGGCCCCCATTCTTCGGTATGCGGATGACACTATTTTTTTTGTGGAAGGTGGGAAGAGGGAAGCATAGCCACTATATTATATGGTCAACATATTCAGTGAGATCTCTGGTTTGAAATTAAATGGAATTAAGTCCTCCTTGGTCTACTTTGGTATGAACGGTACAGACCAAAGTGACATCTCCACCATCTTGGGCACGCCTGTGATATCACTGCCAATCAAATACCTGGGGTTACCACTGAAGTGCACAAAAATGATGAAAACTGATTGGACTTTTCTCTTTGAGAAGGCAGCTACGAAGCTAGAAGGCTAGAGCAGCCGCTACTCATCGAAAGGGGGGAGGTATATCTTATTAAATTCAATTATCACATCCATTCCTGTCTTCTTCTTCTCGGTTCTTTGAGCTCCAAAGTCAATTTGGAAAAAACTTGACATTATGTGCAAAAGGTTCTTCTAGAAAGGGGCTTCTCACCAAGGTGCCTTCCTCCAACCTGTTAAATGGGATTCAAGTTGTTCACCTAAGAAGTATGGTGGCATGGGAATCAGATCTCTCAAAGATTTTAATGATGCCCTGTTGTTGAAATGGGCAGTTCAGTTGCTGCAAGGGGAACAAAAGCCTTGGATAGAAATCATTCATGATAGTTATGGGGTGGCAAATGATGAGAAGAGCCGCTTGAATCCTCATAAGCCGTCTCCCTTTTGGTGCTCAATGGTGTGTGCCTTGGCTGATAACCAGAATCTATTCAAATCTGTGTTAGGTGACGAGAGAAGCTTTAAATTATGGTTGGAAAAATGGTTGCCTGGTGGGGTGTTAAAGGACAGGTACCCTCTTGCATTTTCGGCTGCTACTAATAATAATGCGTTGGTGTGTGACTATTGGGACACGGCTTCTGAGATTTGGATGTTAAATAATGAGGTGGGGAATGGCCATGGAACAAGAACATGGACAGAAAATGAACGCCTCCTGCAGGAACTTGCTGCTTTCAGGCCTACACCAGAGGAGTGTGATACATATAAATGGAATGGGGCCTTCTCATCGGCGGCTACCTATGAGAAACTCATCCTTTCTTCCAGGTCAACAGAGGTGGATGATATTAAGAAGAAGCTATGGAAATTGAAAGTACAATTGGAGGTACAAATCTTTCTGTGGTTGTGCAGAAGAGATGGTTTGATAATGGGAGATATAAGGCATAGGAGAATGGGCACCCCTGCTCATTTCTGCCATTTGTGTGGGATGCACAATGACTCCAGTCTTCATATTTTCTCCACATGCATGATAACAGATTGCGTTTGGAGGAAGGTCTGTAGGGAAACTATTCCCACGTGGGATGATCTTTGGAGCTCTTTTTCGAGGTTGAATAAGCCATATTTGCCCATGGTGGCTGTGCTATGGTCTGTGTGGAGAGCTAGAAATGAGAGTTTGTTTTAGGAGAGACCAGTGAATGTGGATAATATTGTAAACAATTGCTGGAATCTCATACATCAGTGGGGTTCACTCATGTAATTCATTTCTTTCATATAATCAATAAATACTCTCCTAGAATGCTATCGGCGATTCGTTAGCACTCCTTTTCTTTTCAAAAAAAAATAAATAACATAAATCGAGGGCCATGCAGATCCTCAAACATATATGGAATGGAATAAAGATGGACGAAGCTACTTATGAATGTAGCCATAATTAATATCACAACGGTCAGGCTATCAAACACGAGGTCAAAAGTGAATTACGAGTCAGACCAATCTGCAAATCGAGAGAGCTCCCCTTGCAATGATGTGGTGGTGAACCTCTCATTTGTTTTCAGTGCTCTCCGAACCATGAGAGAAGGTTTCCCATCACACGGCTCACCAACTTGAAAATAAAAACAACATTTTGTTGAAAGATGTTCCACTCAAGTATATAGTGGATGTCGTGTTTAGGCCCCTTCTTCCCTTCATGGATCAAATCGTCCATTGCTTGACCCCTGAAGAAATGGGTATGGTGTGCAATCCAAACCCCCTTCTCTTTCCAATGATGGAATATCGAAGCGAAGTGGCCCATCGATCCGAACAAAGCAAGGGTACTACGAGCCCTCTGCCCATGCATCAGAAGAGCTCGTGTGGTTCACTGGTTCCACCGATGTCACCCGAACATAGAGTGATTCATTTGATACAAAGGTGCACTTGGAGTGGGGGGTGTGCTGTCCTTGTTGGGCTGGATCCTTCCCCATAAGGCCCCACTGTTGGGGCATAAGCGCTCTCTTGCTACCCATATGCAAGGTGCCATCTTAGCCTTCCCTGATTAATCAGGATCGCTCCACACCTGTAGCCTTCTCAATTGTGTATCGATCGAAAGGCAAGGTGACATAGCCCCCAACTGACGAGAGTTGTCATGTCCAGTATGTCCCCTCTCGATTCCTGACGTGCTATGGTACCCCGAGGTGGGTAGGAGCAGGTCGAGTCTGCATGGCCGCGGAGTAACTGCAGCATCCAAATCTAATCGGTATACTTGGCAATTCATCCAATAATTTCACAATCACCAAAGAAGCCCCAAGAAGCATCAAACATTTCCGATGAGACCCATGGAGCAATTATTAGATAGCAAGCACTAGCTCCCAATGCAACTTCATAAAAAGCAATCAAAGATAAGATCAAAGAAAATGAAATGCACATAGTGGTTATGTGGGTGATTCTTTCTGATCCTAGAAAATGTCTAAAAGAACCTACTACGGAACTACCAAGCAGAGGCAAAAAATACAATAAGTAGATACATGACGATCAAGTGTATTCTTTGAAAGCCAAAAATCAGAAAATTTTCTCTCGACCTGTTATTGAGAAAGGGAAGTCCAAAGGGGGGTAGACCCAAACCCCCACCGCCAAGCTAAGGTCCCGTGAAAGTCCCCTACGAGCCTGTGAGTCTATGGAGATGAGCTTGGAGCTATGGGTCATAGTCATCTTTTAGTAGCTCAATCACTCACTGAATCAGGGTCCATATATTAACTAACTGATTTATCTAATCGTCCTGGGACCCTCGAAAAGCTTTCACTATTGATTCCAATCCCTCGTTTGGTTTCCCAGTTAAAGGCAAGGAGACATGCCTTGTTCAAACTCATTTCAGTGGCAATTCCCAGGTTTAGAGTATATGAGATCCAGCTGGCATTTGTTGTGGTGCATGCCAAATCATTTGCCATAACCCCATTTCTCCACCTATAAATAGCACATTACCCCCTTCCTTCCTCTTCATCCCTTCCTTCACCTCTCTACCCCTTTCCAAAGCTCTAAGAGCTACTCTTGAGCTAGTCCCAAGCCCGGGATGATCCATTCGAGTAGAAAAATAATTTTATAATCCCTTCTTTTTCATCCCTTTCTTGGAGCTCCTACCGACCGTCTTCTCATCCCCATTCAAGGAAGTGAATGTACCCTGCCTCATCCTTGCCTCATCCAACTCCGTCCTCCTTCAAACAACATCTCATCACCTTCTTTCGAGCGTACCTCATCCACTAAGCAGTCGTCAAGGGGCATTCTTCTCTCTCCTCTTCTTTTTATCACTTTCTAGAATAGCTTTAATCTTTTCACAATTATCTAACTTGTAACATGCATTATTTCCCTTTCAATATATAGATTAGTTCTCTTCTCTCTCTCTCTCTTTCTCTCATTCTCCCTCTTCTAAACATCGTCTGATTGGCTCGCCCTTCCTACCTCATTCTCACCCTCTCTAGAGCTCAAGATCCCTCTTGAGCTTGTGTCCCAAGCCTCGGGGTCACTAGAGAAAAATAAAATAATTTTTCCCTCTCCTCATCCCCATTCGTGGAGCTCCTACCCATTGTCCTCTCACCTCCATCTGGGAAGTGGAACCCACTGCAACGCAGCCTTGCTTCATCCTCCCTTCTTTTGACTTCATCGTCCTTTGGCTCCTCACCACCTTCTTTCGAGCACTTCGTCAACGCAGCTCGTCCTCCAAGCAACCATCAAGGAGGATATTCTCTTTCTATCTCTTTTATTGCTTTCATAGTGTTGATTTATTTTTGCATTGTAATAAGCATTGTTCTGATTATAAATATCATTCTACTTTATCTTTCTCTCTCTCTCTCTCCCTTTCTATCTCCTTCTTTCTTTCTCTCTCTAATTATTTGCAAGTAGAGTAGATTAGATTAGCAATACCTCAATCTAATTCTGTCTTATTTAAAGACACCAAAAAAATTATATAGCCATGTAATAACAAAAAGAAATAAAATAAATGCAGTTTTCTCCAAATCAGACGTCTCCTCCTCGTATTTGATCCGGGACTCACCTGAGGTTCAGTTATTTTATTTGATAAGTGGATTTTCGTAACTGCAACAACCAGGTTTTCCCAGCCTCGATTTTCCTCATGTAAAATCTCATTGATCAGCTAGCTAGTTCTTTGCTGGATGCTAAGTTGAGTAGTGTTGAGCTAACTTGAGCTAGAGCTGATCTTCCTAAAGACTTCCTAGGTAGCTTAGCTAGCTATCTTAGGTCTATTAGATAAACTCAGCTGAGTTGAGCTACTTGAGTTGGAGATGTGGTGCCATGAGCTGGTTGATGACTCTTCAACTGATTTAACTTACCTAGTTCAAGACTAGTAGCTAAGCTAAGTAGCGTTGAGATGTTATGAGCTGGGAGGAGCTGAGAATGAGTTGGATCCAGTTGAGATGAGCTAGGTTGAGTTAGGATCTAGCTAAGGTAAGCTAGATTGAGATGGGATTCAGCTGGTAGAAGCTTCTATCTTCTTCTTCTAGGGTTTGTGTCATTCACATCGCCAGGGCTTAGGTGATTTCTACTGTATTCTCATCCCTGGAAAACAAATGGAACACATAAGAACATGAAATGATAAGAAATAATGCTAATGCAAGCCTAAACCCTATAATGCATGCAATGCTAAATGCAACCCAATACCCTAATGCAATGTAGAAAACCTAGGAACTAGATGTGATTTTTAGCCTAAGAATGAAGATAAATTGTGTTTATTACCCCCACATTGGATCGACCGAGAGACACTCAAACTTAATCTAAAACGAGTTCCATAATAAATTAAATAAACTAGTGCTCAAGTGTGAAAACTACACTACAACGACACGTAACCTTGATTTCTTGTATCTCTTCGGGCTAAGCATTACGTATGTCAAATTATTGTGATCTAAAGTACGTGCCTTTGCGATCACTAAAAGCCCGATTTGTCATACCTTTCTAAGGTTCCATAGGATTTCTTATTGAATTTTATTCTTCTTACATTGATTTGGGACCCAAGTTGTTATGGGAGTCATGTTTTTTTTTCTTCACTTGGTTAGGTATATAAGAGAAGTGTTGAAAGAGGTTGTGCCACCCTCGTTCAAGTGGTGCATTAGTGGAATTGACTACTGTCAACTAGTCAGGAAAATCCTAAGGTAAGAGGCTTAGGTAGTGGTTTTCACCCAGATAGGTTTCCACTCTAAAATCCAGGTGTCATTTCTGTTTCTATGATTGGTTCATATTTGCTATTGATATTTGGTGAATGCTATTTTAAAATTCTGCATTATCATTGATAGGACACTATTCACCCCATTAGTTCTTATAGGCTCCACACGCACTGACATCTGGTATCAGAGCCTCGTTTATTCTAGCAAGGATGTCAAAATCCTCTAAGGTATAGGCTGAGGGACAATTCGCTATTAGACCACCTCTCTTTGATGGCACCAACTATGGATACTGGATGACAGAATGTTGATATTTCTTGAGTCCATGGATTATGAAGTCTGGGATGTGATAGCCTCCAAGTATATACATGACCAGAAAAGAAAGAAGACATTATTATCACCTTAGATCAAAAGGAGATGGTGATAGTAAAAAAGCATGATTTGTTAAAATTAGGTTTTTGGTTGCTATAACATGCTAATCCGATCGCTTTTAAAATTTGTAATTACAAGTACTCGGAGAGTATTCGGGTCATCCCAAGGGAGGCGGAAATGCAACTACGTAATCTCTTGCTCGACAAATGAAAATGAACTTTCTTGTTGTCTTTTTGAATATATAATTTTTAGGGTTTTTGTTTAGGAAAAAAGTGGATGCGGAGAAAACGAGAAATAGAGATGCAAAATTTAAGGCAACAAGAGCCTTATTTCTCCAACTCGCTCCAAGCACGGGAGGCTGAGAATAATGGAGGAACAAGACACAACAAAAAAATCATAAGCTAACTAGGAAAATTGTAGAGGAATGCTTTTCATAAAAGGAATTGTATTACAAGAAAGATGGAGAACTCACAAGTGAGAGGGTTCTCACTTGTAATCTCCAATAAAAGCTTACACTACTATGCAATAAAAAATGACAAAGGTAAAGGAAAGCTTAGTAATGGTGAAGATGATGTTGCCTAGAATTCTTGCTCTAGTTCTGGTTGCCCCAGAATCAAAAGAAATCCCTCTCTCATGGACGTCCTCCTTGTGGCAATCCCTAGGTGGGTGTTCCTTCTCCCTACAAGCCTGGATGGCCTGCATCCTAACTCCTCCTAGGGTGGACATGGACCACCCTTGATTCTCCTCCTCTTTGGCCATCCTCTTACCTAGCTTGACTCCTTAGCTTAGCATGGACACAAGGTAGAAGAAGAGAGGAAGTTGAAGGCACCAAGAGGGAAAGAGCACCCCCTTAATCTTCTTCTTCTCCTCCTTAAGTGATGGAAGGCTAAGCTTAGCTGGCACCAAAATGGGGAGATGCATGGGAGGTCTGGCACCAACTAAAGGGGGGTTAAGGGTGGTTATTTAGGTGAAGGGGTGGCTTGGTTTTTGGTGCCACCTTGAAAGGATGTGAGTGGTGGTGGTGGTTGAAGAAGGTTGGTGCCAAAAAGAGGAGGTGGATGCAGTTTGTGGTGGATCTAGTAACTAGGTTGGACGACCATAGTGGTGGAGATGCAGATGAGCTAAGGTAAGCTAGCTTAGCTAGGAGGGTAGTGGAAAAGGAAGTAGAGGGAACTAGGGTTTTGGAGGAAGAGCTGAGGATGAACTGCATCTGAGCTATTCTGAAGCTTGCAGGAGCTGACAGTTCTGAAGAGGTCTTCTTAGGAGCTAAGCTACTCAGCTTAGCTAACTAGTTCTTTGCTAGCTACTAAGTTGAATAGGTTGAGTTGAATTGAGCTAGTCTCAACTATTCTAGAGCTTGGGGGAGCTAGCCATGGACTTCTTAGCTAACCTAACTTAGCTAGCTGAAGACTAGTAGCTAGGACAAGTTTACTGGAGCTTCCGAGAGCTGAGTAGAGCTGGGATGAGCTGAGCTGGAGCTAGAATGAACTCTTGTCAACTAAGTTGAGCTAGCTTAAGCTTCTAGTGAACTGATTGGAGCTAGGATAGGCTAGACTCAACTAAGTTGAGCTGGATCTAAGCTGAGTTGAGCTGAGTTAAGCTACCCTAAGCTATCATCCAGCTAAGATGAGCTAAATGGAGCTGGGATGAGCTAAACCCAACCCAAGTGAGCTGGTATCAAGCTATGATGAGCTAGATTCAGCTATGGTCCAGCTGGAATGAGCTTTCTCTTCACCTTTTGCCTTCCTAAGTGCTAGGGTTTTAAAGATCTGGTTATCTGTTCATCCTTAACACTCAAATAATCGTGTCAAAAACATAAAAAATATGTAATGTATGCCTATCCTAAATTATGCCTAAATGCAACCTAAAAACCCGTTTGGAGAGTTAAAACCCTAAGAGATATATTAGCTTTAGGGCATAAGATTGATGATAAGCTGGCATTTATCAAATGGCTACGCACAATGCTAAAGCCATGAATGCTATTTTCCGTAGCCTATCCAAGGAAAAATTCAACAGTGTATCGAGTTGCAATGCAGCAGACGAGAATTGGAGTACTATTGAAGTAACCCATAAGGGGACTTCAAAAGTACAAGAGACTCAGATCAACCTTCTCACGCAAAAGTATGAGCCCTTTGATTGCACAACAATCATAGGGCCTAATTTGACTAAATTAAGCTTAAACCTAGCATACATTCTGTGAATATTGCATCCATTATATGCATGGCATGCATAATTGCATTTGTATATCCTTAACCTAATTCTACCATTTAATGGTCCCTTGAGTAACAACGCCAATTTATCTATGTAGGACCATAATCTAAGAGAAAAATTGCAAATAGCTGATGCGGAGAATATGCCTCTACAGTCTAAAGACAAGGAAGGAAACCAGTAAGAAAGCAGGGGGACAAGCGCATGCAAATTCAGACAAGCCCTAAATTAAGCTAGACAACCACATGTAGACTCAGCTAAACCCCATTCACGTCTAATTAACCTACCTACCTACACCATGCACTCACCCATGCACCTCACACACACACATCAGCACATTCACATAAATTGCTATTTCATGTGTACACATCACTATCTATACACATTACACACATGAATATTATTGATGCACATTTATAACACCTATACATATTTTTCATATGTTTATTCACACCAAGTAATAGTTAGTATAATGCATTCTTTATCTATTTTCTCTAGGCCCACATATATACACACAACTAGCCCACCTACACAAGCCCAACACCCTTCCTAATTACCCCCACATAACCTAATCCCTACTTATCTCCACACCAACCTAAGCCACCACTAAACCCACATAAGCCAACCCACCTTAGCCTAACCCATATCTCACGCCAACCCTCTCCCTTATCCACCATTTGACCACCCTTGATTTTCACCCTTACCTTAAGTTGTGCACCTCACCTAGAACCTTCTACCCTTAGGATGTAGCCTAAAGTAAAGCCCTTAACCTATGCCTTCGGACCACCATACCTAGTGCCAACACCTATAAAAAGACCCCCCATGGGCGCCAACCACCCCCCTCCTCCCACTCTACACACACCTCCATCTCCTCCACCATTACTCCCATGAGCTTCCACTTTGAGAGCTCCTTCTCTAAGACCAATGGCTTGTCATGTGCCTACTTGGTCTTGGTGCTCTAGGTGAAGCAGAGGTAGGCTTCAAGACAAGGATCCTCCTCCCCTCCCAATAGGTTTAGTGCTTACATTGGAGAGGACACCTACTTCTCCACCTCACTCTCGTTTGATTTGTTTAGTAGTGTAGTTGTTCCATTACTTGCTTTTTAAATAACTTGCTCTAGTGTAGTTGTTCCATTACTTGCTTTTTAAATAACTTGCTCTTACTTGATTAGTAGAATAGATTTTGTTGTTCAAGTACTTTTATATTTGATTTTTATATTGCTTTTTAGTTGCTAAACACTATCACATACACTCCCACACATTCACTTATCCACGCCACCATCACCTTCACCATCACCACCACACACACTTTCACATACACTCACTCTACTACATTAGTACATGCCCACTCTCACTCATTTGAGCACACACTCAACTACTCACCATCCCTAACCTAACCACCACCATTAGAGCCCTAGGTCCATGGCCGTTCCCTCTCCCTACCATAGAGCCCACCAAGTAGACTCCCTAGAAAACACCACCGTAGAACAAACTTTGGTTACCCCTAAGTATAGAATCTTCATCTTCATATCTTTAACCTCCGCCATAGTAATCACCACCAACATAAGGACCAATGAGCACCTCATTTCCCATATAATCGAGCCTCTCAACCTTAATCACATTAGCGAGTTTAAGCACTTCATCCTCCACTAAATGCCCTTTTACCTAATCATCATCACTCCCATCATCACACCACCTCAACCTTCATCCCATCACCTACATGGATTTCCTTTTTACAAGAAGCACCCTACCAATCTATTTACGAAGTTATGCTTGTCATCTCTACATATGTAATGAGTGAGTGAAAAATGTGTTTGTAAATATTTATCTTCAAGCTTTGTATAAGTGGTTTTCACCATTATTAGTGTAATGGAGTTTCTTTTTCAATGTCAAAAAGTGTTGTTCTTTTTCTTGCAATAAATACTTAGCTTTTCCTTGCTTTTGTGGGTACAATCTTATTTGAAAAGCCAAAAAAAATCACAAAAATGGAAACCCTAAAAGTGCTTCTTTTGCTTTTTAGTTGGCATTTGTAAATACATTTTTCGTTCTCTTTCGCAACTTCAAAAAGCCAAAAAAATATATAAAAGACAAAAGGATAAAAAAAGCAGTTAGGTAATTTCCTGCTTTTCCATTAAACAAAAATTACAAAAAAAGTGTACTAGCATTACGTAATTGTCGTCTTTCGCTAAGCAAAGAAAAGAAAAAAATCGAAAAAGCAAAAATCACAAAAATAGATAAAGGGACTCATTTAAGGTCCAACTTTGCTTAGCCTCCCCATAGGATCGATCGGTACTCACTCGACTTAATCCAAGTCAAGTTCCATAATAAAAATTAAATGTTCTAGGGTTAAGTGCAAAACAAGCTACAACAGCGTATCTTTTAAACACAACTTCGACGTTTTGTCGGGCTAAGCGCTACTACATTTTTGGCATCATTGTCTGGGAGAAAACAGGCCCTGGTTTAGTCCTAATTATCTTGCAAATATTCATATCTAATCATCCTTTCCTTTGTTGTTTTATTGTGTGTAGGTGAATGTGAAGGGAAACCTGTGCACACATCGACACGTGGTGAAGACAAAAGGTAAGTACCCTTCCACCCTTATCTAAAAAAAAAGAAAAAAATACAAATATTTAAAAATATAATAAAATTAAAAAATATAAACTCTTAAAAAAATTTGACCAAAAATGGGCTACTCTACCTCATTTGGTTTTCTATCAACACTTCTATTCCATTCTTGCTTGTTTTGAGTTTGGACAGACTTCAAACCCTAACTTCAAAAATCATCCCAGGTGTGACCAAGCTCCAAAAAAATCTAAAATCACATCAACAGATAGCCATAGTAATCAGCTTTCATTTCCTACTATTTTTGCTTAAAAACTCCCAATTGTGGAATTTTTAAAAATTCCTACAGTGAGTGTGTATCGGCACTAAAACAGAGATAGACTTGTTCTGCCTTTGTGAATTTGTTGTAGTCTGTACACACCCAAATCCTTCAAAATCAATGGTGTTGGAAAGCTTTTGCAATCCTCTATCTCCAGTAATTTTGAAAAAAAATTTAAACAAGTAAAGCTTGACTTTTTGTCTGAAACTATCTACATGGTTATGTTTGGTTGTGCTAGACCCATCAAAACTGAAAATTCATTTTAAAATCTTAAAATACCTCAAAAATTCAGAAAAAATTGCTTTTAGGATCCAAATTTATAAAGCATTCAGTATCCATCAGTGGGGCCTCATTTGATACTGATTCCACCTTATCCCAAACAAGAACACTCGTTCAATCTGATTAGAAGCAACAAAACACTAAGGTGCTCCAATCTTGGTTTTCAATTCTTTTAGAGACCCTACACCAACTATGTAAGCCCTTGTATTGAATTTCTTATAATAGGCATGGGTTTGAGAAGCCACCCTTGCATTGCTTGGGTTGCCCTATCTATCTAACTAAAATTGATTCACCTCATCACCTATTAGCAACAACCCTTTTAGGGCCACATAGATAGTAGGGAACATGTTAACTAAGAGGAAAAATACACACTTCCGTGTTTGAAATCCCTCAGCTCCTCTCAAGATGCTAACAAGTGCAACCCAATGATCACTTAAAAGAGTGATTTGTAAAAATCGTGATTTAGGTTGTTGTAACACGCAATTTGGATCGCTTTTAAATTTGTAAACTTCAAGTACTTAGGAAAGCATTCGGGTCGTCCCAAGAAGGGTAGGAAAGCTTTAAACCAAATTCCTCGCTTGATCCTTGGAAATCAACTTCTTTTTTTAAGGTTTTGAAATATGTAATTTTTAGGGTTTTTGAATAAGGCGAATTAATGCAGAGAGAGATGGAATTTGAATTACAAGAAAACAAAGCAACAAGTGTTTTGTTTTATCCAACACACTCCAAACAAGGAATGTTTGGATGAATGGTTATAACAAGACACAATAACAGAGCAACACAAGCTATTAAAGGGATAGTAGAGGAATGCTTCTTAATTGAAAAGATTTTACAATGGGGTTGGAGAACTCACAATTGAAAGGAATTCCCACTTGTAATCTCCAACCAAAATTACTACACTACTATGTAAAAGAAATAACAAAAGTATAGAAGAAAGCTTAGGAAGATGATGTTGGTGATGATGCTGCTGCCTAGAATTCTTGCTCTAATCCTGGTTGCCCCAGGACCAAAAGGAAATCTTCTCTCTTGAATGTCCTCCTTGTGGAAAACCCTAGGTGGGCATGCCTCCTCCTCCTTGGTGTGGAAGATCTCCACTCCAAGAACTTCACCCTAAGGTGGTGTGGACCACCTTCAGGATCTCCTCCTCTAGATGTCCTTTTTTCCTGGAATTCCTCCATGGTTTGGTGGCAACACAAGGAGGAAGAAGAAGAAGTTGATGCCACCAAGGAGATAGGGTGTCTCCTTGATCTTCTTCCTTCTCTTCTCCTCTCCTTGGACGTTGGATATGGGTGGAGTATGAGTACAAAAAAATGTAACCAAGGATGATTTGAAGTGAGTTGTTAGTGGTCATTTTATAAGATAGGTAGGGGTATAGGTATGGTTAAGGGATGGATGGATAGGATGGCTTATAGGAGGTGGTTATGAGATCCTATGGCTAGGGTTAATGGCGCCAACATGAAGAGTCTTCTTGGGAGTTGGCACCAACCCTAGGTGGAGACTAGGGTTAACGGGTTGTATGGTGTGTTGTAGGGTTAGGATGGATGCTTAGGAGGGTGGTTAATGGATGGAGGGTTAGGATAGGTTGGCACCATATGTAGGGGCGTGTTGGGTGGTGGTTATGGTTGGGTTAATAGAGTTGGTGCCAACTCTATGTATGGTAAGGGTTATGGGTTGGCGTGGAGATGGATGGAGGGTTAGGATTAGATCTTTAGGTGTTGGTTATATGGTGGAGGGTTTAGGTTAATTGGCACCAACATGAAAAGGTGTAGGATGGTGGGTTGGAGTTGAGTTGGCGCCAATTTAGGTGTGGTTAGAGGGCTTGTTTTTGGCGCCAACATGTGGATGGAGGAGATGGGTTATGGTGGTCTTTGGATGGTGATGATTGGAGGTAGAGTTGGCACCAATTTGAAGGGGTGTGGATAGGTGGTTTTGGTGCCAACTTAGGTGTGGTTAAGGGTAGTTAAGGTGGTGGAAGGGGGGTTAAAGTTGGCACCAAAGGGAGGCTAGGTGGATGGTGGAGATGGGTTCTAAAGGAGACGAATGGTGGTGATAAGTGGGGGTTTTGGAGGGAAAGTTGGCACCACCTTTTGAGGTGGCTTTTGGAGGTGGTGAAGAGATGTGGGGATGGTGGCACCAACTATAGGTGGAGGTAGGTGGTTAGTTTAGGTGGTGGACTTGGAGTAGAGTTAGGGTGGAGTTAGGTTAGGGTTTAAGTAGTTGGTGGATAGCCATGGAGGTGGTGCTGGTTTTGAGCTTAGCTAAGCTAGTAGCTAAGCTAGCTTAGTTAGTAGATAGTAGTGGAGGAGTTAGGGTTTTGAGAAGAGGGGCTAAGGGAAAGCTGACTGGAGCTATATTGGAGCTGCACTGGAGCTGAATCTGCTGAGGAGGTCTTAGCTAAGCTAGTTCATATGCTAGTAGCTAGGCTTGAGTAGTTGAGCTAAGTTGAGCTGGTTTCAACCTAGCTGAAGCTAGGTTGTGTTGGAATTGCCTCTGATGAGAACTTCCGAGCTAGCTTAGCTACTAAGTGGGCAAGTAGTAGCTAAGCTAGAGGAAGTTCAGCTGTTGTGAGCTAAGTGGATCTAGGTAGAGCTGGACTTGGAATGAGCTGGAGCTGGAATGAACTTCAATCAATTAATCTAAGCTAGCTAGAGCTCCTAGTGAACTGACTGGAGCTAGGATGAGCTAGATGCAACTAAGTTGAGCTAGATCTGAGTTGAGCTAAGGTGGGTTGAGATAAGATGAGCTACCCTGAGCTACCATCCAGCTAAGATGAGTTGAATGGAGCTGGAAGGAGCTAAACTTAGCTAATGTGAGCTAATATCCAGCTGAGATGAGCTGGATCCAGCTAGGGTTCAGCTGATCTGGACTTCTCCTTCACTTTCTTCCTTCTTGAGTGCTAGGGTTTTAATGGTTTGAATGTCTGCTTAACCTTAACACTCAAGTAAAGATGTTAAAAATACAAAAAGAATGCAATGCATGCCTAATCTTAGGTTATGCCTAAATGCAACCCAAAAACCCATTTGCAGAGTTAGAAACCTAAGAGCTAGATCTGTTTTAGGTCATAAGAATGATGATAAGTTGGCATCTATCACCCAACGAAAGCAAACTAACCTTAGCAAATCCCTAAAATCCTAAGATTAGTCTTTTTGGCTATTATCATTTGGATTTGACCTCTTTGACATAAATTTCCTAAATCAAATAAGGTGTCTAAGACTTGGGAGTAGTGGCAAACGACTGTGATAAGAGATTGCAAAGGAACCCTGCCGGTGCGAGGAAGAACCTTCTCTCTTATCCCTCCTTAATCAATTTGGTCTAAGTAGTTTTGGAAAAGTAAGTTAAGATTTTAAGACTTGTGGGTGATTAGTTGGAACCCTAATCTTGAACCATTAACTCCAAATTAGTTGGAACCCTAATCTTGGTGCACATTTATAGTACCTATACATATTTTTCCTATTTTTATTTACACTTATGTGGACCAAGTAGTAGATAGTATAATGTATTATTTATCTATTTTCTATAGGTCCACATATATACACACAACTAGCCCACCTACACAAGCCCAACACCCTTCCTAATTACCCCCCACATAACCTAATCCCTACTTATCTCCATGCCAACCTAAGCCACCATTAAACCCATCTAAGCCAACCCACCTTTGCCTAACCCATATCCCATGCCGACCCTCTCCTTTATCCACCATTTGACCACACTTGATTGCACCCTCACCTTAGGTTGTGCACCCCATATAGAACCTTCTACCCTTAGGATGTACCCAAGCCCAATGGCTTCTCATGTGCCTACTTGGTCTTGGTGCTTTAAGTGAAGAGGAGGCAGGCTTCAAGCCAATGATCCTCCTCCCCTCCCAATAGGCCTAGTGCCCACATTGGAGAGGACACCTACTTATCTACCTCATTCTCTTTTGATTTGTTTAGTAGTGTAGTTATTCCATTACTTGCTTTTTAAATAATTTGCTCTTACTTAGTAGAATAGATTTTGCTCTTCAAGTACTTTTATATTTGCTTTTTATATTGCTTTCTAGTTGCTAAATGCCATCACATACACTCCCACACATTCACTTATCCATGCCACCATCACCTTTACCATCACCACCACACACACTTTCACATACACTCACTCTACTCCATTAGTACACGCCCACTCTCACTCACTTGGGTACACACTCACCTACTCACCATCCCTAACACAACCACCATCATTAGAGCCCTAGGTCCATGGTTGTTCCCTCTCCCTACCATAGAGCCCATCAAATAGACTCCCTAGAAAACAACACCTTAGAACAAACTTTGGTCACCCCTAGGTATAGAATCTTCATCTCCATATCCCTAACCTTCATCGTAGTACTCACCACCAACATAAGGACCAATGAGCCCATCATTACCCATACAACCAAGCCTCTCAACCTCAATCACATTAGGGAGTTCGAGCACTTCATCCTCCACTAAATGGCCTTTTACCTAATCATCATCACTCCTATCAACACCACCACCTCAACCTTCATCCCATGACCTACATGGATTCCCTTTTTACAAGAAGCACTCCGCCAATCTACTCACGAAGTTATGCTTGTCATCTCTACATATGTAGTGAGTGAGTGAAAAGTGTGCTTGTAAATATTTATCTTCAAGCTTTGTATAAGTGGTTTTCACCACTATTAGTGTAATGGAGTTTCTTTTTTAATGTCAAAAAGTGTTGTTCTTTTTCTTCCAATAAATACTTAGCTTTCCCTTGCTTCTGTGGGTACAATCTTATTTGAAAAGCCAAAAAAATCACAAAAATGGAAACCCTAAAAGTGCTTCTTTTGCTTTTTAGTTAGTGTTTGTAAATACATTTTCTGTTCTCTTTCACAACTTCAAAAAGCCAAAAAGAATATAAAAGAGAAAAGGATAAAAAAAGTAGTTTGGTAATTTCCTGCTTTGCCATTAAACAAAAATTACAAAAAAGTAAGTGTAGTAGTATTAGGTAATTGTCGTCTTTCACTAAGCAAAGAAAAGAAAAAAATCGAAAAAGCAAAAATCACAAAAATAGAATAAAGGAACTCATTTAAGGCCCAACTTTACTTAACCTCCCTGTAAGATCGACCAGGACTCACTCAACTTCCAAGCCAAGTTTCGTAATAAAAGTTAAATGTTCTAGTGTTAAGTGCAAAACAAGCTACAACTACATGCTTTTCAAAATAACTTCAATGATTTGTCTCACTAAGCACTACTACACTCTTCCACATGAAGAAGCGGGAAACTATCAAGAAGATGTACGTGAGATTCACCACAGACTCGTGCATACACCCCCTTTTAGTGTATACATTAGTTCCTACAGGCTCTGCACGCACTCAGGTTATCCTAAGCTCTAGGGATAGGGATAGGGTTATCTAGGGTTCTTCTTCTTCTGCAATTATTCTAAGTAAGAAGTCTTATTCTCTCTCTCTCTGTGTCTTCAGTCTTCCTTTATTCTAGCTTCATTCCAAGCTCCACCTCCAACTCTGCTACAGCTTCTACTCCTATCCATGTTTATTCAACTCAAGACATCTTCCGAGCTCCTTATTGCCTATAAACAAGAATAAACTTTAACTAGAATAGAAAAATAGCATTATTATATGTATAACTGAATAAACGAATGTAATGCATGATGCAATTTATGAATGCATTATTTATAAGTTAACCTATGTTCTAACATAATTTAGGTTAATTAAGTCCTATGGTTGCTGCGCAATTAAGGCGTGACAACCTTCGATGGTATTAGAGCATTGGGTTAGGGTTATAGGCTCGTATTTATTGTAGCTCAGGTTCATTTCATACCTCGTTGCCGAATCTCTATTGTTCTGAATTAATGGAGGCTTGTACACATTTCAAGATGCCAAAGTCAGCAAGAAGGCAGACAGAACCTGCCTAATCCATTCATGGTCCTTATACAATTTCAGGACACCTTGCAACAAATTCGGGTGACATTGCAAACCATGGCCTTTGCCATTGATAAGTCAGAAACCAGACCTGGGGATCATGGCAACAGTGGAGCTGGTGGTAGTGGTGGAGGAGATAATTGATAAACTCCAATTTATCATCATCCTTAATATCCATTCACATCTAGTTCCTAAGGTTTTGTCAATTGCATTGCATTATCTCACTGCATTTAGCATGCATTTGCATTTAGGGTTTAAAGCATGCATTAGCATTTATTTTACATTATCTTATGTAGTTACCATTTGATTTCCAAGGATAAATGCTTTGGAAATCATAAAAGCCCTGACAGTATGGAAGGCATAAGGAACAAGTGTGAAAACAACTCTGGAAAGCTCCTTCCAGCTCCTCTACTTAGCTAAGCTACTAGCTAGCTTAGCTAGCTCCTCCACTATTCCAACTCCTACCCTACTCCCTCTCCACCGTAATGGTCATCCACCAACATTAAATTCACCAACCATTGGTACCTAAAATGCACTCCATGGCACCCTTTCACATGGCACCAAGGAAGCTTCCTAACCATCCTCCTTGGCACCCTTTCACATGGCGCCAGGGAAGCTTCCTAACCACCATCTAAGGCACCCTTCTTGGGCACCCTTTCACATGGGACCAAGAAAGCTTCCTAACCACCCTCCTTGGCATCCTTTCACATGGTGCCAAGGAAGCTTCCTAACTACCATCCAAGCCACCCTCCTTGTCACCCTTTCACATGGCGCCAAGGAAGCTTCCTAACCACCATCCATACTAGCCTATAAAAAGAACCCCCATCCTTCCATTCAAACCATCCTTGGCTAGTAAAAATACTTCCTATATTCTACCCATATCCCATGCCCAAGGAGGAAGAAAAGAGAGGTGATCAAAGGGAACACCCACCTTGTCCCTTTGGTGTTCACCTTCTCCTATCTTCTTCCTTGGGTCCACGCCAAGGAGCACATCCATCGATGGAGGACATCCACCTTGGGAGAAGAAGCATTCAATGAGCAAGGAGGATCCTCTTCAAGCCTAGGTGTTGCTGAGTCTAGAGCGAGGATATCTTCAAGCATTTTGGGAGAATCTTCTCACTTTTTTTTTGTCATCTTTGTTGTAGTAGTTTAAAGCATTCCTCTACTTAGGGATTAATTGTGTGGTGCCATTCACACGATTACGCTCCCTAAGTACTTTGTAGATTCCACTACATTTCTTAATTCCAAAATTCATTTCCATATCTTGTCTTTATTTTATGTGCTTTAAATTCTATTTTTTCTAGTAGCTTTAGTGCACCACTTCTCCTTTATAATTACCCTAGGCGCACTTGCATAGGGTGAGCTTAGAAAGGTAGATTCTTTCATTCACTTAGGTGTAGTCAAATCGACTTTCCATGTCCCAATTACTGAAAAAAACCTAAAAATTCACAAAACCCAAAAGACAAAAAGAAAAGTGTCGATTTAAGAGAGCGAAAGAGAGAATCATCTATTTGACTAACAAATTGGCCTCCTTTGACGATCCTAGATACTCCACTATCTAGGTTTACAAATTTAAAAGTTGTTTGTGATTTATGCGTTGCAATGGCATAAAAATCTGCAATTACAAAATCATGTATTTTCACTATCAATAACCTGAATGAGTCTCCACGTAATGAGACCCCTATCCAGCCACCACTGTGACTCTCACTGCGAATGTAGAATTCGTACAATTAAGAAAGATGAAGCTACTGACTTTTTCCGGAGCCAGGGACCCATCGATCACTAAAGACTGGCTTTTAAAGATCAATAAGATCTTTTCTGCTTTAAAGGTTACAAAGGAAAACCACACAAGACTAACCACCTTCCAATTTGAAGGGATAGCAGAGCATTGATGGGCCACGATTGAGGTATCTGAGTCTACCCCACTCTCTTGGGACAACTTCCTGAAGCTTTTTAATGACCAATTCTACCCAATGAAGTGGAAAGTATAGAAAAGAGATGAGTTTATATGCCTTCAACAGGGCTCGATGAATGTTACAAAGTATCAGGTGAAATTTATGGAGCTTCTCTGCCTTGCCAGTGAGGCATTGCAAGGGAGGAGGTGTAGGTCCGACACTTCATAATAGGTTGAGGAATAATTTACAAATCAAGTTGGCAAGAACACCTATGGACAGTTTGTCGACAGTGGCAGAGAGGGCCATGCTGATGGAGTGAGTGCTCCTTAATGTTCGCCAATAGGAGCAGTCACAGAGGAAATTTGACAGGCTGAGTCGACATAACAGCCACCAGGGGAAGAGATTCAACCCCACTTCTAGTGATTCTCGAGCATCTGAGCCCATCTCCTCCAGCCAAGTGCAAGCAATGACAATTTCTGAAGCTGTGATGAGGAACTCATCATGGCTCCTAATTCATCAATTTTAGCTAGTTTTCCTAGTTAAATTACTAGTGAATAGCATTATATTAGGGTTAATTATGTATTTAGGGTAATAATAGCAAAGACCTTATTTATATGTTAAAATACCTAATTTAAGAGCAAAAAAATCTATTAATGTTTGATTAATAAATATGACTCAAACCCAATCATTTAGCTATATATAACTATTAGGGGTTTTAACATATATACCCCTGTAAACTTTCGATAAGATGTATATACCCCCATGTTTTTTATATTTACGTATATACCCCTATAAATTTACTCCGTTATGGTCGTAGGCCCCTACTCCGTTAAACCTAAACGAAAATGTCAAAAAATATTAAAAAATACAAAATTTTATATTTTCATCCCCAAATATATCTCTACCCTATTTTTTCCCCTAAACCCTCACACCTCCTCCTCCTCCCTCTTACTGCAAGCTCGAAATCTGCTACCCACGTGGAGCACCATCGCCGGAAGGGGAAGGTCGCCGGCGTTGGCATGGAGCACCTCCTCCTCCTTCGTGCCAGCAACCTGTCCCTTCCCGACAGCCACATGTAATGTATCCCTCACATTTAACACCCACCCGCATCTTGCTCCTCCTGACGAAACCCTCCACCTCCACTTCGACCACTCAGCCCACATCTGTGCCGAATGCCCAACCTGCAACAGCACTAACCGCAGCAATGGATAACAAGGGCAAGGGTTTGACCCCCCGGCATGCGATGGAACTTGCCGATCTCAAAACCTCTTCTCACAACCAAGTCGGTAGATCCGTTCTTGCTTCCTTGCTTTCCTCTTGCTCGACTTCAGTGCATTATGAAGTGGGTCTCTGTTAGTGTCTTGTCTATGCCTTTGATCAAACAGGATGATCTGAGCGAGAGGGAGGATGTCGAGGCCGCCTGGAAGTGTGAGTGGGTCTCTCGTTGTTTGAATGATTTGGTTAAAAGCATTAGCCACCCTTTATGGCATGCAATAGAGAAGACCAGCTGGTGGACGATGGGCGGACAACCGCCCTTGCTCTTAGTACTTTTGTAGAGTTATTGCACTTCAGCACTTTCACAATTCGGACTTCCACTTCTGTTCTTAGTGGGTGTTCTTGATATTTTGTGCTCCACGCAGCTGTCGGCGACCTCCCCTTCCGGCGACAGTGCTCCACACAGGTAGTAGATTTTGAGCTTGCAATAAGAGGGAGGAGGAGTGAGGGTTTAGGGGAAAAAATAGGGGAGAGATATATTTGAGGATGAAAATATAAATTTTTCTTTTTTTTTTTTTGCCATTTTCAGTTAGGTCCAACGAAGTAGGGGCATATGGCCTTAACGGAGTAAGTTTATAGGGGTATATACATCTTATCAAAAATTTACAAGGGTATATATGTAAAAACCCTAATTATTATATATAACCTATAATATTTATATTACCTAAGTTGTTAATTAACTTAATAATGTTAAGTACTTTAATAAATATAACTAAAAGGGGTAAAGATGTAATTTCTTGTCATAGACATATTATTTACAGTATTTATAATTATATATATATGGCGATTGGTTTGTCTGTTTGATGGGGCTTTGAGTGAAAGACCCCCCCAACGTGTCTATGATAGAGAAGGCTCAGTGGAGATCAGCGGTTTGCCCTTGCGTTTGAGCTCCAATGCCATTGTTGGCAGTGCAATAGTCAAGTTTGCCTCCTTGAAGGAGGGGTCTATTGTGGGACTTGTGGAAGGTGATGGCAGCGTGGTGAAGGTCAATGTGAACTTGATACATGGGAGGTCATTCCATGAGAAGGTCATTCTCAATTGCAGGGGATCCTCTTGGCTCCTTACTATCAGCATGCGAGCATGCCCTATGGATAGGAGGGAGGAAGATGGGATGGCAAGGCAACCTCTTAACGATGAGAGAGGGGACAACATGTAATGGCGCAAGGTGCAGGACATGTAGGCATCTTTGGGTACCACTAATATCAAATACAATTTATATCTGAAACTCCAGGGGAGTCCTGGGTCAAACACAGGGAGGCGACATTTACTTTGGTTAAAAACCATGCTTCATTTTGTTTCTTTTTGGTATTTTGAGGTTTTGTTATTTTTTTGTGTTTTTGAAATAAAAAGACAAGCAAGACAAGATCACAAAATGAGATGGAACACAACTATGATATATTACACAATTGTTTATTACAATAATCTATGAAAGCATAAAAGAAATAGGGGTGAGAAGAAATCTCCCGAATCGGCTGTTCAGTGAGACGACGGTGCCTGGCAGAAGCTCAGAAGAAAATGGTGAAATGCAGGATGACGGAGGTGAGATGCAAGAGGATTCCGGGTAGAGGAATGCTTCGCCGAGGCTCTGGAATGGAGGTAAGGAGATGGAGGCGATCTTCTACTAGAATAGAGGTGGGAGGACGGGTCCAAGGCTTCTTATGAAGGTGGTGGGATGAAGGATGAATGTTTGGTGGGGCAAAGGATCATTACACTAATAAGAGGCCTTTAGAGCTTGAGAGTAAGCTCTAATGGAGCTTTGGTAGGCTACTAAAGCTTAGGAGTAGGTAGGAGTAGAGTAGGTAGAGATGAAGACGAATGGGGGGTGTGGGGTGTTTATATAGTGGAGGGAAGAAGAAGAAATTCATGTAGAGGGTTGTAGTGACAACTGCAAGTGTCACTAAAGACCCCTTGCAATTGTCGCTAAAGATCGCGCCCCCACCGCTCACGCCCACAGCTGTCCTCGCACCTACAGGCAATTAATGACAGCTACAAGCGTTACTAAAGGCCTGCCAGGCTGTCGCTGAAGGTTGCGCCAACCAAGCATGCGCCCGCAGTTGGCCCGCGCATCACGCGCCCCTGGTAGCATGCGTGCACTCGCACACTCGCACTGCGTTGGCGCTACGGTTAGCTGTGCGTGTGTGCTTGCACTGCGCTGCAGCAAGTTGTGCATGCACTGGTGCGCGTGCGTGCTTCCAATTACTGACTTGGAGGCTCCAGGGGTCTCGAACCCGTGCTCCTTCTTTGCAAGCAAAGAGCTTCACCGTTGCACCAAGTCGACTCTTGTGACGCGAAGACATCTTATGGGCATGCAATGGAGAGATCTTCTCAGCCATTGGATCTTGATCCAATGGCTAAGAATGGAGATGAGGGGATGCCTTCAAATTGTTGCTGGCTAGTGTTAGGCGACCAGATGGCTCCACGTGGCACCATCTGGGCCATGCACCATCTAGGTCGTCCATCTTCTTTCTGTTGTAGAGGATGCCACAATGCTCGGATCGAATTGATTTTCGCACTCTCAGACTGCGATCATTACTCCAGATCCATCCATATGGTCAAATTTTTCATCCGAAGCCCGTAAGGATGTCGCATTGCCCTCCTGGCCGTTGATCTTCTTCGAACCGCAAAAGGTACTACGAGACTTCGATCTAGACGATCTCAGAGCCGTTAGACTCCGATCGTCGTCCTAATCAGATACGTACGGTTAGATCATCCATTCGAGACCCTGAAATAAATCTCCTTCCCTCCTGGCCATAAAAAGAACGTAATTAACCTAAAATATACACAACTACTCTAAATGCAGGATGATGCATGTTATGCAATATTTATAATATGAAATGTAAATCTAACCCTAGGAACATATATGAATAGGCATTTTAACCTAATTAAATATGTCTACATCATACCCCCATGCCTATCTTTTGCTATTTCCTAGCAAAATTAAACTACATGCTATGTATAAAAATAGAATTAGGTCTCGATCGCTTAGGCCTAAGTTGTTTATTAACAATAGAAAATTTCAACTAAGGTCCTAAATTATCAAAACTCAATAGTACCTGGGTATCTGCCAGAATGCAGACCGCCCAAGTCCTCGTCTTATTTGAAATGGGAAGAAAATTTTATTTGTTTTTCTTCTTTTCTAATTTTTTGAGACTTTTGGAGTTTGAGAGTTTCGGGATAACTTTTTACAGCTATCTGACCCACCAAAGACTCAAAAAGGACTCTAAGTGTTGAACATCTTGTGAAAGGGTGATAGACTCACTAGGTGGCTGTTAAAATGGATTTCGGATTTCTACGACCCTAGGTGACCTTGCTGATGTAAACATGTTTACACTACTTAAGATGTCTATTTATGTATGTTCTTAAGCATAGGATTGCATTGCATGCTATAAATATCGCATAACATACAGCATCTTGCATTTAGAGTAGTTTGAATAAAATGGAGGTTAATTGTCTCCTTTTATGCTCATGGACAGGGCAAACTTTTTATCAGGGCCTCGGATCAAAGATCCAACCGTACAAATGTGATCAGGGCGACAATTGGAGTTCAACGACTCCAAGATCGCCCTAATCAGGCATCTGTAGCATCAAATAGAGACCAGGGAATCCTAGAAGATTAAGGGCCAAGATGGTGTGAATCCATACTTCAAATGACAAATCCAACTGCACGGATGAATTCAGATCGACGATCGCAGCCTGACAGCGTGAAAATCGACTCAATCCAACAACCGTGGCACCATCTACATCATCCAGAAGATGGACGGCTCAGATGGCGCCACGTAGTGCCATCTCAGCCGCCCAACTGGTCAAAGCATCTGCCGCACCTTCTCTTCTTCAATCAGAGCGCCGCTTCTCCGCCGTTGGATGCGCATCCAACGGCTGTGGATGTGCGCGCTTGAATTCTTCTCAGCGGGCAAACGCTTTATCGGGACCGGGTGCACGCTTTATCGCGAGCGGGTGCGATTAGCCACTCGATCGCGATCGAACAGTCGCACGTGCGCAATTGCTCACACGCCGTATCGCACGCCGCACCTCACGCAGAATCGTACGCGGGCGGGCACGCAAAGGAGGCGGGCGATAGCGCAATCTAAGCCGTCCAATCTCGCGATCGAACTGCTGAGAGCGGCTGGACGTGTACACGTGTTACACGCGTGAGCAAGCGAGCGAGCACGCGTGCGCCGCCCACTACACCCATGGTCGGACCTTTAGCGACGGTTTTATCCGTCACTAAAGGTCTTGAATTAATGTTTTTAGAGTTGTAATGACCAAATTGCCCCCACTCCTTCCAACTATAAAAGGAGACCCCCTCCACAGGAAATTCTCATCCCTTCTCTTCTCTCCCTCTCCAAAGCTCAAGAGAAGCTTATCCCACACCCGGGATGCTTCTCGCGAGATAAAGTCAATTTTTCATCCCCTTTCGGAAGTAGATCCCGCAACGACGACGACGTACTGCCCCGTTCCTGTTCTTCTACTTTGTCCTGCTCCGTCCACCTTCGTCCAGGCGTCGTCTCGTCCGGCTTATCCTCCAAGCTACCATCGAGGAGGATATCTCTCTCCCCATTCTTTTTATTACTTTCTAGAATAGATTTACTACTTTCTAGAGTAGATTTACTGCTTTCTAGTGTAATCATTTTCCCACTTTTTAGTGTAATGAACAATCATTCTAATGATGAAATTCCATGTTTATTCTACATCTCTTTTTGGTTTTCTGTTTGTAATATTCTCTCTCTCTTACTCTCCCTCTTCTATTTATTGTAAATAGTTAGATAGTTCTAATCAATTAATTTACTTCGTGATAAATAAATCAAACACGTGTTTCTAAATCAAACGTCCGCCTCCCTGTGTTCGACCTGGGATTTCCATTTCGGTATAAATTTTATTTGTTGAACATGAGTTCTTCGCTTTCAAACTACAACAAGGTTTTCAAAACCAAACACGTAAGCGTAGCAACCCGACGTTCAACATTTTGGTGCCGTTGCCGGGGAGGTGACACTCTTTGATTTTTTTCTTCTCGTTTTTACAACTTACGAATCATTTACCTCACTTCTCTCCTTTCTTATTGTGATTGCAGGTACTCTTTCGAGACAAGCAAAAGCAGTAGATTGGAGTAAAGTGCTGTGGAAGGTTTTGTAAGTTACCCCCCACCTCCCACCCGTTAGATTTCATTCCACCACATGATAACACAAACATCAATCAACCTAGGTGTTCTTATAAACTCTAAGGTTAGATTGTTTGTTATTTGACACCCACACCCGCCTCAACCTCCACATTTAAAAAGAAAATTAAAAAAAAATCTCACAGAGGTACACAACCTCATCTAATTTTCAAACTCAACCGGTAAACCGATCTTTGGAGCCGATACACACATTCAAACACATAATTGAGTAGAAATCAGATTAGGTAATCACTTGTGTGCCTAATTAAGTGGTGCAACAGGCCAATTGTTTGAGTTTATTAGGCCACACCACTTCAATTAAAATCAATTTATCAAGTAGCTGCCACTTAGGTTCAACTCTTAGGGATTTACCAGGCACTCTACATTCTTTTTAAGCTTTAAAGGAAAACATCTTCACCTATGCTTTCAAAACCTGGTGTGCCAACAAAACTTGTTTGGAAACACCTAAAGTTGAATCCTAAAAGCTACTAAGCAAGATTTGAACTCTAAAATTCACAGCATCAAAAAATAATCTTACTTGAAAATCATTGGTTGTGCACTCACACACAAATCAATCAATCATTAAGGGAACAACCCAGATAAAGGGCCCATCACATTCCAAGGCACATACAAACCTAGCCCTAAATAAAACAGAGTAGACGTTGGCCTTAAGGATTTGACTCGCTCTTCAGAGCCCAGAAAGAGATTATTTTTTATTAGTCTGTTTCTACTGTTCAATTTGATGTCTAGCTAGGGGAGCAGAATCAAACGATCGCGGCTAGGGGGTACACTAGGAACCGGAGGCGCAAGCCGAAGGAAGAACCTTCTCCCCAGTCCCTCCTTCTAACTGGTTGGATTGAACAGACAGAAGTAGATCAAATAGTTCCTTTATCTCAAGACGGATTTTGGGAGTCTGTAGGTCTGTAGGCTAGCCCACATAAGGACAGGTTTGATTGTTTGTATTGCAGGGCACCTTTCTTTCTCCCATCTCTCATGAATCCTTCCACATATTACACGCATTCCCGTTCTTTCCCTCCTATTTTGAATTATCCTCAACATGACGATTATCCAGACTCGTACTATAATCAACCATCAGTTAGTTGGGATAACTTGGATTGGGGATACAGTTCTGGACCTCCGTGTTTAGGGTCTAACCCTGAATACTATGATTGTGATTTCTATCCTTCTCAGAGACACATCGATTATAGATCGTCAACCTTTCATGAACAACCTAATACGATCTACAATCAAGAAGGATACACTGATCCTTACCCATCCTCTGATTACACTGCCTTTAGGTCATCACCACCTTTTGAACAATCTGAACTGACCTATTATTAAGAAGGGTATAATGAATCTCAATTCGTTAATTCCCCTGCATTGACCCCAAACCCGCCCAACCTTGAACCAACTTATTTGGTTCAGGGTAACCAGGTTCAAGATAAGGTTCTGGCTAACTTGAGGAATATCATACAATCTTTAGAAGTTCAGCCAATACCTTGCATTGAGACATTGGAGCCCCTGATTCAGATGATTGATGTTTTGAATAAGTATTTGTTGGATTGGCTCCAAGATGTTAAGGATAAGAACCCGGGTGAGTTTCTACTTGGGAAGTTAGCGAAATTGAGGATGAGATTTATGGTTGCTTTGATTCAATCATGGGATGATTCCCAGGATGGACCCTCTTCAGGAGAGCCAATTTTAGAACCCGTTCAGGCACCTGTTGGGGGGGACACGTGTTACGAGGCTGACCAGATTGAATTAGAGAAACCAATTAAGGAAGATCTGATTTCTTCACTTGAGATCCCTGAGCCGGGGTACGAGGAAACGTATGTCTCCTTGGAACAGAAAGTGACAGATGATTTTGAGACATACATTAATACGGATTTCGATTTCTTTTATTCTGATGGTGAAGATTTGATTTGCGAAGTCTCACGTGAGTTTACATAACATAATTTTTGTGAGACGATTTGACCTGAGGAATCTGAAAGATCATTTGATAGCCCAATAACTGAGGAAACTGATTTTATTAGGGCTCACATTATGGATCCAGAATTGCATTTTCTGGAGGATTTAATCAAATGCCCTAATTGTCAGTTACACCCCATTGAGTTTATCGATGATTCTGTTTCTGAGATAATTAGACTCAAGTCAATTCTAATTCAGCCACATCATTTAGACTTGGAGATTTCAGATGGGGTGATTAATATGCAAGAGGTCCCGGAAACTGACATGTTGAATGAGGAGGATAGGAGTCGGGAAGTTCTGATTTGGGAAGCTAGTTCTGGAGGAAGTAGAAGATTGAGTCAAAGGGTTCCTATTAAGCTAAAACCATCAAACCAAGACCCTTACGACTTCTGTTCTGAGGATGTCCAACCCAAGCACACATTCAATGATTATCCTTTTGAGCTTAATTTCTCTGTAACCTGACTTTTTGGTCTTGGGTTGCATCCTCATAAATCGCAGGCCCGACCCCGCTTGCATACTGATTTTAGGTTTTGGGTCATTTTTATCCAGAACCTGAGATATTCTCGATTATGGGTATGGGTCTGCACCACAATCTGGCCCACATGTGTGGACCTCCACTGATAGGTCAGAGGTTTGTTCTGTTTATTCTGATTCTGATCTGCACCTATGAATTCTTTATTTCTCTTCTTTGTATAGTGTGCCTAGCTGAAGGCACTAAATTCAGCATGTATACAGTTCTTTTTAGTTTTCATCTCGGAGCGGACCTGACATTCATGCAATTCAGGTGCTTTTTATGCTATTCCACTCTATTTTATGTCTTTTTAATATAATGAGGACATTGCATTAGATAGGCATGGGGGGATGGATATTCATCTCTGAATTTATTCGTCAACTCTGTAGATTTATTTTATTTTCTTTTATTATTAAAAAAAAAATGGAATTAGGAAAGAGAATTTGGGTTTAAGAAAATTTGCAATCTTAGGAAATACTACATTATGATTTGAACACAAAGACCCTTCAGGTCTTTGCACTTAATTAGCCCGTGTATCCACTAAAATGTGGATTTATTTTTCGAGTCCTCGCCAACCTAAATTCTATTTTAATTGGAGTAAATAAGTTTGGGTGATAAGTATACGACTTATCAACCCACCCTCTGATTTGAGGGAATTTTGAGTTTTAAGAATCTACACACTATCTTATCACTGACTCGTTCGGCGTTTCTAACGGAAATTGGGTAGCTAATGAACCTTCTAGGGTGATATGGCTGGCAAGTTATCGTGGGTAACAGCCCATAGGTAGGTTGTCCAGAGCTCAGTCACTGGACCTTTCTCTTTTTGCTGCCTTTAGGTAAATCTTAGACCAGGGAAGCCACATACTTTAAAAAAAAAAAATCAAAAAGAAAAGGAGAAAAGAAAAAAAGAAATAAACCACACTTCGCCGCACGAGTATGACTGGCAAGTTGTCGGTGGTAACAGCTCATCGACCGGTTGTCCAGAACCCAACTCAATAAATGCACTGAAAAATCCCAAAACACTTAGGAAGAAGCGGAGAAGTAGAATAAACCAGGGAGATATACACTGGATTCACCCTTGTGTTAACCCCATAAAAAATTAAAAGTAGGGAGAAAGCTACCGGTTGTAAAGATACACCTTTAGGCAAAAATTTTTTTTTAGGTCACCTAGAGGCATAGAAATCTGAAGTCCGTTTTAACTGCCGGTCAACGAGTCTAGCACATTCACAATAAGATGCTTAGAACTTAGGGTTCTCATCAAATCTTGGGTGAGTTGAATGGCTGTAGAAAGCCACTCTTAAACCCTAAAACTTGAAACAACAACCAAGCCTTTTCCCACACTAAGTGAGGTCGGCTATATGGATTCTTTGCCTCCACACAGATCGATTTTCAGCCATTTTAGGACTTAAACTAAAGTAATTGAAGTCATACTTAATAGTTTCTTTCCAATACTTGTTTGGTCTTCCTCGCCCCCTCTTAGCGGGTTCAGCCTCCAACTTCTCACATCTCCTAACTGGAGCATCTAGTGGCCTTCTTTGTAAATGTCCAAATCATCTTAGACCGGCCTCTCTCATTTTATCCTCTATCGGTGCCACCCTAACCCTGTTTCTAATAAATTCATTTGAAATACGGTCCTTTCTTGTATGACCACACATCCATCTTAACATCTTCATTTCTGCCACCGACATCTTCTGTACATGCCTATAGTTTATAGCCCAGCATTCAGAACCGTACAACATGGCTGGTCTTACCACAGCTCGATAGTATTTTCCTTTGACTTTTAAAGGAACCCTCTTATCACAGAGAACACCAGAAGCACCCCTCCATTTCAACCACCCTGCATTAATTCTATGTGTAACATCTCCATCAATTCCACCATCATGTTGGAAAATGGATCCCAAGTACTTAAAAATATCTTTCATTGGAATGCACTCTTCTCCAATTTTTACATCAATCCCTTCGTTGTTCCCTCTACTACTAAACTTACATTCCATATACTCAGTCTTCGTCCTACTTATGCGTAATCCTTTATCTTCCAGGGCTTCTCTCCAAAGCTCAAGTTTTCTGTTCACTCCATCTCTTGTCTCATCAACCAACACAATGTCATCAGCAAAAAGCATACACCAAGGCACCTCAACTTGGATATGCTTCGTCAACTCATCCATAACCAAGGCAAAAAGATAAGGGCTTAAAGTCGAACCTTCATGCAGACCAATGGTGATATCAAAGTAGTCTGTCAAATCATCCTTAGTCTTTACACAAGCTGCAGCTCCATAGTACATATCCTTTATGAGGTTGATATATATAATTGGCACTTGTCTCTTCTCCAAAATTCTCCACAAGATATCTCTTGGGACAGAATCATAGGCCTTCTCCAAATCAATAAAAATCATATGTAAATCCTTTTTCTTCACTTTGTATGTCTCCATCATATGTCTCAAGAGGTGTATTGCCTCAATAGTAGACCTACCTGGCATAAAGCCAAATTGATTTTCAGTTACCATAGAGACTTGCCTCACCCTTCTTTCAATTATTCTTTCCTAAAGTTTCATCGTATGACTTATCAACTTAATACCTCTATAGTTGGAACAATCTTGTATATCACCCTTGTTCTTGTATAAAGGTACCACAAAACTTTTCCTCCATTCCTCTGGCATCTTCTTGCTTCTCCACACAGTATTAAATAAATTTGTGAGCCAAGTTATACCCCATTCTCCCGTCATTCTCCAGATGTCTATAGGAATATCATCAGGCCCAACAACCCTCCCACTTTTTATCATCTTCAGAGCCTCCTCTACTTCTTTCTTTTGTATCCTTCGATAACATGATCAATTCACATACTCTTATGAGTTAACTAACTCCCCTAAGATGATATCATTCTTTTGTTTTTCATTAAATAGCTTATGAAAATATATTTTCCATCTTGTCTTTATATCCTCACTAGCTATAAGCACCCTTCCTTCTTCATCCTTGATGCATCTTACATGCGTAAGGTCCTTTGCTTTTCGCTCTCTTACTTTAGCTAACTTGGAAATATCTTTTTCACCTTCTTTAGAATCAAGTTTCTTATAAAAATGCTCCCAAGCTTTTGCTTTTGCTTCACTAACAATTTTCTTTGCTTCTTTCTTTGCTCTTTTGTAGTTTTTCATATTTTCATCGGTCTTATCTCGATATAAGGCTTTAAAACAAGCTCTTTTAATTTTAAGCTTCTCCTGCACTTCCTCACTCCACCACCAAGCCTCCTTTTGTCCTGGAACACCTCCTTTAGACATACCTAACACCTCCTTTGCCACCTTCCTAATACAGTTTGCCATATTTAACCACATTTCATCAGCACTACCATCAAGATCCCAAGCCTTTTGTTGCATCATCTTCTCTTTAAATCTCACTTGCTCTTTCTTAAGATTCCACCATTTAATTCTCAAATTCTTAGACACTAATTTTCTCTTCTTTGCCTTCTTCAAATGAACATCCAACACCAAAAGATGATGTTGAGCAGTTAAACTCTCCCCTGGAATAATCTTGCAATCCTTACAAGATAAACGATCCCTTCTTCTCAAAGCAAAGTAATCGATCTACATTCTTGTTAAGCCACTTTTATAGGTAATCAAATGCTCTTCCCATTTTTTGAAGAAAGTATTTGCTATGAAAAGATCATAAGCCATTGTTAAGCCACTTTTATAAGTAATCAAATGCTCTTCCCATTTTTTGAAGAAAGTATTTGCTATGAAAAGATCATAAGCCATAGCAAAATCAAGGAACGTCTTCCCTTCTTCATTCCTAACACCAAAACCATGATTTCCATGCACTCCTGCATACTCTAAAGCATCTTTTCCCACATGCCCATTTAAATCTCCACCCAAGCAAATCATTTCTGTCTGTGGGATTCCTTGAATTATCATATCAAGCTCTCCCCAAAATTTGTTCTTTATTCTTTCCTCTAGACCAACTTGAGGTGCATAAACTGAAATGACATTCAAGATCTCTTCTTTTAAGATTAATTTTATCAAAATAATTCGATCACCCAATCTCTTAACCTCAACCACGCTCTCTTTCAAATCCTTATGAATTATAATACCCACGTCGTTTCTACCTTTCTCCCTTCCTGAATACCAAAGTTTGAAACATGTTCTCTTGATTTCCTTTGCTTTTCACCAACCCACTTTGTCTCTTGAAGGTAAAGAATTTGAATCCTTCTCCATACCATTGTATCCACAATCTCCATAAGCTTGCTGGTCAAGGCACCAATATTCCAACTACCGAATCTCAGCATTCTTTGTGACACACTTCGATGACGAAGTGGTGGAACTAGCTCCTTTACTCGCATGCGTTCCTCATGCGAGAACCCTTGCTCATTTTGGACTACATCCGGGCGACGATGTAGCGGAACTAACTTCTTTACTCGTATGCGTTCCTCATGCAAGAACCCTTGCTCATTTTGGATTACATCCAAGCGACGATGTAGCGAAACTAACTTCTTTACTCGCATGCATTCCTCATGCGAGAACTCTTGCTCATTTATCACTACACCCGGGCGTCGATGCAGCGCGTCGCAAGTAGGGAACGCCCCAACGAAATCAGAGTGTTTGCTAGAATCCATGTTTAAAGATCCAACAAATTTTACGCTGGTTGTCGGCTACCTAACGCAACCCTCCTTTACCCGAGCTTGGGACTGGCAATGAAAAGGCACACGAACCTCAACATAGGCGGAGTTACCCTAAAACTTGAAAATCCAAAAAAAAATTAGAAAAGAGGAAAAAGAGAAAAAGAAATTTTTCTTTGAATAAGGCGAGGGCTTGAGGCGATCTGCATTTTGGCAGATACTCGGGCACTGTTGTGTCTTTGAAAGTTCAGATCCTAAGTAGACATTTTCTTAATGATTAAAAATAACTCATGCCCAAATAATCCAACTTGATTCTTTTATAAATAACATATAGTTTTTGCTAGGGACTAGCAAAAGATAAGCATGGGGGTATGATGTAAACATGTTTACACTACTTAAGATTTCTATTTATGCATGTTCTTAAGCATAGGATTGCATTGCATGCTATAAATATTGCATAACATGCATCATCTTCCATTTAGAGTAGTTAGAATAAAATGGAGGTTAATTGTCTCCTTTTATTTTCATGGACAGGGTAAACTTTTTATCGGGGCCTCGGATCTAAGATCCAACTGTACAGATGTGATCAGGGCGACGATTGGAGTTCAACGACTCCAAGATTGCCCTAATCAAGCATCTGTAGCATCAGATAGAGATCGGGGAACCATAGAAGATCAAGGGCCAAGATGGTGTGAATCAACACTTCAAATGACAAATCCGACCGCACAGATGGATTCGGATCAACAATCGCAGCCTAACGATGCGAAAATCGACTCAATCCGACAACCGTGGCACCATCTACATCATCCAGAAGATGGATGGCTGAGATGGTGCCACGTGGTGCCATCTCAACCGCCCAACTGACCGAAGCATCCGCTGCACCTTCTCTTCTTCAATCAGAGCACCTCTTCTCCGCCGTTGGATGCGCATCCAACGGCTGTGGATGCGCGCGCCTGAATTCGTCTCCGCGACCAACTCTCCTCCACAGCACAGCGGGCGAACGCTTTATCGCGAGCGGGCGCGATTAGCCACTCGATCGTGATTGAACGGTCACGCATGCGTAATTGCGCACATGCCATATCGCACGCCGCGCGTCACGCATAATCGCACGCGAGCAGGCGCACAAAGGAGGCAGGTGGTAGCGCGATCTAAGCCGTCCGATCTCACGATCGGATGACTGAGAGCGGCTGGATGTGTACGCGCGTTACAGATGCGAGCAAGTGAGCAGGCGCGCGCATGCCACCCACTACGCCCACGTTCGGACCTTTAGCGACAGTTTTATCTGTCATTAAAGGTCATGAATTAATGCTTTTAGAGTTGTAATGACCAAATTGCCCCCACTCCTTGCAACTATAAAAGGAGACCCCCTCCACACGAAATTCTCATCCCTTCCTTCTCTTCTCTCCCTCTCTAAAGCTCAAGAGAAGCTTGTCCCACACCCAGGATGCTTCTCGCAAGATAAAGTCAATTTTTCGTCCCCTTTCAAAAGCGGATCCCGCGACGACGATGACGTGCTGCCCCATTCCCATTCTTCTGCTTCGTCCTCCTTCATCCTGCTCCATCCTCCTTCATCCAGATGTCGTCCCATCCGACTCATCCTCCAAGCGACCATCTAGGACGATATCTCTCTCTCCATTCTTTTTACTGCTTTCTAGAATAAATTTACTGCTTTCTAGAGTAGATTTACTGCTTTCTAGTGTAATGAACAATCATTCTGATGATGAAATTCCATGTTTATTCTACATCTCTTTTTGATTTTCTGTTTGTAATATTCTCTCTCTCTCTTACTCTCTCTTCTATTTATTGTAAATAGTTAGATAGTTCTAATCAATTAATTTACTTCGTGACAAATAAATCAAACGCGTGTTTTTAAATCAAACATCCGTCTCCCTGTGTTCGACCCAGGATTTCCATTCCGGTATAAATTTTATTTGTTGAACACGAGTTCTTTGCTTTCAAACTACAACGACATGGTTTTCAAAACCAAACACGTAAGCGTAGCAACCCGACGTTCAACACTTGCCTAAAGGTTTATCTTTTCGAATGGTAGCTTTCTCCCTACTTCTTTTATTTATGGGGTCAACATAAGAGCGAACCCAGTATATATCTCCCTAGTTTATTCTTCCCTGCTTCTTCCCTAAGTGTATACCACCCTAGATAGTTCATTAGCTACTCAATTTTCGTAAAAACCGTCAGAAAGTGAGTTAGTGCAAATAGTGTGTAGATGATTAGACTTAAAATACCCTCAAATCAGAGGGCGAGTTGATAAGTTGTGTACTTATCATCCCAATTTATTTACCAGATTAAAGATGAAATTGAATTGGAGAAGACTCAAGACTAAGTCCACATTAAAGTGGACACCCGAGCTAATTAAGCCTGAAGACCTAAAGAGTCTAAGTGTTCAGTTCCTATCATATCAATTCCTAAAGTTAATAACTTCCAAAAGCTTAAGTTCTCTTCTCCTAATTCTTTTTTTTCCTTTTCTTTTTGAATTTTCAAATTTTTTTTATATAAAATAATAGGAAATTACTGTTACGGCTAACAAAAAGATTATTTCATAGGATATCCACCCCTCATGCTTAGCTAATGCAATGTCCTCATTGTTAAAATGAAAGCATGCAAGAGAGAAGAAATGGAAGAATAGCACCTGGTTTCCGTGAGATTCTGGTCAGCTCGAAATAGTCTTTACATGTACCGAGTTTAGTGCCTTCAGCTAGGCGAGGTCCTCAATCAAAAATAACTAACATTGAGGCTATAATAACATAGTTTCTGGGCCCCTAGATTTGGGTCCCGAAGAGTAAAAATGGGCTTACCAAAGAGATGATCAATGAAAGTGGCAAGCTAGTGGTGCAGGGAGAGCCCAAATGGTCTCCAATAGGAGTTTTGTTGATTTAGTATAAAGGAGGTGTGGGTGGATATAGAATTTGTGCAATGGTTGGGTGAAAAAGGATGGTGAGGGTTTTGTGATGAGTTGGGGGTTTGTGGGTACTCTAGAATATCTAACATTTCAAGAGTTTCTCCCCAAAGTTCAATTTCATCCTCACAATTTGGGTGCTTAATCCAACCATCCTGATCTTCATGATTCCCACCCAAATGTTGAACCTCAAACTCTAAAAATTCAAGATGAGGACATTGTTGGGTTTTAACTTGATCATGTGAATCATCCAACAAATTTCCAATTTCATAAATATCTTCCTCATCCCGAGTTGCCACAGTTTGTTGTATGTCTTTATTATCCTCAATTATCCCTACAACTATGTGATTTTCTTCCTGAGTTTGGGTTGAGTTAGCCCTTAAAAGGTTGTCTAAGGTATGTATGGCCATTACCTCCTCTATTCTGCCAAGCTCCTCCATCAAACCACACTTAATTTTATCCTTCTTTGAGACCTCAAAAATATTAAATCGATTCGTTTTATTCCCAGAGGCCATTTTTATATTTCCCGATTCACAATCAATCCTTACCTTAGCGGTAGCCAAGAAAGGTCTTCCCAAAATAATCGGGGTGTGGTTGAGTTGTTTTGGTGCTTCCATGTCCAGGACCATAAAATTGGCAAGGTAATGCAAATCATTAACCTTGACTAAAACATCCTCCAAAATACCCCTTGGTTTTGTAATGGATCTATCGACTAACTACAAGGTTATGTCAGTGTGTTTCAGGTAGCCTAGACCCAATTCCATGTGTAGTGAGGTGGGGATCACATTAATGGAAGCGCCCAAGTCAAGAAGGGCCCAATCAAAAGTGATGTTTCCTATTGTGCAGGAAATCAACGGGGCTTCTGGGTTCTGCTTCTTAGGAGGTAGCTTGTTTAAGATCAGTGTGCTTATGTTATCAGACAAGACTACTCCTAATGTTTTCAGATTTCACTCTACATTTTGCTTTATATGAATTCAGTAAACTATGGCGTAGGCGAGGATTGATCCGATAGTCGCAAGGAGTAAAATGATTGTCAATTTGAAAGCCTAAAGTAAGGACATCCTTTCCTCTAATTTCTCCTTCGACTTTTTCTGTTTGCCCATACAATAATAACATACTCCCAAATCAGACTCTGATGTTTTGTTGATCACATTCCTAGTTGGGAGTCTAGAATTCTTACTATGGGGCCTAATGGTGTTGCCATGGGGTTGGGTAGGTCCCTTGTGTCTACTACCACTCCTCAAGGTGATGGAATTTGCCATGGCAAAATGCTATTGGTTAGTGCTTTGGGGAGGGTTAGGCAAAACAGGAGGCTCCCAGTTGATTATGGTAGGAACTTAATTCGTTCCGGGAGGGGCTGGGGTAGCTTGATAGATAGCATGAGCTTGAGCATGCGACTCCCCATCATTACCAAACCCTTGAGGCCCAATGCCTTAGTTCTGTACATTCCTTGGGTTTGGTACAGGTTGTGATGGTAGAGATCTGAGCTATCGGTTGTTTGCACCAAGTCCGGATTGCAAGGTGTCCAGCAAAGTTTTCATTTGTTGCATGAGCTAGAGCATTGACCCTTGTATTTCTACCATCTTCACGTTTAAATCAGTCGACTCGGCGGGTTGTTGAGCATTCCACATGGACTGATTAACCTGATTTGAGGGCAACTGAGTATATACATGACCCTGACCCATTGGTTTTTGTGGTACATAGTTGTTGGGTCAATATTGGGTATGCTGGCTCTGATCTTTCCAAGAGAAGTTAGGGTGATTTTTCCAACCAGAATTGTAGGAATTCAAGTAAGTGTTGGACCTAACATTCTCCTGCACATCATGAACATCCTCATAAGATGAGGATGAAGAGGTATCAGAAAAATTGGGATCAAAGACCCCAGTTTGGAACCCATAAGGTTCCAAGAAGAGCTGGCCCGAAGGTTGAGCCAACTCCAGCTGGTTCACAAACTCCTGTCCCATAGGAGCTTGCAAAGAATGGAATCCCGAGCCCTGGGATTGAGTGGATCTAGAAAAATTACAGTTTTTAGACATCCACTCTTCCATTCGTTTAGCAACCAGATCCATCTTATCTAATTTATTGCAGATCAATTCCATATCAAATGTATGAGAATCTTGGACCTCATTGGCATTTGATCTAGTTTGTTGGGATCGGATGAAGGTTTCCATGGAGGCATGATTTAAAGAGCTTTCACTCATTTCCTCAAACAAATCATACGTGCTATCTGCATCTTTGTTGAGGAAATTACCTCCACAAGAAGCATCCACATGATTACAGAGTTGATCATTCAACTCGTGATAAAAAATCTACACAAGTTGCCATTTAGGCACCTCATGGTGTGGATACCTCCGCAATAGATCTTAGAATCTCTCCCAGACCCCATGAAATGGTTCCCCCTGCCGCTAGGCAAAAGTGGTAATTGCCCGTTACAATGCATTGGTTCACCCAATTACGAAGAATTTCTTCAGGAAGGCCGATTTGAAAGCTGTCCAGGTAGCAATCAATCTTCCAATGGTACGATACCAATGTGTGGCCTTATCCCTGAGTGAATGGGGGAAAAGCCTCATGAGCACCTGTTCTTCATCCACTTTCCGCGATTTGGTGGTCTAAAATAGAGTGATCAGGTCCTCCAAATGTTGGAATGGGTCCTCTGAGCCAAGCCCGTGAAAGTGTTTAATTAGACTCAAAACTTGAGGCTTGATCTCAACATCACCGGTGGGGATCACAACGCTGGGACGATCCTCATAATTTGAAGGATCATAAAAATCCTTTAAGGGCCAAGCACTTTGACCATTCATTCATTGGAACCATTGCTGCATCTGCTGTAATTCTTCCAACTGCCTCTGAATCAGCTCCTGCTGGTTTAGGGGAGGTGGTTGTTGATCAGCCATGGGATCTACTTGGCTAAAACTCAAACTCCGCCTTCGGGAATGGTAAATAGGTACTTCCAAACGAGGGTTCAATGACCTCCTTCCAAGCATACACTGGAAGAAAGTCAGAAGGATGGGGAAGAGAAGGGACCCTGCAGCACAAAAATACAAGCCTGTCCTTAGGTTGGGTAGCCTAAATGTCTACAGACTCTCAGAATCTGTCTTAAGATTATAGGCAATTTACTCTACTTGTATTCAGTTAATCCAACCAGTTAGAAGGAGGGATTGGGGAGAAGGTTCTTCCTTTGGCCGCACCTCCGGTTCCTAGTGTACCCCCCAGCTGCAGTCGTTTGACGCTACTCCCCTAACTAGACATCAGATTGACTAGTATAAGTAGGTTAATCATGAACAATCTCAATCTAGGCCCCGAAGAGCGAATTAGTCCTTACGGCCAATGTCTAATCAATTTTAGTTAGGCTTGGGATATTTAGTGCTTTCGGAATGTGATGGGCCCTTAATGGATTGTGCCCTTAATGATTTGTTCGAGAATGTGTGTATGTGCACAACCAAAATGTTTTCAAGCAAGATTATTGAGGATGAGGTGAATTTTAGGGTTCGAATTTTGCTTAGTAGCTTCTAGGATTCAAATATTAGGTATATTCAACCAAGTTTTCAGGAGGCAAACCAAATTTGAAATCATGAGTTCAAGTGTTTTTCCTTTATAAATCAAGAAGAAATATGGAGTGCCTGACTTGACCTAAATATTGAATCCTATGGGGCAAGTACAAAATAAATCAGTTTTAAATTAGGTGGTGCGATCCAAACAATTAAATCAAGTGACCCAGATGCACCACCAATTAGGCACACAGAGATGATTAACATAGACTGATTTCTGCTCCTTTATGTGTTGATTTGTGTGTACCGGTTCCACAGGTCAGAATCCCTGTTGAGTAGATAAAAATCAAGTTAGGTTATGTGCCTCAAATGTAGGTGTATAAAGTGTGTATGTTGATTCGTCCCACAAAAAGTATCTTTTTTTTATATATATATGCGAGGGTGAGATGAGTGGAGGTGACAAACAAGACAAACAAATTATATCCTAGAGTTTATGCAAACACCTAAGTAGATTAGGTCTTGGTTATGAATGTGGCAAAATGAAACTAGTGGGGGGGAATGTGGGGGACACTTACAAATTACTTTACCTGCACTTTACTCTGGTCTACTGCACTTGGATCTCCATGCTAGGGTACCTACAAGATAGAAGATTAGAGACAAGTGGGGTTAATATATGTAAATGCAAAGAAGCGCAGAAAACAAGAAAGTAAATTATGTTGTATCCCCGACAACGGTGCCAAAATGATGAGGCGTGTTTCGCGAATTAAAATTAGGGTTTGGAGAACCCGTCGTCATAGCTCGCAAAACACATCTATAAATACAATTTATATCCGAAACTCCAAGGGAGCCCCGGATCGAACATAAGGAGGTGACATTTACTTTGGTTGAAAACTACGCTTCGTTTTGTTTCTTTTTGGTATTTTGAGGTTTGTTATCTTTTTCGTGTTTTTGAAATAAAAAAACAAGCAAGACAAGTTCACAAAATGAGATGGAACACAACTATGATATATTACACAAATGTTTATTATAATAATCTATGAAAGCATAAAAGAGATAGGGGTGAGAGAAATCTCCTGAATCGGCTGTTCAGCAAGACGACGTCGCCTGGTAGAAGCTCGGATGAAAGAGGTGAGATGCAGGAGGATGTCGGGTAGAGGAATGCTTCGCCGAGGCTCTGGAATGGAGGTGAGGAGATGGAGGCGATCTTCTACTAGAATGGAGGTGGGAGGATGGGTCCAAGGCTTCTTATGAAGGTGGTGGGATGAAGGATGAATGTTTGGTGGGGCAAAGGATCATTACACTAATAAGAGGCCTTTGGAGCTTAAGAGTAAGCTCTAATGGAGCTTTGGTAGACTACTAAAGCTTAGGAGTAGGTGGGAGTAGAGTAGGTAGAGATGAAGAGGAATGGGGGGTGTAGGGGTGTTTATATAGTGGAGGGAAGAAGAAATTCATGTAGAGGGCTACAGTGACAGCTGCAAACGTCACTAAAGACCCCTTGCAGTTGTCGCTGAAGATCGCGCCCCCACCACTCGTGCCCGCAGTTGTCCTCGCGCCTATAGGCAATTAGTGACTGTTGCAAGCGTCACTAAAGGCTTGCCATGTTGTTACTAAAGGTTGCACCAACCAAGCACACACCTGTAGCTGGCCGGCGCATCACGCACCCCTGGTCGCATGCACGCACTCGCGCTGCGTTGGCGTTGCAGTTGGCTGTGCACTCGCCAGTGTGCGTGCATGCTTGCGCTGCACTACGGCAGGCTGTACGTGCGCCGGTGCGCGTGCGTGCTTCCAATTACTGATTTGGGGGCTCCACAGGTCTCGAACTCGCACTCCTTCTGTGCAAGCCAAGAGCTTCACCATTGCGCCAGGCCTGCTCTTGTGACGCGAAGATGTCTTATGGGCATGCGATGGAGAGATCTTCTCAGTCGTTGGATCTTGATCCAACGACTGAGAATGGAGATAAGGGGGCATTTTCCAGTTGTTGTTGGCCAATGTTGGGTGGCCGAGATGGCACCACGTGGAGCCATCTGGGCCATCCATCTTCTTTCTGTTGTAGAGGGTACCACGATGATTGGATCGATTTGATTTCCACACTATTGAACTACGATCATTGCTCCGAATCCATCTGTACGTTGAACTAGATTTTTTCATCCGAAGCCCGTAAGGACGTCACATTGCCCTCCTGGCCGTTGATCTTCCTCAGATAGTAAAAGGTACTACGGGACTCCGATCTAGACAATCTCAAAGGTGTTAGACTCCGATTGTCGTCCTGATCAGATCCGTACAGTCAGATCATCCATCTGAGGCCCTGAAATAAATCTCCTTCCCTCCTGGCCATAAAAGGATGTAATTAACCTAAAGTATACACTACTCTAAATGTAGGATGATGCATGTTATGCAATATTTATAATATGAAATGCAAATCTAAGCCTAGGAATATGCATGATTAGGCATTTTAACCTAATTAAATGTGTCTACATCATGGAGCATACAAAGATAGGAGAGGAGATTGTGGAGAGTGAGATGATGGAATGTGGGGATGTGAGAGCTATTGTACTTCTTAGGAAAGTGTTGATTCCAACCTCCAAAAGACATGAAGAACCTCAACCTTGCATTCAACAAAATGAGAAAGACAGTGAAAAGACCTTTGTGTTTTCAACTCCAGCAGGGGCTACGCATAATGCTGGCTCCAATGCGCCACCTAGAGGAGGATCATCAAGCAAGAAGATACAACCTTTGCAGTCGTGGGTCCTCGCATGTGGACGTGAATCAGGTTACTAATATCCTGAATGTGTCACGCACGGGAGAGGAAAAGGGGGATGCGCAAGTATCTTTATGTTAAGAATGTTAACGTGGAATGTCCATGCGTTGAGGGACCACACAAGAAGATGTATTGCTTCCAGATATCTCAAGGAGTGGGGGATCGATTGCGCATTATTACAAGAGATTCACATTGAAGGGGATGATGATGGGTTGTGGTACCCACTAACTAATGGGGAGGCTTCTTTGAAATACATAAGGTCGTGTGGGAGATCTAGGGGATTGTGCATATGGTAGAAGCCAAATGTTCTTCACTTAAAAGATAGTAAGGTTGGGAGATTTTCTATCATGTGCAGGTTGCTAGAGAATTCGACAATACTTATATCTATGTGACTTTTGTTTATGGGTCATGTACTTAAAGTGAAAGGTCGCCCCTGTGGGATGAGTTGAGAGATATGTCAGCCTGGGTGTAGGGAGCTACATGGCTTTTGGACGGTGACTTTAATGCTACTCTTTTTCTAGACGACAGGCCAGAAGGAAGGACAAACTCCTATACTTTTGTCTTTCAAAACATGGTGTCAAATTTGGAGCTAGTGGACGTCCCATCCTTAGGAGCAACATACACGTGGAGGAATGGAGGGGACTTGTTCTCCAAGATTGACTATTTTCTAGGCAACGTAGAGTTGATGGGTTCTTTCCTCTTGCCATCAGTGGTGGCTTTGGGAAGACCCTTTTCTAATCATACCCCTCTTCTTTGGGAGAGTGGAGAGGGGATTAAGCCATGCTCCTATTTTAAATTTCAAAAATCTTGGCTCACAGAGGAGGGTTTCAAAGACATGGTCTCATCCTGGTGGCCATCTCATGGGGGACAAGGTACTGCTACTCAGCATTTGGCATCTAAACTAAGGGGCCTTCATCTCATGTTATTTGATTTTAAGAAGACCCTGGCATAGATGAAGGCTCAGAAGAGGAAGGAAGCCATAGTGGGAGTGAAGTACACAGATGAGAAAGAGAGGCATGGGGCATTGAATGAGGAGGGTTAAAGGCTGAGGAAAGACCTGTAGATGTGATAGCAAAAGAAGACTTGCAAAGGGAGATTGATTGGCGCTAAAGATCGCAACAGTTATGGCTCAAGGAGGGGATTCAAACACTAAATTTTTTCATGCAGCGGCTAGTGCGAGAAGTAGATACAATCTGATTTCTACATTTCGGTATGAAGATCAAGTGGCTACTCACCCTCTAGAATTATGTAACATGGCAAACAAATATTATATAGATACCACACTCTCAAGTTCAAGGGGGGCTGGAGATTATCTAATTCTGACATGCCACGTTTGAGTGAGGAGGATGGGTAGTTCTTGTGTAGGGAGATAGGAGAGGACAAGATTGTTTTGGCTCTGAAGGGCTTGAAGAAGAAGGCTCACCTAGACCGAATCGCTTTCCAGTATTATTTTACAAGAAATTCTAGCATGTGATTAAAAGTGATGTCATGGTTGTGGTTGATGAGTTCCAGAGGGGTAATTTTGGGTTGGAAAAGATAAGTAGGTCACTCTCATTTCTTCTTCCAAAGAAGTCGGGTGCAGGGTCACTTTCTGACTTTAGGCCCATTGCCTTATCAAATCCTATTTATTTGATAATTGGGAAGGTGTTGGCCAATCGTATGATTGGAGTTATGTAATCTATTATTAGCCCGGTACAGTCATCCTTCTTGAAGGGTAGGTCCCTACAGGAGCCTTTTATATTGACAGAGGAGATGGTGTCAGGGTGGGTGAGAGGAAAAAGAAAGCCTTTATGTGGATAGTGGACTTCTCAAAGGCATACGACTCAGTTTCTTGGGCAGACCTTTGGGAAATTTTTAGGAGATAGGGCTTTCTAGAGATATGGATATAGTGGATCAAATGGTGTATAACCACCTTCTCCTTCTCTCCACTTATCAATGGCCGGCCTACGGGGTACTGGATATAGCCTCAGAAGGGGTCAAGCAGGGATGCCCAGTTGCTCCTCTTGTCTTTATATTGGCAATGGACACATTGGTGTGTTTCACTTTCAAAGCTTGCATAGGTGGATTGTTGCATGGTACCCCCTTTCTTCACAAAGAGCATTGATGTCAATCCTACAATTTGCTCATGATACAGTGTTTTTTATTGAAGGGGAGGAATATGAAGCGAAGGGCTTGAAGTATGTGGTGGATATCTTCAGTGACATATCTGGGCTTAAAATAAATGGTGCTAAATCCTCTCTTTTCTACTTTTTTGGGGCATGCAATGTGAAAGATGTCTTATCTCAGATTTTGCAAACACCGGTTACTAGCCTTCCCATTAGATGAGTTGGCTTACCTCTCCACGCTAAGAGGATGAAGAAAAAGGATTGGTCTCAGCTATTTGAGAAGTTGTCAGTTAAGATGGCTGGTTGGTGTGGTAGGTTCCTTAAAGGGGGCAAATTGATTTTATTGAACTCGATTTTGTCCGCTATGCCAATCTTCCTTCTTTCAATGTTTAGGCTACTTGATTCTATTTTGAAGAAGATGGACATCATGCGAAAATGGTTATTTTGGAAGGGACCCTCGCATAGTGGACACTTTATGCAACTCGTTAAGTGGTGCACTGTTTGCACTTTGAAGAAGCATGATGGCTTGGGGGTCTGGAATATCAGGGAGTTTGGCGATTCACTCTTGCTCAAGTGGGGTGTGATTATTCTGAGGGGTGATGATGGTATGTGGTAGAAGGTGGTTAGGGACCCTTATAGGGGCACAGCCAGAGTGAAGGGTGTGGCTTGCCCTATGGATGCATCTCCCTTTAGAAGTCAGTCTCTAAATCACTTGTTGATCATTGGAGCTTGTTTGCTCTTGTACTTGGCAGCGAAGAGCAGCTGTGTTTTTGGGAGGATGATTGGAGTGGAATGGGACAGCTTCAGGACTCTTATCCCTGTGTGTATGAGGCTTCGGATTCGAAGGGTGCGTCGGTGGCAGACTTGTGGCAAACAGAGTCGAAGGATTGGAAGATCCCGTCTGGTGGGACGCATACCACTAGAACAAGCGAGGAGGCTAGTAGAATGCGGGTGACCTTGGTAGCTTTTCAGCCTAGAGAGGGCCTTAACAGGTTTTAATGGAAGAGAGGAGTATACACACCGTCTAAGGCATATGAAATCCTAACTGATGACTAGGGGGAAGACGGCCATCGCCGTATTTGCACTCATCTTTGGAGGCTGAAGATTCCTTTGAAGGTCTAGATCTTTCTTTGGCTAACCAGGCAAGAAGGCCCAATGATGGGTTCCTACAAGAGGACTTTGAGCACTCCTATCGTGTTATGTCCTCTGTGTGGCTTTGAGAAAGATGACACTTGACACCTTTTTAATACGTGCTTGGTGACCAATGAAATGTGGTGTAGGTTTTGCTCATCTTCTTTACCCACGTGGGATGTATTGTGGTCCACTTTCATGTTTGCAGAGAAGCCACAGGTGTATATGGCTGCTGTCCTTTGGCCAGTATGCAGAGCAAGAAATGATGTAACATTTAGGAGTGGGAATGTATGGGTGGAAAACATATGTGGTGATGTAGCCTTTAATGCTAGGATGTGACTAGAAAACTCGTAAGCAGGTTTCATTTTAATGAATAAAATAGGACAACTACTGTAAATGATAGTGGTCCTTTCTCTTTGCCATAAAAAATATATAAAAAGATGAAAAATAAATAATTTAAATTAAGCTTTAAAACTCACATATACATTTAAGTCCCTAACTTCTTTGTAATAGGGTCCTTTTATCACATTTAGGTCCTTATCTATTTACGTTTAGGTCCTTGTCTATATTTCCTTCTGCATCCCTCTTCTTTTCCATCAACGACTGACGAACGTCAGTGTGTATATCCTCTTATGATTGGCGTATTGATGTCAAATCCTCTTCTCCTTGGCCGTGAAGCTCTGCCTCAACTTCTCCTCATCCAACGATTTAGATGAACCTTAAATCCTATTTTTGACTGGACAATAAGCTCATCGACGTTGGAGACGACGATGGTGGTTCCCTTGCATTTGGATTCTTTCCCAACCAGATTCAACTCCCCTAAGCTCACTCTCCACCTATAAATAGCCCCCTACTCTCCGATGATCAGGGTCGATTCCCTAGCCCTCTTCCCCAACTGAATCTAACATAGGCTATTCTTCTTGACCTCTGGAGACCTTTCAACCTTACCTCAAAGATTTTCCAGCGTAGAAGCTCTCCTCTCTCACCTCCTCTTCCTCTCCAGACGCTGTGATAGAGTTGAGGAGCATCAACTCGATCTTCCTCTTTGCTTTCCTTTCTCACTGGAGATCTATTGTTCTTCTCCTCTGATTTTCTCAATCCGGTGAACCATAGTTGATACCTTTTATCCCCATTCTTCCAGGTAATGAGTATATTAGCTTTAAATTTAATATAGAGTAGAGTTATTTAGTTAATTAGGTAGTTTAGTGTAGTGTAATCTCTGATCTTACTTCTTCTTTGTCCCTAGCTAGACCAAGTCCGACCTTGCTAGACCTCTTATTAGCCCATATTTGTGGGCTATTTAAGTATTTAAGTGTCTAGACATTAAGTTAATTTTAACATTTAGATAGCACACATTAGGATGTAAATAAATTAATTCATATTTTTAGCTTAAGTGCATAATTCATGCATTTAGAATTAAAGTAGGGTTGCATACATTTAATTAGTTAATTAATTAGGTGCACTATTTTAATTAACATAGAAGTTAAGGAGTTATGTATAAATAACCCAAATTATTTTATTCTTTTTCTTCTTCTCCTTTGCAGGTAACTCCTCCATTTCTGCCTCCTCCTCCTACGCATCACATTGATTCTACGGTAGTTTTTGAGTTTCAAATCTTAACCGTGGCTACAAAAGAGGAGGGGTTGCCATTCAAAGGGAGGCCTCTACCCCTTTGTTCCTCACTGTGCATTGAGAATTTTGCTTCTCATCCATTCCATACCACCGGCCTCCCACCGTGGCAGTGCGACTCCACCACCATGGGCGTGTGGGGTGACAGCCCACACCGCCAAGAGTCCCTGCAACTCCTCCTACCTCGCATCATCATACCCTGCCCACACCTTCATCTCCAGTCCACCCACGCTTCAGCGTACCCTGCCAAGCGCGCCTGCCACCGAGCGCCTTCCCTACAGCACCTGCAGCCAGCGCCTGCCACCGCACGCCCTCACCTCATCTCCAGCCATCAGACCCTACCCACCGCATGCCATCCTACCACCGCGCATTTTCACCTCAGCTAACAACACCCGCAAGTGCCTGCACGCCCACACCTCCATCTCCAGCGCACCCTCGCCCGCGTGCCATCTGCCCACCGCACACCATCTGCCTACTGCGTGCCCTCACCCTAGCCAGCACGCCTATGCCTCCTCGCCTTCACCACGCCCCAGTGCCCGCGCTCCAGCGCCTCCCTACAACACCTGCAGCCGGCGCCAACAGAACCCTCGTGAGCACCTGTGCGACCTGCAAAGCGCCGCCCCTCCACGTGCCCACGCCCCACTGCTCCTACAGTGCCCGCGCGTTGCCCTCCTTGCGCCTGCAGCTTGCTCGACCAGCAACAGCATCCTCCACCGCCGCCACTTCTTTCCTCCGGCAAGCCGACTTCGACCACCATCCATCGAGCCGCCACCACCGTCAGGTGCAGATCGGAGAGGGCTACCTCTGGTCACCAACTCACCGTCCATCTCTCCTTCATCCGTGCACAAGCTCCACCCAAAGCTAATCCCCTATTTCAACCTCAATTAATAATTACATTTCATGCCATTGTCACAAAAATGAATTTTGATTTATTATTATTTTATTCTGGTGAATTTATGCCTTCATGCTCATGCTTCTAGAGAATTGTTTAACCTTGTTATTCATCTCTATGTGCATTGAATTTAATTTTGAATGACATCTTCATATGCATGCAAGTGAATAATACATGGCATACACTTGCACATGTATAATTTTCCGACGTAAAAATTACATCCACACCCCTTGACTTCTCCATAAATTTAAGGTTTACTTTCAGAGCTACACAGGCATTGTTTGATCTAGCGAATAGTTTAGTGAACTTGATTTTGACCTAATTGCGAGTTTAACTAAGTCATTGCCTCCCTGTGCACACGACCCGCTCTCTTGTGAGTGGTTTAATTTTAATTTTAATTATTTTGTTAAGAGATTTTCCACCACTTTGATCCTACAACGACAAATCATCTTAATAACATTATTCGAAAGCGAAAAACCGACTTATCAACCTCCATTCCAGTCATACACCTCTTGTTCACCTTCCTCTCTCTTTAGTGATCAATAACCACTTCTCCAATTCCTTCTCTGAACATTTACGCGCCTAATCCACTAACACCTCCACTTGAGAGCTCTGCTATCCATGGTGGAGCCTCAGATCTCCCCTCACACCTAATTAGGCCCTCCATCACATTCCTGACATTATAAGGGCCCCGTTCCACCTTATAGTTGCTTCTATTAGCCCATAAATAGTAAATGCCTAATTTCACCTCAACTTCTGATCTCTACTGTCTATTGTAGAGATCAAGAGAGTTCTTCATCTAATTAATTCATTCTACACCTTCACAATCACCATTGGAATCATTCCCTTCACTTAATTTAATGAGGAAATGATCCCTGAGTTCTGTCAAACTCAGGATGTATTTTTTGAATATTTTAATCCTAATATGATATTCTGAGATCAATTGGATTAACTGATTTGTTCTTGAGGTTTTTGATGACCCCAGGAACCTTCTGATCTACTTCTTGAATGATTTCATGAATATTCCAATTCTGATGACCAAATCAGGTGGTCAATAAAGCTCTGGTGATCTTCGATGACATCAACAATGAGCTGTAGTGTTTGCAATCTTCTGAGAAGTTCCAGATCTCTTATTTAGAACACAGTGATCATTTTTCACTCATTAATTTCCTCTTTTAATGATTCTATCACACTGATCATCTCCTTTTTCCTTAGCTCCAATAGAGCTAATGGAGCCTTTCCAGAGACTCTCAGAGTTTTGCAAGAGGTTCTTAAGCATCTTTAGGATCTTTGGAACTCAGATCTAGTCTTAGAAAGTTTGCTAAACTTCTAGTTCATTTTGTTGACCAAACCTAGTTTACATCTCAGGCAGCAAGACAGAGACACGAGTTCTGTTGAACAAACTCCCATTTTGATGACTTAGAAATGCTCCTCATGTCCATTAGAGTTCATTTAGGCAGTTATTCGAAGCACCTTGTGCATTCAAAGTCAACTTTCAAGCCCAGATTGGACAACTTGAGGACATTCAGGAGTTCTTGACTTTTGAACTCAATTCTAACGGTAGATTTGAATTCCTTAGGTTATTAGGAGTCATTTGGGATCATTTTTAGCAATATTTGATGTTGTTTCAGAGTATTTTGACTCTCTATCCAGTTTGGGTTCAATACAGGTCTCAGTGAGTTTCACTATGCTTCTGATGAGATTTCAAGCTAAATCTAGCTCAGATCAACTGGTTTCAACTTCCTGAACATGTTTAGAACTCCTCTAGAGGTTTTGACTTCTTTTTTGAACCATTTGAGAATTTGATTTGTTTGTTCTGAGCTTCAACGTGAAGCTTTGAAGCTCTGTGAGCTTCTTAAGCTTCCAAACACCTCAAATCCTCTTCCAGGAGTCGCGGAATGATCCCAGAAATTAATTGCAAACTTTAAGAGTGCAAAAGAGGGAGGAACATTAGGTTAATTAGGGAATTTAACTCTGCTGCTGTTGCAGTAGTGCATCTATGGTGTTAGGCCATGTTTAGAGCTAAAATCAAAGGTCCATTTGTGATCTTCTGATCAAATTGAATGTATCAATTGAAAGTAGAATTTAAGGGCTTTCGATCAAGCCCTTAAGATCAATAATTGAACTTGTGAGTCACTTACAATCAAGTGATGAAAGATAGTGCTGGAAGACAGGCTATGTAGGGAAGAGCTAGGGCAACTATAGTCCCACATCAGTGATTATAGAAGTGCCAAAGGTATATAAAAGGAACTACGCTCTCATGTCGTTCAGTCAACAACGATGTGGGTTGCGTGCATTGTGTGTGTGCATAGCTCTTACGTGATATACATTGACCTGATTTGACATTTCATATGGCTCTGGGAGAGCAGCCCTCAGGCGCCTGTTGGAAGGCTAAGATGGTGACACGTGGCTAGTAGTGCTATGTTGGTACAGGGCTAGAATCGAGGGGTTTTAAAAAGATGCGTTCGTTGTAGTAATAATTCCTTAAAAATAGCTCGAACAATAGATACAACTTATAACTCGAATGTCAGAAATGAAGTCTAAGGTCGTTCGCTAGGAGCAAATATGGAATTCACACACTAATCTCAACAATTAATGTAAATGAGCACAATTAATTACTCAGAATCTAATATGCAATGTATGGCATGAGTTATATAATGAGTCAAAAAGTAATATAGACAAAATAATGATGATTTGGATCACTAATTATTAGTCTAACACATATAGCAAATACTCAAATAATATCAATTATTCAAACCAAGTGCACAGTGCACTCCCTGTCAAGGGAATCAAATGACAGATTCTTTCAGCCAGACGACTTAAGTGTCCACTGCTACTGTGCCAAGAGGGCACTGTACTTCTTTTTCTCTTCTTTCTCTGCTCTATATTCTTTCTTCTTCTTCTTTCTCTGCGTGCATAGGCCTTCTTCCTTCTCCCTTCTTTCTTTTGTCCTCTACTCTTCCTTTCAGCTCTCCGTCCTCTTCTTCTCTTTTCCGTTATCACAGGAGGGCACTCTTCTTCAGATGTGGCTAAGTTTTAGCCATTACATAATAGAGCAAAGTCCCCCTTAACCTCGTGAGCTCTCTCTCTTTCGTTCTTTCTGGTTTCTCCTCTTTCACACCCTCCCAGAGCCATGCACAGTACCAGGTAGTCGGGTTTCGGATCAAAGTGCACCTGGGACCAAGGCTGCAGGCATGGTCGCAGCCAAGGTGTGCGTGGGCATAGGCAAGTATATAGGTCAAAGCCAGGCCCGCATGGATAGTGTCACAGGTGAGGCGTGTGAAGGGGTGCGGGGGACCTCACCCCCCAAGTGTCGAGGCAAACAGCCCTCTTCACTTTTTCAATTTATCCGACGTTGATTTCTTGGTGGCTTTCGAGGTGGGACTAAAGTCCCACCTTCCTTGCAGGCATCTGCAGTGAGGAAAATCCTCTGATTGGCGTGGCTGCAGCAAGGCTCCTTCCTTCAATTACTGCAGCTAACGAGGTCAAGGCCTCCAATTGACCACCTGGGGCAGTGCCTTAAGTGATTCAGCATAGCCTGGATTGAGCACCTAGAACAAGTGAGTGCTGTGGCAAGCTCCAAGCTTGCTCGAAGGACAGTGTTGATTGCACAGCAAAAATACACCAATAAATATGCCATCTTGTGTTATTTCCTAGCACTACCATTGCATCTTATGTAGCAATAGTGGCATTTGTACATAGACACATGCATGCTTTTCTTTTAAAAGAGGGGAGGAGAGTGAATAATTGGCCATCTAATTAACATCTTCATCAAGGCCTGCATTGCAAATTCACCATTTTCATTTTTTATTTTGACTTTGAATCCTTCTCTCTCGCGTGGCTGCAGAGCATGGGGCATGCGCCTCTTCGCGCCACTCCTCTGCCAACAGCATGGCTCGACATGCAATGCCAACAACATGGCTGTGGCATGCCTTCTTCTTCTTTAAAAGGCCTTGCCCTCTCCCTTGCGCAGGGGAGCCTGAACACACACCACCTTCAAACACTGCCCTCCACCGTCAGGCCAACCTCCTCCCCTCTCCCTCTCCATATGCAGTATCTCTTCTCACTGAAGACACACTGCGGGCAGGAGAAAGCTCACAGTGGTCCCACAACCACCACTGTGAGTTCCACCACCGCCCAGCTCCTTCGAGAGAAGGTGGGCATGGTGGTTTCACCATCTGTTTTCATCGCTGGAAGCCCTCACCGCCATTGCCAGAGCTTCAAGGTCAGAAGCTCCATCAGCGTGCGCACCGGACTGCAGCAGCTGCTAGCCACGGCGCGCATGCCAGCAGACCTCTGAGAGCCCTTCCTGCGCATGCAGGAGCCTTCCAGTGCACCCGCACAAGCGAAACCGACCACTACCGGTTGGCAGACCGCGCGCACACTGTAGCGCACTGTAGCGCGCGGTCTGCGCGACACTGTAGCCACCAACTCGCTTCACACTTAGCCAATGGCAACGCGCTCTCTCTCTCTTCGCCCGCTACCAGCTCTAGCCAGTCGCCCACGTCTACGCCTGCACTAGCACTCGCCTGCGCTCACTCCCACCCGCAGTGCTGTGCGCTGTGCTGCACTCTCTCGCCCGCACCCGCACTCGTCTGCGCCAGCACGCCCATGCGCAGCCCTTGTGCGCCTGCGCGCCCTGTCCGCCAGACGACTTAACTCTGCCCTCTCTCTCACACTCACCCACTAGCGAACACACCCATACTCATACACACACACTCGTACACTCACACACTCACTTGTACACACCTACACATACATACATACATATACATATATACATATATATATATATATAAATATATATATATATACATATATACATAATCATACCTATACAACTATATATAAATATATATACATATATACCTACATATATACATATATATCTATATATATATACATATATATATACACATATACATATATTACTATATATATATTTATAGTTATAAATATATATATATATATATTCATAAATATATATATACACGTATATATATATCTATATATATATACACAACTACATATATACCTATATAGTTATAACCCTATCTATATACATACATACACACATACATACATACATACATATATATATACACACACACACACACACACACATCACCTACCCGTATCCATACGCCCGTGCACTAGTCACCCCACCGCGCATCATATCGCGAGAATATCTACACCAGTTGCTGATATTCCCCAGTACCCGTGCAAAGCAAGCGCCTCCACACACACTCCCACACATCCGTCCCATACTCTACGAGGCACTCCGTCTTGTTGGTTGCGTCTTACTAGACGAGAACCAACTCGACACTGTGCTACACTCCATTTCCACCTCCACCTCCACCCCTATATATATAATATATACATATCTATATATATAGAGACTGTATTTATTATATTAAGCTAAGTATTCCTTTCTATACAAGAAACCTACCTTGTTTTTATTTCTCTTTTGTTTCCTGCTATTTAAAAAGATAAAAAAAAAAAGAGTGAAAGAGAAAAGATAATTCTTGTCTTGCAGGTTCTCGGCCTTGCGAATAGCAAGACCAGTTTTTTTGGAAACCCTAAGTTGGCTCAAAGCCAAGAACTTGATTTTGAGGGTGTGCCTCAAGGACAATATTATCAACAAAAAAAATCTTAAATAGAAAAAAAATAAAAACATAATAAACGCACCGAAGAGATACATTCTAGGAAAGGCATAGAAACTTCTTCACCTTTAATTCCCGCCTCCCTGAGATCGACCCTGGGCCTAAAAGTGACCAAGATAAAATTAAGTAGGCCAGGTTAAAAAAAATTTATTAAAGATGGTTAGACTCGATTTAGGTTAACCACTATATTAACTTCAACGATAATTTCACCACATTAACACAACCTATTCAAGATCTATCACGCTTTTTCTGGCGTCGTTGCCGGGGAGGTGCGCATTGAGGTAAGTTTCTACTCCATTCATTTGATTTTCTCTTCTCACACCCTTCTCTTCACGAGTTTTTTTTTGTTTGCTGGTGTGCAAGTAAACCAGTTACAAGGAGGAGGCAAGCAAAGGAAGTCGGAGACGTGGGCAGATCCAAGGTAGGAACGAGAGCGTGAAGTCGCTGGCGCCGCACTGGAGCTTCGCCCACATTGCTGAAAAGGTAGGTCTCTCCCTCTTTTAGCAACTTAGGTTAACTTGTCACCGAGATTAAAAAAAAAAAAAAACCTGAAAACACTTCTTGGGAGTTCTTGGGGCAAGTGGATTAAAAATCACTTGCTTGATTGTTTTCTATCACCCCCATCGCCCCGGGATTTCCAGCCAAACATCGCATAGCGAAGATCCAAGAATCTTGATTCTTAAATCTTTCGTCGTGTGAAGTATTCTTTGAGGCAAGATTAAATAGATTGATTTCCATCCCTCCTTGCCTCATTTATCCACAATTCGGGATCTCATTTTTTGGTGGGGAGACTAGGAATTGAGTTGATTCCAACCCCACCACAACCTTTCACCTGCCTAAGATTTAATCCCGAATATTTCAACCCCAAAATTTTAATTTTCTTTACATTATCTTGTGGTTGAGCCTTGTGTGTGGAACATCATTTTGGTAATTGGAAGCACTTGAATTGAAGTGCTTTGGCTCCCTTTCACACTAACCAAAAATTGACTCGTGCATCCACACATAAAAATTTCCACCTAGGGAAGCCCATTGCATTTTTAGCATGCATTAACCAACTCACATTGAAGTAGGGTTGTTGGGCATAGAAGAACTTGTATTTTCTCAAAACCCGGAGATTGGTTGAATTGGTAACTCAGCGAAATCTTAAAATCCATGCTACTTAAGGCTGAAATTCTAAAAATCATTCACCAACTAAAACTTCAATTCGGGGAGATTTCCCCGTTGCATGCTTGGTTTACACACTTTCTAAAATCAACGCACTTGGGCATTCCCCGTATATAATGCCCTTCACATTCTTGGAGCACTTGATCCTAAGCCTCTAATTAAAACTGGTAGCAACTTGACCCTTATTAAGGATTGGAGGTCTAACTACCTGCGTGTAGCGCCTACGTGCTGGTGCGGGTTCCCGCATGCTATCGGGTGTCTAAGACTGGGGCAAACGGCCTTTCAATCTGGCCCGGTGATTTCGCGGTGCTCGCATTTGGTTCCGTAGGTTATGACAGTAGGTAACTTAGATCTTTAGGTCTAAGGGTACATTGTAGAGGTTAGGACTTTGATTGCCTTGATTTGTCATCAAGTGTACCTTTGCGGCGTCATTTCTCTCATCCCCTTTTCCCTTCTTATCTCCCCAATTCTTCCTGCGGTAGTGCATGTTTGGGAGGAGGTCACAAAATCCTGAATTGTTTGAATTGTCTGATAATTTTAGAAGGATAGAAACCGAATCGTCATCCTCCTCCACAAACATGGCTACACGCCCACCCCCAAATCCCGAGGGAGGAAATCGCCCCCCACAAATCCCACCAGGTGGTAGAGCCATGGACCCCATAACCCGCCTCCAAGCCCAAATGGAAATGGATAATGAGCAGATTGAAGCCATTAAGGAAACCTTGGAGGAAATGCATAACCCTCCCGAACGGGAGGAGCCTAGGTCTCTTAGCTCTTATCAAAATCCCGCTGCTACAGAGACCATAGGACAAATTCGGGTCCCCATGGGCGGGGACGATTTTGAACTGAAATCCAATGTAATTGGCCTAATTAACTTTCACTTCCATGGTCTTGCAAGTGAAGATCCTTTTCTCCATTTGGAAGATCTAACCCGATTGGCTGAAACAGTTAAACCAAGAAATATCGGGTTATCAATTGTCCTCATGAAAATGTTCCCGTTTTCGTTGCGGGATAAAGTGTCACAATGGTTACGCACCCTTGGGAGAACCATCCATTCTTAGGAAGAGATGCGAACAGCATTTCTCAAGAAATTCTTCCCAATCGGGTGAACGAACGCGCTTCACCGTGCTATAACCTCCTTTACGCAACAAAACAACGAGCAGTTTCATCAGGCTTGGGAGAGGTATAATGACCTCCTCCGGAAGTGTCCACACCACAATTTGCCTAAGTGGCATATAGCCCAGATTTTCTATTATGGGCTAAATGAGACTTTGAAGCAAATTGTTGATGCTTCCTGTGGAGAGAATTTCATGAATAAAGACAAGAATGGAGCATTCGAATTATTTGAAAACATGAGCAAAAATTCAATGAACAATGCCTCCATTGTCGCCTTTAATCGGACCAGCCTGCCCCGTAATGTTCACAAAGTTAACACGGGACCCTCCCATTCATCCATAGATCTTAGCCTTATCGCTCAAAAATTGGATGAAGTCTCCGTCGTGCATAAGAAGCTGGACGAGCTTCTAGCCAATCCCGTCCGTTCTATGGCAAACACCCCCACCTCACCACTTCGCCACAATCCTAATCTTCCAACGCCAGGCTTATCCCCAAAAACCCTGTGAGATCTTCCTTACCGAGCATCGCGCCGAGCGATTTGGTAAGTCATGTGGATCTGGCTTCTGCAAGCCAGTATTTCGACACGGAGGACCAAGCCTCCGTGTACTCGGATGCATACATACATGCGGACTCGTCTTCTTGCTTAGAAGACGCTTGCGCCCTAGGGAACAACCCATTCTCTGCCACTTATAACCCAGGGTGGTGAAATCATCCGAACTTCGCATGGACCAGCAACTCGCAGCGCCAAAACCTCGCGGGTGGGCCAATGCGACCATCCGCACCCGTCATCCCAAGGGCCCAGTCTAATCCTGGGACGAATCCGCCATCGGGTCCTTGCATACTGCAAACAGAACACGCATCAAGTCCTCTTGATAAACTGATGCGAATGATGATGGAAATGTCTAAGAGCCATGAAGAGAGCATGAACTCTCTTCAGCACCAATTGGCGCAGCAGAATGCTGAGATCAGTCAACTACGTATGGCGACTCGATCTCAGGGCACTCTTCCAGCCCAACCTATTCCCAACCAGCGAAATTTCGTACCCCGTGGTCCTCAACCACAAGTACGACCTTCTCAGGGGTAAGTTCATCACATTTTGCAGGCTCCAAGCATTCCACCGGGATTTCAGACTAATCCCGCAGCAACTACACCTCACCCTTAAGTCCCTATTGTGAACCCTCCTCCGCCTTATGATCCCACTGGACCTGCAACGTCTAATGCGATTACTACGAGGAGCGGTAAGCAAACCGTTGATCCGCCTCGACCTGATCCTGGCCGATCCTTTTCATCGCCCTCTCATTCGGGACGCGCACCGCATTCGCGAGAGGACATACACCTAAACTAGTGCCAGAATCGGTCCCATTCCCTGAGGCTCTACTGAGGGAGCCAAAAGGCAAGAAAAAGGATACGCAGGCCTTTAATAACCTGCATAATTTATTCAGGAATGTTGAAATCAAGGTACCCCTATTAGAGGCTATCGACCACATACCTACTGTCGCCTAATTTTTCAAAGACTACACTACACCCAGGCGACAGTCAAAGAAAACAAAGAATCTGGTGGTTCTCTCGCCTCATGCGAGTTGTGCTATACTGTCAAATCTACTACCGAAGCAGAAAGATCCGGGCACACCGCTTATTTCTTATAGCATCCAAGGCTGCAATTTTTGCTGTGCTCTGCTTGATCTAGGATCTTCCATCAATCTTATACCAACCATCACGCTCGAGAAATTTGCCTTAGGAAATCTGAAACCCACCTCTGTCACGTTATAGTTGGCAGATCGTTCTGTCAAAATACCAAAGGGTGTGGTGGAAGACGTGGTGGTTAGGGTCAACAGTCTCTGTTTTCCTGTTGACTTTCTTGTTTTGGATATGGGAGTTCCTAGCTCACTTTCTGATTGTCCGATCATCCTTGGTCGACCTTTCTTGGCCACAGCCCGCGCCCATATCGACTGCGAGTCAGGCTGTATTGAGATTGCCGTTGGATCTGAGAAGCTCAAGCTTAACATCTTCAAGGCAGTCAAGAACTTTGATTGCGATTGCATCAAGGATGACACGTCTAACAAGGACATGGCCTTCAGCGCGTATATCGGACTAATAGGGACCTATTCTGACTACTGTGAATTGCCTTTAAACACAGACGATTGCCTGACCGACACATATTGTGACGTTCCCCCATCCCTCCCTTTTCCCGTACCTTCTCCTGACCAGACTTCTGACGAGGTTTTCTCCCCTTCCCATACCTTGTGGTCTGAGTCATATTCGGGCTACTCACCACCGGTCCACACTGGGACCTTGAGCCCTTTCTTTCCCACCAAATCAGGCGGAATTGCAACTCCACACTATGACCTTGAGCCCAAATACTGCTCACTGGGGCTATCCCTTTTTGGATCCATCAACCCAAGATGCCCCTCTTCTTGGCCAATCTGAGGGCCAACTTCTTCCTCCTGCCTTGTTTTCTTCTGATCCACTTGGGACACTCTTGTCCCAAGAAATGCCAGATCTTTCACCATCCTCTCCTGAGCCGAAAGAGCTGCCTAATACGCTTAAGTATGTTTTCTTGGGACCAAATGAAACGCTCCTCGTAATCATTAGTTCAAAATTAACCAGGGATCAAGAGTGCAAACTAACAAAGTTCGTTATGGAACACACGGCAGCCACTGGATGGTCCTTATCAAACTTAATTGGCATTAGCCCCTCCTACTGCACTCACCGTAGATATACGGAGGAGAAGGCTCAACCTTCCCGCGAGATGCAGCGACGTCTCAACCCTAACATGTAGGAGGTTGTTAAAAAGGAAATTATTAAGTGGCTGGATACGGGTATGATCTACCTGATCAGCGATAGCCCCTCGGTGAGCCCGATTCATGTCGTATCCAAAAAGGCAGGACTCACCATCCGTGTTAATGACAGAAGCGAATCCATCCCTACACGCACTCCTACATCTTGGAGAGTGTGTGTAGATTATAGGAAACTGAATGCTGCAACGAAGAAAGATCACTTTTTGCTACCTTTTATTGACTAAATCCTAGAGCGGTTAGCAGGAAATAAATTTTTCTATTTCCTAGATGGATTCTCTGGATATAACCAGGTGGAAATTGACCCCAGGAACCAAGAGAAAACCACCTTTACCTGCCCCTTCATCACCTTTTCATTTAGAAGGATGTCGTTCGGACTTTGTAACGCGCCAGCAACTTTCCAGAGATGTATGCTGGCGATATTCCATGACATGGTGGGTGACTTTCTTGAGGTTTTCATGGATGAATTTTCGATCTTTGGACCCTCTTTTGATGACTGTCTTGCCAACCTGACCCGCATCCTTCGAAGATGTATTGATGTGAACCTCGTGGTTTCCTGGGAAAAAAGTCATTTTATGGTACACGAGGGAATTGTTCTCAGGCATATCATCTCCGATAGGGGTATCGAGGTTGACAGAGCTAAGCTTGATGTAATTGCTGATTTAGCAGTGCCTGGCTCTGTCAAACAAATCCGCTCCTTCTTGGGACACGTCGGTTTCTACAAGAGATTCATCAAAGACTTCTCTTAGATTTCTAGACCTTTAACTCATCTCCTATCGACCGATGTACCCTTTGATATGGGCCCTGACTGCATACAAGCATTCACGCAGCTGCGTAATGCTGTCACCAAGGCCCCTATTCTCCAGCCACCTGATTGGTCCCTCGACTTTGAACTCATGCAATAGACACCCCTTCGTGGTGTACTACGCCAGTAAGACATTGGACGAGGCCCAGCGTAATTACACAACCAATGAGAAAGAACTACTGTCGGTCATCTTTGGGCTGGAGAAATTCTGCTCTTACCTTCTAAGCTCACATGTTATTATATTCACTGACCACGTAGCCATTCGCCATCTCATGCACAAGAAGGATGCCAAGCCTAGACTGATTCGTTGGATCCTTCTGCTCCAAGAATTTGACATTGAGATCCGCGATAAGGCTAGAGCCCAGAATGTTGTGGCTGATCATCTCTCAAGACTGGACCCTGACCACATTGGACTTACCCTGCCGATCAATGAGGTTTTTCCCGATGAGCACCTATTGGCAATTAATGTGGCAAGTGGACCTTGGTATGCTGACAGTGCCAATTACCTTGCTTCTGGTTCCCTTCCACGTAGCTGGCCTAAAAACCAGCGCGAGCGTCTCATTGTAGAAGCAAAGTATTATTTCTGGGATAATCCACTACTTTTTCGAATAGGTGCTAACCAGATCATCCGTCGCTGTATTCCTGACAGAGAATTCCCTAGTGTGCTATCCTTCTGCCACGATCAGACCTGCGGAGGCCATTTCTCTGGGAGGAAAACTGCAGCCAAGGTGTTGCAATGAGGTTTCTTTTGGCCCTCCCTTCACCAGGATGCACACAATTATGCCAAACATTGCACTAGGTGCCAATCGTTAGGGTCAATGTGACGTCGTGACATGATGCCCTTGCAACCCATCCTAGCTGCTGAAATCTTTGACATTTGGGGAATCGATTTCATGGGTCCCTTTCCTCCTTCCAACGGCTTCGAATACATCCTCGTTGCTGTTGATTGTTTCGAAATGGATCGAGGCTATTCCTACGCGCCATGCTGACCATGTCATATCCACTCAATTTGTCAAAGACCACATTTTTGCATGCTTTGGGATCCCTCGAGCCATTATCTCAGATGGAGGAAGCCATTTTACCCATGCTTCTTTTTGGGCACTTCTGAGGAAATATGGAGTCCACCATCGTATTGCATCTCCATATCATCCTCAGCCGAACGGCCAGGCTGAGGTGTTGAACCGGCAAATCAAGCAAATTCTCCAGAAAATGGTTCGGCCTAACTGCAAATTGGTCCGACAAGCTGATTGACGCACTTTGGGCATACCGAACCGCCTTCAAGGCTCCCCTAGGTATGTCTCCTTATAGAATCATTTACGGGAAGCCTTGTCATTTGACCGTGGAGCTGAAGCACCGCGCTTATTGGGTGGTTCGCTAATGTAACCTCAACCCAGACCTGTGTGGTCGAGAAAGGAAACTCCAACTCCAAAAGCTGGAAGAGCTCCGTTGTGAAGCCTATGATTCTACCTTAGCTTTCAAGCAACGCACTAAGGCTTTTCACGACAGCCGAATTCGACGGAAGGAATTTGAGCCATCTCAGCAAGTTTGGCTTTACAATGACCAGCTCAAATTCTTTCCAGGGAAATTGAAGTCCAAATGGACTGGTCCCTTCTTGGTCTCGAGACCATTTCCCAACGGGGCCGTTGAAATTGAAGATCCCAAATATGGGCATAAATTTATGGTCAATGGGCAACGTTTAAAACTTTATCTTACTCATGAACCTGCCCCCGTTGGAGAAATTGTTGCCCTACTGGAGGGTAACTAATTTCGGGCCTCATTCCGAGTCCAGCTGGGGACATTAAATTCAGCAACACTCCTCCACTGTCATGTACACTTCACTTCGCACCTTTTCGCTTCACCACCCACCATCCACCCACCCTACCACCCTGCTATATACCTTGCACCTCAGCTCTCCTTCCGGATCTTTGGACCTTCCTCTACCCTGCATGCATATGAGGACATAGCATCGTTTGGCATGGGGGGGTGGATAGGCATCCATAGGATCTGGGTATTATATGGTATCATGCAGCTTCCATCCATCTATAAGTATGTACATAGCAAAAAAGAAAAAGGTGTTTAGTAATGATCTAAAGGCTGAAACAAAAATACAATAAGTGTTTATGGATATTCAACCACTATTTTGAAGACTTTCCAGGCCACAGAAGCTTGATTCGCTCAGGCTCGGCTTAATTCACTTGAGCATTGATAAGATAGATCGGAATCTCTCCTAACTAAGGATGTATTCTTGTACCTGAGACACCAGTACAAGATCCGTTGGCTTGCTTCTACTTGAGAGCCTAAGTAATATTGGTTCACACTACACATATCAAGAAAGACCAGGTGAACATAAGATCCAACCCTGGTGTTCATTAGGGAAGGTGGAGTCCTTACCTGTGTGTGCAGGTAGACTTTTTATCCCAAGCTCTAGTCTTATGTCTAGGAGAAACTCTTTCCACCAAAAAAGAACTCTCCCACCAAAAGAAAAAAAAAGTGTGCTCCTCCAAATAAAGTTGTAAGAGATATATTGACACTTGTTTCAAAAAAAAAAATTGTACAAATAAGTCAGTATATCTCGCAAATGTCTGTAAATTCTTCTCCCTAAAAAGATTTTTTCAGGGCAAGTTACAAATACCCTGTTTCTACCATATATTCTTTGAGCCACAAAAGCAAAAAAAATGAGGGTTGAGTTTTCTGTCATCTTTTTAAGGGTCAATCCGAAGACATGAGTTGAAACTGGGACTAACCTGCACTTAAAAATTCGTGAAACCATGGGCTTGAGCCTTAATGTTCATCTGGTCAGTCTTGATCCTTCACTATGCACAAACCATAATCTCTTGAGCTCTCGAGTACGGCAAAAACCTTCTGAGTCCTGGAAATCGTACTTAAGGTTTAAATATCAAGAGTCCAGGTTAGTCAAGAGATGGTCTATGTCACGTAAGACTTAAGGTACTGGTAGTCTTCTCTGAAAGTGGTTCTCACAATATCCAACAAATAAACACATCCATGTCGCTTCAAGCTTCAACTTAAGATCATCTCTAAATACAAAACAAAAAAAATGTTTTGCTAAGGACTAGCAAAAGATAGGCATGGGGGTATGATTGCACAACAAAAATACACCAATAAATATGACATCTTGTGTTATTTCCTAGCACTACCATTGCATCTTATGTAGCAATAGTGGCATTTGTACATAGACACATGCATGCTTTTCTTTTAAAAGAGGGGAGGAGAGTGAATAATTGGCCATCTAATTAACATCTTCATCAAGGGCTGCATTGCAAATTCACCATTTTCATTTTTTATTTTGACTTTGAATTCTTCTCCCTCGCGAGGCTACAGGACGTGGGGCATGCGCCTCTTCGCGCCACTCCTCTGCCAGCAGCATGGCTCGACATGCAATGCCAGCAGCATGGCTGTGGCATGCCTTCTTCTTCTTTAAAAGGCCTTGCCCTCTCCCTTGCGCAGGGGAGCCTAAACACACACCACCTTCAGACACTGCCCTCCACCGTCAGGCCAACCTCCTCCCCTCTCCCTCTCCATATGCAGTATCTCTTCTCACTGAAGAGACACACTGCGGGCAGGAGAAAGCTCACAGTGGTCCCACAACCACCACTGTGAGTTCCACCACTGCCCAGCTCCTTCGAGAGCAGGTGGGTGTGGCGGTTTCACCTTCTGTTTTCATCACTGGAAGCCCTCACCGCCATTGCCAGAGCTTCAAGGTCAGAAGCTCCATCAGCGCGCGCACCAGCTTGCAGTAGCTGTTGGCCACCGCACGCACGCCAGCAGACCTCCGAGAGCCCTTCCCGCGCGCGCAGGAGCCTTCCAACGCACCCGCACAAGAGAAACCGGCCGCTACTGGTCGGCAGACCTCGCGCGCACTATAGCGCACTGTAGCGCGCAGTCTGCGCAACACTATAGCCACTGGCTCGCTTCTCACTTAGCCGGTGGCAACGCGCTCTCTCTCTTCGCCCACTACCCACTCCAGCCGGTCACCCGTGTCTACGCCCGCACTCACCCGCGCTCACTCCCATCCGTAGCTCTGTGCGCTGCGCTGCACTCTCTTGCCCACGCCCGCACCTGTCTGCGCCTGCACGCCTGTGCGCAACCCTTATGCCCCTGCGCGCACCCTATCCGCCAGACGTCGCCCGCTCCCACCAGATGACTTAACTCTGCCCTCTCTCTCACACTCACACGCCAGCAAACACACCCATACTCATACACACACACACTCGTACACATACACACTCGTATACTCACACACTCACTTGTACACACCTACACACAGATATATATATATATATATACATATATACATATATATATATATAAATATATATATATACATATATACATAATCATACCTATACAACTATATATAAATATATATACATACATATATACATATATACCTACATATATACATATATATCTATATATATATACATATATATATACACATATACATATACATATATTACAATATATATATCTATATAGTTATAAATATATATATATATTCATAAATATATATATACACGTATATATATATATATGTACACAACTACATATATACCTATATAGTTATAACCCTATCTATATATATACATACATATATATATATATATATACACACACACATCACCTACCCGTATCCATATGCCCGTGCACTAGTCACCCCATCGCGCATCATATCGAGGGAATATCTGCACCAGTTGCTGATATTCCCTGGTACCCGTGCAAAGCAAGCGTCTCCACACACACTCCCACACATCCATCCCACACTCTACGAGGCACTCCATCTTGTTGGTTGCGTCTTACTAGACGAGGACCAACTCGACACTGTGCTACACTCCATTTCCACTTCCACCTCCACCCCCATATATATAATATATACATATCTATATATATAGAGACTGTATTTATTATATTAAGCTAAGTATTCCTTTCTCTACAAGCAACCTACCTTGTTTTTATTTCTCTTTTGGTTCCTGCTATTTAAAAAGATAAAAAAAAAGAGTAAAAGAGAAAAGATAATTCTTATCTTGCAGGTACTCAGCCATGCGAATAACAAGATCAGTTTTTTTGGAAATCCTAAGTTGGCTCAAAGCCAAGAACAATTTGGCTCAAAGCCAAGAACTTGATTTTGAGGGTGTGCCTCAAGGACAATATTATCAACAAAAAAAATCTTAAATAGAAAAAAATAAAAACATAATAAACGCACGGAAGAGATACGTTCTAGGAAAGGCGTAGAAACTTCTTCACCTTTAATTCCCGCCTCCCTGAGATCGACCCTGGGCCTAAAAGTGACCAAAATAAAATTAAGTAGGCTAGGTTAAAAAAAATTTGTGAAAGATGGTTAGACTCGATTTAGGTTAACCACTATATTAACTTCAACGATAATTTCATCATATTAACACAACCTACTCGAGATCTACCAAGTGTCAATGGCGATCTTGACTTGGTACCTGAAACTCAAGAAAAAGGTCCTTGCGGCCACGCCAAATGGTTCAGCAGGATTGCCGTGGGACGGCGAACATGGTGGTGGGTGTAGCGTGAGGTGAGGAGCGTCATGGAGGTATGATGACCTCAAGGGAGATGGCTGGAAGTGCGTGAGTCGGGTAAGGGGTTTGGAGGGGAAATCAACCAAACGAGGTTAGGGCATTTGTTCGTGAAGTCGAGGCAGAGGTGTAGAGGGTTTCTGCCAGGTGGATGGAGGGGTGTAGCGGCGGAGACACCTCGCCAAAGGAGCGGCTGGAGATGGAGAAGATGAAGGTGAACGGCGGTGTCGAAGGTTTGTTTTTGGGTTTTTGGGAGTGTAAAACTAACCTAAGAGAACTAAGGAAGCTAAACTAACCCTAATCTAATGGACAAAAGGGGGGAGAACGACCTTGCCGGGGGTATTTCGGCATCGGGACGAAGATGCTTTGGTGAGTAGGAAATAGTGATGATGACGAAGGTTGGGAAGCTCCTGCTGGCATGTTCAAGAGCGGAAGAGGTCGAGGGGAAGGAATATGCCTCTATATTGCGAGCAGATAGCAAGAAGATCAGGAGGAGTCGCCGGACATCGAGGAGCCTCTCCGCCGGAGAGGAGAGATGAAATAGAGGTGTTCCAGGCCAAAATCGAGCGTGGGATGGATGGCATGTACTGAGGTTTCTTTTATAGGTCTCTAGAGGGTGATTATAGCTAGGGAAGAAAGCTTCCCAAGCTTGGAAGGCTGCCGGAGTAGGAAACCCAAATCTCTCATGCGTTCGCATGAGAGATTGGGAAAGAATTGAAGCTCAAGAATCAGTCTGATTGGAAGATAATTTCAAGAGGGATCTCCAGTTCAAATTTGAGAAGGTTTGATTGAGAATCAAGCGAGAAATCTTCTCTCGAATCTCACCGGAGCAAGGTACGTTCACACCAGTGGTGGTAGGGACCAATTTGTAAAGAATATGACAAAAGTTAAGGACCCAAATGTAGATTTTTTGAAAGTTAGGGGCACGAGTGTGAGAGAAAGGATCAAACTGGACTGAAATGCAAACTTGGTCAAGAAGATCTCAAATTGGGCCCAAAATTTGGTAGAAACCTAATTTGAACCCAAGGAATCTAATGGTGAAGTTAGATTTAGGATTTTACCAAGTTTGACTAGAGAAATTGCATAATTACCCAAATTAGGGCAAAAGTCTATCTATGGCTCTATTTTAGGTCAAGACGGGTCCTGATGGTCAAATTGAAGGTACCAAACCCTAGAGAATATTTTTATATGTTTTTTAAAGGGTTTATGTGAATTTTATCCTAACCAGAACCTCAGAAGATTAAGCAAGTCTATTTTTAGGGTTTCAGATGTCATTTAATTCTCGAAACACGTGAAAACCCATTTTTGTCTGCATGGACATACTTTTTAGACATTTAAGACCATTTAACCTTTGATTAACCCCTGAAAAATCCCATGATTGTTCTGTAATTGAGATATACTGTTAAAACTATAGTTTTACCCCTATTTTCTGTCTTTCTCTTATAATGATTATACAATGAATTATGGTCCTCTGGCTGTTATGTAGGAGCATTTAATGATGGAATATGACTAAATAAAGCTAGATATGGTTGATGATGACATTATCATCATACCCCCATGCCTAACTTTTGCTAGTCACCAATCAAAATCTTACGGAATTAACTCAAATTCTAGACCATGTGTTCAGATCTCTAATATGTGCTTTTTTTGTTAGATTAGGTTAGAATGCCAATAGCAAGTTTAGAGGTACTCAAGTACCAACCAAGATCCGGACCTAGCCTGCTTTAGCCTCAGTCTACCGTGAAGGTTTCTAAGGCCCATAGGAACTAACCTAAGGTTCGTTGAACTCTGCAGTTAAAGCACCCGTGCTTAAAACATGTTTAGTCCAGGTTCAGTTTGCAGTGTATTTTTGTAAGAGAGAGATAGAAGGATTTTTGTATTTTTGGAGAGTTTTCTCTCTTTTTCTTCTTTATTTCTAGCTTCGGATTGGCTTTACAATACGATCTGTATCGGATTCCTAGCTCCCACCATCAATCCTCGCAGGGTCCCTGGCTTTCGATGCTTCGAGATAGCACCGCCCATGGCAACCCCCAAAACCCTAGCTTTCGACACTTCGAGATAGTGCTGCCCATGGTGTTCTGTAACTAAATTCAGGCTCTGGCAATCGACATTTCGGGATAATCCTACCCATGGCACTTGAATTAGCACAAAGTGCTTACGTGCCCCCAGTAGGATATTTAGATATCTTAGGAGACAAGCACCGAGGAGACGGTATGTTATTGTGCATCTTCGAGGGTAATTTCCCACCTCTCCACACTGGGAACTCTTCCAAATCAACTTGTGTTGATAAGCCGCTCTTAATCTAGGTAGCTTTTTAGAACATAATTAACACTTTTGCATGATTTTGATAATTAAGTGCACTGAACCAGACTATGTGTGGATTAGGGTGCTTAGGTTTCTGAGTCCCACAAACTAAAGGTCAATTAATGAGGCCGAATAATCCCTAAGCCTTAGACCTAAAACTTAACCTTCGCATTTTCCTCAACCGCTTGAAGACTATCTAGATCTTAACGAATACGTGAATTTTTAAGCCAAAAACAGGCCCAAGAGGCCTAAGATCAGCACTCATACTAATCTTCATGTTTCTGTAGCACTTTTTATTTTTATTTTTTCTTTTGATTTAGTATAGAACTAAGTAGATTCCATAATCTTTCACTAATGACTATCACTTTTCTTTCAAATTGTGCTCCTTTTTGACTTTTTAAAATTACCTCCTCTCTTTTCCTCCTCAAGAATGATATGCAATTAATTCTCAAATTTTCCTCCCCTTTCTCCATTTTTTTTTATTTTTCAATTTTCTATTTTTTTGATTTTTTGGAATATGTATTTTTTTTGTAAGAATCCTTCAAAACTGTGAATTTTTATGCGTTTGCACTTTAACACCCCCATGCCTAAGTTTTGCAATGTCCACATTGTAAACGGAGGTGATCGCACGGGTTTCACGTGCCTAAGAATTCTTCATCCGTAGCCCATAAAGATGTTGCAGTGCCTCCTGGCCATGTACAATGATGGAATTAATGTACATAATATACAACATCCTAAATGCAATGCATTGGATGTTTGTGTAATATTTATATCATGATATGCAATGCTAGGCCTAAGAACTTTCGTAAATAAGCATTTTACGATGAATTTATACATGTTTATCATACCCCCATGCTTACTTTTTGCTAGTTCCCAACAAAATTAACCTAAATGCTATGTATAAAAGTAGAGTCAGGATTTGATTATTTAGGCAAAATTCGTCGATTACTTTAGAAAATCTCAACCCCAGGACCTAATTATAAAAACTCAACAGTGTCTAGGTGTCTACCAGAATGCAGACCGTACAAGCCCTCGCCTTATTTGAAAAGGGAAGATACAATTTTTTTATTTTTTTCTTCGTTTCTTATTTTTTGACTTTTTGGAGTTTGAGAGTGTCGGGATAACTTTTTATGGCTACCCAACCCGCCCAAGACTCCAAAAAGACTCTAAGTGCTAAGCATCTTGTGAAAATAGTGAAAGACTCACTGCACGGTCGATGAAAAGGACTTCGAGTTTCTATGACCCTAGGTGACCTTGCCTAAAGGTTTATCTTTTCGATTGGTAGTTTTCTCCCTACTTCTTTTATTTATAGGGTCAACACAAGGGCAAACCTAGTGTATATCTCCCCGGTTTATTCTACTTCCCCGCTTCTTCCCTAAGTGTTTTGGAAATTATTGTGCATTTTTCTGAGCTGGGCTTTGGACAATCGACCAATGGGCTGCTACCCACGATCACTTGCCAGCCATACTTGTGCGATGAAGAGTGGCTTTATTATTTTCCTTTTTTATTTTCTCCTTTTTCTTTTTTTTTTCTTTTTCTTCTCTTTTTTTTTTTAAAGTAGGTGGCTTCCCTGGTCTAAGATTTACTTAAAGGCAGTACGATGAAAATGGTCTTGTGGTTAGGCTCTGTACAACCGGCCAATGAGCTGTTACCACCGACAACTTGCCAGCCATACCACCTTGGATAGTTCATTAGCTACCCAATTTCCGAGAAAACTGCCGAAAAGTAATTCAGTGCAAAAAGTGTGTAGATGCTTAGACTTAAAATCCCCTCAAATCAAAGGGCGGGTTAATAAGTCGCATACTTATCATCCCAAATTATTTACCAATTTAAAATAAGATTATTTGGCAAGGACTTGAGATTAAGTCCACATTCGAGTTGACACCCGGGCTAATTAAGCCCGAAGACCTAAAGAATTTAAGTATTCAGGTCCCAAAGTATCAATTCATAATGTTTGCAACTCCTAATGCCTAAGTTCTTGTCTCCTAATTCATTTTTTTTTTAAGATGGAAAACAGGAAATTACTGTTATGGTTGACAAAAAGATTCATAAGAAATATCTACCCCCCCATGATTAGCTAATGCAATGTCCTCATTATTAAAAATGAAAGCATGTAGGAGAGTAGAAGCAGAAGAATAGCACCTAGTTTTTTGTGAGATTCTGGTCAGCTCCGAACAGTCTTTACAAGTGCCAAGTTTAGTGCTTCAACTAGGCAATAATCGGCCTGCGGTGGTTAAGGCAAAGTAAGAGCAACCTTGTCCGAGATGGGTTCAGGGAGCATATGGTCAAAAAAGGGTTTGAGACGTTGTCCGTTGACCTTGAACATATTACCCATCTTTGGGTCAAAGATTTCGACAGCCCCATTAGGGAAAATCCGCTCAATAACAAACAGGCCATCCCACTTAGACCTGAGTTTGCCGGGGAAAAGCTTTAATCGAGAATCGAAAAGCTAGACCTTCTGGTTCGGCTCAAAGCTCTTACATGAAATCATCTGGTCATGGAGAGCTTTGGTTCTTGCCTTATAGATTCTGGCATTTTCATAAGCATCATTTCGAAGCTCCTCCAACACAGATAGTTGGAGGTTCCTAGTTTTCCTGACCAATTCAAGGTCAAATTTACATTTCCTGATAACCCAAAATGCCGGTGTTCAAGTTCTACAGGTAAGTGACATGCCTTACCAAATACCAGATGGAATGAAGACATACCGATAAGCGTTTTGTATGCCGTACAGTAGGCCCAAAGAGCATCATCTAGCTTTTGGGTCCAATCCTTCCTAACCGACCTAACGGTTTTCTACAAAATATTTTTGATCTCCCAATTGGAGACCTCGGCCAGTCCGTTCATCTGAGGGTGGTAAGGTGTGGAAATCCGATGATTCACCTCGTATTTCCCCAGTAAATTCCGAAACATGGCATGAGTGAAATGTGTGCCACCATCACTAATAATTGCCCGAGTGAAATGTGTGCCACCGATATTGCTGTCATCTTTTTCCCGAAAAAGTGTTCACCACATGCAGATGTGTGGCAGAACTCAATTTCTAGGATGCATCAACGAATAATTTGGTCTACGCTGATGCGGTACAGTTCGAGATCATCCCAAAAATAATATTTTGCCTTAGACACAAGTCTATCCCGTTGTTGTTTGGTCCAATCCTGGGGGATTTGACCAATAGCCAAATAATTGACAATATTTGCAAACCAGGGTGTTCGGATAACCGAGACTGTAAGGATAGTTTCATCCAAAAAAGTATCAGAGATCGGGATATCCAAATGAGGAGAATCAATTAGGATTCTCGAGAGGTGATCCGCCACTACATTTTGTGTCCTGACTTTATCCCTGATTTCAAGATCAAATGCTTGAAGCAACAGAATCCAGTGAATAAGCCGGGGTTTAGCATTCTTTTTAGCCAAAAGATGTTTCAAGGTCGAGCAGTCGGTATAGATGATGACATGAGAACCTAACAGATAAGCCCTGAATTTATTTAAAGCGAAGACTACAACTAGCAATTCTTTTTCAGTAACGATGTAGTTCCTATGAGCCTCGTCCAGAGTCTTGCTAGCGTAGTAAATCACAGAGGGCTTTTTCTCAATCTTCTGACCCAAGACAGCCCCGATGGCATAATCATATGCATCAGCCATAATCTCAAATGGGGTTGTCCAAACCGATGGTTGCAACACCAGGGCACAGGTGACTACTGTTTTTAATAAATCAAATGCCTTATGGCATGATTCATCAAACTCGAACGATGTGTCTTTGGCCAGAAGGTTACTCAAGGGTTGAGCAACCTTCAAGAAATCCTTAATGAATCTTCTGTAAAAACCCACATGCCCAAGGAAAGAGCGGATCTGTTTTACGGATGTGGGTGGAGGAAGTCTAGAGATAGCATCTACCTTAGCTTTATCAACCTCAATACCCCAACTAGAGACCACATGACCCAGGACAGTGCCTTCCTGAGTCATAAAGTGGCTCTTTTCCCAACTAAGGACCAGCCATGTTTTGATGCATCTCTGGAGGATCAATTCCAAGTTAGCTAGGCAAGACTCAAAAGAATCTCTGAAAATGGAGAAATCATCCATGAACACCTCAAGACAATCTCCCACCATGTTAGAAAAGATGACCAGCATGCACCTTTGAAAAGTCGTAGGTGCATTGCAAAGCCCGAAAGGCATTCTACGGAATGCAAAGGTTCTGTAGGGACATGTGAAGGTTATCTTTTCCTGGTTTTGGGATGGATAGGGACTTGGTTATATCCCCAATAACCGTCCATAAAGCAAAAGTGTTTTTGCCCAGCTAACCTTTCAAGGATTTGATCAATGAATGGCAAGGGAAAGTGATCCTTTTTAGTGGCTGTGTTCAGCTTCCTATAGTCAATACAGACTCTCCAAGTAGAAGCTGAATGAGTGGTGAAGGTTTCCCTTTTTTCATTAGTCGTCACGATTATTCCCGCCTTCTTGGGTACAATCTGAATGGGGCTAACCCATGGAATATCCGAAATTGGGTAAATAATCCTAGCATCGAGCCACTTGATTATCTCCTTCTTGACCACTTCTCGCATATTTGGGTTTAGTCTCCTTTGCATCTCGTGAGAAGGGCGGGATCCATCTTCCATAAAAATACGATGATTACAATAAGATAGCTCGATCCCCCTAAGGTTGTGGATGGTCCAACCAATTGCCTCCTTGTTGTTCTTAAGGACCTTAATTAACCTTGATTCTTGGTCAAATCAGCACTAATAATCACAGGGAGCGTGTTTTCAGGTCCAAAGAACTCATATTTCAAATTTTTGGGCAATGGTTTCAATTCAAGCTGAGGTGGGTTTAGAAAAGAAGGTAGGGAGGATGCTGATGAAGATTCATCAGGATGATCCAGTGGAAGAGACTAGGAATGAAAAAAATCAACAGCCTCTTCGAGATGTGGCTGGTCTGCCACAGAAGGTTGTGGGTTGGGTTCTCTAAAGCTGGTGGAGTCCTCAAGTGCACTGATCATCATACAAGTCTCAAAATCCTAATCCTCGAGCTCCTCAATGAATCCACAATCCTCAAATCCTCTTATCGCCTTAAAAATATCCAGAGTTAGCTTCTTATCCCCAAAGGCGATCTCCATACTACCGCTTTCATAGTTTATGTTGGCCTTGGCGATAGCTAGGAACGGACGCCCCAAAATGATGGGCGTGTTCCTCAAATCGTTAGGTACATCCATGTCAAGGACGAAGAAATCTACAGGAAAATAGAAATCCTTGACCTTGACAATTACATCCTCAATAACGCCTCTCGGTGTGGTGACCTATCGGTCCGCTAATTGTAGCGTTACTAAGGTTGGCCTGAGTTCACCTAACCTAAACCTCTCATAAAGAGAAGTCGGAATTAGGTTGATGGATGCACCTAAATCCAACGGTGCCCTATCAAAAGTGTATTCCCCAATAATGCATGAGATCAAGGGGGCACCTGGATCTTTCTTCTTTTGAGGATGGTGATGCAGGATCACAGAACTTGCTTGCATAGAGAGAATCACCTTCCTCGGAGTGGGTTCTCTCAACTTACGCTGGGTACATAGTTCTTTCAAAAATTTAGCGTAAGCCGAGATGTGCTTAGTAGCATCAAAGAGCGGAATATTGGTCTCTACGCTCTTGAATAAATCCAAAAGCTCCTCGTTGCTATCTAGGGTTTTCTTCTTCTTGGTTTTCAATAGGACTTCAGGGAACGGGATATGGGTGGTATTTTCAAATTTCGGTCCCTGGCCCTTATTGTCTTCTTCAATCTCCTCCTCTTCTCTCTCAAGCTCCCCAGGGTTTTGGCATCTAGAAGGTAATTTAGGGTCCTAGGCTTGCTTTCCACTTCTCAAGGTGACAGAGTTTGCAGAGGCATATGGGTTTGGGTCTTGAGGTGGGTTAGTGAAGATTGGAGGGCCTTGGTTGGTCATTTAACCAAAAGAAGATGAGTGACCCTACTCAACCACCTGAGCATGTGTGTGGGGTCCCTTTGATTCCCCAACCCTTGGGCTCTATTGCCTTGATTTTGCAGATTGCGTGGGTTGGGTACGTGTTGGGAAGGTAGAGATCCGGGTTGTCGAGTGTTAGCAATTAACCCGGATTGCAAGTTATTCAATGATGTCTTCATTTGCTGCATAAGCTGAAGCATGGACCCTTGCATTTCCACCATCTACTAGTTTAAATCAGCCTGCCTTGCAGATTGTTGGGCATACCAAGATGGCTGAGTAACCGGTCTCGGGGGCAAGTGGGTGTATACTTGACCTTGACCCATAGGTCATTGAGATGGATAGTTGCTAGGTCTAGTTTGGGTCTGTTGCCCCTAACTTTTCCAAGAGAAGTTAGGGTGGTTCCTCCAACCCGAGTTATAAGTGTTGGAATACGGGTTGGACCAAACATTCTCCTGCATTGCATACTCATCCTCATAGGACGAAAATGAAAAAAAGGAAGGATCAGAAAAATTAGGATCAAAGGCCCCAATTTGGAACCCATAAGGTTCCAAGAAATCCTGGTTCACAGGTTGAGTCAAATCAAGTTGGTTCACGAACTCCCACCCCGTGGGAGCTCGTGAAGAATGGAATCCCGAATTCTGGGATTAAGTACGTGTAGAAGTGTTTCCGAAATTTCCAAACATCCATTCTTCCATTCTCTTAGCAACCAAGTCCATTTTATCTAGTTTATTACAAATCAATTCCATGTCAAATAAATGAGAATCCTGGATCTCATTAGCACTTGACCTGGGTTGTTGGGACCGATTGAATGCATCCATGGAGGCATGATTAATTGAGTTCTTGCTCATTTCCTCAAACAGATCCTATGCACTATCTACATCCTTGTTGAGGAAATTGCCTCCGCAGGAGGCGTCCACGTGATTACAAAGTTATTCAACCAACCCGTAATAGAAAATCTTCATGAGTTGCCATTTCGACACCTCGTGATGTGGACACTTCCTCAAAAGTTATTGGAATCACTCCCAGGCACCATGAAATGGTTCCCCCAGCCACTGGGCGAAAGTGGTAATCGCCCATTGCAAGTCATTAGTCCTTCCGATAGGGAAGAATTTCTTCAAGAAAGCTGACTTAAGAGCAGCCCAAGTTTCAATCAAACTTCCTATGGTCCAATACCAATGTGCAGCCTTATCCCTGAGAGAGTAGGGGAAAATCCTCACGATCATTTGCTCTTCGTTCACATTCCTTGCTCTGGTGGTCTGAACTAAGTGGTCAGATCCTCCAGGTGCTGGAATGGGTCCTCCGAGCCAAGCCCATGGAAATGCTTAATCAAACCTAAGACTTGGGACTTGATTTCTAAGTCTCCGACGGGAATCATGACGCTGAGACATTCCTCATAGTTTGAAGGATCATAAAAATCCTTCAAGGGCCGAGCACTCTGATCAAGCATATGTTGGAACCTTGCTACATCTGCTGCAATTCTTCTAACTGCCTTTTGTAACGACCCGATTCCCGAGTCCCTACGAGACACGAGAACCGGACCGACTCGACTAATCCCAAGACCTGGTCGTCCAACGAGGAAGTAACCAAAAGAGTAGTAAAATAAACCACATTCAGCATGAATATAACTAACAGTAAGAAAATACAGCAGTAAGGAAAGAAACCACTACAGTATATACCACCACAACAGTAGAACAACATTCATAACATAATATGAACTGCAGGTAAAGAAAAGTACAGCGGTAACAAGAACTACTCACTACAGTGGAACCAAAAAGAGGTACAAGAGAACAGTGGTAACTCTACTGGACCCTACTCGGCCCAGCGTCCTCTGCAGCCGCTGACCCTGGCTGCTCAACACCTGGTCCTGAAAGGTAACGAGTGTAACACGTCAGCAAAACGCTGAGTAGAGTGGCAGCTAAACTAAAGAAACAGTAAAGTGTACAGTAGCTGTTTTAATTTTCTTTCTTCCTTTATTTATGTCTTTCTATTGTTTCAAAATTTATCTATTTCTCAGATCCTTCACTTGATCTCGAATGTTCCTCGTGGGAACGATCTTGATTGCAGTCTTTTCCAAAAAGTAGAAGTAGCACGTGGTGCTCTCTTGGCTAGGAGAGTCCCCCGTGGTAATCCTACTCTCAGTCAACCACCCCAAGGTCACGGATAGGCGTAACGGTGACTACGACACGCGCAATAAACGCATAGGTAGCTAACCCGCACTGGCACGCGGTCAGTCGTTTCCGTTAACGGGTGCACCCAAAGCACAGCACGGAACCAGCATAGGGCAGAGCCCTCTCAGTAACAGGGGTCGAACCCCTCCACAGTAACCAAACAGGGGCCTTGTCCCTCCACAGTCCGCGCACCCTCGCCTGACTACCCTGGTTTGCCCAGTGGGCCTAACAAGTCGGTGTAGGTGAGCTAGCAGAACCCCGGGGCCCGTGGGGAAGCTAGTACTCTCCCTACACTAGTAGCTCTCCTCGGTACTGTGTACACAAGGGCCAGCAAGTCGGTACAAAGTGGCCAGACCTAACCCCGGGTCCCTGGGGCGGCTGGCTCCGCTCTGCACTAAACAGGGGGACAGTCGCTCTCCTTGGTACTCCGTACTCAAGGGCCAGCTCACTTCCCCAATTCTATTCCATTCACCTTCCAGGAGTTCTACTCCTAATTCCCCGTAGGGTTCCAGCTCTTTTAACTCAGCACATTCAGGTTTCACCTTTCCAGTTTCACATTCATACACCCCATATTCTCAGACATGCTCATTTATTCATAACAGGCAGCTGTTAAACCAATTTACAGGTAGCTATTATTTCCTTTCCACATTTTCCAAGACTGCAGTATTCATATATTCCACTAGTTCTTCCCATCCTAGGATTCATGCCATACCCTAGGATCTATCATACAATCTAGTTTTCCAGCCCTATGATTCATGCAACACCCTAGGATCTACCATTCATTTTAGTTTCTCACTCCTAGGATTCATGCAATGTCCTAGGTTCTATTTATGGTTCCATAATTTAATAGATTATACTAATAAACTTAAAAGCCACTCTACCGGTTACAACAGGCGTACTGGGGGCGTGGTCGGGAATCCCGCGTACCTCCGCAACCCCCGAGACTGCAACGGAACGGGGTCCTATCACAAGGATCAAACACAAGGAGTTTCTCAAAACAGTATACAACTACTGTAAACGGGTAGAGGATTTAATTTCGAAAAGCACGCAACTCGAAATGTGAAAAATGGACTCCGAACGGGCCCTAAACGGGTCGAAAACGACGAAACAGTGCAAAATCAGACGTCTGGAACTTCTTCCAGACGTCTTAAAAAATGGGATCAGATGGTACCATGTCCTGCGTGGTTTCTCAGATGTCCAGAAGCCTGCGGGGGTGTCTGGCCTAGTTCCCAGACGTCCGATGGTCACCCCGGACGTCTGGAAGTCCCTCCAGTCGTCTGGCACCACTACCAGACGTCTGATTCGCGTTGGATGCGAATCTCAGAACCTGCGCATACCCATTCCTCGTGCTTAGTACGGACGGTCGAAGGAAAGGAAGAAGGTACGAAAATAACTTACCTTTCAGACGTCTGGACAGTCCTCCAGACGTCTTCCCCGTCGTCTGGTTGGAAACCCAGACGTCTGATTCTGGAAAAACTTCCAGAATCAGAGCGCGACTCACCCTCCGCCCGCGACGCACGGCCGCGCCGCGCCTCGTCCGCCTGCTGCTCGAGCTGCAGCAGGCCTCCCACGTCACCCCGCGTCTGCTGCTCCCCTGCCGGCCGGCTCTAGCAGCCCCGGCAAGCTCGCCCTCACGGCCAAGCGCCTCCTCTTCTCGCGCAGCACCTCCTCCCGCACTCGCCGCGGCTGCCACCGCCGCCGCTCGCTCACTCTCGTACTGGCTGGAAGGAGAAGAGGAAGGGGCAGAGGCGATGAGAGTAAGGGAGAGGGCAAGGCTTTTTAAAGCCACGCGGGGAGAGAGAGTGAGACAGAGGGCAACCGCGCGTGCCGCCGAAATCGAATCTCAGACGTCTGGAAGGGGTTCCAGACGTCCGGTCCGACGTCTGGGCCACCTCCCAGACGTCTTAAAAGATGTCTGAAGCCGCGCATTCGTAACACCTTTGAATCAGCTCCTGCTGGTTTAGGGGCGGGGGAGGTGGTTGTTGATCAGCCATGGGATCTGCATGGCTATAGCTCAACCTCTGCCTCCTAGAATGGTCTAAAGGTCCTTCCAATCTAGGGTTCAATGACCTTCCAAGCATACATTAGAAGGAAGTCGGAAGGACGGGGAAGAGAAGGAGCCCTGCAGCACAAGAATACAAACCTGTCCTTAGATGGGGCAACCTAAAGGTCTACAGACTCTCAGAATCCATCCTAAGATTATGGATGATTTACTCTACTTATATCCAGGCAATCCAACCAGTTAGGAGGAGGGACTAGGGAGAAGGTTCTTTCTTTGGCTTGAGCCTTCGGTTCCTGGTGTACCCCCTAGCTGTGGTCGTTTGACGCTACTCCCCTAGCTAGACATCAGATTGACTAGTATAAGCAGGTTAATCATGAATAATCTCAATCTAGATTGCAACGAGCGAATGAATCCTTAGGGCCAACGTCTAATTGATTTTTAGTTAAGCTTGAGAAATTGGTGCTTCTGGAATGTGATGGGCCCTTAATGGGTTGTACCCTTAATGATTTGTTTGAGAATATGTGAATGTGCACAACCAAGAGGTTTTCAAGCAAGATTATTAATGATAAGGTGAGTTTTAGGGTTCTAATCTTACTTAATAGCTTTTAGGATTCAAATATTAGGTGTTTTCAACAAAGTTTTGTGAGGCAAACCAAGTTTGTTTTTAAAAGCACGTGTTCAAGTATTTTCCTTTATAAATCAAGAAAAATATGGAGTGCCTGGCTTGACCTAGTTATTGAATCTTATGGGGCAGCTACAAAATGAACCTCTTTTAGATTAAGTGATGCGGCCCAAACAATTCAATCAATTGGCTCAAATGCACCACCGATTAAGGCACACAAAAAGGTGATTAACCTAATATGATTTCTACTCTTTTATGTGTTGAATTAGTTTACCAGATCCACAGGTCGGAATCCCAGTTGAGTAGATGAAAGTCAAGTCAGGTTATGTGCCTCTAATGTGGGTGTATAAAGTATGTAAATTGATTCGTCCCACAGAAAGTATCTTTTTGTTTCCTTTTTTTATAAAATGTGGGTGAGTTGGGTGAAGGTGGCAAACAAGACAAACAAAGTCTATCCTAAAGTTTATGCAAACACCTAAGTAGATTAGGTCTTGGTTATGATTGTGGCAAAATGAGCTAGTGGAGGGGGAATGTGGGGTACACTTACAAAGTACTCTACCCGCACTTTACTCCAGTCTACTGCACTTCGATCTCCATGCTAGGGTACCTGGAAGATAGTAGATTAAAGGTAAGCGGGGTTAGTGCTATGTAAATGCAAAGAAGCATAAAAAATAATAAAGTAAATTTAGTTGCCTCCCTGGCAACGACACCAAAATGATCGCACGGGTTTCGCATGTTTGAAATCAGGGTTACAAGTAACCTATCGTCGTAGTTGCAAAACTCGTGATCAAATATAATTTATACCGAAACTCCAAGGGAGTCCCGGGTCGAACACATGGAGGCGAAGTTTCCTTGTATGAAAAATCGTGCTTCGATTTGTTTCTTTTTGGTGTCTCAGGGTCTTGTTATTTTTTTTATTTTTGAAATAACAGGACAATCAATCACAAGTGAGAGATAGAATCGAATATGATATATTGCATGAATGTTAATTACAATAATCTAGAAAACATAAAAAGAGAGGGAGGTGAGAAGAAATCTTCCGAAGCGACTATTCGGCAAGACGACGGCGCTTGGCGGAAGCTCGGATGAAGGAGTTAGGAAGCAGGATGACGAAGGTGAGATGCGAGATGACGTCGGGTAGAGGAAAGCTTCAGCGCAACTCCGGAATGGAGGTGAGAGGCATAGATGATCAACTACCGGAATGGAGGTGGGAGGATGGCTCCAAGGCGACCTATGAATGGGGATGGGAAGCTGAAGGAGTATTTGGTGGGGCAAAGTCTCGTTACACTAATAGTCACCTTGGGAGCTTGAGAGCAAGCTCTAACAGAGAGTTGGTAGGCTTGTTAGAGCTTGAGAGTAGGTGGGAATAGAGTAGGTAGAGATGGTTTGGCAAAGGGGGTGTGTAGGCCTTTATATAATGGATGGGAAGAAGAGAATCCCACGCACAAGCATTCAGCGACAGCTACAAGCGTCACTAAAGGCCGCTCAAGCTGTCGCCAAAAGATTCGCACCTCTTCAATGCCTTGGCTAGCGCATGCACCACATGGAGGAACCACCCTAACTTCTCCTGGAAAAGTCAGGGGCAACAAACCCAAACTCAACCCAACAACTATGCATCTCAAAGACCTATGGATCAGGGTCGAGTATACACCCAGATGCCCCCGAGACTGGTTACTCAGCCATCTTGGAATGCCCAATAATCTACAAGGCAGGCTGATTTAAATTTGCAGATGGTGGAAATGAAATGGTCCATGCTTCAGCTCATGCAACAAATGAAGATATCATTGGATAACTTGCAATCCGATTTAATTGCGAACACCCGACAACCCAGATCTCTACCATCCCAACCCATACCCAACCCACGCAATGTGCAAAATTAGGGCAATAGAGCCCAAGGGTACTGGAATCAAAGGGACCCACACGCACATGCTTAGGTGGTTGAGCAAGGTCACTCATCTTCTTCTTCTGGTTATATGACCAACCAAGGCCCTCCAAACTTCACTACCCCACCTCAAGACCTACACCCATATGCCTCTGCAAACTCTGTCACCTTGAGAAGTGGGAAGCAGACCCAGAACCCTGAATTACCTTCTAGAAGTCAAAACCCTGGGGAGCTTGAGAGAGAGAAGGAGGAGATTGAAGAAGACAATAAGGCCCAAGGACTAGAAATTGAAAATACCACCCATATCCCATTCCCTGAGGCCCTATTGAAAACCAAGAAGAAGAAAACCATAGATATCAACAAGGAGCTCCTGAATTTATTCAAGAGCGTAGAGATTAATATTTTGCTCCTCAACATTATTAAGCACATCCTAGCTTACGCTAAATTCTTGAAAGAACTATGTACCCAAAAGCATAAGCCGAGAGAACCCACTCCGAGGAAGGTGATTCTCTTTGAGTAGGCAAGTTCTGTTATCCTACATCACCTTCCTCAAAAGAAGAAAGATCCAGGTGCCCCCTTGATCTCATGTGTTATTGGGGAATACACTTTTGATAGGGCACTATTAGACCAAGGTGCATCCATCAACCTAATCCATACTTCTCTTTATGAGTGGTTTGGGTTAGGTGAACTCAGGTCAACCTCAGTAACACTACAATTGGCAAACCGTTCGGTCACCACACTGAGGGGCGTTATTGAGGATGTAATTGTCAAGGTCAAGGATTTCTATTTTCTCGTAGATTTCCTCGTCCTTGACATGGATGTACCTAACGATTTGAGGAACACACCCATCATTCTGGAGCTTCCGTTCCTAGCTACCACCAAGGCCAACATAAACTGTGAAAGCGGTAGTATGGAGATCGCCTTTGGGGAGAAGAAGCTAACTTTGGATATTTTTAAGGTGATAAGAGGATTTGAGGATTGTGGATTCATTGAGGAGCTCGAGGATCAGGATCTTGAGACTTGTATGACAATCAGTGCACTCGAGGACTCCACCAGCTTTAGCAGACCCAACCCACAACCCTCCGTGGTAGACCTGCCACATCCTAAAGAGGCTGTTGATTTTGTTCATTCCCAGCCTCTTCCACTAGATCGTCCTAATGAATCTACGTCAGCATCCTCCCTACCTTCGATTCTAAACCCACCTCAGCTTGAATTGAAACCATTGCCCAAAAATTTGAAATATGAGTTCTTAGGACCTAAAAACACACTCCCTGTGATTATTAGTGCTGATTTGACTAAGGAGCAAGAATCGAGGTTAATTAAGGTCCTTAAAAACAACAAGGAGGCAATTGGTTGGACCATCCACAACCTTAGGGGGATCGAGCCATCTTATTGTAATCATCGTATTTTTATGGAAGATGGATCCCGCCCTTCTCTCGAGATGCAAAGGAGACTAAACCCGAATATGCGAGAAGTGGTCAAGAAGGAGATAATCAAGTGGCTCGATGCTAGGATTATTTACCCAATCTCGGATAGTCCGTGGGTTAGCCCCATTTAGATTGTACCCAAGAAGGCAAGAATAATCGTTACGACAAACGAGAAAGGGGAAACCTTCACCACTCGTTCAGCTTCTGCTTGGAGAGTCTGTATTAACTATAGGAAGCTGAACACAGCCACTAAAAAGGATCACTTTCCCTTGCCATTCATCGATCAAATCCTTGAAGGGTTAGTTGGGCAAAAATACTTTTGCTTCCTGGAAGGTTATTTGGGATATAACCAAGTCCTTATCCATCCTAAAGACCAGGAAAAGACAACCTTCACATGTCCCTATGGAACCTTTGCATTTCGTAGAATGCCATTCAGGCTTTGCAATGTGCCAGCGACTTTTCAAAGGTGCATGCTGGCCATCTTTTCTGACATGGTGGGAGATTGTCTTGAGGTGTTCATGGATGATTTCCTGTTTTCGGAGATTCTTTTGAGTCTTGCCTAGCTAACTGGGAATTGATCCTCCAAAGATGCATCAAAACACGGCTGGTCCTTAGTTGAGAAAAGAGCCACTTTATGACTCAGGAAGGCATTGTCCTGGGTCATGTGGTCTCTAGTCGGGGTATTGAAGTTGATAAAGCTAAGGTGGATGCTATCTCTAGACTTCCTCCACCCACATCCGTGAAACAGATCCGCTCTTTCCTTGGGCATGTGGGTTTTTACAGAAGATTCATTAAGGACTTCTCGAAGGTTGCTTAACCCTTGAGTAACCTTCTGGCCAAAGACACGCCGTTCGAGTTTGATGAATCATGCCGTAAGGCATTTGATTTATTAAAAATAGTAGTCACCTGTGCCCCGGTGTTGCAACCATCGGTCTGGACAACCCCATTTGAGATTATGGCTGATTCATCTGATTATGCCGTCGGGGCTGTCTTGGGTCAGAAGATTGAGAAAAAGCCCTTTGTGATTTACTATGCTAGCAAGACTCTGGATGAGGCTCAGAGGAATTACACCGTTACTGAAAAAGAATTGCTAGCTGTAGTTATCACTTTAGAAAAATTCAGGGCTTATCTTTTAGGTTCTCATGTCATCATTCATATCGACCACTCGGCCTTGAAACATCTCTTGGCCAAAAAGGATCCCAAACCTCAGCTTATTCGCTGGATTCTGGTGCTTCAAGAATTCGATCTCGAAATCAGGGATAAAGTCGGGGCACAAAATGTAGTAGCGGATCACCTCTCGAGAATCCTAATTGATTCTCCTCATCTGAATGTCCCGATCTCTGATACTTTTCCAGATGAGACTATCCTTATAGTCTTGGTATCTGAACCCCCTGGTTTGCGAATATCATCAATTATTTGGTCGTTGGTCAAATCCCCCAGGATTGAACCAAACAACAACGGGATAGACTTGTGTCTAAGGCCAAATATTATTTTTGAGACGATCCTGAGCTGTACCGCATCGGCGTAGACTAGATTTTTCGTCGATGTGTCCCGAAAATCGAGTTCCATAGCATAGTTGAGTTCTACCACACATCTGCATGTGGTGGACACTTTTCCGGGAAAAAGACAGCAGCAAAAATCTTTCAATCCAGATTCTATTGGCCGTCATTATTTAAGGATGCCCAGGAATTCTCAAAGTCTTGCACTCGATGCCAGACACTTGGGAACATGGCTAAGAGAGATATGATGCCCCTGAACCCAATACTTTCCGTCGAAATTTTCGACATTTAGGCCATCGACTTTATGGGACCCTTCCCTCCTTCATTTGGGCATTAGTATATTCAGGTCGCTGTTGATTACATGTCCAAATGGATTAAGGCAATTCCCACCTGGACCAATGACCACAAGGTGGTCATCAATTTTGTGAAGAAAAATATCTTCAGTCGATTCAGGGTTCCTCAGGAAATTATCAATGATGGTGGCACACATTTCACTCATGCCCAGTTTCAGAATTTACTGGGGAAATACAGGGTGAATCATAGGATTTCCATACCTTACCACCCCAAACGAACGGACTGGCTAAGGTCTCCAATCCGGAGATCAAAAACATTTTACAGAAAATCGTTAGGCCTGATAAGAAGGATTGGACCCAAAAGCTAGATGATGCTCTTTGGGCCTATCATAAGGCATACAAAACGCCTATCGATATGTCTCCATTCCGTCTGGTGTTTGGTAAGGCGTGTCACTTACCCATAGAACTTGAACACCGGGCATTTTGGGCCATCAAGAAATGTAATTTTAACCTAGAGTTGGCTAGGAAAACCAGGAAACTCCAACTATCTGAGTTGAAGGAGCTACGAAATGATGCTTATGAAAATGCCAGAATCTATAAGGCAAGGACCAAAGCTCTCCATGACCAAATGATTTCACATAAGAGCTTTGAGCCGAACTAGAGGGTCTGGGTTTTCGATTCTCTATTGAAACTTTTTCCTAGAAAACTCAGGTCTAAGTGGGATGGCCCGTTCGTTATTGAGCGGATTTTCCCTAACGGGGCCATCGAAATCTCTAACCCAAAGACAGGTAATATCTTCAAGGTCAACGGACACCGTCTCAAACCCTTTGTTGACCATATGCTCCCTGAACTCGTCTTGGATAAGGTTGCTCTTACCTTGCCTTAACCATTGCGGGCCAATCATCACCTAGCTGAAGGCACTAAACTCGGCACATGTAAAGATTGTTCCAAACTGACCAGAATCCCATGAAAACCAGGTGCTATTCTTCCACTTCTACTCTCCTGCATGCCTGCATTTTTAACAATGAGGACATTGCAATAGCTAAGCATGGGGGGGTGGATATATCTTATAATCTCTTTGTCAGGTGTAACAATAATTTCCTGTTATTTGATTCCAAAAAAAAAAAAATTTAGAATTAGGAGATGAGAAATTAGGCATTAGGAGTTGCAAACTTTAGGAATTGATACTTTGAGACCTAAATACTTAGACTCTTTAGGTCTTTGGGCTTAATTAGCCTGGGTGTCCACTCGAATGTGGAATTAGTCTCGAGTCCTCACCAATTAAAATTCATTTTAATTTGGTAAATAAATTAGGATGATAAGTATGCGACTTATCAACTCACCCTCTGATTTGGGAAGACTTTAAGCCTAAGCATCTACACACTTTTTTTGCACTGACTCACTTTTCGACGGTTTCTTCGAAAATTGGGTAGCTAATGAACTATCTAGGGTGGTATGGCTGGCAAGTTGTTGGTGGTAACAGCTCATCGGCCGGTTGTCCAGTACCCAGTCATAAGACCATTTTCATTGTACTACCTTCAGGTAAATCTTAGATCAGAGAAGCCACCTACTTAGAAAAAGAGAGAGAAAAAAATAGAAAAAGGAGAAAAAAATAAAAAAAAGAGAAAACCACACTTCACCGCACGAGTATGGCTGGCAAGTTGTCATGGGTAACAGCCCATTGGCTGGTTGTCCAGAGCCCAGCTCACAAAAATGCACAATAATTCCCAAAACACTTAAGGAAGAAGCAGGGAAGTAGAATAAACCGGGGAGATATACACTGGGTTTGCCCTTCTGTTGACCCCATAAATAAATGAAGTAGGGCGAAAGCTACCATTCGAAAAGATAAACCTCTAGGCAAGGTCACCTAGGGTCATAGAAACTCGAAGTCCGTTTTAATGGTCGCCTAATGAGTCTTTCACTCTTTTCATTAGATGCTTAGCACTTAGAGTCCTTTTCGAGTCTTGGGCGGGTCAGGTAGCTGTAAAAAGTTATCCCGGAACTCTCAAACTCCAAAAGTAAAAAAAGATTAGAAAAGAAGAAAAACAAGAACAATATTTTTGTATCTTCTCTTCTCAAATAAGGTGAGGGCTTGGACAGTTTGCATTCTGGCAGACACCCGGGCACTATCGAGTCTTCGTAACCAGGTCTTGAGTTGAAAGTGCATAAAATAACCAACAAATTATGCCTAAGAGATCGAATCCTAATTCTACTTTTATAAATAGCATTTAGGTTAATTTTGCTAGGGACTAGCAAAAAGTAAGCATGGTGGTATGATAAACACACATGAATTCATGATAAAATGCTTATTTATGATAGTTCCTAGGCTTAGCATTGCATATCATGTTATAAATATTGCATAACATCCATTGCATATCATTTAGGATAGTTGTATATTATGTACACTAATTCTTCTATTTTACATGGCCAGGAGGTAGTGTGACACCTTTACGGGCTTCGAATGAAGAATCTGACCGTACGGATGAATACAGAGCGTTGATCGCAGTCCGTCAATGCGAAAATCACCCCGATCAGAGCTCCATAGCACCCTCTACAAGAAGAAGAATACGGAAAACCCAGATGGCGCCATGTGGCACCATCCAGGCTGCCCCACCTGAGCTGATGCGTTCTCAAAGCCACTGCAAGATGAGATCTCAACCGTTGGATCTTAATCCAACGGCAGAGGGGCGCCCCAACCGCGCGACCGCACCAACATTCCACTCAACAATCCATAGCCGTGGTGCAGTGGTGAAGGCAGGCATTTTCAACGACGGGGTGCAGGTTCGAAACCCACTGCCCCCCCAATTGAGCGCATGAAGCAGCGCATGGCCAATCGCAGTGCAAGTACGCATGCGCGTAAACACACACACAGCCAACACAGCGCCAGCGCACAACCAGAGGCGCGTGATGCATGGACCAGCTGCGTGCGAACGAGTGCTTGGTTGGCTCTAGCCTACAGCGATGCCTGAGCTGGACCTATAGCAACTCTTACAATCGTCGCTAATTATTCGCACGCTAGCAAGGCCAGCTCTGTGAGTGAGCAGGAATGAGCTGGCTATAGCGACGTCCTAGAGGTTGCTAATGGTCCCATGCCTATTCTAGCCTCTTCTCATCCACTATATAAGGACCTACACCCCCTCGCTTCCAATCCATCTCTACCTACTCTACTCCCACCTACTCCCAAGCTCTAGCAAGCCTACCAACACTCTGTTAGAGCTTGCTCTCAAGCTCCCAAGGCGCATATTAGTGTAACGAAACTCTACCCCACCAAATACTCCTCCTCCATCTTCCCATCCCCATTCATAGGTCGCCTTGGAGCCATCCTCTCACCTCCACTCGAGTAGTAGATCATCTCCACCTTTTCACCTCCATTCCGGAGCTACGCTGAAGCTTTCCTGTACCCGATGTCCTCCTACATCTCACCTTCGTCGTCCTGCTTCCCAACTCCTTCATCCAAGCTTCTGCCAGGCGCATCGTCTTGCCAAATAGCCACTTCGGGAGATTTCTTCTCACCTCCCCCTCTTTTTATGTTTTCTAGATTATTGTAATTAGCATTCATGCAATATATCATATTCGATTCCATTTCGCTCTTGTGATTGATTGTCATTTTATTTCAAAAATAAAAAAAATAACAAAATCCTAAAACACGAAAAAGAAACAAATCGAAGCATGATTTTCATACAAAGTAAACGTCGCCTCCCTGTGTTCGACCCGAGACTCCCTTGGAGTTTCGATATAAATTATATTTGATTACGAGTTTTGCAACTACGACAACGGGTTACTCTTATCCCCGATTTCAAACACGCGAAACCCATGCAATCATGGACAGTGTCACGGGTAAGGCGTGTGAAGGGGTGCGGGGGACCTCACCCCCCAAGTGTCGAGGCAAGCAGCCCTCTTCACTTTTTCAATTTATCCAGCGTTGATTGCTTGGTGGCTTCCGAGGTGGGACTAAAGTTCCACCTTCCTTACAGGCGTCTGCAGCGAGGAAAATCCTCTGATTGGCGTGGCTGCTACAGGGCTCCTTCCTTCAATTGCCGCAGCTAATGAGGTCAAGGTCTCCAATTGACCACCTGGGGTAGTGCCTTAGGTGATTCCGCACAGCCTAGATTGAGCACCTGGAGCAAGTGAGTGCTGTGGCAAGCTCCAAGTTCCTCGAAGCACAGCGTTAATGGCGGGCTCGACTTGGTACCTGAAACTCAAGAAAAAGGGCCTTACGGCCATGTCAGATGGTTCGACAGGATTGCCGTGGGATGGCAAACATGGTGGTGGGTGTAGCATGAGGCGAGGAGCGTCGTGGATGTCTAAGACCTCAAGGGGATGGCTGGAAGTGCGTGAGTCAGGTGAGGGGTTTGGAGGGGCAATCGACCTAACTAGGTTAGGGCATTTGTTCGTGAAGTCGAGGCGGAGGTGTAGAGGGTTTCGGCGAGGCGGATGGAGGGGTGTAGCGGCGGAGATGCCTCGCTGGAGGAGCGACTGGACATGGAGAAGTTGAGGCTGAATGGTGATGTTGAGGGTTTGTTTTTGGGTTTTTGTGGGTGTAAAACTAACCTATAAGAACTAAGGAAGCTAAACTAACCCTAATCTAATGGAAGAAATGGGGGAGAACAACCGTGCTGGGGGTATGTCGACGTCGGGGACAAAGATGCTCCGATGAGTAGGAAACAGCGACGACGATGGAGGTTAGGAAGCTCCTGCTGGTACGACAAAGAGAGGAAGAGGTCGAGGGGAAGGAATCCCTCACTGGTATTGCGGACGGACGACGAAGAAGATTAGGAGGAGTTGCCGGATGTCGAGGAGCCTCTCGGCCAGAGAGGAGAGATGTAATAGAGGTGTTCCAGGCCGAAATCGAGCGTGGGATGGACGGCATGTACTGAGGTTTCTTTCATAGGTCTCTAGAGGGTGATTATAGCTTGGGAAGCAAGCTTCCCAAGCTTGGAAGGCTGCCAGAGTAGGAATCCCAAATCTCTCATGCGTTCGCATGAGAGATTGGGAAAGAATTGAAGCTCATGAATCAGTCTGATTGGAAGATAATTTCAAGAGGGATCTCTGGTTCAAAACTGAGAAGGTTGATTGAGAATCTAGCTAGAAATCTTCGCTCAAATCTCGCTGGAGCAAGGTGTGTTCACACCAAAGGCAGTAGGGACCAGTTTTTCAAGACGATGAAAAAAGTTAGGAACCCAAATGCAAAATTTTCCAAAGTTAGGGGCAGGGTGGGAGAGAAAGGATCAGACTGGATTGAAATGCAAATTTGGTCAAGATGATCTCAGATTGGGCCCAAATTTTGACAGAAACCTAATTTTGACCCAAGAAATCCAATGGTGAAGTTAGATTTAGGATTTGACCAAGTTTGACTAGAGAAATTGCACAATTACCCAAATTAGGGCAAAAGTCTATCTGTAGCTCTATTTTAGGCTAAGACGAGTTCTAATGGTCAAATTGAAGGTACCAAACCCTAGAGAATATTTTTATATGATTTTTGGAGGATTTATGTAAATTTTATCAGGACCAGAACCTTAGAAGATTAAGCAGGTCTATTTTTAGGGTTTCAGATATCATTTAATTCTCGAAACTCGTGAAAACCCATTTCTGTCTGCATGGACCTACTTGTTAGACATTTAAGACCATTTGACCTTTATTAACCCCTGAAAAATCCCATGATTGTTCTGCAATTGAGACAATCACGAAGGGAGGTGAGAAGACGGCCACAGGATGCTCCACGAAGGGGGATGAAAGATGGAAACAAATGTTTGCTTTCTACTCTAGAGGAGCGTCCCGAGCTTGGGATAAGCTCTCTCTAGAGCCTTGGAGGTGGTGAGGAGAATAAAGGAAGAGATGAAGAAAAATGGGAGGGTAGGGGTCCTTTTATAGTGGAGGAAAGAATCAAATTCGTATACAGGACATTTAGTGACGGTCATAAACGTCGCTGAAGATTTGCTGCAAACGTTGCTGAAGACAGCCTACGCATCCACCCATCGCTGCACTGGCATGCGCTCCGCGTACCCATGCACGCCCACTATGTTGCTGTGCATGCATGCCTCTACGCACCCGCCTTGCTGTGCACATGCAGTGGCGTGTGCGTGCGCATGGGTGGCTTGGGTTGCGCCAAGTGGAGTGATCTAGGCAATCCATCTTCTTTTCGTTGTAGGGGCTACTACAGAGGTCAGATTGAGTCGATTTTCACGTCGTTGGGCTGCGATCATCGACCCAAATCCATCTGCGTGGTCGGATTTGTTGTTCGAAGCTTTGAATTACATCACCTAGTCCCTTGGCCATTGATCTTCCTCGGGCTGCATATGGTGCTACGGGACTTAGATCAAGGTGATTTCAGAGGCGTTGGACTCCGATTGTCGTCCTAATCAGATCCGTATGGTCGGATCGTCAATCTGAGGCTTCAAAATAAATCTCCTTCTCTCCTTACCACAAAAAGGACGCAATTAACCTAAAATATACACTACTCTAAATGCAGAATGATGCATGCTATACAATATTTATAATATGGAATGCAAATCTAAGCCTAGGAACATACATAAATAGGCATTTTAACCTAAATAGATATGTCTACATCATACCCCCATGCCTATCTTTTGCTAGTTCTAAGCAAAATTAAACTACATGCTATGTATAAAAATAGAATTAGAACTCGATCGATTAGGCCTAAGTCGTTTATTAACAATAGAAAATTTCAACTAAGGTCCTAAACTACGAAAACTCAACAGTACTCGGGTGTCTACCAGAATGTAGACCGCCCAAGTTCTCGCCTTATTTGAAAAGGGAAGATACATTTTTTTATTTTTCTTCTTTTCTAATTTTTTGGACTTTTGGAGTTCGAGAGTTTCGGGATAACTTTTTACAACTACCCAACCCGCCCAAGAATCGAAAAGGACTCTAAGTGCTAAGCATCTTGTGAAATGGTGATAGACTCATTAGGTGGCCGTTAAAATGGACTTTGGGTTTCTACAACCCTAGGTGACCTTAAAGATTTTTGCCTAGAGGTTTATCTTTCCGAATTGTAGCTTTCTCCCTACTTTTACATTTTTTATGGGGTTAACACAAGGGCGAACCCAGTGTATATCTCCTCGATTTATTCTACTTCCCTGCTTCTTCCCTAAGTGTTTTGGGAATTATTTGTGCATTTTTGTGAACTAGGTTCTAGACAACCAGCCAATGGGCTGTTACCCATGGCAACTTGCTAGCCATACTCGTGCGATAAAGTGTGGTTTATTTTTTCTCCTTTTTCTTTTCTTTTTTTTTAGTACCATTTTTTTTTCTTTTTCCAAGTAGGTGGCTTTCCTGATCTAAGATTTACCTAAAAGCAGTAGAATAAGTATTGTCAAGTAGTTGGGCTCTGGACAACTGGCTGATGAGCTGTTACCCACGATAACTTACTAGCCATACTACCCTAGAAAGTTCATTAGCTACCCAATTTCTGAAGAAACCGCTGAAAAGTGAGTCATTGTAAATAGTGTGTAGATGCTTAGACTTAAAATCCCCTCAAAGGGCGGGTTGATAAGTCGTGTTCTTATCATCCTAATTTATTCACCAAATTAAAGTAAAATTACTTAACGAGGACTCGAGACTAAGTCCACATTCGAGTGGACACCCGAGCTAATTAAACCCGAAGACCTAAAGAACAAGTTCACATTTTAGTGGACACCCGAACTGATTAAGCCCAAAGATTTAAAGAGTCTAAGTGTTCAGGTCCTAAAGTATCGTTTCCTAAAGTTAACAACTCCTAATGCCTAAGTTCTTTTCTCTTAATTCTATTTTTTTTGTCTTTTTGAATTTTAATTCTTTTTCTTTTTTTAAAGAAATTAAAAGAAATTCCACGGAGTTAACAAAATAAACTCAGGATTAAATATCCAACCCCCTATGTCTAAATGATGTAATGTCCTCATATAAAAATAATGACATAAAAAGGACAGAATAAACAGAATATCACTTGAATTTCGTGATAGATCTGGTCAGTTCCGCAGAGAGAAAGAAGTATACACACGTGCTAAATTTATTGCCTTTAGATAAGAATAATATACAAACAAAGAAGAAATTAAGAATCCACAAGTGCGGGTCAGGATCAGAATTAAAAGATTGATCCTAAAACCCGCCAGCAAAAGATGTCCACAAATGTGGACCAGATTGTGATGCAAGCCCATACCCCAGGGTCGAGTGGTTCTAAGGTTCTGGGTGAAAACCACCCAAGACAGAAGATTGTTGTGCTTGTGGGATTGGGCCTGCGGTTTTGTGGTGTGCAACCCAAGTCTGAAATTCAGGACAAAATAAAGTTCTAAACTATCCATTTGGAATTTGACTCAAAAAGATAATGCACTATCCTATACTTGGGTTGAAAATCCTCAGAATAAAAAATATCGTAATGGTCCTGATAGAAAGTGGGTGATTTTAGGTCAACAGGAACCCTTAAATCCAAACTCTTGTCTTCTCTGAAGTTAACTTCACAGATTTTAATTTCCAAATTCCTGTCCTCCCAAATCAAGTGTTCGATTTCTGGGACCTCTAGCATATCATTCACCCCATGTGATTTACCCAAGTCCAAAAATCATGGCTGAATCAGGATTGACTTAGGCACAATGATCTCAAAAGTATGATCATTCAGCTCTATGCGGTGTGGTTGAAGATTAAGGCTACCGATTGGATCATTTACTATAATAGGATCTGAATCCTCCATGTTATCCCCAATCGGATCATGATCCTCAATTATCAAGTTATCAAATAGTTCATCAGATTTCTCAAGCACGTTTGTCTTATTAAAATCATTTCTTTGAGCTCAAGTGAGATTTCACCTAAAGATTCTTCACCCTCAGAATAAAAGAATTCTTGTTCGTCATTTATATATGTCTCAAAATTGTATGTTATTTCTTGGTCCATGGAGACATTTTTCCTTGCTCCTTGGCTCAGAGATCTCGGGTGAGAAAATCGGTTCATCCTCAATGGGTTGCTCTAGACCAACTTGGTCATCCCCAATCTCATAAAATGTGCCCCCCCAACATTGGCTCTCCTGAAGGGGGTTCATCCTAAGAATCATCCCAAAATTGAACTAGGGCAACCACGAATTTCATCCTCAATCTTCATAATTTCCCAAGTAAAAACTTAGTTGGACCCTTATCCTCAATATCTTGGAGCCAATCCAATAATGAACTATTCAGGTCGTCAATCATTTGAATCAGGGGCTCTAATTCTTCATTGCGGGGTGTTGGCTGAATTTGTGAAGATTGTATGGTATTCCTCAAATTGGCCAACACCCTATCTTGGATCTGGTTCACCTGAACTAAATGGTTTGGTTCAAGGTTTGGTGGGTTTGGGTTAAATTCAGGGGAGTCAAGGAATTGAGGTTTTTGGGGTCCTCCTTGATGGTAGGTCATTTCGAGTTGTTCAAAAAGAGTTAGTGACCTATATTCGATATAATCCTGGAGAGGGCAGGTGTTATAATCATCATATCATTCCAGATTGTAGATCGGGTTGGTTTGATCATCAAAGGGCGGAGATCTATAATCAGTGTAGCTCTGGGAAGGATAATAATCGTAATCATGACCTCCAGGGTTAGGTCCTGGACATTGAGGTTCGGAATCATATCCCTAATCAAAGCTATCCTGGCTAGTGGATGGGCAGTCATAAGTCGAGTCGGGATAGTAATCATCTTGAAGATAAGTGGTGGTAGGAGGGTAGGATTGGACATGTGTGTAGGATGTGGAAGAATAAACGGGAAAACAGGAGGGAAAATCGACAGAGAAAAGTGCCCTACAGTACAATTAACCAAGCCTGTCCTTAAGTGGGTAGCCTAAAGACCTACCGACTGCCAGAACTTGTCTTGAGATGAAACAAACGATTTGGTCTAATGCTATCTGGTCAATCCAACCAATTAGAGGGAGGGGTTGGGGAGCAGGTTCTTCCTTTGGCTTATGCCTCTGGTTTCTTTGATACCCCCAACCGCGGTCGTTTGATGCTACTTCCCAAGCTAGATATCAGATGGACCGGTAGAAGCAGATTAATCGAAAAAAATCTTAGTTGGAGTCCTAAAGAGTGAGTTAATCCTTAAGGCCAACATTTTCTCAGTTTTAATTAGGCTTGGGATGATTGTACTATGATCGGACGTGTTTCGCGAGTTTGAAATCAGGGTTACAAGTAACCCATCGTCGTAGTTGCAAAACTCGTGGTCAAATAAAATTTATATCGAAACTCGAAATGTAAGTCCCAGGTCGAACACAGGGAGGTGAACTTTTGATTTTGAAATCCACGTTTCACTTTTATTTGTTTTTGGTCGTTTTTATCTTTTCTAATTTTTTTGTATTTTTATTAAGCAAGGGATTAGGTCGATGAATTCTAGCTAATCTACTTACAAAAATATATGAGAGAGGGAGAAAGAGAGAGAGAAACAATAATCTATTCATGAAGAATTGTTTATTACAACTATGAAAGCAGGAAAATCTACACTACGAAAGCATAAAAAGGTAGAAGAGGTGAGAGAAATTCTCCTCGATGGTTGCTTGGAGGATGACTCGCTATGACGTTGCCTGGAGGAAGGTGGTGAGGAGTAGGACGAAGGAGGACGAAGGATGGGGTAGGACGGCATCACGGCGAGGATCTTCTTCTCGAAAGGAGGTGAGAGGATGACCACAGGATGCTCCATGAATGGGGATGAGGGGAGGTAAAACTATGTGGTTTTACTCTAGAGGAGCATCCCAGGCTTGGGACAAGCTCTCTCTAGAGCCTTGGAGGTGGTGAGGTGAAGAAAGGAAGGGATGGTTTGGAATGGTGGTGGGTGGGTCCTTTTATAGTGGAGGAAGATGAACAAATTCGCATCTGGGTCATTACTGACGACGATAAACATCACTGTAGCTGTCGCTAAAGATTCGCCCTTCAATTCCTCTTGCTGGCACGCGTGGACCATTTGTGACAGCTGCAAGCGTCACTAAAGGCGCACGTCGCTGAATATCTGCGCCCGCGCGCTGGTGCGCGCTTCCCTAGCACGCACATTGCACGCTGCGCGCTTCACGTGCCCGTGCTCCCCGCGTCGTGCGCGCGCGCTGGCATGCGTTGCGATGCTCTGCGTGCGGCTGCTGCCCATGGCTGCGGCTGTGCGCGTGCGTTGCTGCTGGCCGGCGTTGGGCTGCCTGGATGGCGCCACGTGGTAACACCTGGGTTGTCCATTCTTTCTTTTGTAGATGGTGCCACAGTACTCAGATTGAGATGATTCCCACGCTGCTGGACTGCGATCGTCGCTCCGGATCCATCCGTATGGTTAGATTTTCCATCCAAAACCCACATGGATGTTGCATTGCCCCCTGGCCGTTGCTCTTCCTTGGACTTCGTATGATGCTACGGTTCTTCGATCTTGATGATTTCAGAGGCGTTAGACTCCGGTCATAGTCCTAATCAGATTCGTACCGTCCGATCATCCACCTGAGGTCCTGAAATAAGTCTTCTCTCCTGACCATAAAAAGGATCTAATTAACCTAAAATATATACAACTCTAAATGTAAAATGATGCATGTTATGCAATATTTATAACATGAAATGCAAATCTAAGTCTAGGAACATGCGTGAATAGGTATTTTAACCTAAATAGATGTGTCTATATCATACCTCCATGCCCATCTTTTGCTAGTCCCTAGCAAATTAAATTACATGCTATGGATAAAATCAAAATTAGGATTAGATTACTTAGGCCTAAGTCGTTTATTAACAATAGAAAATTTCAGCTAAAGTCCTAAACTACGAAGACTCAACAGTACTCAGGTGTCTACTAGAATGCAGACCGCCCAAGTCCTCGCCTTATTTGAAAAGGGAAGGTACATTTTTTTTTTATTTTTCTTCTTTTTTAATTTTTTTTGTACTTTTGGAGTTTGAGAGTTCAGGGATAACTTTTTATGGCTACCCGACTTGCCCAAGACTCGAAAAGGCCTCTAAGTGCGAAGCATTTAGTGAAAAGAGTGAAAGACTCATTAGGTGGCCATTAAAACGAACTTCGGATTTCTACGACCCTAGGTGACCTTGCCTAGAGGTTTATCTTTTTGAGCAGTAGCTTTCTTCCTATTTCTTTTATTTATAAGATCAACACAAGGGCGAACCTAGTGTATATCTCCCCGGTTTATTCAACTTCCCCGCTTCCCTAAGTGTTTTGGGAATTATTGTGTATTTTTTTGTGAGTTGGGTTCTGGACAACCGGTCAATGGGCTATTACCTAAGACAACTTGCGGTGAAAGTGTGATCTTATTTTTTATTTTTTATTTTTTCTCCTTTTTCTATTTTTTTTCTTTTTCTTTTTCTTTTTGTTTGATTATTTTTTTTATTTTTTTTAAGTAGGTGGTTTCCTTGGTCTAGGATTTACCTAAAGGCAATACAATGAAAATGGTCTTGTGATTGGGCTCTGGACAGCCGGTCGATGAGCTCTTACTATCAACAACTTGCCAGCCATACCACCTTAGATAGTTCATTAGCTACCCAATTTCCAAAGAAACCGTCGAAAAGTGAGTCAGTGCAATAAGCTTAACGTTCTCCCAAATCAGAGGGCGAGTTGATAAGTCGCATACTTACCATCCCAATTTATTAGCTAAATTAAAAATGAATTTGAATTGGCGAGGATTCGAGACTATGTCCACATTCGAGTGGACACCTGGGTTAATTAAGTCTGAAGACCTGAAGAGTTTAAGTGTTTAGGTCCTCTCATATCATTTTCTAAAGTTAATAACTTCCAAATTCCTAAGTTTTCTTCTGATTCTTCTTTTTTTTTTATCTTTTAATTTTCAATTTTTTTCTTTTAAAGAAACTAAAAGAAATTCTACGGAGTTAACAAAATAATTTCAAGATTAAGTATCCACCCCCCATGCCTAAATGATTTAATGTTTTCATTGTAAAAATAAAGTTATAAAAAGGGCAGATTAAACAGAATATCACCTGAGTGTCATGAAAATCCAGTCAGCTCCGCAGAGAGAAGAGTGTATACACATGCGCTAAGTTTAATGCCTTCAACTAGGTACAACATACATACAAAGAGGAAATTGAGAATTCACAAGTGCATGTCAGAATCAAAATAAAAATATTAATCCTGAAACTCGCCAGCAGAAGATGTCCACTGACATGGACCAGATTATGGTGCAGACCCATGCTCAAGGGTCGAGTGGTTCTCAGGTTTTGGATGAAAATCACTCAGAATCGAAGGTTGTGTTTGCAGGGTCAGGCCTACGGTTTAGTGGGGTGCAACCCAAGACCAAAGTGTTGGACAATGGGTAAAAAGATGGTTCAATAGGTGTGGTTGTCCACTTAACATCTAGCTCAGAAAAATAATCAGTTTTTTCGAGCTTGGGTTGCACGTGAAAGATATCGTAATGGTCCTGGTAGAAAGTAAGTGGTTTCAGGTCAATAGGTATCCTTAGATCGAAAATCAAAGTTCCCTCAAAATTAGCCTCCCAAATTTTTATTTCCAACTTCCTATCCTTTGAAATCAATGTTTCCGGGACCTCCAAATCGTTGTACACCCCATAAGATTTACCCAAGTCCAGAAATCGTGGCTGACTCAGAATTGACTTGGGTATAATGATTTCCAAATCAAAATCAATCCCTTTGGGGTGTGGTTGAGGAATGTGGCTATTTATTGAATCTTCTAGTAAATGAGGATTCGAATCCTCCAAGTTAGTCACAACTGAATCCAAATCTTCAATAATTGGGTTATCAAACGGTTGGTCAGATTCCTCAAGTCCATTTGTCTCACTAAAATCATCTACCTTACGCTCAAGTGAGACTTCACTGAGAGATTCTTCACTCTTAGAATCAAAGAATCCATGATCCTTATTTATATATGTCTCAAAATCGATTGTCATTTCCTGGTTCAAAGAGACATTTTTCCTCGCTCCCTAGCTTGGGGTCTTGAGTGAATCAACCGGTTCATCAAGTGAGACTTCACTGAGAGATTCTTCACTCTTAGAATCAAAGAATCCATGATCCTTATTTATATATGTCTCAAAATCGATTGTCATTTCCTGGTTCAAAGAGACATTTTTCCTCGCTCCCTAGCTTGGGGTCTTGAGTGAATCAACCGGTTCATCCTCAATGGGTTGCTTTAGCCCAACCTGGTCATCCTCGGTCTCAGAAAATGTATCCCCCCGACAGGCGCCTAAGCAGGTTCAGACATTGGCTCTCCTGAAGAGGGGTTCATCTTGAGAATCATTCCAGGATTTGACTAGGGCAACCACAAATTTCATCCTTAACCTCGATAATTTCCCAAGAATTTCATCCTTAACCTCGATAATTTCCCAAGAAGAAACTTACCCAGGTCCCTATCCCTAACACTTTGGAGCAAATCCAATAAAGAGCTATTCAGCTCATCGATCATTTTTATCATAGGTTCCATTGCTTCAGTGCATGGTGTTGGCTGAGCTTCCAAAGATTGTATAGTGTTCCTCAAATTAGCCAACATCCTATCCTGGATCTGGTTCACCTGAATCGACTGGTTCGATTCAGGTTTGGGTGGGTTTGGGTTAAATCTAGGAGAGTCAAGATGTCGAGGTTCTCGGATCCCTCCCTGAAAGCAGGTCGTTCCAGGTTGTTCAAAGGATGGTGGCAACCTATATTCAGTGGAATACTAGGGAGGGTAGGTGTTGTAATCATTATATCCTTCCGGATTGTAGATCAGGTTGGTTTGCTCATCAAAGAATGGAGATCCATAATCATTGTAGGTTTGGGAAGGATAGCAATCATAGTCTTGTCCAAGGTTAAACCCTGGACACTGATGTTCGGATTCGTATCCCCAATCAAAGTCATCCTGGCTAGTGGATGGGTAATTACAAGTCAAGTCGGAATAGTAATCATCTTGGGGATAAGTGGTAGTAGGAGGATGGGAAATGCGTGTAAGAAGTGGAAGGATACATGGTGAAGTAATAAGGGAAATCAAAAGAGAAAGAAGTCTTGCAGTACAGGCAATCAACCCTGTCCTTAGGTGGGTTAGCCTAAAGGCCTATAGATTCCCAAGACCCATCTTGAGATTATAAACGATTTGGTCTACTTTTATCCGGTCAATCCAACCAGTTAGAAGGAGGGATTGGGGAGAAGATTCTTCCTTTGGCTTGTGCCTCCGGTTCCTAGTGTACCCCCTAGTTGCGGTCGTTTGACGCTACTCCCCTAGCTAGACATCAGATGGACCAGCAGAAGCAGATTAATCGAACAAAAATCTCAGTCTGAGCCCCGAAGAGCGAATCAATCCTTAAGGCCAACGTCTTCTTAATTTTAATTAAGCTTGGGATGATTGTGCTCTTGGAATGTTATGAGCCCTTTAGATGGGTTGTGCCCTTAATGATCAGTTAAAAAGTGTGTGTGTGCATAACTAGGGTTTTCAAACATGGTTATTTGATGATGTGTCTTTTAGGGTTTAACCTTGTTTACTAGCTTTTACAGTTTAATCCTTAGGTTGGTTCAATCAAAGTTCAGTAGAACACTTCAAGTTTTATAAGCACCGGTGATGATGTATTCCTTTAGAAATCAGAAAAAAATAATGTGGAGTGCCTGGTTCATGATAACACCATGCAAGGGGGTAGTAATTAGGTTGAATATGGCCCATATTTAGAATAAAAGGCACAACATAAAGTAGAATAGGAGCATTGCATGCATCAAGTATCAAGATTGCTTATAAACTGCATTAATGGCCATTTGTGTAAAGCATGTGTCAAAGCAGGCCCCAGATGAGTAATCGGACCACACGGATGGATTCAGAACGATGAACGGAGTCCAACGGACTCAAGATCGGCCAAATCCGACATCCGGAGCTCCCACAATGGGCCCAAGAAATTCTGACCGTTGATTTGGAGATCAACGGCCCAGAAAGTGCCACGTCGCCCCGCCCCCACCGCTCGCACGCCCTCAAGCCAGCCAAGGACGAATCTCGGCCGTTGATCTTCGATCGAACGGCCGAGATCCACGCGCTCGCCCGCTGTCGCCGCGACAAAGCGCGGGCGTGGCGCAACGACTAGTGCGCACGCCCGCATCACAGCGATGCGCATTCGAATCGCGCGGAGCAGAAATCAAGCGCGAGCGAAGGGCGCGGTAAAATTGGGCCGCCCGATCAGCAGCGGGCAGCCAGGATCGTGCCACACGGCGCGATGACAGCTCCCGAGTGCCCACGCGCATGCGCACGCCGGGCGGAAACGCACGCGCGCACGCATGCCCGAGGCGCGATCTCAGCGCGGGCGCAGGAGGATCTCAGCCGTCCGATCTTCGATCGGACAGCTCTTGTTCAACGTCCACGGATCGTGCATGGAGAGAGAGCAGGGCGGGCAGCTGATCGGCGGCAGGAGGGCTTCACCGACGCATTTGGAAGCGATTTTAGCGACGTTCTGGATGTTGCTAAAGCACATTCTTCTTTTAGGAAGCCCTTAACTCTATTTAAACCCCCTTCTACCACCATTCAAGGCATACTCTCCCACTTGCAACTACTCCACTCCTCTCCTAGCTAGCTTTAGGCACTCTTGTAATCGCCGGAGACGACGAGCCGCCGACGGAGCCTCCTCCACCGCCGTGGCTGCCTCGTCGCTCTCCACTCTCTCTCTACCTCTCTCTCTCTCTCTTTTAAGCTTTCATTTACTTTTGTTGAAGCATGTATTTAATGTTGTAAACCATGAATTATGAATGCATATTTAATGAAATTATTTTCCGTTTAGTCGTCATTTTAATTTCTGTTTAAAGTGCATGATCAAAACCAAGAGCTTTCTAACCCTAAACTCTCTCTATCTCTCGCTTTTCAAAACCGTCTCTTTCGCAAGCAAAACTCCACCTTTTTCGTGACAAGTGGTAAACAAAATCCGATTTCAACACCTCCCTGAGACCGACACTCGGACTCACCTCCGTTTACTTCTTTCAAAATCGACGTAGTAAGTGCAACTATAACGACACCTCTTAACACACACGCACTACGGCACGTCAGTTTTTGGCGCCGTTGCCGGGGAGGCAACGAATTTGTTTTATCACCTCCATTCCACATTCATTCTCACATCGTCTAATGCCCTATTTTCCTTTTTACTTGACGGTTGCAGGAATTCGACGCATGGACGGCGAAGCGACGCATTCCACGACGGTAGCAAGGGAGTAGGCACCTCGAGGACCAATAGTGAGTACCCTCTCTCTCATTGTTTGCTTGCGCGAAAAAGCTAAAAAAAATCATAAAAACTGAAAAAAATTGACGTGGTGAATGATTGCTTGACCCACATTCTTAACACATCACCCTACAAAAAAATATACACTCTAATATGCTGAATGAATTCTTGGAGTGTTCTTTTCTTTTTCTCTTGAGTGGTGTTTGCGAAGCCACCGTGAGTTGACCTGGGCCGCACCACTCAACCCTAAAACTGACTCATCTAATAGAAGCTGCACAATTATCAGGATGAGTACACTAGGGTTTTAGAGCCTCTACAAAAGAAAAGGAAATCTACTTTCACCAAGTTGTGTGCAGAATTTGACGTGCCCACTAAAACTTGTTTGAAAATATTAAGACACGTCAACCCTAAAAATGTACTAAAGTAAGGATGAAACACTAAAAGACGCCACATCTTAACAAATCCTTGCTTGAAAATCATGTTTTGCTAGAAGCACGTACTTTGAAAGTGGAAAATTAAGAGGCACCACCCCAATCAACGCCTCATCACATCCCCTAAGCACAAGCACTATCCTAATCCTCTAAAACTGAGTAGACGTGCCCTAGGCAGGACTGAGTTAAGTCTCAAAAGGCGAGGTTTTGTTTGCTGGGCACTTGGCTTTCATTCCCTTGGTAGAATCTGGTGACTAGGCTGCGGGACAGTGTCAAACGACCGTGGTTGTGGGGTCTATGGAACCGGAGGTGCAAGCCAAAGGAAAAACCTTCCCTGCAATTCCCTCGTAATCAACCTGGCCAGATTAGCCTTGGGAAGGGGAGTCCAGTGCTTACGGACTTAATCACCCTTTGTGAGATTTCTAGGTCTCCTAAGGAATACACCATAAGGATTAGGCTTGCGGGCTTGATTGAAACACATTTCTCGCATCTGTCGCCCTCCGCATCCCCTATTCTTCTCTACTGTATGCACGGGAGGCACTCACTGCATCCCGAATTGTGTGTTTTAGGGCAGGAATCTAGGCGACGTAATTCTGTTGAAAATATGGCTGAACCTAGGGTAGATGAGGCTGAAGATCAACCCCCACCAGATGCTATGGCCATCATCCAAGCTCAAATCAATGCTAACCATCGGCTTCAGCAACAACAAATTCACACCATCATGCAAGCCATACAACGGTTACAGAACCCGCAAGAACAACCACCACCTTTCCACGACATACCAGGACAACCACCACTTGATTTACCGCCATTTCAGGACTAGCCAAGACCCCTCCGTGATTTCTATAACCCTTCTGCCATTAGAGTCGAGCCACACCTTAGGATCCCCGAAGGGGGAGACGATTTTGAGCTAAAACCTAATGTATTAAGTCTAATCCAGAGCCACTTTCATGGAAGTTTAAATGAATACCCCTTTCAGCACCTAGAAAATCTCGACCGCATAGCAAGAACAGTAAAACCTAGGAACATTAGCCTTGACATTGTTCTAATCAAGATGTTCCCTTTCTCATTAAGAGACAAGGCTTCTCATTGGCTTAGAACCCTAGGTAGACCCATCACCACCTGGGAAGAACTGAGGCATGCATTTTTAAAGAAATTCTTCCCCATAGGAAAGACCAATGCCCTCAGAAGAGCTATCACTACCTTCACACTCCAGGGTGGGGAACAATTTCATGAGGCGTGGGAAAGATTCAATGAACTTTTGAGGAAATGCCCACACCACAAAGTTCCAAGGTGGCAATTGGCCCAGATTTTCTACCACGGTTTGGACAGCAACCTACGGAACTTTGTTGATGCCTCATGCGGGGGAAACTTCCTAAACAAAGACGAGGAGAGCGCGTTTGAGCTCTTTGAGTCTATGAGCGAGAATTCGCTCAACAATGCCTCCATGAACCAGTTTAACAGGTCCAGTCAACCCCGTGGCGGGATTTATGAGGTGCAAGCAAATTCTGGAATGGTTGACATAGACATCATTGCCAAAAAGTTGGATCGAGTGGAATTGGTGGACAAGAAGATTGATGAGCTTCTAAACCAGACCAGGAACCCCTTGCAGACTTTCTCCCTAGCAAAGGGAGCACATAATGTCGACCTGGTCCAACCCTTCACCCAATTAAACCTGGAACAACCCCTGACCACGTTCCAGGGAGGGACCTTTGTTCCCTCGACCCTTGATTACTCCCTTCCTTCTGCATCAACATCGGCTATTCTAGAAGATGTGCAAGCCGTCCAAGGATATGCAAAACCTAACCCTTTCTCCAACACTTACAACACCGGCTGGCGTAATCACCCCAACTTTGGTTGGACAAACCAGAAACCACCGCAATTTCAAAACCAGCCCAGGCCAAACCAACAGCCACACTTGCCCCCTATCAGCAAGGACCACCAGTTAGACCCCAATATAACCAGAATAGGGTGGCCCCTCCCCCACAAAATCAAATGGACACCCTAATAAAGATGATGGCTGACATGAACCAAAAACATCAGGAAGAAATGGCCTTGGTAAAGGGACAGTTAAGCCAACTCTACCTTCCCAATCGCAACCGAACCCGCGAAACATAATTAACAGAGGCCCCAATTCGCAAGGGTTCCAAGGCAACCCCGGGCAGGCTCATATGGTTCAGCCGGCCCCACAAACACCTCTTGGGTTTGGCGCTTCTTCATCCTCGTCTTCTCAAGGATCACCCCATGGCCCCAATGCCTCTGCGAATGCGGTGACCTTGAGAAGCGGCACCAAAACCCAGGATCCCAAATGGCCGACTCTCCCCGAGACTTTACCTGCTAAGATACCCGACTTAGAAGAAGCACCAACCAAGGACCCAGACATGGAACCAATTCAGACACCCTATCCTGAGGCCTTGGAAACAATCAAGAGAAAGAAGAATACTGTGGAAACTGAGGAGCTGTTGGAAATTTTTAAACAAGTACAGATTAATATTCCGCTCCTAGAAGCTGTCAAACACATCCTCGCTTACGCCAAGTTCTTAAAGGATGCCTGTACACCCAAGTGTAAGCCGAGACCTCAAGCACCTAGGAAGGTTGTACTCTCTGAGCAAGCCAGTTCCGTGATATCAAGCAACCTTCCACTCAAACGAACTGACCTAGGAGCGCCCCTGATTTCCTGCAACATCGGGGACATGACATTTGATAGAGCGCTCCTGGACCTAGGTGCTTCTATCAACCTAATTCCCACAACCTTCTACCACCAATTTGGTTTTGGGGAGCTAGCACCAACCCCTGTCACCATCCAGCTGGCGGATAGATCAGTGAAAACCCCGAAGGGGGTTGTCGAGGACGTGATTGTACGGGTCAAGGACTTCTATTTCCCAGTCGACTTTTTGGTGCTCGACATGGAAGTCCCTCAAAAATTACAGAACGCACCCATAATCTTAGGCAGATCTTTCCTAGCTACGGCTAAAGCAAACATCGATTGCGACACGGGATGTATGGAAATCGCCTTCGGAGACAGGAAAATGCAATTGGATATCTTCTGGGCAACAAAGTCTTTTGATTGTGATTACATTGAGGAACATGATCCCGTGGAAACTTTAATCGAGGAATGCCTTACCCTCAGTTCTGTCTCAGACCACCAAACCCGTAGTTCTGACCCGTCACCATCATTACCTGTGGACCTCTGTAAGGCTGAGTATTATCACATGACACCATTTGAAGAAATCGATGTTGATCAACTACCGCCCTTTCCATTCCCATCGACTGTGGTCCTGCCCGCACCTGAACTTAAACCATTGCCCGAGAATCTCAAGTACGTCTTCTTTGGACCTGACCAGACCTTCCCAGTGATTATTAATTCCCATCTAACCAAGGATCAGGAACTAAGGTTGACTGCAACTCTTTCAGAACATCGGGCCGCCATTGGTTGGACCATCTCGGATTTAAGAGGAATTAGCCCCACCAATTGCACCCACAAGATATACCTGGAAGACGGGGCCCGACCTTCCCGCCAGATGCAGAGACGGTTAAACCCTAACATGCGGGAGGTCGTTAAAAAAGAAATTATCAAGTGGCTCGACGCCGACATCATCTACCCTATCTCTGATAGCCCCTGGGTGAGCCCTACTCAAGTGGTTCCAAAGAAGGTTGGGCTCACCGTTGTCACTAATGATCATGGCGAATCCATCCCCACCCGCACCACCACCGCATGGCGAGTGTGTATTGATTATAGGAAGCTTAATGAAGCCATTAAGAAGGACCACTTCCCCTTGCCATTCATTGACCAAATCCTTGAAAGATTGGCAGGGCAGAAGTATTTTTGCTTCCTGGATGGATATTCAGGATATAACCAAGTCGCAATTGCTCCAGAAGATCAGGAAAAGACCACATTCACTTGCCCGTATGGCACGTTTGCATTCCGTCGAATGCCGTTCGGGTTATGCAACGCACCCGCGACCTTCCAACGTTGCATGCTAGCCATTTTTTCAGAAATGATGGGTGAATACTTGGAGGTCTTTATGGATGATTTCTCTGTATTTGGGAATTCATTCGACCATTGTTTGAGCAACTTGGAGAAAATCCTGAAACGATGTATCGATGTTAACTTGGTGTTAAGTTGGGAAAAGAGCCATTTTATGGTTCAAGAAGGAATTATCCTCGGACACATCGTTTCGCATAGGGGCATCGAGGTAGATCGAGTTAAGGTTGATTTAATTTCCAAACTTCCTCCACCTAGTTCGATCCGACAGATTCGCTCTTTCCTAGGACATGTTGGCTTCTACCGAAGGTTCATCAAAGACTTTTCCAAACTTTCCAAACCCTTGACCGACCTTCTAGCCAACGACGCCACTTTCCACATGTCTCCTGATTGCATCCAGGCTTACCATACCCTCCGGGACTTAGTCTCCACCGCACCTGTACTTCAACCCCCAGACTGGTCCCAGGATTTTGAGATTATGTGTGACGCATCAGATTTTGCCATAGGCGCTGTCCTGGGACAAAGGCAAGACAAGAAGCCCGTGGTGATCTACTACGCGAGCAAAACGTTGGACGAGGCCTAACGTAATTATACGGTCACAGAAAAAGAGTTGCTCACTATAGTCTCTGGACTGGAAAAATTCTGATCATACTTGCTGGGATCCCACGTGACTATCTACACCGACCATTCAGCCATCTGGCACTTGTTAGCCAAAAAGGACGCAAAACCCAGGCTCATCAGATGGATCTTACTTTTGCAGGAATTTGACCTGGAAATCCGAGACAAGGCCAGATTGAAAAATGTGGTGGCTGACCACCTGTAAAGACTTCATCCAGACCACATTGGACCCTCCCTACCTCTATCTGATACCTTCCCTGATGAACACATCCTAGCCGTGCAAGACAAGAAAATGCCATGGTATGCTGACTATGTCAACTACCTGGCTATAGGACAAACCCCGCACAGCTAGTCCAGACAGCAACGGGACAGGTTCTTGGCTGAGGTCAAGCACTATTTCTGGGATGATCCCATGCTGTTTCGCCTCTGTGCTGATCAGATCATCAGGAGGTGCCTCCCCGAAGACGAAGTTCAGAGTGTGCTTTCCTTTTGTCATGACCAAGCGTGTAGCGGCCATTTCTCTAGCAAGAAAACAGCTGCAAAAGTTTTGCAGTCTGGATTTTATTGGCCGTTCCTATTCAAGGATGCACACATCTTTGCCAAGACTTGCTCACGATGCCAAACATTAGGGACCATGACCAAAAAAGATATGATGCCCCTTTAGCCCATTTTGATTGTCGAAATTTTCGACGTTTGGGGTATCGATTTTATGGGCCCCTTTCCACCATCCAACGGCTTCGAGTACATCCTGGTCTCGGTAGACTATGTTTCCAAATGGATTGAAGCCGTTGCCACCCGACGATACGATCACAAGACGGTCATGGACTTTGTAAAGAAGAACATCTTTTCCCGGTTTGGAATACCCAAGGCCATGATCAGTGATGGTGGAAGCCATTTTATCCATTCCCAGTTCCGTGCCCTACTTAGAAAATATAGGGTAAACCACCGCATTGCCACCCCGTATCATCCACAAATGGGCAGACTGAGGTCTCAAACATACAAATCAAGAACATTTTACATAAGACTGTGAGACCTGACAGGAAAGACTGGTCCACATGACTTGATGATGCCCTGTGGGCATACAGGATCGCTTTTAAGACCCTGATAGGCATGTCACCTTACTGCTTGGTCTTTGGCAAAGCTTGCCATCTCCCTGTCGAATTGGAACACCGGGCTTATTGGGCTGTTAAGTAATGTAACATGGATCCCCAGTTAGCTGGTGCGCAAAGGACTCTTCAATTATCTGAGCTTGAAGAAATTCGTCGGGACGCCTTTAACAATAGTCGGCTATATAAGGAGAAAATGAAAGCCGTCCACGACCGACTCATTCATCGGAAATCCTTTGAGCCAAACCAACAAGTCTGGCTATTTGATGCACGCTTGAAACTTTTCCCAGGGAAACTTAGGTCCAAATGGATAGGACCATTTCGGGTGGTCAAACCCTATTCCAATGGGGCAGTCGAAATCGCCGATCTTAATACCGGGCACACCTTTACAGTCAATGGTCAAAGATTGAAGCATTTCCTGGCTCAGGTACACCCCAAGGAAAGTGTCACCCTTGTTAAGGGCTGACATCAAGCACCGCCGAGCTGGAGGCGTTAAACTCAGCGCTTCCTGGGAGGCAACCCAGCGGATTTAGACTGATCTGGTAGCTTACGTCACTCAGGTACTATCTTCTTGAACCCTTTTGCATCCATGCATCTACCAATGAGGACATTGTCCAACTTAAGCATGGGGGGATGGTAAATTGCATAATCCTGAGCTTAATTAATCAGTCTGAATGAATAAATTAATTGATTAAAAAAAAAATTGAATTTAGGAAGAAAAAGTTAGGCATTAGAAACTTGTCAATAGTGAGAAATAATACAAAAAGAACTTAAACACTTAGACTTTTCAGGCCTTCAGGCTTAATCAGCCCTGGTGTCCATTAAAATATGGATTTAGCGGCGAATCCTTGCAACTTTAAGCTATTCTAATCCACCTAATAAATAAGGTAATAAGTATACGACTTATCAACTCACCCTCTAACTCAGGAAAACTTTGAGTTTAAGCATCTACACACATTTTTGCACAGACTCACTTCTCGGAGATTTTAACAGAAATTGGGTAGCTAATGAACTCTCTAGGGTGGTATGGCTGGCAAGTTGTCGTGGGTAACAGCCCATTGGCAGGTTGTCCAGAACCCAGCCACAGGCCATTTCTTTTTCGCTGCCTCTAGGTACATTTGAGATTAGGGAAGCCACCTACGAAAAAAAAAAAGAGAAAAGAAAATAAACCACACTTCACCGCACAAGTATGGCTGGCAAGTGATCGTGGGTAACAGCCCATTGGTCGGTTGTCCAGAGCCCAGCTCAATAATTGCACAAAAAAGACCAAAACACCTAAGGACGAAGCGGGGAAGTAGTACAAGTCGGGGAGATATACACTGGAAAATCCTTGTGTTGACCCCAAGTAAAATGAACGTAGGGAGAAAGCTACCAATCGAACAAATACACCTTCAGGCAAAAATTTATTTTCTTTTTCGGTCACCTAGAGGCGTAGAAACTCGAAGTCTGTCTCAATTACCATTAAGAGAGTTTATCACAACATTCACACCAAGATGCTTAGCACTTAGGGTTTTGACCGAGTTTTGGGTGGGTTGGGTAGCCGTAAAAAGTTATCAGTCCACACTGAATTCCGAAAATTCTAAAAAGACATATATAGATATATACGTATACATATGTATAGTTATATATACAAAGCAAGGATTCGGGCGATTCGTATTTTGGCAGACACCCGGGCGCTGCTTAGTCTTTGTAGATTAAGATCTTCGTATATTTCCTCTTATTGATAAGTAACGAAGTGCCTAAGCAATTACTTCTTGAATTTTCCACAGAAATAAAGGTTAGAATAAACCTTGCTAGGGACTATCAAGGAATAAGCATGGGGGTATGATAACACCACGCAAGGGGGTACTAATTAGGTTGAATATGGTCCATATTTAGAATAAAAGGCACAACATAATGTAGAATAGGAGCGTTGCATGCATCAAGTACCAAGATTGCTTATAAACTGCATTAATGGCCATTTGTGTAAAGCATGTGTCAAAGCAGGCCCCAGATGAGCAATCGGACCGCACGGATGGATTCAGAACGACGAACGAAGTCCAACGGACTCAAGATCAGCCAAATCCGACATCCAGAGCTCCCACAATGGGCCCAAGAAATTCTGACCGTTGATCTGGAGATCAACGACCCAGAAAGTGCCACGTCGCCCCGCCCCCACAGCTCGCACGCCCTCAAGCCAGCCAAGGACGAATCTCGACCGTTGATCTTCGATCGAACGGCCGAGATCCGCGCGCTCGCCTGTGGTCGCCGCGACAAAGCGCGGGCGTGGCGCAACGGCTAGCGCGCACGCCCGCATTGCGGCGATGCGTGTTCGAATCGCGCGGGGCAGAAATCAAGCGCGAGCGAAGGGCGCGGCAATATTGGGCCGCCGATCAGCAACGGGCGGCCAGGATCGCGCCACGCGGCTCGATGACAGCTCCCGAGCGCCCACGCGCAAGCGCACGCCGGGCAGAAACGCGCGCGCGCATGCGTGCCCGAGGCGCGATCTCACTGCGGGCGCAGGAGGATCTCAGGATCGGACGGCTCTCGTTCAACGTCCACGGATCGCGCATGGAGAGAGAGCGGGGCGGGCAGCTGACCGGCAGCAGGAGGGCTTCACCGACGTATCTGGAAGCGGTTTTAGCGACGTTCTGGATGTTGCTTAAGCACATTCTTCTTTTAGGAAGCCCTTAACTCTATTTAAACCCCCTTCTACCACCATTCAAGGCATACTCTCCCACTTACAACTACTCCACTCCTCTCCTAGCTAGCTTTAGGCACTCTTGTAATCGCCGGAGACGACGAGCCGCCGACGGAGCCTCCTCCACCGCCGTGGCTGCCTCGTTGCTCTTCACTCTCTCTCTACCTCTCTCTCTCTCTTTTAAGCTTTCATTTACTTTTGTTGAAGCATGTATTTAATGTTGTAAACCATTAATTATGAATGCATGTTTAATGAAATTATTTTCCGTTTAGTCGCCATTTTAATTTCTGTTTAAAGTGCATGATCAAAACTAAGAGCTTTCTAACCTTAAACTCTCTCTCTCTTGCTTTTCAAAATGGTCTCTTTCGCAAGCAAAACTCCGCCTTTTTCGTGACAAGTGGTAAACAAAATCCGATTTCCACGCTTCCTTGAGATCGACACTCGGACTCACCTCCGTTTACTTCTTTCAAAACCGACATACCAAGTGCAACTATAACGACACCTCTTAACACACGCACTACGGCACGTCAGTTCAGCCCTAAGAATCAACCCTAAGTGGCAAGCTACTTGATAGATCAGTTTTAGATTGAGCGGTGCGGCCTAAACAGTTCAAGCAATTGGCCTATTGCACCACTTAGTTAAGGCACACGGAAATGTTTGACCTATTCAGATATCTGCTCACTTATTTGTATGTTGAGTTAAGTGTACCAGGTCCACAGGTCAGATCTCGGTTAAGTGGTAGAATCGATGTGATTGTGCGCCTTAGGGTGAGAAGTTGTGGGTGTTAAGTGTGTAGCTTTCAGAAAATCCCACAAGAGAAGAGTTTTTTTTTATTTTTTTTATATATGCGGGGGTGAGATGAGTGGAGGTAGCAAACAAACAACCAAATCTATCCTAGGGTTTATGAAAAATACTTAAGTTGATTTGAGTTTAAGTTATTAGGTGGTGAAATGAACTGGTGAGTGGGGGTGGTGGGGATAAACTTACAAATCCTTCATCCGCACTTTTCTCTGATCTAACCACTTTGGCCCGTCTCGGAAGGGTACCTGTAATCACAGTAAGATCAGTGAAAAAGTGAAATAAAAGTTAGGCATGGCGGAAAAAACACGAAAAAAAAAATCAAAGAGCGTTGCCTCCCCGGCAACGACGTCAAAATGATTGCACATGTTTCGTGAGTTTGAAATCTAGGTTACAAGTAACCCCTCATCGTAGTTCGCAAAACACATCTATCAGATAAAATTTATAACCGAAACTCGAAAAGTGAGTCCCAGGTCGAATATGGGGAGGCGAATGTTTGGTTTTGAAAATCCGCGATTCACTTTTATTTGTTTTTGGTCATTTTTATCTTTTCTAATTTTTTTGTATTTTTATCAAGCAAGAGATTAGGTCGATGAATTCTAGTTAATCTACTTGTAAAAATATATGAGAGGGAGAAAGAGAGAGAGAAACAATCATCTGTTTATGAAGAATTGTTTGTTACAACTACGAAAGCAGGAAAATCTACATTACAAAAGCATAAAAAGGTAGAAAGAGGTAAGAGAAATCCCTCTCGACGGTCGCTCGGAGGACGACTCGCTCTGACGTCGCCTAGAGGATGGTGGTGAGGAGTAGGACGAAGGAGGACGAAGCCGGAGGACGGTGGATGGGGCAGGACGACGTCGCGGCTAGGATCTGCTTCCCAAAGGGCGGTGAGAGGACGGCCACAGGATGCTCCACGAATAGGGATGAGGGGAGGGAAAATATTTGGTTTTGCTCTAGAGGAGCATCCTGGGCTTGGGACAAGCTCTCTCTAGAGCCTTGGAGGTGGCGAGGTGAAGAAAGGGAGAGATTGTTTGGAATGGTGGTGGGTAGGTCCTTTTATAGTGGAGGAAGAATAACAAATTTGCATTTGGGTCACATTACTGACGTCCATAAATGTCGCTGTAGCTGTCGCTGAAGATCTGCCCTTCAATTCCTCTTGCTGGCACACGCAGACCATTACTGACAGCTGCAAGCGTCACTAAAGGCACGCGTCGCTGGAGATCCGCACCCGCCCTACTGGCACGCGCTTCGCTAGTGCGTGCATTGCGTGCTACGCACTTCACGCACCCGTGCTCCTTGTGCCGTGTGCGCACGCGCGTGCTGGCATGCGCTGCTGTTGCTTGCGGCTGTGCTGTGCGCGGTGCGCTGCTGCTGCACGAGGCTGCGGCTGTGTGCGTGCACTGCTGCTGGTCGGCGTTGGGCGGCCTTAATGGTGCCATGTGGTGCCATTTGGGCCGTCCATTCTTCTTTCTTTTGTAGAGGGTGCCACGGTGCTCAGATCGAGATGATTTCCACGCTACTGGTCTACGATCGTCGTTCCGGATCCATCCATATGGATGTCGCATTGCCCCCTGACCGTTGATCTTCCTCGGACTTCGTATGATGCTGCGGTTCTCCGATCTTGACGATTTCAGAGGCGTTAGACTCCGATCATCTTCCTGATTAGATTCGTACGGTCCGATCATCCATCCGAGGCCCTGAAATAAGTCTTCTTCTCTCCTAACCAAAAAAAAGACCTAATTAACCTAAAATATATACAACTACTCTAAATGCAAAATGATGCATGTTATGCAATATTTGTAATATGAAATGCAAATCTAAACCTAGGAACATACATGAATAGGCATTTTAACCTAAATAGATGTGTCTATATCATGCTCTTGGAATGTAATGGGCTCTTTAGATGAGTTGTGCCCTTAAAGATTAAGTAAAATATGTGTGTGCACAAACAAGGTTTCGATGATGTGTCTTTTAGGGTTTGGCCTTGTTTAGTAGCTTTTAGGGTTTAATTTTTAGGTTGGTTCAATCAAGTTTAGTAGAACACTCCAAGTTTTTACAAGCACCGGTGATGATATATTCCTTTAAAATTCAGAAATAATGTGGAGTGCTTGGTTCAGCCCTAAAATCAACCCTATGAGGCAAGATACTGATGAATCACTTTTATGTTAAATGGTGTGGCCCAAATAGTTCAATTAATTGGCCTATTCGCACCACAGATTAAGGCACACAAAATGTCTTAACCTAATCAGATTTCTACTCACTTATGTGTATTAAGTTGAAGTGTCTTGGGTCCACAAATCAGATCGCGGGTTAACTGGTAGAATCAAAGTGGTTGTGTGCCTTAAGTCGAGAAATTTGTGGGTGTTTAAGGTGTGTCACTTTTAGCTTAATCCCACAAGAAGAGAAGAGTAATTTTTTTTTTGTATTTTTAATTTATGCAGATGGGTGAGGTGAATGGAGTGACAATCAAACAACCAAGATCTAACCTAGGGTTTATGTAAGCATCTAAGTTGATTTGGGTTTGAGTAATTAATGTGGAGAAATGAAATCTAGGGTGCGGGTGATGGGGATACACGTATAGAACCTTCATCAGCACTTTTCTCTGATCTAACTGCTTAGGCTCGCCTCGAAAGAGTACTTACAATTACAGTAAGATCAGAAAAAAAGTAAGATAAACATTAAGGCGGAAAAATGCAAGAAAAACTAAGGAGCAATGCCTCCCTGGCATCGGTGCCAAAGTGATGAGCGTATTTGCCCGCTTCTCATCCATCTTTGCGGACATCCCGGGTTTGGGACAAGCTCTCTATAGAGCCTTGGAGGTGGTGAGGGAGAGAAAGGAAGAGATGAAGGGAAATGGAAGGGTAGGGGTCCTTTTATAGTGGAGGAGAAATGGCTTGGTCGTTCAATGGTCAATAGCGACATCAAAGACGTCATTGTAGACCTGCCTTGGACATCACTGAAGGTCATTACACTCCACCGTTGGCATCTACGCGCGTGTGTAAACTGGATTAGGCATGGATGAATCATGGCCGTTGATCGTGCATCGGAGGACTGAGAACATGCGATGATCGCACTTGAGATCGCGCCTTAAACACACGTCGGATCAGGCATTCATTCGCACATTATCAACTGCGTGTGCGCGCCGCGCTCATCCAGTGCGTGAGGATGCACCATGTGCGAGCTCTGAGACCATCTGATGGAGATCAAGTGGGTGAATTTAGCGCTCGCACCCCACGCTGGAAATTGGAGACGGTCGCAGGTCTCGAACTCGTGCTCGTAGGTTGCGAATACCTCTCGCGATCAATGCTCTATGGGTGCTTTTGTGTTGAGGGGATGTTTTTGCGGGCATGGCGAGGAGTTGATCTCAGCTGTTGGATGGAAATCCAACGATTGAGGTTAAGGCTGCTCTGATGAGAGTGTTGAGACCGACGACGTGGCAAGCTTAGGGTCGTTAAATGCTAATCCAACGATCCTGATCTCGCGGTGGAAATGCCTTTGAGGAGGGGCAGCTTCTGGAGGTGGATTTGGGTGGTTAGGATGGCGCCACGTGACGCCATTCTAGCCATCCATCTTCTTTACTTGTGGATGATGCCACAGATGTTGGATTGGATTGATTTTCATGTCATTGGGCTGCGATCGTCGATCTGAATTCATCCGTGCAGTTGGATTTGTCGTTTGAGGCTCCAAATTACATCACATAGCCCCTTGGCTGTTGATCTTCCTTGGATTGCACAGTGTGTTATAGGACTCCAATCAAGATGATTTTGGAGGCGTTGGATTCTGATTGTCATTCTGATCAGATCCGTATGATCGGATCGTCAATCCTAGGCCTTGAAATAAATCTCCTCTCCTAGCCACAAAAGGACGCACATTAACATAAAATTTATACAAACTATTTTAAATGCAAAATGATGTATGCTATACAATATTTATAATATGAAATGCATCTATAAGTTTAGGAACACGCATAAATAGCCATTTTATCCTAAATGGATGTGTATACATCAATCAGCCTGGAGGATCTGTCAAGACGCAACTCACCAAGTCTAGCAGAACATCCTCTACTGATTAAGCAACCTATAGCCCATTAGACATTATGGTTAAGGTTCTAAACTAACTTCTTTATTTGTTTAACTATAAGTATCTAGGACATGACCTAGTCTTATTGACCAAGAAAGTTACAACTTAATTCCAAAAATCAAGTCTTGTAAATGAATTAATAACAATAACATCTTAGTTACTTTGTTTTCAAAGTAAAAAGCGGGAATGCAAATCGCATGCTTAGGTTTCAGATTCTTGACTTGAAAAATCCCGTGTCAATAGTCAAAAACAAGTATTTATTTTGAAAAATATTAAAGACAAAGTCCAAAGTAGGGATTCAATGCTATTACTTATGTGCAAGTTGTCTCTTAGAATACACAAGGACGAGCAGCAAGGGTGGTGAAATTTTGGAAAGAATCACCAGGGAGAATGCAGGCAGCCCCGATTGTGTTACTCATGCCACCAACCTGGACATCTTTGACGGGAGTGCCCTTTGAATACTCAGTTAGTGTCTAGCCTAGTGTGAATAAAGTGATCGGGAATGTCAATGCCATGGCATTGAAGGATGCTTAAGGTTCTACCTTTGTAGTTTGAGCTACGAATTTCGTCTATAACACCTTGGCTGGTGTTCTTTTTGACTTAGGGGCTACACATTCATTTGTATCATCTAATCTAGTAGTCAAACTAGATAGGCCTGTACTAGACTTGGCTACCTCGTATGTAATTAGCGGACTTAGCGGGCAGCTATTTGTATCTAGGCAGTGGGTACCAAACTACCCTATTTGTGTGGCTGACTATGACGTATTAGCGGACATGATAGTCCTCGACATGGACTTAGATGTAATACTAGGGATCGATTGGCTAGCTGAAAATCACGTCCTTTTGGACTGTTTTAAGAAGAAAGTAGTCTTTATGCTACCAGGACAACTTCAATTTGAGATCTAGGGTCATCGTGACCTTATTAAGAGATCTTAGTATTGAGAGTTTGCAGACTTTTGCAAAAGGGGTTGATGGGTATTTGGCATCTGTTGTCACGGACAGAGAAGGTAAGCTCATAATTCGGGAGGTGCTCGTAGTTAGGTAATACCCTGATGTGTTTCCTAAGGAATTGCCAAGAATTCCCCCATATAGGGAAATTGAGTTTGAGATCTAACTAGTGCCCAGACCCGGTCCGATCTTTAAAGCACCTTAAAGGATGGCTCCAACTAAATTGAAGGAGCTAAAGGTCCAGCTATAGGAGTTGTTGGACAAAGGGTTCATCCGGGCAAATGCATTACCATGGCAGCTCCCATGTTATTTATGCAAAAGAAAGATGGCGATATGAGACTTTGCATTGATTACAAATAGTTAAACAAGGTAATAATTAAGAATAAGTATCTATTACCTCAGATTAATGACCTATTTGATTAGCTGCAGGGATCTACGATAATCTCAAAGATGAACTTAAGGTTATGGTATCATCAGCTATGGATCAAAGAGGAAGATGTTCCGAAATCTGCATTTCGGACTCGTTATGGGCATTATGAATTTTTGGTTATGCCGTTTAATTGGACTAACCAATGCCCCTGCAGCATTTATGGATCTAATGAATAAGGTGTTCAGACCCTTCCTGGACCAATTCGTTGTAGTATTTATTGACGATGTTTAAATCTATTCATGGAGTATGGATCAACGTGCGGAACACCTGAGAGTTGTGTTGGATTCTGTATGACGTAGTCAGCTTTTTGCCAAGTTCAACAAGTGTGAATTTTGGCTGACAGAGGTCACATTTTTAAGCCATGTGATCAATGACAGGGGTGTGTCAATGGACCCAACCAAGGTAGATGCAGTATTGAGGTGGTCTAAACTGAGGTTTGTGACTTATACCCGTAGCTTCTTGGGATTGGCAAGATATTATCGACGTTTTATTCGAGATTTCTCCAAGATTGTAGTGCCATTGATGAGCTTGACTAAGAAAGTAGTCAATTTCGTGTGGACCCCAAAGTGTGAACGTAACTTCTAAGAGCTAAAGCAAAGATTGACGTCGGCATTGATCCTGGCCCTCCCCTTTGGAAGTGGTGGATTTGTAGTTTACTATGACACTTTGCACCTTTGTCTTGGCTACGTTCTAATGTAGAATGACAAGGTTATCGCCTATGCTTCACGTTAGTTGCAAGATCATGAGAGGAACTACCCAACACATGATTTGGAGTTAGCAGTCGTAGTATTAGCCCTCATGGTTTGGATGCATTACTTGTATGGCGAAACGTTCGACATCTTCACCGACCATAAGAGCCTTAAGTATAACTTCTCATAGAAGGAACTAAATATGAGGTAGCGTTGTTGGATGGATCTGCTGAAGGATTATGATTACAAGATCCTATACCATCCAGGCAGGGGCAACGTACTAGCTGATGCTTTGAGTTGTAACCCGACAGTGATGGTGGCCCGAGTCCAAGTAGAGGAATGGGATTGGCTTATCGAGATCTATAGTTGGAGGCCAGTCATGGGGTGGAATCTCTTGGGCATCTTGATGATGTTACGAAGACTGCAGCCTGAGTTGATCACTGAAATCAAGGAGATGCGGTTTGCTAATCCAAAGTTGAGTTGGATCCGGGATAGAACCTTGACCGGACAATCATCAGATTTCTCCCTATTTGGTGCACTCTACTTCTGAAAGTGACTTTGTGTACCTAGGAATGAAACCGTGAAGCAACAACTATTGTGCGAACTGCATAACTTTAGGTTGACGATACACCTGAGTAGCACCCGCATGTATAAAGACGTTCGGAAGGACTTCTAGTGGAAAGGTATGAAGCAAGGTATGTCCGTAGCTATTTAACATGCCAGCAGATTAAGGTCGAACAAAAGAGACCTGTAGGTCTATTGTAGCCTCTCCTAGTGCTAGAGTGGAAATGGGAGAATACATCAATGGATTTCCTGGTGGGATTGCCCAAGACTTCTCATAGGCATGATGTTCTTTGGGTCATTATGGATCGGTTAACTAAATGAGCTCACTTTATGGTATTCAAGACCACCCATAAGCCGAGCCAACTTGCTGAGATATACGTCCAGGAGATTGTTAGACTCCACAGAGTTCCCAAGGATATTGTTTTAGACAGAGATTCGAGGTTCGGTCACACTTTTAGATCAACTTTTGGGAAACCTTGGGAGCTAAGCTGAAGTTTAGTTCGGCGCATCATCCCCGGACCGATGGATAGTTATAATGAATTTTTCATACCTTAGAAGCTTGTTGCGATCTTGCACACTTGAATGGCAGGGTACATGGGAGGGCCATCTGTTGTTGGCTGAATTTGCCTACATCAACAATTACCATGTTAGCACAAGCATGGCACCTTTTGAAGCTTTGTATGGGCAAAAGTGTCCTTTGCCAATTAGTTGGGCGGAAGCTGGAGAGAAATTTGTGCAAGGTCCAGAGCTGGTCCAACAGATGTCAGAAAAGGTAGCTTCCATCAGGAGGAGGTGGTTGGCTTCTAAGTCTAGGCAGAAGAGCTACAGTGATTGTCGACGGCGAGATCTGCAATTCCTAATTGGAGACAAGGTGTTCCTCCGTGTATCGCTGATGAAGGGTGTTCATCGCTTTGGAATCAAGGGGAAGTTGAGACCCCGATATGTAGGGCCTTTCGAGATCCTGGAGCGAGTTGGCCCTGTGGCATACCGTCTAGCCTTGCCCCACACTTATCGGCTGTGCACGACGTGTTTCATGTGTCTATGCTAAGGAAGCATGTCACAGACGAATGCCATGTGGTGCGCTATGACGATTTATGATTTGAGCCTGATCTCAGCTATGAAGAACAATCGGTGCAAATTCTAGATCAACAGTGAAGAAGCTACCCAACAAGGCGGTGCCCTTGGTAAAGGTATTGTGGAGTAGTCAGAAGTTTGAAGAGGCTACTTGGGAACTTGAGGCTGAGTTAAGAATGAAGTACCCCCACCACTCTAGGTTTGAGGTATGTCTGATTTCGCGGACGAAATCGTTCTAAGGGGGTTAAGGTGTAATGATTCAAAAATTTTGACTAATGTTACTTTATGATTTAAGGGACCCATGAACTTATTGCTTTCATCTTAAATTAGGATTTAACATTTTCTTTTGGTGAGGGGCCCTTTGGAAGAAAAAATTATTTGTGGGACTTACTTGGCCCTCAAGTTATGGAGTGGAGGGGCCATTGGGAAATTCTCCCATCATACTTAAGTTTAGGTGGCTTCCATGGGAAGCCACATCTTCTTCCACCAATGTGTGTGCCTCGATGGGGAGCTTAGGGAGAGGAAGAAACCCCTAACCATCACCAACTCCTCCTCTTCTTTTCACAGCCTTCTCCTCTCCTCCTTCCTTGCTGCTACCGCTACTGCCACTGTCGTTGCAAATGACTGCAGCTTTCACTACTGCTGGTTGTTACGAGAGGAGGAAGAAGGTAAGGGTGCTCACCTCCCTTCCTTTGTTGTTGTTGCCACCACCATTGTTGGCACTGCGATTGTCTTTGTTTTGCCTGCTGTTGCCACTACTCAACTCTTTCTTTCTCCTCTTCTGGCTAGCTTCCTCCTCTGGTGAGTTGGTAGTTACTCTTGTTGTCGCTGCTGCATCTATTGCTATTAATGGTGCAATTGGTTAAAGTAGAAGAGAGAGAAGAAGCTGAGGTAGCACCCTCCTTAGGCATATGTGTGTGCTACTCAAGAACGAGGTAGGGACACTACTCCCTTAAATGCCTCCTTGTGAACTTTGTATGGTTGGGCATGTAGGACTTGCTACATGATTGGGTAAGTATGCATGAAAGGCAAGTTAAGCTGTTAGTTTTTCTTGCTATATTATATTGTTGGGCTTTAATGGGTGTAAAGTGTTCTTCTTGTACCTGGAAGTGTTAAGGAAATGGGCCAAATTAATGGGGTAAAGAAGGGAAGGTGTAGGTGATGAAATGGGTTGGTTTTAACTAGCAGGAGGGGACTGAACCCGTCAGTGCTGATACACAAGATTAGCATCGGTACAAGTGCCATGCTACCCTAGTAATACTCTCCCCACTTTCCCTACCTTGACAATAAAATATGGGGTTGTTAACCTTGAAATGGGATATTCATTGAATGTTGGACCAAATTCACTTAATACTTAGAAAATCCTTATATGGAGTAGGAAAGTAATGAGACTTGAGGAAACTATTGTAAAATTTTGAGGAAAAAGATTAAGCACAGGCGAAACCCCAAATATAGGAACCTGATGACTCTTTAAGACTCAGAACAAAAAGTATTGATATTTCCATATCTATTTATGGTAATTAATGCCTAACTAATGTTAGTCCAAGGGTAATTTGGGTTACATTGCACTCAATTAGGTTAGATTAGTCATTTTAGGTCATTCTATAAATATGCATACTTGTGGGCTTTTGTGCAGCTTTTCTTACAATTGTATTTGGTATCTTGATATGTTTATTTTTATATGTACAAGTACATAATTTCAGGTTGTTTGGACCAAGGTTTAATGGGCTTTCTGAGTTGAGCTCATGTAGAAGAGGACTGAGCCTAATTGATGGACTATTTAGAAACCCAATTAAACCTAACCCTAGCCTAATAAGGAATCCAAATTTCCAAACCTATGACCTAACCTATGGACCCAATTTCCCGCACCCTAGGGTCGACCGAAGACCTCAAATCCTAACCTATTTGCTTGACCAAACTAGATCCTATCCTTTACTAAAAAAACCCTATCCCCTAAAGTTCGAAATGCCGATTTCGATGTCGTGTCGATGAAATTCTAAGTGTGTATTTTGTGGGCATGCCGAGGGCATGCCGTGGAAATGCTCATTTTTCAATGGACATGCCGATGAGCATGCCGAGGGCACGCTGTGGGCATGCCAAGGGCATGCCGATGCATACCGACAAAAATAGCAAAAGTAATTAAAAAAATCAACCTTGGCATAGACACCGATTTCGCTAGCATGCTGACCATGTCGAGGGCATGCTAATCGTGCTGAGGGCATGCCGGCGGCATGCCGACGATATCCCTATAAATAGACATTTTATCCATGTCGGCACGATCCTTGCTCGGAAATGACCTTATCGACGGAATGTCGGCGGCATTTAAATCACTGTGTATCCCTTATCCTTAGAAAACCTAAATTCTAACTCAACAAACCTTATTTGGTCATCCCTTTTATCCTCAAATAAAAATTATTTTGGATGGTCAAAATACACCATAATTTATCCACCACTAGATCTAAATCCTAGGGTCCTAAATTGCCTACCTAAATCCCTATCTTAGAACCCTAAACCAAATCCTATTTCTAATCCTAAATTTAATCTCGAAATTCGTAATAGTATGACACATCTTTAGTATTTTAGCCATAACTTTTTCATTTCAAATTTAAATTGAGTGATTCAAGTTATATTGGAAAGCTGATTTTAAGGGCTACAATGTTACTCTCATGTGCAACTTGAAATTCAAAATATAAAGAATCCAAAAATTCGAGAGAACCACAACCCTCCATCATCCTCTCAAAGTCATCCTAGCCCTCCATCAATTCCAACAACACCTAACCTATTCTATCCACTTATTCCTTCATCCTACCCCTTGATTCCTTGACTCCTATTCCTAAGCCTTTATTTTGGTGATCCAAGGAAATTTGAATCAACCAATCATAAGCCTTCTTGACCTCTATATAAACACTCTAGCCACCCCCTTAGGATCATTCCTTTCTACTTCCAAATAAAGTCCACTGATAAACACCAGTTTATCATCACTCTTAATCGTAAAATCACATCTAGTTCCCCACATTACATTATAGTATTAGGTTGAATTTAGGCATTTAGGATTTAGGCATGAATTGCATTATTTTCTTCTCTTTTTGTTTTAATACATTCATTGTTAGGGATGAGAATATAGTATGATCAGTTAGCCCTAGTAATATGAAAGACAAAAACCTTTGAGAAGAAGATAGGAGCTTCATTCCAGCTGGACCTCAGCTCAATTTAGCTCACCTTAACTGGATTCCAGCTCAACCCAGCTCATTCCAGCTCAACCCAACTCATTTCAGCTCTAAATAGCTCATGGCAGCTCCAGTCAACTTAGCTTAGCTCCTACTCATCATCAACTAGCTAAGTTAAGTCAGCTGAAGAGTCCACAATCAGCTCAAGGAAGCTCAACACCAGCTCATGAAGACTCACCCTAGCTCAAACTAGTTCAGCTTGTCTACTGGACCTAAGCTAACTAACTAGGGATTTTTCAAGAAGATCAGACTCAGCTAAACCTATCTTCAGAGTAGTTGAGACCAACTCAACTCAACTCAACCTGCTCAGCTTAGTAGCTAGCAAAGAACTAGCTAGATAAGCTAGTAGCTGAGCTTAGAGAAGACCCTCTTCAGCAAATTACCAACTCCATGAAGCTACATGCAACTCAAGCTCCCTCATCTTAGCTTAACCCTAGCTCCTCCACTACTCCTCTATTAGCTAAGCTATCTTAGCTAAGCTTCACCTCACCTCTACTCCCTGGCCGACCACCACCTCCTTTAACCTCCACCTTCCTCCTCCTTGGTGCTAAAACAAATCACAAACCGCCACTTCCTTTACACCCCTTCCTCTTTGGCGCCAAAAGAGGCACCTCTCCACCAAATAACTACCAACATAACCACCCTTATGTTGGCACCAAAAAGATCTTGCCACCCCTTCAAGTTGGCGCCAACACATAGCCTCATCCTAGCCCTACACCTACCCTCCGAAACCTATCTCCGCCATCCAATAAATGGTGCCAAAAACCACCTAACCTAACCACACAAAGTTGGCGCAAACTTCCACTAAACCCTAGTCCTTCATCTTATAACCACCACTCCAAAAGCCATCTTAACCCTACACCTACCCCCACGCCACTTAACCCTATCACCATTATAGTCCACGCCAACCCCTCCCCTCCTAACTCTATAAATACAACCCCCTACACCGTTTAGACATCCTTGGTTAACATCATTCTTCTACCTACATCTACCATAGTCGGCCAAGGAAGAAAGGAGTGAAGGTGATCAAGGGGACTCCCTTGACCCCTTGGTGTTCATCTCCATTCCTTTTCTTCCTTGTAGCCAAACCGAGAAGCAATCATCACCAAGAAGGATGGCTAAGCAAGAAGGAGGCTAGGGTGGTGGATGTCCACCCTTAGAAGATTTAGAGAGGAGGAACACTTCAAAGAAGAAGCAAGGACATGCTTGTCTAAGTCCAGGAGCATCTGGAGCAAGGACATGCTTTTTTAAGTCCAGGAGCATCTGGACTTGGAGCATCTGGACTTGGAGCAAAGACATTCTTCTTTTTCATCATTATTTGGGAGATTTTCTAGTCTTTTATTTTTAGACCTTTAATTGTAGAAGCATTCCTTTACAGAAATTTTGCAAAGACAAGTTGTCTCCCATATCAATATAATTGCCTTTTACAATTGTTTTGTGCTTTCATTCAAGTAGTCTATTCTTCATTTAGTGCACTTCACTCCATCTTTCTAATTACCCTAGGTGCACTTGCTTAGGATGAGCTTAGAAAGAAGGATTATATTTTGTCACTTAGGCGTAGTTCTCATTGCTTATCTTGAGTGTCTTGTTTACTTCTTTTCAAAAGCCCTAAAAACAAAAAAATCTTAAAAGCACAAAAAAGGGAGATTTGAAAGAATGAGAGAGAGAAAACCAATTATTAACTAATAATTTTGCCTCTAGATTCCCCACTATCTAGGTTTTACAATTTCAAAAGTTGATCGAGATTTACACGTATGACTTAAAAATTTGCTTTTATAAATCGCACATTTCTCACATCATCCACCAACTAGAACTAGTTCTTCCTTCTCCCCTTAGAGATCTTGGGTGCGCCTTTGCATCTCTACTTGTACATCGTTGCTTCAGACTTTGCCTTCAAAGCCCCTACTTTCCATTAATATCCATTCTAGTTCTAGTTATAGTTAGAATCATTCTTCTAGTTGTAATACTATTTCTACTTGTGTCAAACTCTAATTATTGCAATAAAAGTTCTAGTAGTTTCTTTTCAACTTGCCTTCTAATTGTATGCTTTTTATTGGTATTTATAATAGTTGTATGTTATTAGTTCTAGTTGCATTCTAGTAGTAGTAATCTCATATTTAAATCTGCTTATATGTTTCTTAGCATTAGGAAAGTGAATTATTTCAATTGCCTACTTATGAATGACTCGGACTCCTAATTTTTATTAGAAAAATCTTATGAGTTCTATCTGAATATAAATTTAAGAGCTTCTACCGCGATTATACTACAATGAAAGTGAATTTTTGCAATCATATCCACGTTTAGAACAAGGACAACTCAGACTCCCAAGGTCTGAGGGTAGACCCGAGGCAATTTGTTAGGTCCATAGGACTTTGTTCCAAGCATGGAACGAAATGAATTAAAAATATAGTAGGTTGGCTAGGTGAGCTCGTAAGGTTGTGCCCTTAAACATGGAGAACCTCGGGTTCACTACTCAAGATGGAGACCCGAGATAATGTTGTAGCTAGGGTCTACCTAAGATCTACCTTGGGACTTGGAGAGTTCCTAGGCGTGGTGGCGAGCCACAGGCCATCATCAGAAGAAGGTACTTGGACGTACCTGAATCTAACTTGATGCAAGGGTACTTGAGTAAAAGACTCATTGGGCTCCCGCGTATGCAGAAGTCACCAGGTGTTGATGGGTAAGAGTCGTCGTTTAAAGTATAACATCGTAATATAGTGATGAAAATCGCTACAACATTTAAATTTATAAAGTGATCGAAAACAAAGATGAGTCCGAGGTCGTTTGTAGGGACTAAATGTGGAATTCATGCACTAATCGCAATTAGAAATAGATGAGCACAATAATGAATCACAATTGAAGATATTCAATTAATAATATACTCAAAATGATATTTAATAGTAGCAATTGTATCTTAGAAAATAACAGGACAAAAAAGAAGGTAGAAACCCTAAAAATGGTGATTTAAATCACCAAGGATATTCCACATTAAGAACATGCACCAATCCAATTCAATATGTTAACAGTGCCCAAGTCAATACTAAGCACAAGCTTTAGCAGCTTCGATAAGGCCCAAAGCCTCAAATAACCCAACAATACTTTCAATCACAGCAACAACAGATGTCGGTACAGAGAGCCAGACACCTTAAATCACCAGGGCCTTAGCACAAGGCACAGAGCCAACATAGAGTCAGCATCTCAAATTTTCTGTGCTTCGCTCAGTTTGGTGCCCACGATGTGGGACTAAACAGCCGAATTCCTTCTTTGTTGTAGCCTTCACGAGCAGTAGTGAGTCCATCAAATTGAGGCTATGCCTTGCTGTTTCCTTCGCGAATGATGGTGCAGATGGCTTCGCACACTGAAGCAGCTTTGAATTAGGGTAGCAACTGGTCGGATGGTGGCTGGAGTGGAGTGAACATAGCTGGAGAAGATGGTGGCGACAACGTGATGTCCGACGAACCCTAAAATACATGAAAATGGGCTTTAGGCCCTAATTAACACATTTAGGAGAGTCTTCGTGAGTCAAGGAGGGCGACAGTGGTGTTTGTGAAGTGTGCGAAGGTGTGTGGTGGTCGTGCGTTGTTAGAAAGGGTGTGCATGAGGTGTAGAATTTGTTGGTGCTAAGGAGTGGATGGAAGGTGAAATTTGTAGAGGGCTTTTGAAGGCGGAGGTGAGGCGGTGCTAATGGGAGTGACGGCATGGCGTTTGTTGTCCTGTGGTAGTCTCACGACTTTGTTGGAGCTTCGCCAACACTAGGGATGACAGAGGGGAAAGGAGGTGATTGTCGGTTGAATTAAGGAAAAGGGATATGGGGACACTAGAGAGAGAGGGAGAGATTAGACCTACTTATGGATGAAGAGAGAGAGGATCCGTGCCGGCTTTGATTAGCCGACGTCGGAAGGGATGAAGGCTCCGGTGATGAGGATGGCGTGGAGGAAAGTGGTACACAATGCTAGCTAATGTGCATTAGATGCAGACGAGAGCGGGGAGGAAGGAGAACCTCTCAATTTTGCTATTGAGAGGCCAAACAAAGCTTAGCATGGTCACTAGAGTCGCGGTTGGAGCTGGCCGGAGAAAGAAGGGAAGAAGCGTTTTGGGCCTGGATCGGACTAATTTTGACGTTGGGAGCTTAGGTTTCTTTTATGGAGCTCAAACCTGAGCTCTAAATGAAAAAAGAGGCTCAATTGGTCATGGCCTCAGAGGAAAGAGTTCCTCAATTTCCTCGAGCTCGCCTGAGATCTAGGAATGGTTTTGGAAACCCTAAGGTAGTTCAAACGATCGGGTAGGATCTCTAGATTAATCCCTCCAAATTTGGAGGGATTTGGATCTGAGTTAAGGTAGAAATCTTTGATTGAAGGTTGGCGGGTTTGGGTTCACACTTTTAATGGCGGCAGGGACCTGTTTGAATAAAATGACAAGAAGTTAGGGACCTAAATGTAATAAATCCAAAAGTTAGGGTCTTGGATGTGAAAAATAGAGATTTTAGGGACTAAATACAAACTACGCCAAAATGGACTCTGATTGGGCTAAGCTACCTAATTTGAACCCAAGAAATCTAATGGTGAAGTTGGATTTGAGTTTTGACGACATTTGATTGGGCAAATTACATAGAAGTCTAAATTAGGATAAAATCCTGTCTGAAACTCCGTTTTGGTTCAAAATAGGTTCAGATGGTTAAACCAAATGTACCAAACCTCTTAGAATATTTTTTTATGAATTTTAGAAGGTTTAGATGAATTTTATCCTGACCATTACCTCTTTAATTTAAGCAGGTTTGAAATTAGGATTTTATGTACTGTTGTGTTCTCAAAATGTGCAAAACCCTATTTTTGTCTGTTGACCAAGTTTTTGGACTTTAATGCTCATTTGATCTTCAATTAACCCTTGGGTGACCCTGTGGTTACTCAGCATTTATGATGTGATGTTAAAACTCCATAATTAGCCCTTTTTATTATTTTCTTCTCAAAATGGATTTGCGTGGAATTACGGCCTTCAGGCGATCATTCAACAGCATTGATTTCTTGATTCTGATTAATTCAAGCTAGTTATGGCTAATGTGGGTTACCATCATATCCCATGCCTAACTTTTTTTAGTTCCTAGCAAAATTTCATGAAAAGAACTAGATCTCTAGACCATGCTTTTGATGTTCGGATGCCTGATTTGTGCCTCTAGAAATTAGAATAGAATGCCAACAGCAGGCCTAGAGGTACTCAAGTACCAGCCAAGATTTAGACTTGACCAGCTTTAGCCTGGGTTTGTCGTGAAGGTTTCTAAGGCCCGCAAAAACTGCCCAGAGGTTCGTTGACCTCAGCGGTTAAAGCACCGGTGCGTATTTGTAGCGAGTTTAGGTTCAGTTTGCCAGTGCATTTTGATAAGAGAGAGATAGAGTGATTTTTCATTTTGAGAGTTTTCTCTCTTTTTATATTTCCCTAAATCCAGCCTCGAATTGGCCCTGAACACGATCTATATCAGATTTCTTGTCCCCACCATCAATCCTCGAAGGGTCCATGGCAACTCCTAGAACCTTGGCTTTCGACACTTTGAGATGGTGCCGCTCATGGTGTTCTGTAGCTAAGTTCAGGCCCTAGCGATTGACATTTTGGGATAATCCTGCTCATGGCACTTGAATCAGCACAAGATGCTTACATGCTCCAAGTGGGATATTTAGATATCCTAGGAGACAAGCACCGATGAGATGATATGTTACTACACATCTTCGAGGGGAGTATTTTTCATTCCACCTCTCCACACCGGGAACTCATCTAATTAATATGTCTTTGAGCTACTGCTAAGCTAGATCTTCAGGATGACTTTTTCAGAACAAACACTTTTGGTATTATTTCTTTGTTAAGCACGTTGAAGTAGACTAGTGTGTGGATTTTAGGTCCTTAGGTTACCAAGTTCTACAAACCAAAGGGTAGGCAACGAGGCCGAATACTCCCTGAGCTTTAGACTTAATACAATAGCCTCGCACTTTCCTCAACCTGTTGAGGACTAATCCGGATCTTAACAAATACGGGAGTGTTTAAGCCTTGAAATTGGTCCAAGAGGCCTAAGATTAGCACTATTACCAATCTCCTTGTCTTTAGTACTTCAGGACTTAATCCTTGTTTTGATTTGGTCTAGAACTTAAGTATATCCCATAATCAATTGCTAAGACTATCAATTTTTCTTTGATTTTGCTCCTTTTGACATTCTGTATTTCCTTCTCTTTTCCTCCTCAAGAACGATTTTCAATCATTTCGTAAAATTTTCCTCTCCTCTCTATTTTTCTTGATATGTATTTTTTTTTAGAACCCCTCTGAGAATTGAATTTTCCTTTGTTTTGAACTTTAACACCCCTATGCCTAAGTTTTGCAATGTCCTTATTGTAAACTAGGTGGGTATCAATTCAGCTTGGTTTAAGGTTTAGAACAAGGTCAAAGGGTGGGTGAATGGGTCGAGATGACTATTGCAGACAATTTCAAGCTTTGATACAGGTATCAAAGGTGGAGTCAGCTGTTCTGAAGTTGAACCCTAAAGTGCAGTAGGATTTTAGCTCAAAAGGATGATCAGAAGGGTCTCAGATTTTTGGAATGATGAGTTGCCTCACGTTAAACGTTAAATTCAATGCCTTCAGCCGAGCAGAAGATGGTCAAGGAGAAATTTTGTAGAGCAAACACCTTGATGAGTAGTCTGGTTGGTCCAACTAGGTGCTGGTTCAGATTAACAGGCTGATAGTGGAGACCAAACCCAATCAGTTTGTTGGGTGGATGAATATGAATCAATAAGTGTGGAGCCCACTGATGCTTTGCGACTCGAAAAATGCGAAAATACGAATCGTGGGTTTGGCTGAATTGGCTCAGATTGATCAGAGTAGGGGTTCTCAAAGGATAATGAATTTGTGGAAAATGTAGAAACCCTACTGGTGGGATCAAAGAAGGATAAGATGTGTTTATCAGTTTGATCAGTGTCCGATTCCCAGTCAAAAGATGAAGGTGAATCATATGCAATTGGATCAAAAAGTGGTTAGTCAGAGTAAAAATTGATTCTGGTGGTGGGTTGGGGTTGGGAACGGGTTTTGAAAGGCTTTGTGATAGATGTGGCTGCTTTGACGTCCGAGTGCAGTATAGACTCCTCAAGAAATGATTCGAAGATTGGTTCATCTAGAGAGTCTTTTTCTTGATGCTCTTCCAGATCAAATGTAAATGCATGGAGAGTACTTATAGAATCATGGAAATCTAAGTCAGTAAAAGATTCGAACTCTGAATTGTGGACACTCTCGGCACTTACTTTTTTCGATTCCTATAAATCATAGTAGAATGTTTCCAATTCAATGGAATATGATTTTGAATAAATGATCTCGACATCAAGGACCTCAGAATCAAAGTCAAAGAATGGATCATGGGCATTGAGGTCGTAAACTAGCTCATAATCATCTAGAAACAAAGGTTTTCCAAAATCAGAGTATGATTTGAAATCATCGGAGAATCTGTGAAAATCAGTTTCTGAACCTAGTTTAAGATCTAGATTTCCACCACTAGACAAATCATGATGTATGGAATCAACAACCTGTCTTTGATTTAATCTAGTTTCAAATTTCGAGCTCAAAGAGGTGTCCTTATTAGGCATAGGCTCAGGTTCTTGGCTCCTAGGGTAGATACAATCAAATCCAAACTCTTTCAACTCTTCTATTTCTGTATCGTAAATCGGTGTGACTTTCGAAAAATCAACTCCGAGGAGTTCGGAGACGTATAATCACTAAATACTAGCCCAGAATTATAATTCAGATTTAAAATCCGGTTCTCATTATAGTGGGCTTCATGATCATCCTAAATAGGCTCAGATCTAGATTCTAGGTTAGAGGTAGGAATTGAGTTACTAGAATCTGGACACAGTTCTATTGGGATGTTAGAATCACTCTTGAAGATTACCTTAATAGGATAAGGTGCGGGAATTACATCCTCAAGAGGTTCTGACTCAAGCTCATTACAGGTGTTTGGTAAATCAAGGCCTGATGGACCAGCTTGATGGCTCTCTATGGATGGTTCATAATTGGGAACACCTGCAACTGGATCCACCCAACCCACATTTTGATCGGGTATGTCATTCTACACAAAGTTCGAATCGGATTCCAGTTGGGTTGGGGGTCCACAACAACCTCTATTTTTGAACCTGGGCTCTGGGAAATCACATTGATCCTCAAAATTATTCCAAGATTCATCATAAAGTTCTGGGTGGGAATTGGGATATTTTTGATTGATGGCTTCGTGCAACATATTTAGCGTATACCCACGTTTCTTAATGTCATCTTGGTGTATCTCCCACAGTGGTGGATTTGCAAAACAAAGTAAACCCTTTGTGCTATGCAATTCCCATAATTCACTGAATTATGTTATGAGGGCATCCCGGGTTGAGCCATTTATCATTTGGGTTAACATTAGATGGGCATGGTTCACAAGGAGAGTTGTCTCTGACACATTAACCTGAATGTTCCTAGATAGATTTGAGGTTTTGTATACTCATCATGATGTTTAAGAGCAACCTCGATCATTTTTTATTTCATGTTCATACGGGATTCAGGTTTCCTAAACAATCTTCCTATGTTGTTAGGTTGCATTTTCAAATCAATTGGAGGATCAGGATGTAGAATCAAATTCAGGTCTATATCGAATTGATTAGATCAGATCAGATTTTCCCAAAAGATCAACTCTAATGGAAGCCTCTAGGTCAAACCTATGGACCTTTCCTATGTATGTGCACTATAGAATATATGAGGGATTGGATGTTTTATTGGATGCAATTAAGGCACCCAAAAAATTTTTGGATGACTAAGGCTGTTTCGAGGTGGATGATACATTTGAATCAAAAATCTACACACCTGAGAATTACTGGGTAACCAGGAAGGGAGAGTCTCGCAGAAACCCCTACACGGTAGAGCGTTCCCACGGGTTACAGGATTTCCCTTACCCGACCTTCCTTGTCACTGAAATTCCAAGTAGACCGGAATGTATGAATTGGGACCTAAGTCTACAAATTTTAGCCCTAATTTGTGCCTTGAATTTCACTTGATTTAGAAGCTAATTCATATTGTGACCTAATTTGGAGGTTGTTTGGTCCACAAGGTGAACCAACTTTACCTGACCTACCTTAAAGTTGAGGATGAAATCTGGATCAAGACCCAAATCACCTTGAATTAACTCTCAGGTTATTAAGTCCCAATTTTGGGGTTCAAGTGAATTTAGAGCCTTGATTTAAGGGTTTACTTAAATAGATCAATTCAAATAAGGGCTTAGGTGACACACAAATGCAAGAGAATTTGTTTCCTTTATTGCATGCAAGTGTGTACTAACACTTTAGAACCCTAATGTAGAAACCCTAATTGGCTCCATTCTCAAGTCCAATTTGATATCAAATATGGCACCTTGGACTCAAACAAGAATGTGAGTAGTCCAAGATGTCGAGAATTTAAGCATAATTCCCGAATAGGTACAAGAAATCAGGATGGGGATTTTTTAATCAAATCATATCACTTCAATCAGATATCAAATCAATTTCGCAAATCAGGAAACTTTTGCCTTTAAATCATAATTACTAGAAAAATAAGGTAAGTGGATCCTAATGCATTTGTTTCCTTTTTCTTGTCCCAGGATTAGGAGGTGATTAGGGATGAAGAGAGATTTTACTTGCCCCTAGAGTGATTAATTGCGTGGAAGATCTCTTTGTGATGTACCTCACAAAATCAAAACAAAGTAGATAGGACAAGTTAGAAATCAATTCAATCAAGAAAGATAAGACTAGTGGTGAATTGCATGCTGCTCCCCAGCAATGGTGCCAAAATGTTGTTGAGCAAGAGTTATCGTTTAAAGTATAGTGTCGTAGTATAGCGACGAAAATCTCTACATCATTTAAATTTATAAAGTGCTCGAAAACAAAGATGAGTCTGAGGTTGTTCGCAGGGAGCAAATGTGGAATTCACGTACTAATCGCAATTAGAAATAGATGAGCACAATAATGAATTACAATTGAAGATATTCGATTAACAATCTACTCAAAATGATACCCAATAGTAGCAATTGTATCTTAGAAAATAATGGGACAAAAAGAAGGTAGAAATCCTAAAAATGGTGATTTAAACCACCAAGGATATCCCACATTAAGCACATGCATCAATCCAACTCAATATGTCAACATTACCCAAGTCAATACTAAGCACAAGCTTCAACAGCTTCGACAAGGCCCAAGGCCTCAAATAGCCCAACAGTACTTTCAATCACAACAACAGATATCGGTACAAAGAGCCAGACGCCTTAAATCACCAGGGCCTTAGCACAAGGCACAGAGCCAACACAGAGTCAACCTCTCAAATTTTCGCTAAGTGTTAAGTGGGCATGCATGAATATCAAGGTGCAAAACCTTCCCCTACTCCCCTCAGACTTTTCCCTTTCTTTCCTCTATTCAGAACTGGGCATAGGGCAGTCAGGTATAAGGGTAATCGAGTCATGAACAGGGGACTAGACTCGCCGACAATGTGTAGCGGGTGAGGAGTGAGAGCTTAAGATGAGAGTGACCTCACCCCTGTGTCATGAGACAATAAGCCCATGACACATTTTCCTTTTATGTGCTTCACTTAGTTTGGTGCCCACGATGTGAGACTAAACAGCCGGGTTCCTTCTTCATTGCAACCTTCACGAATAGCAGTGAGTCCTTCGTCAAATAGAGGCTATGCCTCGCTGTTTCCTTCACGAATGCTGGTGCAGATGGCTTCGCACATTGAAGCCGCTTTGAATTAGGGCAGCAGCTGGTTGGATGGTGGTCGGAGTGGAGTAAACGTAGCCAGAGAAGATGGTGGCGACAATGTGATGTCCGGCGAACCCTGAAATACACGAAAATGGGCTATAGGCCCCAATTAACATGTTCAGGAGAGTTGCCATGAGTTGAGGGCGACGGCGGTGTTTGTGAAGTGTGAGGTGTGTGGTGGTCGTGCGTCGTCGGAGAGGGCGTGCGTGAGGTGTGGAGTTCAGTGGAGCTAAGAAGTGGATGGAAGGTGAAATTTGTAGAGGGCTTTTGAAGGTGGACATGAGGTGGTGCTAATGGGAGTGACGACGTGGCATTTGGTGTCCTCTGGTAGTCGCATGGCTTCACCGTAGCTTCGCCGATGCTAGGGAAGACGAAGGGGAAAGGAGGTGATCGTCGATTGAATTAAGAAGATAAAGGGATATGGGGACGCTAGAGAGAGAGAGGGAGAGATTAGACCTCCTTATGGACAAAGAGAGAGAGGATCCGTGCTAGCTTTGATTGGCCGATGTCAGAAGGGATGAAGGCTCCGGTGATGAGGATGGTGAGGAGGAAAGGGGTGGTGGCGCTAGCTAATGTTCACTAGATGTGGATGAGAGCGGGGAGGAAAGAGAACCTCTCAATTTGGCTGTTAATAGGTCGGATGAAGGTTAGCATGGAGGTCTCTAGAGTCATGGTTGGAGCTAGTCGGAGGAAGAAGGGAAGAAGCATTTTGGGCCTGGACCGGGCTAATTTTGATGCTGGGAGCATAGGTTCTTTTATGGAACTAAAACCTGACCTCTCTAAATGAAGAAAGAGGCTCAATTGGTCACGGTCTCAAAGGAAAGAGTTCCTTAATTTCCTCGAGCTCGCCTGAGCTCTATGAATGGTTTTGGAAACCCTAAGGTAGTTCAACTGATCGGGTAGGATCTCTAGATCAATCCCTCCAAATTTGGAGGGATTTGGATCTGATTTGAGGGAGAAATCTTTGATTGAAGGTCGACGGGTTTGGGTTCACACCTCTAATGGCGGCAATGACCTATTTGAATAAAATGATTAGAAGTTAGGGACCTGAACGTCATAACTCTGAAAGTTAGGGGCTTGGATGTGAAGAATAGAGATTTTAGGGACTAAATTACAAAATATGTTAAAATGGACTCTAATTGGGCCTAAATTTTGGCCTTAACCTAATATGGACTTAAGGAATCTAATGGTGAAGTTGGATTTGAGTTTTGACCACATTTGACTAGGCAAATTATATAGAAGCTCAAATTAGGGTAAAATTCTGTCTGAAACTCTGTTTTAGGTCAAAATAGGTTCAGATAGTCAAACCAAGGGTACCAAGCCTCTTAGAATATTTTCTATGAATTTTAAAACGTTTAGATGAATTTTATCAAGACCATGACCTTTTTAATTTAAGCGAGTTTGAAATTAGGGTTTTATGTACTGTTGTAGTTCTCGAAATGCGTGAAATCCTATTTCTATCTGTTGACCCACTTTTTGGACTTTAATGCTCATTTGACCTTCAATTAACCTCTTAGTGACATCGTGGTTATTTTACATTTATGATGTGATGTTAAAACTACACAATTAACCCTTTGTATTATTTTCTTTTCAGAATGGATTTGCGTGGAATTATCAGGTGATCATTCAGGAGCATTTATCTCTTGATTCTGATTAATTGAAGCTAGTTATGGCTAATGATGGTGTTACCATCACCAGGGTACCGTGATGGGCTTGGTTGAGATCTCATCCAACGATGAACTGAGAGGGCACCCTTGAAGGCTATGCTCCTAACGAGAGCAATGGTGTAACACGACAGATCTAGCCAACCCTGCAATGCAATATGAAATGATTTATGACTAGCCCTTGCTGGAGGCGAATGGAGCTTGCTCTTTACTGATGCGAGGTGCTGGCCTGGGTAGCTCCCAAGAGGCCCAACTCTTCTGACTGAAGTTAGCAATGTTCTTGATACATTGAGAATGGGTATGCCTTTGCGAGGATCGGTCAATCTGCTAGCCTCTCCCCTGATCAAAGAGAGACTACCAGGCAAGGATCTAAGGGAAGGACACATCTAAATCTCCTCAAGTAGAGGGGGATAATTTAGCAAATTTGGCTTGTGAGGTGAGTGAGAGAATGAATTTAGTAATAATAAATCACGAGATAGACATGGTTAAATGGAAAATTTGGATTAATAATTGGCTTGTAACATGGAAACCCCTAAATCCCCTCTTTTTGCTTGGCCTCATGCGTAGTTATGTCCCTACTATGCTGCTTAGCTCATCCCTATATTTGTAACCCATTTTAGACTCCGATGTCGTGGAGAGGCACCCTATAAATGAGTAGAGAGAAGCAGGCATTTTTGGAGGTGGTGAGGTGCCATTCTACATGGCCTTGTGGGGCGTGAGGGCTAGGATGGGGGAACCTCAGGCCTTGGTTCAGTCTCAGGATCTCATCATTGAGTGGTAGGAAGCCCTGGATGAGTTGATGACTGCGGCCTGCCTCCGTCATTGGATAATATGCAAGGCGGGATATGTGCATGGCTAGTGGATGCATGTAATTTGTTGGCTTATGTTATAGATGGAAAGGTTATAGATATGCCTCTTTTGCATAGCTTTATGTATGTTAGTTCCTATGTAAAGAAGACTTATGCATATGTGTACATATAAGTGAACTGTGGGCATCTGTATTTTTCGATGGTGGTCAAAGAGGAACTCATCATGGCTCCTAATTTACCTTTAGTAGCTAGTTTCCCTAGTTAATTACTAGTGAATAACATTACAATAAGGTTAATTATATATTTAGGGTAATAATAGCAAGGACATTGAATATATGATAAAATTACTAAATTAAGGTTAAATTAATGTTTATTTAAGTTTAATTAATAATTAGGACTGAAACCTAATCATTTAGCTATATATAAAGCACTTAATATAACCAATGTTAATTTATAGCCTAAAGCTATTAATTAACTTAATAATGTAAGTACATAAATAAATATAGTTAAAAGAGGTAAAAATACAATGTCAAGCCATAAACGTTTTACTTACAGTTCAATCTTTACATCCAACAAGTATGTTGGAATCCAAAATCTCTCTAGAATGTCTACTTTCACTCCTAGACATCCAGAATAGGAGAAATTGGAGAGGGGGCGGCAGTGGCTACTCCTTTCTCTCTCTTCTGGGAAGGTGGGAATGATGTGCATAATTACATAAATTGATTAGGGATTTTGGGTTTTGCCTTGGGAGCTATTCATAGGGATCAATCAAATCCTAATATAATGGGAATCGTTGGATTTAATCCAATGGTTAGAATCTATTCCTACTTGAAATTCTTGATGGACTTCATTAAATTTGAGCCAATTGGGATTTAGTACCAGAAGCTCATTTAATTGTCATCCAAACCCTTTTGGGTCAAGACCCAACAACTTAAGTTGAATTATATGTTAAATTAAATATTATTTAACTCTTTAACTAACATTTGACTTATCTACAAGTAGGAACCTACCAAAATCATTATTGGTTTCATCATACCAATAATGAAGTGCTTAGAAATCATGGACTATGGCACTGCACCTCCCTTAAATATTCCAAATACCTTTGAATCCTTCATATTTGGAGGACAATATTAATCCTGAGGTCTAATTCCATTAGATAGTTGTTTTCTTTCCTTGGGTTATATTATTTATGACATCTCTTTGTATTATTAGGATGAGAACAATGAAAGACTATTGTCTAGTCTTTGGAGATGATCTTCAGGTGTTGAGGTACACCGACACTGACTTCTAGTCAAACATTGTCAACATAAAGTCTATATCAGGGTTCATTTTCTTGTTGAACGGTGGTTCTATGAGCTGGAGAAGTAAGAAGTAAGATATCCAGGCCAATTTAACAACAAAAGTTGAGTATATCGCTACTTTGATGCTATGATGCTATGGAGGCAATGTGGATATGCAAGTTCATTAAGGAGCTTGGTATAGTTCCCTCAGTACAATCACCAATCCCATTATTATGCGGCAACATGGGCACCATTACGCAAGTGAAGGAGCCTCTCTCTCACCAGAAAACAAGCATATGGAAAGAAAGTACCACATCTTCTGGAAAATCACCAAGCATGGCTGTGTAATTATTGCAAAGGAAGCCTTGTTGGGAAATCTCACGAAAAATGGATTTTGTCATAGTATAGTTGAGAAATTGATCCCAAACAAATTTAATAACAAAACTCGAGATAAGCCGCGATCGAACTCTGGGAGGCATGAGAAAGCGAATTTTCAAAATGAATTTATGATCAATTACCAACCTAAATCTAGATCTAATATCCTAATTACCAACTAATGTAATATCTATTGGGCATGGCAGATCTCTTGCACAACAAATTTCTCCGATTGCAATCTCAGTGCACAATCATAGTATAGTGCAAATAGATATAATAGGAGTATGTGCAGCGTTCTTCACGAAATTCTCTAAATACGTAAATGCTATCGAGAGAGTTTTGATGAATCACAGGTTCATTAACTCGTGCAGGAGCAGCCATGCATTGCTTTTTATTTTTCTTTTGTGATTTTTTATTTTTGAAAATGGAAAGATAATCTAAACTAATCTACTAGTATCAAGCACAACAAAAGATATAGATTAGGCACACATGCATAATAGAGATATCAAAATAAGTAGATCATCATATTCATCATGATAGCATTGGTTCCAATCACAAATAGAGATATGAATAGAAGAACTAGAACAACTAGAACTAGAATAGAAATTCTACTAGAACAACTAGAAATAAATTATGTACTAGAACTAGATTTACTAGAACAACTAGAAAGAGATTGACAACTAGAGAACTAGAAAAGAACTAGAACTATTAGAATTAATGCAAAATAAAATAGAGAAGATCTATGCTATGGCAAATAAAGAGGAGGGCACCAATGGTGCTTCTTATTGGAAGCTTTTGGTGGCCTTTGGAGGGTTAAGGATTTGTCCGTAATTCAATTGCCAGCAGTGGGTTACAAATGCAAACCAGCTGCCCGTGAATCCAAGCCCAAAAGGTCAGAAAAATAAAATAACCTGGCTTGGAATTATTTGCAATCAGGTGCTACAAAAGAAAGAAACATAAGTGCAAGTTCCAGAGTGGAGGGTAGATAGTGGCAACCCTGAAGAATGGTGCATTAGTGAGGTAGATGAGGTGGATAAAGAGTTGAGAGTGGGAAGCAAATCATACGGGTCCTGAAAGTGATGAGAAATAAAAGGAGGGACTTGAGTGTTGTAGTCTAAAGTGGTATAAGGAATCACTTCGTGAGTTGATCTAGGTGGGGATGGATGTAGAGTAGGTGAGTCAAATAAAATCCAGTGGTCCATTTTAACAAATTCTTGATCCACCTAAATCATGCTGGATATCCAATTCAAAATCCTCAGGCTCATCTTGAGGGTGATCAAAGATCTCATATGAATCACCTAAATTTTGTCCTAATTCATGATGCAAATCATCAAATGCAATATGCGAAAATTCATTATCCCTCAAAATTATTTTCCCAGGGGTGTAAGATAGGAATCCATATCCAGCAAAGCCTTGAATTCTTTCATTTTTAGTTTCGCTGCTTCCGTGAAACCCTCAATGTCAGAATCCAAGAGTGAAGATGTGAAAGGAGAAGAGATAGGTTCATCTGACCCTAAGTCCAAGGTCGCTTAGATTTTCCTCAAAATTAGGAATGGGGTTTTCATCAAGACTAAAGTCAGATTCCTCCCCACCTTAATCAGATTCTCTGACAATTCAAATCTAACCCCATGAATATATGGAAACTCATGAAAATTTGTCCTCAATGTCTTTATCACTTAAACTTGTCATGAGGTTTTCAGGCAATTCCACTTTGGATTTTCCAAAATCAAAATCATGTGCCTCATGAATTACCTTCCACAAATTAGTGTTACCAAGGTATTAAAATCAGAATATATCAGATCTGGCGTGTCAGGATCAGAAGAACACACCGGATAATCAGAGTCGAGAAGTAGTCAGAGGTGAAAAGTATCAGCAGTCGTCCCATCCCGATCTTTGGCTACCTCTTCTTGGATGACCAAATCACTAATCCTTATAGAGGATGCGTAAGCAGTTGACTTACAACAATAAAGCTCAATGTTCTCACAATGTTCAGGGTCTTCCTCAATAAGACCACAATGCAAGTTCTTGTTCGCCCTGAAAATGTCTAGTCTGAGCCTCTCATTCCTAAGGGTGATCACCAAACACCTGGATGCACAATTAATGTTAGCCTGGGCAATTGCCAAAAATAGACGATCCAATACAAGCATTAATGCCCTAGATCCCATCAAAACTCCAAAGTTAAACATACTTGGGTGAGAGTAATATTAGGTTGGGTGACCTCCTGGGAAGTCCTCGTGTTGTACCTATTTTTTTGTGAACAGTAGTAATCCTTCCTATTTTTTTTAAAAAAACGATAGGTGCATTGCAGAGACTAGGGGGAACATCCATATCCAAGATGAAAAAGTTTGTTGGAAAATAGAACCCAAGGACTTTAACAATGACATTCTCTACCATACATCTGGGTACTTTGACTGATATGCCAGTCAACTTGATAGTGATCGAGATGCATTTTACCTCCCCCAATTGGAAGTAGTCAAATACAGCAGTTGGGACTAAATTAATGAATGAATCCGAATCAAGCAAGGCCCAGTCAAAAGGAGCATCCTGCCATTACAACAAAATAAGGCTTTAGTAACGACCTATGGGGGTAGATTTACAAGCTTTGGAGATGAAAATAGGGGCAAGTGACGGATAATCCGTCACCCAAATGAGGGTCACCAAAACTTTTAGGAATGTATTTTTCGTCTTCACAACTCAAGCAACGGAAGATTGGCATAATAGATTGGATACAAAAATGCATTGATGACATGGCATAAAATTTTTTAACGATGAATATTCTATCTCTATAACTTTTGGAGATGAAAATAATTCTCTTTAATTATCTTTTGAAGATGATTTGATTTGTGAATATAACGTTATTAAGATAAAAAAGTTCTTCCAAATATTACTTTTACTTTTTTTCAATAACAACCAAACACACAATAATTTGACAAAATTAACCTTTAACATAAGATCACTTTTATTAAATTTCAAATATAAAGTACATGTTACACAAACTTGGAGGTTTGAGTTACCCCAATTTGTTAAACTCAAAATCAAGTACAAGTGTTCCCTCCTTTAGGTCCTAATATTTTTTTTTACAGAAAAATGAAAATACAAGGAAATACAACTTACAATTGACCAACTGCCACTACAATAAAATATACTTGTAGTGACGGCCTATGGACACCCAGCCTATGATAGATCCTTTATGGGCCCATCTACAAGTGCAAATGGGTTCATAGGTTCATGAACAGACTTAAGCTAAAGGTTTGAGGGAAAATTGACTAAGGTCAATTGAGGAATGGGTAGGGCTTTTATCAAACTCGGTCGATCGAAAAGTCCACTTGCACCCCTGTAACCACAGCTCAGGGAAAGAGGATAAAGGAACAGAAGTGCTGATCACGAAAAAACGTGATTTGTAAATTAGGATTTTTATCGTTGTAACACAATTAAGATCACTTTTCAAATTTGTAAAAATCGAGTACTTGGAAAGTATTCGAGTCTTCCTAAGGGAGGTAGGAATGCAATTTGAAAACTCTCACTTGAATTTTGGAATTCAACTTTCTTTTTGTGTCTTGAAATATATATATATATATATAGGGTTTAAATAAGGGCAAAATCAAATGCGGAGAGAACGGGATTTGAAGTTACTAGAAATAAGGCAACAAGTGTCTTGTTTCTCCAACTCACTTCAAGCATGGGAGGCTTCGAGTAATGGAGGAACAACACAACAAAATAACACAAGCTAAATGAACAAATGGTAGAGGAATGCTTCTTAAAATAAAAATTATTTTTTACAAAGGAGTTGAAGAACTCACAAGCGAGAGGAATTCTCACTTATAATCTTCAACACAAATCGAATACTACACTACCATGCAAACAAAATACAAAAAAAAAGTAGAAGAAAGCTTATGAAGAAGGTGATGTTGCTGTAGAATTCCTGCTCCAATTCAGGTTGCCCCTAAATTGAAGGAGGCTTGCTCTTGGCTCTCCTTCTCTTGGCAAGCCCTAGGTGAGCATGCCTGGCTCCTCCTAGAGTGGAAGATTTCAACTCCTAAGGTCCTCCTTAGGGTGGCGTGGACCACCCTTCTTGCTCCTCCTCTGGACGTCCTCCTTGCCAAGCTTTTCTCCTTGGCTTGGTGAAGACACAACGTAGAAGGGAAGAAGTTAAAGGCACCAAGGAGACAGAGTGTCCGCCTTAATCTTCTTCTCCTCTTCTCCTTGGTCATTGGGATGGTGGAGTGAAGGTGGAAGAATATGAATATGTGTGGCCAAGGATGACCTCAAAGTGGGTAGTTAGTGGTCCTTTTATAGAGTGGAGGGGGGGAAGTAGGTGTGGTTAAGAGGGGATGGCTAGGATGGAATGTGGATGGTGGTTATAGGATCCTAAGGTTAAGGCTTGTTGGCACCAAAGTGGAGAGGCATTTGATGGTTGGTGCCAACCTTAGGTGGGGACTAGAGTTAAGGGGTTAATGTGGTGTGTTGTAGGGATAGGATGGGGTCATATGAGATGGTGGTGTTTATGAGATGGAGGGCAAAGGTTTGTTGGCGTCAGATGAGGGGGTGTGTTAGGTGGTGGTTTAGGTGTGGTTAGGTTAAGGTTGTTGTGGAGGGTAGGTGTAGGGTTAGGATGGTGTTTTAAGTGGTGGTTGTAAAATGGAGGGCTAGGGTTTATTGTTGCCAAAGGAAGGGATGTATGGAGGCATGGTTAAGGGAAGTTGGGCATGGTTGGTGCCAATTTTTGGGTGGTTAAGGCTAGGTGCTTTTGGCGCCAACCTATGGATGGTGGAAATAGGTTAAAGGGGTTATGTAGGGTGTAGATTTAGGGGCTTCTTGGCGCTCTTGGTGTTGGTTGAGTAGATTCTAACAGAGGGGGGTGAGATATGCGTGATACGAAACAAAATGTGAAAATAAAATATCAATCACATAAAATGAGCAATCTCACAAGTACACAAGTATTTTTAGGTGGAAACCCAAACGTGGGTAAAAACCACCACCTATGCCTCTAAACTTAGGATTTTTCGATTAACCTAGTCGATAAATCCACTATCATACTACTTCAACGAGGGTAGTACAACCACGCTACTTTATACCCAAGGGTAGCATAACCTCAAAACCCCTCCTCTTCACGAGTATTTTGTCTCGTGAAGAAGACGAGAATTCACAAAGTGAATACCCAAACAAAGACAATTACAAAAATATCCTATAGAGCCCCAAAGTAAATGTATTAATCTAGCTACTATAGGCTAAGGAAACTTTCCTTTAATGGAAGTGTGTTGGCTATTGACGCAGAGTGCGTGAACCACGCAAGGGCATAAATGGCACTCGCGTATGCGAGGATGAGAGAGTGGGTGTGCAGCGAGGATGGTGCTCTTAAGAGTGTGGATAAAGGTTTGGAAAGCAACAACACTTCTAGGTAATTCCTTTCTTCTTTTGAACACAGTATGAATGGAAGTAGTTTCTCTAGGTGTACTTGGCTTAGAAGTGTGTTCTTATATTTATAGAGGTCCTAAGAAAGCTTTGGAAAGTCTTAAAAGGCTTTTATAACCATTGGGAATAAATCACAAGAGATCAAGCGAAAATCCCAACGAAATCAAGATCATTTATGATTCTGACAGAGTTATTAGATGTCTCGGTTGTCGTCTGATCAAGGGATCAATCATCTGATCTAGAAGGGTGAAAGATCTGAACTGAGTTGGATCAAGACGGACATCTAAAATTCACTTTTAAGATGTCTAGGATGTTAATCAGACGTCTAATTAAAAGATGGATTAGTTCCTCTTTTAACAAGATCAAAATAGAGTTCTAGTGTTATAAGGGTCAGACGACATATATGACGTCTGGAAAGGGAAATCTTTGCGAAAATTGATTTCCCAAGGCTCAAATGGTTGTGGTTTGACAAAAGTGATTTGGGTTAGATCTTAGCCTAACGTTTATTTATCAGATGTCCAGGATGCTCTATGAACATCTAAAAGTGGATGTAAATCAGATTAAGGGTTAATCCTCTAAAATTATATCTGATAGGCCAACGGTTGTCTAGTTGGACATCTATCAAGGTCCTCAGATGTCTTGTAAGATGTCTGGACTATGGGTTGCACGTCTGGAAGTAAAAGGACAGAGAGTTGATTTCAAGCTTAAGAGTTTGGACATCTGGACAAAAGGTCAGACATCTTAAAAGTCAAGATCAAACGTCTGGTGTCCATATTGGATGTCTGATCAGGCTGTCTGAAGCCTATTTCATTTTCTAATTTTTCTAAGTGTTTCTCTAAGAGTCCTAGTGAGGTGTAGGGTTTCGTAGAACTAAGGTAGAGTACTTTGAGCTCTTTACATTAATCTAAAGAATAAAAGAGCAAAGTACAACATAAATAAAAACAAGAATACAAACTACACGAAAGAATATTTTTATGTTATTCTTCTTCTCCTTCCTTCTTCAAGCTCTCGCTCCAAGCAAAACTCTATCTTCTTTATCAAGCTCCTCCAATCCGCCATGGACGCGAGCTTAGATTCCTTTACACTTGTATCTATTAGCATTTATCTTGAAACTTATATGCTTAAATGTAAATGTTAAATCACAAATGCTTTGTTATCATTAAAATTAATGATCGTGGTGCCTTTACACCAACAATCTCACCCTTTTTGATGATGACAAAACCACAAATATTAATGAAAAAAATTCTCCCCATTTTGACATTATTAAAAAGGTTTAATGATTAATTATTATATCCTATGCTCCCTCATAAAACATGCTCTTCTAATTTAGGTTAACTCCTTTTTGACATAAGAAGGCACGAATAACATTCTACATCTTTTGTCATAACAAGATAGTTATATAATTAACTTCCCATTTCTAATGGAAATATAGCTATGTTTTTAAGATCTCTGCCTATCTAAATGAAGTCCTTCACCCCCTTAATGATTATTATATAGCTTTATCAAATTTTAACTCCCCCTATCTAAATGCTATTGTATTAAAAGATATGGTAAGGAAATTACCTCACTTACCAAGGCAATAGCATGACCCAAATGGAGGTTGCCAAAATGGATGGGGCTCCCATTCGTAACTTAGAGGTCCGGGCATCGGAATCGACCTTCAATCAAATGGTTGATGTGTGGCAGTGCGATCACCCATCAATCTTCTCGTCTTCCTTTTTGGTCTACTCCTTAGTTCTCCCAATTTGAGTAGTCCATCCTTCATCTTGTAAGTCCAATCCTTGACAATGAAATCTTCTTTGTGACCTACAAAACAAGACTAATTCTCTCTTTAGTATCCAAGTTAATTTGGATCTAATTTTGTTAGTTGGTCTCCTTGATGGAGATCCTTTCTCAACCTTCTGTTTGATGCTAACTCCATTTAACAACTTATCTGATTTTTCTTTAAGACAAGCAAGATTATTTTCAATAAAATGCATCTTGCTTTTTAAATAAGAAATTTTCATTTTTAAACTAGTATTTTCCTCAATTAATTTATTATTTTCATTGATTAGGTTATGATTTTCTAGCAATAAGTCATCATTTTTAGAAATGTTATGACTAGAACTAACCTCTAGATCTTTAAGTTGAATCTCCAACCTTTCATTTTCAGATTTAAGAAAGTTAGGATTTTTTTTCATATTTTTGTTTTCTACTTTTAATGATTTACTGAGATCATACAATTCCTTAAATGCTTCTTGTAATTCATTAAAACAGTTTACCTCTTTGTTGTCATCTTCATCCTTGCTCTCACTTGCGATGGCCATAAAACCCATGCAAGCGATTTCGTTCTTCTCTTTGAGATCTTCTTACTCCTCCGAGGTCGAATCATCCCAAGTAGCTTGGAATGCTTTCTTCTTATACTTCTCCTTCTTTCCTTTCTTTAGAAGAGGGCATTTGGGTCTAACATGCCCCTTCTTGTTGCAATGATAGCAACGAGTTGGACTTTCCTTTTCCTTCTCCTTCTTCTCCTTCTCTCTCCTTGAATTCTTACAAAACTTAGAAAATTTTTAAATAAAATTCTAAGATCCTCGTCATCGGAACTTACCTCGCTATCTGAAGCGACTTTGAAGGTGAGGCTCTTCCTTGGTTTCAACTCTGGTGTGTCCTTTTGCTTTATCTTCGTCTTATAGAGATTGCCTAAGAAATCCTTCATGTTAAGTTCCTCTATTTCATTTGCCTCTTTAGTGGTGGTGACCTTTTGTTCCCATTCCGATCCAAGGGAACAAAGAAGCTTTTCTTGAGGCTCCTCCTTTATAGAGGTCTTACCTAAAGCTTTAAAGTTGTTCACTATAAGAGTGAACCTAGTGTTCATCTCACTCAATGATTCATTAGGTTTTATATAAAATGATTCAAATTCTTGTGGAAGAACATTAATCTTGGAAGATTTTACCTTAGAGGTATCCTCGTGAGTTACCTCAATATCTCGTATGTGGTGGCACATTGCAAGATGTGATTGAACTCCTCCGGGCTTAACGCGCAATATAATGCGTTCATTGTCTTCATGTTGAGAGAAAGCTCCCAGGCTTGTTGTTGAGAGTATCCTGCCTTGGGCCTCTCTGAGATGTCGAACGAGGTTTCGCATCTAGCCCAAATTGTGAAGTTGTTGACTTGAAGCTAAGTCTTTATCCTAAGCTTCCAATATGTGTAGTTGCTCCCATCAAAGAACGGTGGACGGGTAGTAGACTGGCCCTCGAATGTTCTTATTGTGAAGATGCTCCTCTCCATCGGATCCTTGCCGGGTTGTTATGCCAATGTGTAAGACCTTTCCTGATACCAAATTGTGGATTCTAATGGAGGAGGGTGAGATATGCATCATACGAAATAAAATGCAGAAATAAAATATTGATCACACAAAATGAGCAATCTCACAAGTACACAAGAATTTTTAGGTGGAAATCCAAACTTGGATAAGAACCACCACTCAAACCTCTTGACTTAGGATTTTCCGATTGACCTAGTCGATCAAATCCACTATCATACTACTTTGAGTGTAGTACAACCTCTTACAACCACGCTAGTTTATACCCGAGGGTAGCGTAACCTCAAAACTCTTCCTCATCATGATGAGTATTTTATCTCAAGAGGAAGACGAGAATTCTCAAAGTGAATACCCAAACAAAGATAATTACAAAAATATCCTATAGAGCCACAAAATAAATATGTAAATCTAGCTACTATAGGCTAAGGAAACATCCTTTTAATGGAAGTGCGTCGGCTATTGACGTGGAGTGCGTGAACCACGCAAGGGCACGAACGATGCTCTTGTATGCAAGGATGGGAGAGTGGGTGTGCAGTGAAGATGGTGCTCTTAAGTGTGTGGACAAAGGTTTGGAGAGGAATAACACTTCTAGGTGATTTCTTTCTTCTTTTGAACATAATATGAGTGGAAGTAGTTTCTCTAGGTGTACTTGGCTTAGGAAGTGTGCTCCTCTATTTACAGAGGTCCTAAGAAGGTTTTGGAAGGTCGTGGAAGGCTTCTATATCTGTTGGGAATAAATCACAAGAGATCAAGCCAAAATCACAACGAAATCAGGATCATTTATGATTCTGACAGGGTTATCAGACATCTGGTTCTAGTATCAGATGTCTGGATCGTCTAATCTAGGGATCGGTCATCTGATTTAGAAGGGTGAAAGATCTGAACTGAATTGGATCAAGAAGGACATCTAAGATTCACTTTTAAAATGCCTCGGATGTTAATCAGACACCTAATCAAAAGATGGATTAGTTCCTATTTTAACAAGATTAAAATAGGCCTGTAGCGTTATAAGGGTCCGACGACATATAGGACATCTGGTTAAGGCTCTGGACGTCTGGAAAGGGAAATTTCTACGAGAATTGATTTCCCGAGGTTCAAATAGCTATGTGGTCTGACAAAAGTGATTTTGATCAGATCTCAGCCTGACGTTTATTTATCAAATGTCAAGGATGCTCTACAGACGTTTGAAAGTAGATGTAAATCAGATTAAGGGTTAATCCTCTAAGATTATGTCTGATAGGCCAATGGTCCTCTAGTTGGACGTCTGGTAAGGTCCTTAAATGTCTTCTAGGACGTCTGGACTATGTGTTGGACGTTTGGAAGTAAAGGGCAAAGAGTTAGTTTCCTGCCTAAGAGTTTGGACGTCTGGACAAAATGTCAGACGTCTTAAAAGTCAAGATTAGACGTCTGATATCTATATTAGACGTCTAATCAAGCTGTCTAAAGCCTATTTTGATTTTTTGATTTTTCTAAGTATTTGTCTAAGAGTCCTAGTGAGGTGTAGGGTTTCTTAGGACTAAGGTAGGGTACTTTGAGCTCTTTACATGAATCTAAAGATTAAAAGAGCAAAGTACAACACAAATAAAAATAAGAATATAAACTACACGAAAGAATATTTCTATCCTATTCATCATCTCCTTCAAGCTGTCGCTCCAAGTGAAGCTCCATCTTCTCCATCAAGCTCCTCTAATCCACCATGGATGCGAGCTTGAACTCCTTCATACTTTATCCATTTGCATTTATCTTGAAACTTATAAACTCAAATGCAAATGTTAAATCACAAGTGTTTTGTTATCATCAAAATCAAAGATCATGGTGCCCATGCACCAACAAGTTGTGGGGTCAAAGGTTGCCTCAATTTGGCGCCAAAATGAATGCAATAGTTATGTTTTGGTGCCAAATTGAGTGGATTAAGGTTAGGTTTACGTTGGGTTAAGTGAGAAGGGTGGACGGCCAAAGGGATGAGCTGGTGTTGAGCTTAGCTATAGTAGGGTAGTAGTGGAGGAGCTAGGGTTTAGCTGAGAGGAGGTGGCTTTGAGTTGCTCTGAAGCTTGCGGGAGCTGACAGTTGCTGAAGAAATCTTCTTGGGAGATCGGCTACTCAACTTTAGTAAGCTAGTTCTTTGCTAACTGCTAAGTTGAATAGGTTAAGCTGAGTTGAGCTGGTCTCAACTATTCTCAAGCTGGGGAAAGCTGGCTATGGACTTCTTTGCTGACCTAGCTTAGCTAGCAGAAGACTAGTGACTAAGCCAAGTTGACTAGAGCTCCTGTGGACTGAGTAGAGCTAAGATGAGTTGGGAAGAGCTAAGCTGGAGCTGGAATGAACTCCTAGCAACTAAGCTGACCTAGCTAAAGCTCCCAGTGAACTGATTGGAGCAAAGATAAGCTAGACTCAACTAAGTTGAGCTAGATTTGAGCTGATTTGAGGTGAGTTGAGCTAAGTTGAGCTACCCTGGGCTACCATCCAGTTAAGATGCATTGAATGCAGCTAGAGAGAGCTAAACCTAACTCAGGTGAGCTCATATCCAGTTGAGATGAGTTGGATCCAACTACGGTTTAGCTGATTTGATCTTCTTCACTTTCTACCTACTTGAGTGCTAGGGTTTCAAAGTTCTGATCATCTGCTTATCCTTAACACTCAAGTAAATATGTTAAAAACACAAAAAAATACGCAATTCATGCCTATCCTAGGTAATGCCTAAATGCAACCCAAAAATCCGTTTGCGGAGTTAAAAATCTAAGAGCTAGATCTGTTTTAAGGCATAAGAATGATGGTAAACTAGTGTTTATCAAGTGCTGATGTTGAGCGTGATTTTTATGCTAAAAGTTTTGAGTTTGAAAACTCGTCCTTGTAGTTGTGTAAAAATCCATCAAACAGATAATTTAATCGAAACTTAAGGTGAGTCCCGGGTCAAACACAGGGAGGCTACGTTTGATTAAAAATCGCATTGAAATTATTGTCACGAAGTAGATTAGGTTAGGCTTAAAGGTTTTGCGGTGGATGTGTTTATCGTGAAATACCTTAGTGCGGTCTTTATAAGTTTGAGCAGTCTCATAAGCCTCATTCATCAACTCTTCAAGCTCAGTTAGTTCTAATAAGCGCACTTTGCCTGCTTTCTCAAGATCCACGTTGACATTCTTGATAGCCCAGTAAGTTCTATGCTCAATCTCAACAGGCAGATGGTAGACTTTGCCATACACTGTACGCAATGGAGACATACCCAAGGGGTCTTATATGCAGTTCTGTAAGCCCATAGTGCATCATCTAGTTTCTTCGACCAATCTTTGAATAGTGAGGGCCACCAGGAATTGGACTGGAGAACCTTATAAGTAGTCTTGTTAGCATTAAAGTGTCCTCCACAATGCAATGTGTGACAAAAATTCAAAATACTCAGTTGCTCTTGAAAAGTCGAATCATTATTTTCGATGAAATTTTTAACATAAAATGTCACGTTGTAATGCTTTTGTAGTGGAAAATCGACTATCAAAATATTAATTACTTCTAACCACAATGATTAGGTCGTTTCCACGGGAAGAACAAGCCTAATAAACTCGCAAATATGAAACCTTCAAATACAAAATGATTGCCCAGATGTTTGCATGTAAAAATAAATATTCAACAGAATCACATTAGATTACCAAAGATATGTCCTTGAAGAGGAAAAATTATAATATAGGAGAGGGATAAAATATCTGGAATAATAATTTAATAGCATTAATCAATCACTAATTTTATAGGAAAAGTTTATGCATATGTTGCTTTTACCATACGTGAGAGAATAAGATAAAGAGAGGGGGAATGAGAGCAAATGCAACATAATAGCATATCCATTAAAATAATTTGAATGGAGTGGTAATGGTAGTCACATGTAAAAACTAATTGATAGCAAAATAGAGGATTTGCCATGCGGGCTCATGCGCGAAGGAGAAGGCTCGACCAGTGATGAGAAGTTCGGTGGAGGTGCTCTAACTCAAGGGCTTCATGACGATGCCAGTGGCATGGTGGGAGACGGTCGGAGGAGGCCGATCAGTGAGAAGGATGTCAACGACAATGGGTTCTCTAACGGTTGTGAGTAGGTGTCGGGCGACAGTCGTGGACGTTAGGGAAGTATCGGTGGATTGTAGGTGTTACGAACGCGTGCCCCGGACGTCTTTTAAGACATCTGGGAGGTGGCCCAGACGTCGGACCAGACGTCTGGGATCACATCCAGACGTCTGGGATGGTTTCCAGACGTCTGAAAAACCGTTATCTTCCACACGCGCGAGTCGTCTGCGCGCCTGAGCGCGCAGATCGCATATTCGTTATTCCCTCTCTTTTTTTTCTGCGGCTGCAGACGCCTGCCGCGCCCTCTCTCCTCGCGCGGCCTTAAAAGGCCACGCCTCCCCTCACTCCGTCACCACCGTCTCCTTCCCCTTCTCCTTCAGCCAGTGCGTGAGAGTGAGCGCGAGGGCGGCAGCGACGGCCGCAGTGAGCGCGGAGGAGGTGCTGCGTGCGAGAGCGGAGCTCTGCCGTGCGGGCGAGCTCGCCGGGGCTGCTAGGGCCGGCCGGCGGAGGGTGCAGGGGGCGCAGAACGGCGCGGGAGGGACTGCTGCGGTCTGAGCAGCAGGCGCGCGAGGTGCGACGCGGGCGACGTCGCGAGCGGAGGTCGAGTGGCGCCCTGATTCTGGAAAAATTTCCAGAATCAGACGTCTGGGTAGATAGACAGACGGCGAGGGAGACGTCTGGAGGACCATAAAGACGTCTGAAAGGTGAGTTTTCCGTCTTCTTCCTTCCTGTCGACTGACCGTACTGAGGGAGGGAGTTGGGTGTGCGCAGGCTCGGTGATTCGCCATCCTTTGCGAATCAGACGTCTGGCTGTTGTACCAGACAGCGGGAACGACCTCCAGACGTCCGGGGTGACCATTGGACGTCTGGGAGCTAGGCCAGACGTCCCCGCAGACTTATGGACGTCTGAGAAACCTCGCGGAACAAGGTAATTCTCTGATCCACTTTTTAAGACGTCTGGAAGAAGTTTCAGACGTCTGATTTTGCACAGTGTCGTCATTTTCGACCCGTTTAGGGCCCGTTCGGGTCCCGTTTTCCGTGATTCAAGTTGCGTTCCTTTCAGAATTAATTCCTCTACCGTCTACAGTAGCTATACACTGTTTTGAGACACTCCTTGTGTTTGATCCTTGTGATAGGACCTCGTTCAGTTGCAGTCTTTGGAGTCGCGGAGGCACGCGGGATTCCCGATCATGCCCCCATTACTCCCGTTGTACCTGGTAGAGTGGCTTTAAGTTATTAATAAATCTGTTAAAGTGTGGAACCATAATTAGAACCTAGGACATTGCATGAATCCTAGGAATGAGAAATAGATTAAATGATAGCTCCTAGGTGTTGCATGAATCCTAGGGCTGGAGAACTAGATTGTATGATAGATCCTAGGATATGGCATGAATCCTAGGATGGAAGAAACTAGTGGAATGTATAATACTGCAGTCTTGGAAAAATGGAAAGGAATATAAAGCTGCCTGTAAATTGAATTAACAGCTGCCTGTTATGAATAAAGAAACATGATTGAGATCATGGTTTGTAAGAACGTGAAACTGGAAAGTGAGACATAAGATGTTCTGGAACCCTACAGGGAAGTAGGAGTAGAACTCCTGGAAAGCGAATGGAATAGAATTGGGGAAGTGAGCTGGCCCTTGAGTACGGAGTACCAAGGAGAGCGACTATCCCCCTATCTAGTGCAGAGCTGAGCTAGCCGCCTCAGGGACCCGGGGTTAGGACTGGCCACTCTGTACCGACTTGTTGGCCCTCGTGTACGTAGTACCGAGGAGAGCTACTAGTGTTAGGAGAGCACTAGCTACCCCACGGGCCCCGGGGTTCTGCTAGCCTCCTTCACCGACTTGTTAGGCCCACTGGGGCAAACCAGGGTAGTCAGGCGAGGGTGCGCGGACTGTGGAGGGGCAAGGCCCCGGTTTGGTTACTGTGGAGGGGTTGGACCCCTGTTTCTGAGAGGGCTCTGCCCTGGACTGGTTCCGTGCTGTGCTTTGGGCGCACCCGTTAACGGAAACGACTGACTGCGTGCCAGTACGGGTTAGCTACCTGTGTGTTTATCGCGCGTGCCGTAGTCACCGTTACGTCTGTTCAGTGACCTTGGGGTGGTTGACTGGGGGTAGGATCACCACGGGGGACTCTCCCGGCCAGGAGAGCACCACGTGCTACTTCTACCTTTTGGAAAAGATTGCAATCAAGATCGTTCCCACGAGGAACATTCGAGATCAAGTAAAGGATCTGAGAAATAAATGAATTAGTGAAAAAATTGAAAGATGTGAATAAAGAAAGTAATAGAACATAACAGCTACTGTACACTCTACTGTTGTCTTAGTTTAGTTTGCCACTCTACTCAGCGTTTTGCTGACGTATTACACTCGTTACCTTTCAGGACCAGGTGTTGAGCAGCCAGGGTCAGCGGCTGCAGAGAACGCTGGGCCGAGTAGGGTCCAGTAGAGTTACCATTGTCTTTTGTACCTCTTTTGTTTCTGTTATAGTGAGTAGTTCTTGTTTCCATTGTACTTTCTTTACCTGCAATTCATGTTATATGATAAATGTTGTTATACTGTTGTAGTGGTATCTACTGTAGTAGTTTCTTTCCTTACTGCTGTACTTTCTTACTGTTAGTTATATTCATGCTGAAGGTGGTTTATTTTACTGCTCTTTTGGTTACTTCCTCGTTGGACGACTGGGTCTTGGGATTAGTTGAGTCGGTCTGGTTCTCGAGTCTCGTAGGGGCTCGGGAAACGGGTCGTTACAGTAGGTGTCAAGTTGGTGGTGTTGTCATCGAGGAAGAAGATCAAAGGAGGTCGATTGGAATTGCTGCTCGTAGGGGATGCTGGGTTGTTGGCGTGGAAGAAGGTGAACAAGGAAGGGGATGGGTGGATAAGAAAGAGAAAATGAAGGAAAAAAAAGAGGAAAAAGAAGAGGATGAGGCATCTGTGGTGGTGGTGCTCTACGCATGATGGTCGACAATGGAGAGGGTCGCAAGAGCGGGTGAAGGCATGAGGTACGGCGAGGATTGCGGTCGTGAGGGTTGTGGTTGATATGGGTGCATTGGTGTTGATGGGCTCTGTTGTGAAAATAGAGGGTAGCGGTGTTAGGTTCTCATCGTGGGTGTGATGCGTAGGTAGAGGGAGTTGGTGGTGGTTTTGGCAGTGCGCGTGGTAGAGGTTAGGTGGCTGTGCTGGTGGTGCAAAGGTGATGCAAGGAGGAAGAAGATTGCGATGTTGGTGGTGGGATGGAACAACGCAGGGGGGTGGTTGCAGTGAGGATGGTGGCGCTTGTGGTGACTTGCGGTGGCGTGGTAGCAGAGTAGGTGGTCCATAGTGCAGGCTTCTTGCACGATGTAAGTTGGGTTCACAATGTAGGCTCTGGTTCATGGTGAAGGCCATGGGATGGAGGTCCCCCAAGGGGGAATAGATAGATTTGACCCCCTCTGCAGGTGGTTTCTTCTTTTAAAAACATCCTGCAGTTGCGACCCTCTCTCTTGATCTATTTCTTCTCCCAAAATTTTCGCCTTCTCCAACAACTTGACAGTAGTAGTGAGGCAGTGCGTTGAGGCGGTGGCTTTGGAAAATTTGTGAGCGTACACTTATATCATAAAAAATGTATTATTATGTGTCAAGTTGTAACAAAATATCTATAATTAAGATAAACTAACACTTAGTTCTAAATAATTACAATCTAATGAGCTGTGTTTCAATGTATTTAGGCTAATTAAATGTTCAATAAATTGGACTCATCAAATACCCCCATGCTTAAGTTTTGATAATCCTGAGTAAAAATGAAAAATGAATACAAGGTGTATGTTGCTATCATGGGAGTGACAAAAGATTTCCACTTTTCTTATTCCAAAAAGTTAGAGATCCATACAAATGTTAAAATGAAGTGACAGTACCTTAGGCAACTGATCCAAATGAAAAGCCAACTTACATTTAAAGTTCACACTTAACCCTTGGCAAAAAATTTATTAGAATAGGCAACTTCTTCCCTCGGGGATAAAACAAAAAATAATTTGTGATTTGACCTCGACTTTTTGGGTTACGTAGATGTCTGAGTCAAATGGATTCATATTTGGTGACTTACACTCATCTGGTGCAACATGTAGTCTAGTACTATAGACTCTAGGTCTTTAGACTATAAACAAGTTATCCTAGAGAGGCTAAAAAAAATGTGCTCTCTTAGCGTTCCTTTGCGCTCACTTTTTTTTTTTAGCTCATAATCTTACTAGATTTTGTAAATGCACTCAATATTTGGTGGCTTTACACAGCATTTACACTTTAATTAGAGTTCTAATAACCCTATAACTAAGTCAGAATTCTTCAACTAGTATTTAGACGATTAGAAATACTGAAAAGTAGGTATGGGTTATAGTTGGTAGATCACAATGGGTATTTTTGCCTCAATGACATCGACACATGTTGAAATCAATGCCAAGATATAACTATGAACACTTTTTTTCTATTTTTTTCTATATTTTTCTCTTTCCTATTCTCTTATTTTCCTCTTCTTTTTTCTTTGTTCTTTTTATTCATAACGACCAACACAACTCAACACATCACAATGTAAACTTTTATTCATGAGGCATTATTTGGGAAGATGATGTTTAAGAGGATATTATGTGGGTTATTTGGTAGAAGTACCTACCCTCGACACCAAGGGGAAATGGATAGGACAATGTACTTCTAATCTTTGGCACTAATTCCCTCCTTCAGCCGAGGATTCTATGAAGGACGATCGTAACCATCTACCATAGTTATATTTTTATTAGAACTTAATATTTGCGTATTTGCCTTATTTAGTGGCTCTCAAAAATTCACACAATGTTCGCATGCAGGAACTGAGAGTGAAAACTATGCCTACCTCTGAGGTATCATCATCCAATTATCCAAATCTTAAGAGTTCTCGCACTAGACTTAGTGCATAAGTAGATACTCTACTTTCACCTCACAAATGTTTGGTGGATCTAATAGGAGATAATTTGCCTAACTCCCTAACTAACTATGCAAAGGTTCAGGAAAAGAAGCAATACTTCTCAATAAACTAAAAATGTCTACTGGTTTTCATACAAGATCCATTGCAAAGTCTATGTGAAATAAATGTACTGGATTCTAAACTAAGAAATAATTCAAGAAAAACATCCTTGACAAAAATCTTTTGCTAGAGACTAACCAATTCAGCTCAAGAAAACAAGAGTTTTTTTTTTTTTGCATGTATACTGTCCAAAAAGATCAAAAATGCAGAAAGCACCCCCATGCCTAAATCCTACAATGTTCTCATTATAAAATTAAGATAGAGGGAGAAAGGAAGGAAATCACCTAATGAAAGCATTATTCTAGACGTTGGGTTGCCTTCCAACAAGCGCTATTTTTTTTGTCAGTAGCCAGACTTATAGGAAGCCTGTAAGTCTGGTTCAAAATAGAAAGAACTAGGCCTTAAAAATATGCATAAAAGTGCAGGCCTAGAAAATAGGTAGTCGTGGATGTTAGCGAGCTGATGATGTAATGTGATTCCAAATACTCACTAGAAGATATGAGAATAGAGAACCTCGTAAGCTACCTGGAAAGGTCTAGGAGTAACATAAGGAACATGAGAAGGGACTTCCCCAAATAGAATAAGTGGAGGATAACAAGGATCCTCCAAAGTAGGTAAGGTGTTAAAAGATATATGCACGATTATTTCAAACCCTTGAATGACGAGACTAAAAGTACAAGCATCAATCCACACTCGCTATTCCACTTGGGGATGTACTAGCTTGATATGCTCCCCAAAAAAGATGTATGTGAGTAGAGACCTGAGCCAAGGATTAGGTAAGGAGTGTACAGTTTGCTTGAGTGATTGGATGGTAATGATTAAGTCCAATGAGGGACTAGTTTGTTCAGATTCCATTCTTAACAAGCATTCTTCTTTTTCATCCACATCCTTAAATAACTTCATTGTTTCATCAAACTCCAACTGCTCCTCTACAATAGATGAGTCATGCACATAATTCATTATCTCATTATTATAAGTAGACTCATGATCAACATGCTTTGACAACAGTTGGGTCTCCAGGGAAGTAGCGAAATCATAATTATCATTAGGTCCATCCCCGGGTTCTTTCTCGTCACTTACATCCTTTCCGGGAGCTTTGTGTGATTTATCATTAAACACAGTCAATACTTTATTAACTTTTATATCTTTAGGAGGATGATCATTCTCAATGTTATACGAATGGAGAAAATCTATATCACTCAATTCTTTGTTCTTCTTGGGGCATAAATCCTAAATTGATACATATTGTCCCTGAAAGTCTCTCCTAGGCTCCTCAATCTTATGTTCATCCTCCTCTAACTTAGGCTCCATATCTTCCTAATTTTAGGAAGGGTGATTTTCAAAATCACAAGTAGGAAGGAATCCAGATTTCATCACCTCATTCATATCCACGGGGGGTAAGTCCTCAAATAACACATAATCTTCTTGAGATTCACTTCAAACTCTAAGTCTGGGTTCCTCCATTAGGTTACCATCCTCCTCTAAAATAGACTTTTTGTATCCCCGAGACTAGAATTTCTCCAATTCATCAAGATCTTGGTCCATTCCCTTAGGATCACCAATGTTTGACACATGTAAATTCTCAGAATGTTGAATGGTAGGTGTTGGTTCCCTAAGTGGAGGGTCAGAATTGAGCTCACTAAGGGTAGAATGGGGTTCCATCACATGATCAATCGGGGAAGTGGCATGAACAACACGACCTTAACTCGAGCCATCAGGGGTAAGAAAGATACTGTCAGTAGGGTCAAGGTCCTCTAGTGGCATCATCTTCCCTTTCTTTTGACTCCAATATAACTCGGGTGGATAATCAATAGGATCATCCTCCTCTAGTAGCTGTGTTTCATGGGGGGAGTCTAAGTGATATCTAATCCTCAAAATGGGATCCTTGTTATTCGTTGATTCCTTAAAATGAGCTTGGTGATTGGGGGTAGAGAGGTAGGGATCAGAATCACTCATAGGAGGGTAGCTAAGCTGACTAATTTCTTCCTTTAGTCATTGACTATTCCTCAAAATCTCTCCCATAGACTCCATCATTTCTTTCTGTTGTTTTTGCATTTCTATCATAAAAGGGAAGAGGATATTGTCAGAATGGGAAGGATAGTCATCTCAAGCTCAAGTCGCCTAGGGGTATCGATCCAACCTCAATAAGAAAAATCATGAAGGGTGAGAGGGTTGGGAATTTGCTAGTAGTGGGGACTACTAGGGTGGAAAATCCCGCTCCTAGGCTCTGCTCATAATAATTGGAAGTTATCGGGCCAGTACTCTCCAAATGGGAATAGGAATGACCTCATGAATTGTCATTGTACCCCTCAAAGGAGAGATATGCTCGGGGCATGGAATCCTGGTTAAAAGATAAGTATTGGTCTTATAATCTAAAGGATAGGAGTAAGGGTGATCCATTTCTTTTAAGCCAAACTGGTTTAACTCTCTTCGGACTTAGAAAAATCGATATAAAAATAGAAACTTCCTAGAGAGCCTTACCATGCATAAACCACTACCAATACAAATGCAAATATAGTGGGTTCTGCTTTTTGTAGATTTTAGGTTTTAGAATTGGTGCTGTGATTCCAAATCTTAGCCGACATCCATCTATGCCTAGAACCTACTCGCAAGGGATGAAAGCCTCGAATTGAGTCCACGAACGAGGAACCGAAGTAACCTGGTAGATATGTTTGTTGATTTCTGGCTAACTTCCCTTGTGGTGCATGAGGAGAGGTAGAATAATTCCTAGTGCCTAAGTGTAAGGTGCACAAGTGCTCAAATGTGCAAACACGTGCGCATTCAGATTTGAAAATTCCATAGTTGATTGAGTTAGCATGCAATTTAGGTAACTTGATTTTAAAATCAATCTTCTTATTAGACCTAATTTCTTAAAGTGATCACTGAATTAATTAGATTCAAACACTTTAGTGGTCTTGGATTTAGTCTAATACAAATGCATGATAGGAATTTAATGCTAAAGAGACGACGTACTTTACTCCAGCTTTATTCAATGCAAGGATGTATGCAATGCAATAAAGATAAATTAGATGCTACTCATTTAATCCTAAATGGACACCTGATGTAAACACATTTACACTACTTAAAATGTCTATTTATGCATGTTCTTAAGCATAGGATTGCATTTCATGATATAAATATTGCATTACATGCATCATCTTGCATTTAGAGTAGTTTGAATAAAATGGAGGTTAATTGTCTCCTTTTATGTGCTTGGACAGGGCAAATATTTTATCGGGGCCTCGGATCAAAGATTCAACCGTATGGATATGATCAGGGCGACGATTGGAGTTCAACGACTCCAAGATCGCCCTAATCAGGCATCCGTAGCATCAGATAGAGACCGAGGAACCCTAGAAGATCAAGGGCCAGGATGGTGTAAATCCGCACTTCAGATGGAAAATCCGACCACACGGATGAATTCGGATCGACGATCGCAGCCGAACGACACAAAAATCAAGTCAATCCGACATCCGTGGCACCATCTACAACTTCCAGAAGATGGACGGCCAAGATAGCGCCACGTGGCGCCATCCCAGCCGCCCAATCGGCCGCAGGAGTCCTGTGAAGACCACGCAACGTCTCCTCTCCGCCGTTGGATCTCGATCCAACGGCTGCGGTCGCGCGCGTTTAAAAACGTCCGCGCGACCATTTCGCCGCGTAGCGCAGCGGCTACGCAGCTGCGGGCGAAGCGGAGGTCGCGGGTTCGAGCCGCGGAGAGGGGGGCGAAGGCGCGGGCGAGCGGGCGCGCACGAGCGTCGGATGAAGATCCAACGGCCGCGCGCGCCCGATAGCGCCGACGCGCAATTGGACGCCCTGGTGGGCGCGCGATCGCACGCGGGCGGCGCGCTACGCAGCGGGCGCGGGCGCGATCTAAGCCGTCCGATCTCGCGATCGGACGGCTGAGACGACGCGGACGTGCGTCTGCGTTACGCGCGCAGGCCAGCCGAGCGGGCGCGCGTGGCGCGGCGGCGACGGCGACGGCGGGGCTTTAGCGACGGTTTTATCCGTCACTAAAGACCCCTTATTTATTATTTTGAAGATGTAATGTCCATTTTGCCCCCACTCCTTGCAACTATAAAAGGAGACCTCCTCCATACGAAATTTTCATCCCTTCCTTCTCCTCTCTACCTCTCCAAAGCTCAAGAGAAGCTTGTCCCACACCCGGGATGCTTCTCGCGAGATAAAGTCCAAATTTTCGTCCCCCTTCGGAAGTGGATCCCGCGACGACGACGGCGTGCTGCTTCGTTCCCGTTCTTCTGCTTCGTCCTCCTTCGTCCCGCTTCGTTCTCCTTCGTCCAGGCGTCGTCCCGTCCGGCTCGTCCTCCAAGCGACCGTCGAGGAGGATTTCTCTCTCCCTATTCTTTTTACTGCTTTCTAGTATAGATTTACTGCTTTCTAGAGTAGTCTATTCGTCCTCCGAGCGACCGTCGAGGAGGACATTTCTCCCTCCATTCTTTTAATGCTTTCTAGAGTAATTGTTTTATGTTTTCTAATTGTAATGAAAGAACTCTTTTATGATAAATTCCTTGTCTATTCTACATCTCATTTTGATTTCCATGTATAGTATTCTTTCTCTCTCTCTTACTCCCTCTCTCTCTTTTATTTGTTGTAGATACTTAGATAGTTTAAATTGAATTTCTTCGTGACAAAATAAAAAGAAACGCGGAGTTTTTAAATCAAACGTTCGCCTCCCTGTGTTCGACCCGGAATTCTTATTTCGGTATAAATTTTATTTGTTGAACACGAATCCTTCGCTTTCGAACTACAACGACGGGTTTTCCAAAACCAAACACGTTAGCGTAGATTCGTCGCGCTCAACATTTTGGCGCCGTTGCCGGGGAGGCAACGCTCTTTGATTTCTCTTCGCGTTTTGTAACTTACAAATCATTTACCTCACTTTTCTCCTTTCTTATTGTAATTGCAGGTACTCTTTCGAGACAGGCAAAAGCGGTAGATCGGAGTAAAGTGCTGTGGAAGGTTTTGTAAGTTACCCCCCACCTCCCACCCATTAGATTTCATTTCATCACATAATAATTCAAACATCAATCAACCTAGGTGTTCTTATAAACTCTAAGGTTAGATTGTTTGTTGTTTGACATCCATACTCACTCCAACCCCCACATTAAAAAAAGAAAAAAATAAAAAAAAATCTCACAGAGGTACACAACCTCATCTGATTTTCTAACTCAACCGGTAAACCAATCTTAGGAGCCGGTACACACATCCAAACACATAATTGAGTAAGAAATCAGATTAGGTAATCATTTGTGTGCCTAATTAGGTGGTGCATCAGGCCAGTTGTTTGAGTTGTTTGGGCCGCACCACTTCAAATAAAATTAACTCATCAAGTAGCTGCCAATTAGGTTCAACTCTTAGGGATCTACCAGGCACTCCACATTCTTTTTAAACTTTAAAGGAAAATATCTTCACCTGTGCTTGCAAAACCTGGTGTGCCAATGAAACTTGATTGAAAACACCTAAAGTTGAATCCTAAAAGCTACTAAGCAAGATTTGAACCTTAAAATTCACCACATCAAAAATAATCTTGCTTGAAAACCACTGGTTGTGCACGCACACACAAAGCAATCAATCATTAAGGGCACAACCCATTTAAAGGGCCCATCACATTCCAAAGCACATTCAAACCTAGCCCTAAATAAAACAGAGTAGACGTTGGCCTTAAGGATTGGACTCGCTCTTCAGAACTCAGAACGAGATTATTTTCGATTAGTCTGTTTCTACTGTTCAATCTGATGTCTAGCTAGGGGAGCAGAGTCAAACGATCGCGGCTGGGGGGTACACTAGGAACCGGAGGCGCAAGCCGAAGGAAGAACCTTCTCCCCAGTCCCTCCTTCTAACTGGTTGGATTGAACAGACAGAAGTAGATCAAATCGTTCCTTTATCTCAAGACGGGTTTTGAGAGTCTGTAGGTCTGTAGGCTAACCCATTTAAGGACAGGTTTGATTGTTTGTATTGTAGGGCACCTTTCTTCCTCCCGTGTCTCATGAATCCTTCCACATATTTCACGCATTCCCACTCTTTCCCTCCTGTTGTAAATTATCCTCAACATGACGATTATCCCAACTCGTATTGTAATCGACCATCAGTTAGTTGGGATAATTCGGATTGGGGATACAATTCCGGACCCCCGTGTTTAGGGTCTAACCCTGAACACTTTGATTCTCAATTCTATCCTTCTCAGAGTTGCATCGATTATAGATCGTCCTCCTTTCATGAACAACCTAATGCGATCTACAATCAAGAAGGATACACTGATCCTTACCCATCCTCTGATTTCACTGCCTTTAGGTCATCTCCATCTTTTGAACAATCTGAAATGACCTATTATCAGGATGGGTATAACGAATCTCAATTCGTTAATTCCTCTACATTGATGTCAAACCCGCCCAACCCTGAACCAACTCATTTGGTTCAGGTTAATCAGGTTCAAGATAAGGTTCTGGCTAACTTGAGGAATATCATTCAATCTTTAGAAGTTCAGCCAATACCTTGCATTGAGAGATTGGAGCCCCTAATTGAAATGATTGATGATTTAAACAAGTCTTTGTTGGATTGGCTCCAGGATGTTAAGGATAAGAACCCGGGTGAATTTCTACTTGGGAAATTAGCGAAATTGAGGATGAGATTCGTGGTTGCTTTGATTCAATCTTGGAATAATTCCCAGGATGAACTCTCTTCAGGAAAGCCAATGATAGAACCTGCTCAGGCACCTGTTGGGGGGGACACGTGTTACGAAGCTGACCAGATTGAATTAAAACAACCAATTAAGGATGATTTGATTTCTTCACCTGAAATCCCTGAGCCGGGTTACGAGGAAACGTATGTCTCCTTGGAACGCAAAGTGACAAATGATTTTGGGACATACATTGATACGGATCCTGATGGTGAAGATTCAAGTTGCGAAGTCTCACACGAGTTTTCAGATCACGATTTTTGTGAGACGATTGGGCCTGAGGAATCTGATAGATCATTTGATAGCCCAATAACTGAGGAAACTGATCTTATTAGGGCACACGATACGGATCCAGAATCGCATTTTCTGGAGGAATTAATTCAATGCCCTGATTATCAGTTACACCCTGTTGAGCTTATTGATGATTCTAATTCTGAGATAATTAGACCCAAGTCAATTTTGATTTTGCCACATCATCTAGACTTGGAGATTTCAGACGGGGTGATGAATATACAAGAGGTCATGGAATTTGATATGCTGAATGAGGAGGATAGGAGCTGGGACATTCTGATTTGGGAAGTCAATTTTGGAGGAAATGGAAGATTGAGTCGAAGGGTTCCTTTTAAACTGAAACCATCAAATCAGAACCCTTACGACATTTGTTTCGAGGATGTCAAACTCAAGCACACATTTAACGATTATCCTTTTGAGCTTCAATTCTCTGTAACCCGACATTTTGGCCTTGGGTTGCATCCTCACAAATCGCAGGCCCGACCCCGCTTGCATTCTGATTTTAGGTTTTGGGTAATTTTTATCCAGAACCTAAGGTATTCTCGATTATGGGGTGTGGGTCTGCACCACAATTTGGTCCACATCTGTGGACCTCTGCTGACAGGTCAGAGGATTCTTCTGTTTATTCTAATTCTGACCTGCTCATGTGAATTCTTCATTTCTTTTCTTTGTATAGTGTGCCTAGCTGAAGGCACTAAACTCAGCACATATACAGTTCTTTTTCATCTCGGAGCGGACCCGATATCCACGTAATTCAGGTGCTTTCTACGCTTTTCCACTCTGTTTTATGTCTTTTCAATACAATGAGGACATTGCATTAGATAGGCATGGGGGGGTGGATATTTATCTTTGAATTCATTCGTCAGCTCCGTAGATTTGTTTTATTATTAAAAAAAAAAAAAAAAAAAAAAAAAAAAAATCAAAATTAGGAAAGAGAATTTGGATTTAAGAAAATTTTCGATCTTAAGAAATACTATATTATGGTTTGAACACAAAGACCCTTCAGGTCTTTGGACTTAATCAGCCTATGTATCCACTAAAATGTGGAGTTGTTTTTCGAGTTCTCGCCAACCTGAATTTTATTATAATTGGAGTAAATAAGTTTGGGTGATAAGTACACGACTTATCAACCCGCCCTCTGATGTGAGGGAATTTTGAGTCTTAAGCATCTACACACTTTCTTTGCACTGACTCGTTGTTTGGCGATTTTAACGGAAATTGGGTAGCTAATGAACCTTCTAGGGTGATATGGCTGGCAAGTTATCGTGGGTAACAGCCCATAGGTAGGTTGTCCAGAGCCCAGTCACTGGACCTTTCTCTTTTTGCTGCCTTTAGGAAAATCTTAGACCAGGGAAGCCACCTACTTAAAAAAAAAAAAAAAAAAAAAAAAAAAAAAAAAAAAAAAAGGAGAAAAGAACAAAAAGAAATAAGCCACACTTCGCCGCACGAGTATGGCTGGCAAGTTGTCGGTGGTAACAGCTCATCGACCGGTTGTCCAGAACCCAGCTCAGAAAATGCACTAAAAATTCCCAAAACACTTAGGAAGAAGCGGAGAAGTAGAATAAACCGGGGAGATATACACTGGATTCACCCTTGTGTTGACCCCGTTAAAAAATAAAAGTAGGGAGAAAGCTACCGGTTGTAAAGATACACCTTTAGGCAGAATTCTTTTTGAGGTCACCTAGAGGCGTAGAAATCCGAAGTCTGTTTTAATTGCCGGTCAACGAGTCTATCACATCACAATAAGATGCTTAAAACTTAGGGTTCTCATCAAATCTTGGGTGAGTTGAATGGCCGTAGAAAGCCACTCTTAAACCCTAAAATTTGAAAATCTAAAAAAAAAAAAAAAAATAAAAACAGAAAAAAATTTTTTCTTTGAATAAGGCGAGGCTTGAGGCGGTCTGCATTTTGGCTGATACCCGGGCACTGTTGTGTCTTTGAAAGTTCAGTTCTTAAGTAGACAATTTCTTAATGATTGAAAATAACTCAGGTCCAAATAATCTAACCTAATTCTTTTATAAATAGCATATAGATTTTGCTAGGGACTAGCAAAAGATAGGCATGGGGGTATGATGTAAACACATTTACACTACTTAAAATGTCTATTTATGCATGTTCTTAAGCATAGGATTGCATTTCATGATATAAATATTGCATTACATGCATCATCTTGCATTTAGAGTAGTTTGAATAAAATGGAGGTTAATTGTCTCCTTTTATGTGCTTGGACAGGGCAAATATTTTATCGGGGCCTCGGATCAAAGATTCAACCGTATGGATATGATCAGGGCGACGATTGGAGTTCAACGACTCCAAGATCGCCCTAATCAGGCATCCGTAGCATCAGATAGAGACCGAGGAACCCTAGAAGATCAAGGGCCAGGATGGTGTAAATCCGCACTTCAGATGGAAAATCCGACCACACGGATGAATTCGGATCGACGATCGCAGCCGAACGACACAAAAATCAAGTCAATCCGACATCCGTGGCACCATCTACAACTTCCAGAAGATGGACGGCCAAGATAGCGCCACGTGGCGCCATCCCAGCCGCCCAATCGGCCGCAGGAGTCCTGTGAAGACCACGCAACGTCTCCTCTCCGCCGTTGGATCTCGATCCAACGGCTGCGGTCGCGCGCGTTTAAAAACGTCCGCGCGACCATTTCGCCGCGTAGCGCAGCGGCTACGCAGCTGCGGGCGAAGCGGAGGTCGCGGGTTCGAGCCGCGGAGAGGGGGGCGAAGGCGCGGGCGAGCGGGCGCGCACGAGCGTCGGATGAAGATCCAACGGCCGCGCGCGCCCGATAGCGCCGACGCGCAATTGGACGCCCTGGTGGGCGCGCGATCGCACGCGGGCGGCGCGCTACGCAGCGGGCGCGGGCGCGATCTAAGCCGTCCGATCTCGCGATCGGACGGCTGAGACGACGCGGACGTGCGTCTGCGTTACGCGCGCAGGCCAGCCGAGCGGGCGCGCGTGGCGCGGCGGCGACGGCGACGGCGGGGCTTTAGCGACGGTTTTATCCGTCACTAAAGACCCCTTATTTATTATTTTGAAGATGTAATGTCCATTTTGCCCCCACTCCTTGCAACTATAAAAGGAGACCTCCTCCATACGAAATTTTCATCCCTTCCTTCTCCTCTCTACCTCTCCAAAGCTCAAGAGAAGCTTGTCCCACACCCGGGATGCTTCTCGCGAGATAAAGTCCAAATTTTCGTCCCCCTTCGGAAGTGGATCCCGCGACGACGACGGCGTGCTGCTTCGTTCCCGTTCTTCTGCTTCGTCCTCCTTCGTCCCGCTTCGTTCTCCTTCGTCCAGGCGTCGTCCCGTCCGGCTCGTCCTCCAAGCGACCGTCGAGGAGGATTTCTCTCTCCCTATTCTTTTTACTGCTTTCTAGTATAGATTTACTGCTTTCTAGAGTAGTCTATTCGTCCTCCGAGCGACCGTCGAGGAGGACATTTCTCCCTCCATTCTTTTAATGCTTTCTAGAGTAATTGTTTTATGTTTTCTAATTGTAATGAAAGAACTCTTTTATGATAAATTCCTTGTCTATTCTACATCTCATTTTGATTTCCATGTATAGTATTCTTTCTCTCTCTCTTACTCCCTCTCTCTCTTTTATTTGTTGTAGATACTTAGATAGTTTAAATTGAATTTCTTCGTGACAAAATAAAAAGAAACGCGGAGTTTTTAAATCAAACGTTCGCCTCCCTGTGTTCGACCCGGAATTCTTATTTCGGTATAAATTTTATTTGTTGAACACGAATCCTTCGCTTTCGAACTACAACGACGGGTTTTCCAAAACCAAACACGTTAGCGTAGATTCGTCGCGCTCAACAACACCCCAAAGATATGTAGCTTCTAGCAGGTACCTCAGATTTTTTTTTTATGATAAGCAAACAAACCTAATCTAAGTTAGCTAGCTAACTAACTAACATGCAATTCAAAATGTTCAAATAAACCTATAATCTAAATAAAATGGGAACACGCTCCCAAAAAGATGCTCTTGCATACAAGAGCAATAAGCAATAAAAGTACTCGGAACAAGTTCCCAAAAATGACCAACATAGGTCTAACAAGATAGAAATTAAATGTCTAATGCCTATCTAGCCTAATCTTAATCTAAAAGAAATAAACAGGCCTTCGGTTGCCAATCTTCCCTCCTTCATGCATGTGGGATCAAGGCCCACATGTACACGCAATTATCCTCAAGTTGGTGACAAGGTCTACCAATATGAGCGTCCACTACGTGCTCCACCTCCTAAAGATCGTAACTCATACGAAAATATATATATATCAGTGAAAATATAGCCTCAAGAAGAATCAATGTGAACTGAACAAATAAAAATGGTGAGTTTACTAAGCCTGTTGCCTCCCGGCAATTGTGCCATTTGAAAAGTCGATCATCGCTTTCAATGAAATTTTTAACATAAAATGTCGCATCGTTGTAATGCTTTTTTGATGTAAAATCGACTATCAAAATATTAACTACTTCTAACCACAATGATTAGGTCGTTTCCACGGGAAGAACAAGCCTAATAAACTCGCAAATATGAAACCTTCAAATTCAAAATGATTACCCAGATGTTTGCTTGTAAAAATAAATCTTCAATAGAATCACATTAGATTACCAAAGATATGTCCTTGAAGAGGAAAATTATAATATAGGAGAGGGATAAAATATTTGTAATAGTAATTCAATAGCATTAATCAATCACTAATTTCATAGGAAAAGTTTATGCATCTTTTGCTTTTACCATATGTGAGAGAATAAGATAAGGAGAGGGGACATGAGAGCAAATGCAACATAATAATATATCAATTAGAATAATTTGAATGGAGTGGCAATGGCAGTCACATGTAAAAACTAATTGATAGCAAAACAAAGGATTTACCGTGCGAGCTCGTGCGCGAGGGAGAATGCTCGGCCAACGACAAAAGCTCAATAGAGGTGCTCTGACTCAAGAGCTTCGGGACGATGCTAGTGGCATAATGGGAGACAGTCGGAGGAGGCCAGTTGGCGAGAAGGACGTCGGCGACAATGGGTTCTCCGACGGCTGTAAGTAGGTGTCGGGCGACGGTCGTGGACATCGGGGAAGTAGTGGTGGATCGTAATCGTCGATTTGGTGGTGGTGGCGTCAAGGAAGAAGGTCGAAGGAGGCCGATCGGAATTGCTGCTCATAGGGGATTTTGGGTTGTTGGCTTGGAAGAAGGTGAACATGGAAGGGGTTGGGTGGAGAAGAAAACGAAGGAAAAGAAAAAGAGGAAAAAGAAGAGGATGAGGCGTCTGTGGTGGTGGTGCCCTTCGCACGATGGTCGACGATGGAGAGGGTCCCGAGAGTAGGTGAAGGCAAGTGGCATGACGAGTATTGCGGTCGTGGGGGCTGTGGGTGAGGGTGGTTGATATGGGTGCATTGGTGTTGATGGGTTCTATTGTGAAAATAGAGGGTGGCGGTGTTGGGTTCTCATCGTGGGCATGATGCGTAGGCAAAGAGGGAGAGTGGTGGTGGTTTTGGCAGTGTGCGTGGTGGAGATCAGGTGGTTGTGATGGTGGTGCAAAGGTGATGCAAGGAGGAAGAGCATTGCGGTCTTGGTGGTGGGATCAAACAACGTAGGGGGGTGGTTGTGATGAGGATGGTGGCACTCTTGCTGTCACCACGAGTGCTTGCGGTGGTGTCCTAGCAAAGTAGGTGGTCCACAGGGCGTGCTTGCATGGTGTAAGCTAAGTTTAGGGTGTAGATCTAGTTTACGGTGAAGGCCATAGGATTTAGGTCCCCCAAGGGGGAATAGATAGATTGATCCCCCTTTGCAGGTGGTTTCTTTTTCCTTTAAAAACATCTTGTAGTTACGACTCTCTCTCTCTGGATCTGTTTTTTCTCCTGAAATCGTCGCCTTCTCCAACAACAACTTGACGGCAATAGTGAGGCGATGCGTTGAGGCGATGGCTTTGGAAAATTTGCAAGTGTACACCTATTCATATCATAAAAAGATGTATTAATATGTGTCAAGTTGTAACAAAATATCTATAATTAAGATAAACTAACACTTAGTTCTAAATAATTACAATCTAATGAGATGTCTTTGAAATGTACTTAGTCTAATTAAATGTCCAATAAATTGGACACCTACAAAAGACTTGGTCACGGCCTATTCTAAAGAGCTTGGGATCCTCCCAGTGATAATTCTTTGTGTCAGTGAGAAATCTATCTCGTTGCTGCTTATTCTACGTACTAGGGGTCTTGCCAGTAACCAAGTAGTTGATGACATCAGCATACTAAGGGGTCGTTGGGTGTACCGCCATCACCGTTTCGTCAAGAAATGTGTCATGAATGTCTCCTGGTGGTGTTGAAGCCTCAATTAGGATCCTGGATAAATAACCTGCTACTACATTCTCAACCCTTTCTTATCACGGATATCAGGTCTAACTCTTATAGTAGTAGAATCCATCTAATAAGCCTAGGCTTGGTGTCTTTCTTAGCCAGCAAATGCTTCAAGGCTGAATGATCAGTATATACCACAACTTAGATCCTAGAAGATAAGGCCTAAACTTCTCCAAAGCAAATACTACCGCAAGTTCTTTTTCTGTCACAATATAGTTTTACTGTGGACCAGTAAGGGTCTTTCTACCATAATACAGCACATGAGGCTTTTTATCAACCCTCTGACCAAGGATCGCTCCCACAGCAAAATTCGAGGTATCGCACATCAACTCAAATGGGAGGGTCCAATTGGGTGCTCACAGGATAGGTGTAGTTATGAGGGCCTCTTTCAAGACTTGGAAAGCATCAACACATTTTGTATAAAAAATGAAGGCAGTGTCCTCCAGTACGTCACAAAGTGGCTTAGAAATCTTGTTAAAGTCTTTAATGAAGCGCCTATAAAAGCTAGCATGCCCAGGAATGATCGGATTTGCTTGACATTGGTGGGTTGTGGGAGCTTGGTAATGGACTCAACCTTGGCTTTATCCACTTCTAAACCTCACGTTGACACTACATGCCTAAGAATAATGCCCTGCTGAACCATGAAATGACTTTTCTCCCAGTTGAGCACTAATCATGTCTCTTCGCAGCAAGCAAGAACTTTTTCTAAATGCAAGAGACAGTGGTCAAACAATGAGCCGTAAATGAAGAAGTCATCCATGAAAACCTCTACGAACTCGTCAATCATGTCCGAAAAGATGGACATCATACACCGCTGAAATGTTCCTGGAGCATTACATAGTCCAAATGACATCTAACAGGAGGCAAATGTGTCATAAGACTCGTGAAAGTAGTACGCTCCTAGTCGTTTAAAAAGATGGCAATCTAATTGTACCCAGAATATCCATCGAGAAAACAGAAGTATTTATTCCTTGCTAATTTCTCTAATATCTGATCAATAAATGACAAAGGAAAGTGGTCTTTCTAGGTTGCGATGTTAAGGTGGCGGTAGTCTAAGCAAACCTTCCAGCCAGTTGTGGGTCTGGTGGTGACTTTCTCCCCTTTTTCATTTGTCTCAATAGTGAATCCCACCTTTTTAGGCGCCACATCAATAGGACTGACCCATTTACTATCAAAAATGGGATAAATTATCCCAACATCCAACCATTTTAAGATTTCCTTTTTCACTACCCGCATGTTGGGTTTAATCGTCTCTGCATATCTCGAAAGGGTTTCACGGAGTCATCCGTGTAAATATGATGCATGTAGAGAGTTGAGTCAACCCCTTTAATGTTAGCTACAGTCCAAGCAATGGCTTCCTCATGCCATCTTATGCATTCCATCAATGCTCCCTCCTGTCTCAAATAGAGTAGTTGAGATGATGACAGGGAGTGGATCATTGGGCCCAAGGAAAACGTATTTGTGGGTGTCTGTTGACAGAGCGAGATTGATGTTTATAAATGCTGCGTTGTAGTATAGTCGAAATCACTTTGAAAACAAATAATATTTATTACTCGAATTTGAAGTCCGATGTCGAATACAGGGAGCAAATAGGAATTCACATACTAATCTCAATATATAATATATGAGTACAATTAATTGCTCAAAAACTAATATGCAATGTATAACATGAGTATATGAAGAGATAAAAAGAATTCTAGATAAAATAATGGTGATTTGGATCACCAATTATTAGTCTAACACATATAACAAATATTCAAATATAATCAAATGAAGGAGCAGATGATCAGGCGTCTAATTTTACAATCAGACAACTTAAAATGTGTTGCTATAGTGTTCCTTCTTTTTACTTCTGCTTCTGCCTTTGATTTTCTTCTCTTCTCTTCTTTCCTTCTCTGCTTTCTCTTCTTTAACTTCTCTTCTTCCTCTTCTTTTCTTTCTTTTCACGCACGAGCCTCCTTCCTTTCTTTCCTCTTCAAGCCTTCTTCTGCTCTGCGTTCTCTTCCTTCTCCTCTTCAAGCCTTCTTCTTCTGCTCGTCTTCTCTTCTTCAAGCACAGGGGAAAGGGTTTTTAGATTTGGCTAAGTGTTAGCCGATCCTTTTCAAAGCAAAGCCCTCCTAACCCCCGCGCGCTCTCCTCTCTTTCTCTCCTTGGGTCACGCTCTCCCAGAGCCTTCAATAGTATCGGGTATATGGGTAATCGGACTTAGAGTGCACCCGAGTCTAGGCTCACTGGCAGTGGGTGGTGAGTGAGGAGTGGATAGCGTAGGCGAGTAATCGGACCAGGCCAGATCCATGGGGGCAGTGTCGTGGACGAGGCCGAGTGAGGGGTGTGAGGGACCTCACCCCTTGTGTCTGAGGTGATAACCCGTATCACAAATACAATTTATGCGACATAGAGTGGTTGTCCGTATTCGATGTGGGACTATCCCACAGGCTTGTTCTTCGCGCGCACAGCTGCTGAGGCCTTCGTCCAATTCACTTGCAAGGAGCTGTCAACAGCTCCAATTGACCGAGCGAGCGTGTTCTTGGACAAAATCCACTTCGTCTGGACTCATGACCTGGAGCTATTGGCTGGGAAGCAAGCTTTGGGCTTGCTCGAAGCTTTGGTGTTAATGGCGTTATGACTTGAGACCTGAAAAAGATGAATACGGTCTTTCGACCTCCTCAGACAAGCTCAAAAGGTCCACCGGAGCGTGGCGGATGTGGCGGAGGTGGTTTCGTGGTGTGGCGTGGTCTGTGTGTGTGGGGCGAAGTCGGAGCGGTGCTGTGATAGTGGGTGTGTTCGGGGGTGAGTTTGGGTGAGCCAGAGGATGAAATAGGAGAGGGGTTATGTGCGGGAAGGTGAGGCGAAGGTCGTGAGGTGGTCAGTGAAGTGTTTGGAACAGTAGAATGAGCGAAGGGCTTTGCCGGAGGGTTGGCTAGAGCGAAAGACGAAGATGGGTTGCGTGTAAGTCGAGGGTTTATTTTTGGTTTTTGGTAGAGGAAACTAACCTAGGAACCTAGAGAGACCTAACTACCTATTCTAAGTGGACGAAAAGGGGAGGACGACGACGGCTAGTATGGTTGTCGTCGAGGAAGATGAGTTCTCCGGTGATGAAGTGACGAGGAAGACGTGGAAAAGGGCGTCAGTTGGTATTGCGGCATGCGGAAGAAGTCGGGGAGGATGAATCCACTACTCATTTTGCAATATGGACAAGGAATGTCGACAAGGAACTCGTCGGAGATTGTGGAGACTTGCGGCCGAAGAGGAGAGAGGAAGAGGGGCGTTTTCGGCCAAAATTTAAGTTGAGGAGACTCGGCGAGGTTTGGTGGTTCTTTCATAAGGGTCTACAGGGTGAAAGGAGCTTGGAAGCCAAGCTTCCAAGCTTGGAATGTTTGCTAGAATAGGATACCCAATTCTTCCATGAGTTCGCATTAGGATTTGGGCAAGAATTGGAGCCCAATATGCGGCTCAAATTGTAGGGAAATCTCTCAGGAATCTCCCTTCCAATTTTAGAAGGGATTCGTCAATCAATCAGGGAGAAATCCCTAGTCGAAGGTTGCCGGAGTAGGAGTTCCTCCTCGATAATGGTGGATGGACTTGATTGCAAAGAAGATGATAAAGTTAGGGGGCCTTTTGCAAAGAATTCGAAAAGCTAAAGGTCTGAATGAGATAGAAAGAGTCTGACTGGATTAAAATACAAACTTGGTCCAGATGATCTCAAATTGGATCCAAATTTTGGTACAAACCTAATTTGGATCCAAGGAATCCAATGGTGAAGTTAGATTTAGGTTTTGACCTCGTTTGACTGGGTAATTTATGCAAAAATTCAAATATGGCAAATGTCAGTTTGAGACTCTATTTTGGATCAAGATGGGTTCTGATGGTCAAATTGAAGATACCAAATCCTAGATAATATTTTTCTATGAATTTTAGAGGGTTTAGGTGAATTTTATCTTGACTAGAACCTCAATTAATTAAGCGGGTTTCAAAAGTCATTTAATTCTCAAAACACGCAAAAACTCTTTTCTGTCTGTCTTAACCCACTTGTTAGCCTTTTAGGACCATTTAACCCTTAACTAACTCCTGAGAAAACTCGTGGTTGTTCTGCATTCATGATATGATGGTATAATTGCAGTTTTAACCTTGGTTTCTTGTCTTTCCCTCAGAATGATTATGTAATGAATTACAGTCCTGTGGTGGTTATGTAGGAGCATTTATTGACTTAATTAGATCAGAATGAGCTAGTTATGGCTTATGATGGTGTTCCCATCAGTGTCTAGGATTGGTTTATGCTCTGAGTCAAGAGCTTTCTAAATCGAGGGAAATAGGTTTGATGTCCTCGCCTCTGGTAGTGGATCTACCTTGATTGTCCATGGTAAGGAGAGGGACTTGGCCTTAACACCTAGTAACTCTTCTAATTCCAGCATATCTCCCTTTCCTTCTTCAAGAATTGGGGTATGGTCTTTAGAAATGACCATTTGGAGGGGATCATCACACAAAAGAGCTGGTGTTGTCTCCTGGACAATCTCATCGATCACCTAGATTTGGGAACAGTCTTCCAATTTGGGTTATTTATAGACATCAAACACGTAGTCGGATTTTTCGATTCTTGAAACCTATCTTTAGCATCCCTGATTTGCAATTGATGAAAGCATTGGCGGTGGCCAAAAAGGGACACCCTAAGATAATCGAAGGTCTTGTGGGCATGTTGCATGGGTCAGTGTCCAATATCAAAAAATCAACAGGAAAGAAGAGGACCTTCACTCTCACCAGGACATCTTCTAAAAGCCCGTGTGGTGTTTTGAGTGATTTATCAGGTACTTGGAGTATAACAGAAGTAGGCTTCAATTCACCTCCTCCTAATAGCTCAAAGATTAAGCTTGGTAATATATTAACCCCTGCACCCAGATCGAGGAGAGCCTCAACAATGCATTGGTCTCTAATGACCACAGAAATATACGGGGCTCTTGGGTCCTTCATTTTGAGAGGTGTACCTTGTTGTAGGATCGAGCTGACTAGGTCAGCAGGACGACCTTAGCCTGAACCTATTTTCATGATTTTCTCTTCTACGTGCATAGGTCCTTCAGAAATCTAGCATAGGATGGAATCTGCTTGATAGCATTCAGCAGGAGCAAGTTGATATGAACTTGTTTAAATGCCTCAATAATCTCATCAATCCTATCTTTGGCTCTAGATGAGCTAGTAGAAGATGCCTCGAGGGCGGATAAGTGCTCAAGAAAGGGCACTCTCAACCTCTGGGTGGAGGGGTTGTCATGGTGAGATAGAGGTGGAATAGTGACAACATCCTCTGGATGGGTGATTTCAAGCGAGGAGGGGCTAAGTGACACTTCCTCGATGGATGTGTATGTCCGTGTCAGGTTGGTAAGAGAGGTGACCGTAGAAGTGATTTCAGGTTTGGATATTTCTTTTCCACTCTTCAGAACGGTCACAACCACAGCCTGCTCTTTTATGAAGGGCCTTTTATGATTGCATAGCAATCATGTAACCTAAATCACCTGAATTAAGCTAGATTCTAGCATAACTTAGGAATAATGCATTCATAGGCATCGTAATTTGCATAATAGCTAGTTTATTAGTCATATGGATAATATCGTCATTTTATGACCTAAAAGAGAGATGATTTTAATCACAGATGATTGAAAGTCGCAGATGTCAGATCATATCGAACAGATTTGATCAGAATGGCAACGGGAGTTCAATGCTTCCAAAATCGTGTCCAGACAACCAGGGCATCTTGTGCAGTCCATAAAAGAATGGAGATCATAAAGCCAAAAGACAAATATTCGAGCCTCAGATAAAGAATCCAACTGCACAAATGAATCAGGATCGACGATCGCAGTCCAACAGCAGAAAAATCAACTCAATCAAAGATCCGCATCACTAGATACAAGGAAAAGAAGATGGATGGGCACGATGATGCCACGTGGTGCCATCACAGCCGCTCCCTCATCACCGCCCCATCTATGAAGGCTCTTCTACCGCGCGTTGTGGGCCGTTGGATCGTCATCCAACAGCCACGAAGCAGCCACGTCGTCGACCGCCCCCACGCCATCAAGGAAGAAGATCAGCCGTTGGATCTTCATCTAACGACTGAAAGTGGCTGTGAGTGATTAGGAAACACAGCACAAGAGAGGGCCTAGCGTAATGGTTAGCGCCTTCGCCCTTAAGCGAACGGCGTGGTTTTGAAACCGCCTGAGCACGAAATCAGGAAAGCGTTGAGCAAGCGTGCGATTGGCCATTGGATCAGCAACAGAGGGCGGAGGAGCGAAAGTGTGGTGCGATCTGAGTGCTCGGCAGCTCCACACACACATCAATGCATGAACTCACGCGTTTCCTTCGTCGTGAAGGAGAAGCGAGCATGAGTTAAGCAATTCGATCTCTCGATTAGACCGCTAAAGTTAAGGAATGGGCTTTAAGCATGCGGGTGCTCGCGAAGAGAGAAGAGCGGTTGGCATGCACGGGAGTGTCCGATGGCGATCTGAAGGCCGAGAAGCTACCACGTGTCAAGCCCAGGTTGAATCTGAGCGTTTTAGGCGCAAATGAAGGTGTTTTGAGGCCAGATCTGATCTGTTGATCTCCCAATCAACGGATCTGATCAAATAAGAGTTGTTGCACGAGATAAAGGGGTTAAATACCCACTTTGCCCCTCATTAAAACTATAAAAGAAGGCCCAGGGTCCCCCAGTTGAGGCATATCTCTCTCCCATCAACTCCAGAATCTTTCACCTTCTCTGCAACTCTCCGTCCCTCTGCAACTCTGCTCCGACCTTCATCCTGGCACTTTGGATCTGAGGTGTTACCGCATCTTGCACAAGCAACCTACAAGCAACGTCGTCTCTCTGCCACTTTCTATCTCTCTCTAGCTGTCTATTTGTTTCTAGTAGCATTCTCTATTGTGAAAACTCAATTTTAATTATAATAAAATTTTGATCTTCTGAATGCATATATCCGATTCCTATACATATATACATATATAAATATCTGTTTGATACAAATTTTATTGAAACGCTTCTGCATAAATTGCGATTGCCCCCTGCGAATGGCTCGATACTCACCAGTTTTATAAATATTATTTGTCGGCGTGTTTTCGCGCTATACTACAACTAAAATAATATTTTAAACATGAATTACGCGCCGAACAAGTTGGTGCCATTGTCGGGGAGGCAACGGAAATTTTTGAAGCTTTCTTTGGTGCGATTTTGAGATTTCTAACTTGCTATTTTCGTTGATTTCGGATGTATAGGAAAGTAAGGAAATCGGAACGAAACACGACAACGGGAATTAAGGGTTTGAATCTCAGGTAAGTACCCATGGATTAGTTAGATTTAGAATTTTCTTGAACCCTAGGATTTGTTAGAATTTATTTGCTTATTAAAAAAAAATCTCTTAATTTTTGGGTTGAAATAAGGTTTTATCTTAAAAATTCAATTCCTAGAGATTCGTATGTCAAAAAATTCTCAAATTTTTATTGGACATAGACTTCAGAGTTGGGAACAACATATCCAAATTTTGCACAAATTAGAGTTATAGAAAAGTTTTTAAAATTCGTGCACTGATCTGTTATCAATACGATTATTGTTCTTGATTTTTTAGAGTTCAAAATATTATAGGAATTTTTATACAACTCCGATTGACTTGAAATTTGTGGCATTGAATTTCTAAGCTAATCAAGAATTTAGGACAAATCTGAAAAAATTATTTCTTGTGCGTTTGATTGGACGAATTATCCAATCACCAACTGAAGGTCAAAATAGACTGCAAAACCCCCGGTACCCTTTAAATCAGAAAAAAGAAGAAAATGTGCATTAAAAATTCTTAAGAAATATTTTCTGAGTGCCTACTTAGTGGTGCAATAGGATCAATTGATTGCATTGCTTGGGTCACACCACTCATTTGATTTTGAAATTAAAAGAATCTTCTAGAATTATTTGTGCTTAGGATTCTACATTAAGGATAGAGCACACCTGCATTTTCATATTTAAAGGAAATCTATTAAACAAATTGAGATTTGCAAAGCTCTTGCATGCCTCATCAAAATCTTGATTGAAAATATTAACTCAAGTGAACCCTAAAACGCATTAACACATGCATTCAAATCTTAAAATTCATTTTATCATAAGAAATTGGTTGTGAACCCTATTTGCCTGAGCACTTTGCACATTTCAAAATCAATTTTTAAGGACAAACACCCCTTAACACTCATCATATTCCAAAAGTACATCAAACCCTTGCCTAAAACTGAGCAGACATGCCCTAGGTAGGACTAATAGACTTGGGGACTTGAAACTAGATTGGGTTAAAGTCAAGGCCTTGTCTAGTTGGACCCACTGGTGACAAGAAAGGTCGATGCGGTAACCGCGTTAACCTTTAATGGTGTCCCGCCGTGTGGGGTGTCCTAAGGGGTTCCATCCTTCTTGCTAGCCAAGTAATTAAAGGGTTGATCTAACCCAGTAGTGTTTTGGGGAGCCAGAATCAGGTCTAATTAGGGTTGATACTCTAAGGACCAGTTTAATTGCTTGCATTGAGCGGGCGAGATTTCTCTCATCTGTATTCTCTCGTCTACAGACATTCTTCTGGTGCATGCAAGGTAGAAGATCTCAAAATCCTGATTTGCTACCACCATTAGAAAGAAGTCCTAGGAGAAGACGTATTTATCCAAGATTTAAATCTAAACCCTCTGCAATGGCTAGTCATCACAAGGAAGAAGAGATTGATGAACAAAATTTGGATCCTATGACTCTCTTACAAAGGTAGATCACTAAGCAGGTCCAGCGTCATGATCGACAGATGGAAGTCATAGTGCAGGCCATCACTCGACTCCAAAATGGAAGGGCAGACCGACCCCGCTGTGACTTTTATAACCCTCCTAATACTCATCCTGAACCCTTTGTCAGGGTACCTTAGGATGGGAATGCTTTTGAACTCAAACCTTAGATCCTTAACTTGATTCCCCACTTCCATGGCCGTGAGTCAGACGACCCCTTCCACTACCTTGAAGAGCTCCTACACATAGGAAGGACCTTTGGCCCTAAGAACATGAATGAAGGTACCCTGATGATGAAGATGTTCCCATTCTCCTTGAAAGATAGAGCTGCACATTGGCTGAGAACAATTGGTAGACCAATCCTAACTTGGGAAGACCTGAGAAGCACATTTCTAAAGAAATTCTTCCCCGTAAGAAAAAATAATGTCCTTAGATGTGCCATAACAACCTTTAAGCAGAACCCCGGGGAACAACTACATGAGGCTTAGGAGAGGTTCAATGATTTAGCTATGAAATGCCCCCATCATGGGATTCCGAAGTGGCACTTGGCTCATATCTTCTATTATGGGTTGAGTGATAATCTGAAGAATTTTATTGATGCGGCATGTGAGGGCAATTTCTTGAGTCGAGATAATGAGGGAGCCTTTCAATTATTCGAGAATATGAGTGAAAATTCCCTCAACAATGCCTCAATGTCCACCTTTAACAGAGCTAATCAACCAAGGAGTGGAGTTTATGAAGTTAACAATAATTCAAACTTGGTTGATTTAAAGCTAATTGCACAATGATTAGACAAGGTGGAATTCGTGGGAAAGAATGTAGAGAATTTGGATAAGAAGCTGAATAATCTTCTGATGGACGACAATTCCTTAGGTACACAATCCAGATTAAATCCTTTGCCTACCTAAGGAGTGCCTATATTAACCCACAACCAATTCCCCAACCCACTAGGTTAGGAATCAGTGCACAACATTAATGACCTAACCATGGCTCCATTTATGAGCCAACTGTAGTTAAACCCATCTCTTGCTGGGTACCAAGGAAGGACTTTGATGCCCTCAAATTCTGAACTAGGCAGCCCGATGCTTAGTTATCCTTAGGATGTGAATGCACTCCATGGTTAAACTAAAAATGAGCCTTATTCAAATACTTACAACCCTGGATGGTGCAACCATCCTATGTTTGCTTGGTCAAGTTAGAAACACTCCCAGGGTTCTAACTTGACTAAACCAAACACTTATGGGTAACCTAGTAGGTACACACAACCACGCACGTACCAGCCACAACCTACTCAGGAAAATCAGCCCACTGATCTAAGCTTGGTCCTCAATGAAATGAGAGAGATGAATCTAAGACATAAGGAAGAAATGAATCAATTGAGGATAGAACTGACGGGATGACTGAACCAGCTAGTAGATGCTAGACAACACGGGATTTTGCCATCCCAACCCGCCCCAAACCTAGGAAATTTCAATAGGGTTAACCAACACAACACAAGGGACCAATAGGCACATATAGTTTAACCTGGTCCCCAGCACCCACCTGGTTTTGCTAACCCTAATCAGGATCCACCTATTTTGCAGAACCCACCTCAACTTTCTAACCCTAACGCTTTTGTTGGTGCTATAACCTTGAGAAGTGGGAGACAAATCCAAGATCCTTAACCCTCTAAATCTAAATCCAAACAAGATCTTGAGGAGATCGAATCTGACTTAGGAGATCAAGAAAAAAGAAAACCAATCCATCTGAGGGGTGGCTTGATATTTTTAAATAAGTCCAGGTGAACATACTATTCTTTGAAGCTATTGAGAATATCCCAGCATGTGCGAAATTTTTAAAGAAAATGTGCATACCTAAATGCCAGGCCAAATCAACTAAAAGGGTAGTGTTATCTGAACAAGCTAGTGTAGTTATCCTTAGAAACCTACCCCGAAAATAGAAAGATCCAGGAGCCCCTATGATCTCATGTATTATTAGAGATATTACTTTTGACAGGGTTTTGTTAGATTCAGGTGCTTCCATAAATTTAATGTACATTATGTTATACGAAAAATTTAACTTTGGAGAGTTAAAACCTATTGAGGTCACATTAGAACTAGCTGATCGATCTATGACCACACCACGGGGGATTGTTGAGGATATGATTGTTAAGGTCCAGGATTTTTATTTTCCTATGGATTTCTTGGCCCTTGACATGGAGGTACTAGGGAACTTGAAGAACACCCCGATAATTCTAGAAAGTCCATTTTTAGCTACTGTCAAGGCAAATATTGATTGTGAATCTGGAAGTATGGAAATCAAATTCGGGGATAAGAAGACAAAAATTAACATCTTTAAGGCCATCAAATAATTTCAGAATTGTGGAATGATAGAAGATTTTGAGGACAATACCATTAAATATTGTATGGAATTAGGAATAACCCAATTTGATCCTACAGGCCTTAACACCCAGACCAATCAAGAGGCCTGCCCATTAATCACTGACTTGATTCCAAGAACTCTTGAGGGTAACTGTGATCCACCACTGGACCCTTTATCCCAAGGACCCAAACCTGAACTTAAACCTCTTCCAGATCTAAAATATATTTTCTTGGGATCTAAGCAGACTTACCCTTTAATCATTAGCTCTCATCTAACCCAAACTCAAGAAAAGCAATTGATTCAAGTGTTAGGAAGAAATAGTAGAGCAATTGGTTGGACATTAGATGATGTGAAGGGAATCGGTCCCACTTACTGCACCCACAGACTCTATATTGAGGACGGATCGAGACCCTCCCGAGAAATGCAGAGACAATTGAATCCTAACATGCGAGAGGTAGTGAAAAAGGAAATAATCAAGTGATTAGACACGAGAATAATCTATCCAATCTCTGACAGCCCGTGGATCAGTCCTGTACAAGTGGTTCCTAAGAAAGTCGGGCTGACTATGATTACTAATGATGATGAGGAATTGATTCCAACACGCACAACTTCCTCTTGGAGAGTCTGTATTAAATATAAGAAGCTAAATAGTGCAACCAAGAAAGACCACTTTCCACTTCCCTTCATTGATCAAATCCTAGAAAGACTAGCTGGCCAACAATTCTTCTGTTCCTTGGATGGCTATTCCGGCTACAATCAAGTAACTATCCACCCCGGGGATCAAGACAAAACCACCTTCACATGTCCCTACAAATCATTTGCCTTCCGTAAAATGCCTTTTGGATTATATAATGCACCAACAACCTTTCAAAGGTGCATACTTGCAATCTTTTCAGACATAGTGAGTGATTTCATGGAAATCTTCATGGATGATTTTTCTATTTTCGGGGACTATTTTGAATCATGTCCGATTAATCTTGAAAAAACTTTACAAAAATGAATTGAGGTGAATCTTGTTCTATCTTGGGAAAAGAGTCACTTCATGGTCAAGGAGGGCATAGTCCTTGGCCATGTGGTGTCTGAAAATGGAATTGAAGTGGATAAAACTAAGGTGGACATTATAATCAAACTCTTGCCACCTTCAACGGTTAAGCAAGTAAGATCGTTTCTCGGACATGTGGGATTTTATCGTCGATTAAGGACTTTTCTAAGGTGGTGACACCCTTAAGCAACTTGATTGTAAAAGACCAATCCTTTGATTTTGATTCAAATTGCTTTAAGGCTTTTAATCAGCTAAAGGAAGCTATTACACAATCACCCATCTTACAACCTCCTAATTGGGATCATCCCTTCGAAATCATGACCGACACGTCTGATTATGCCATCGGGGCAGTCTTGGGACAAAAGGTAGACGAGAAACCTTCTGTGATTTACTACGCTAGTAAAACTTTGGATGAGGCTCAAAGAAACTACACTACAGAAAAATAGTTGCTAGCCGTAGTGTTTAATCTAGAAAAGTTTAGACCTTACCTACTGGGATCTTATGTCACAATCTTCACAAATCACACTGCATTAAGGCACCTGATGTCTAAAAGGGATGCAAAATCTAGATTAATCAGATGGATTCTTCTGCAGCAAGAATTTGATTTAGAAATCAAAGACAAATCTGGTGCCCAAAATGTAGTAGCAAATCATCTCTCCAGAATCCTTGTAGACTCTACAACTCCTCAACTTTATGATTCTTTCCTTGATGAGACTCTCTTGACTATTTACAAACTACCTTGGTTTGCAGATATTGTCAACTATTTGGCCATCGGAAAACTACCCATGGATTGGCCTAAGCATACGCAAGATAAGTTGATTTCCGATGCCAAATACTACTTTTGGGAAGACCCGGAGCTATTCAAAGTTTGCGCGGATTAGGCTTTCCGCCGTTGTATTCTAGACGAGGAGATCACAAGTGTACTAGAATTCTGCCACACTTTTGCTTGTGGAGGTCACTTCTCAGGAAAAAAGACAGCAACCAAGGTACTGCAGAGTAGATTGTATTGGCTGTCTTTATTCTGTGACTCGTACAACTTCTGTAAGTCATGTATCAATTGCCAGACTTTAGGAAACATGACCAGGAAGGATATGATGCCCCTAAATCCAGTCCTTGAAGTCGAAATCTTTGATGTTTGGGGCATTGATTTTATGGGACCTTTTACCTGTACATTCTAGTGGCAGTTGATTATATATTCAAATGGATTGAGGTCATCCCGACCCGAACCAATGATCATAAAGTAGTCATGGATTTTGTAAAGAATAACATCTTTAGTCGGTTCGGTGTGTCCAAAGCTCTGATTATTAATGGTGGGTCCCATTTCACTCACAACCAATTCAGGACCTTGCTAGCCAAGTATGGAGTCACAGAACCTCTACTCCATACCATCTACAGACCAACGGACAAGTCGAAATCTCCAATCGAGAAATTAAAAAGATCCTTCAAAAGATGGTCCACGTGGATCAGAAGGATTGGTCTACCAAATTGGATGACGCTCTTTGGGCCTACCGAACTATGTATAAAACTCTGATTGGAATGTCTCCATTCCGTTTGGTCTACGGAAAATCTTGCCATCTGCCCATTGAGCTTGAACATAAAGCTTATTAGGCAATCGGAACATTTAACTTGGATCCCAATCGATCTGGACGACAAAGGAAACTTCAATTGACTGAATTGGATGAAATCCGGAATCATGCTTATGAGAGCGCGAGAATATATAAGAATAGGACAAAAGCTTTACATGATAAGTACATCCCCAGAAAAAGCTTTGTCCTTAACCAAAAGGTTTGGTTATTTGATGCACGCTTGAATCTCTTTCGGGGAAAATTAAGATCAAAGTAGGTAGGTCCCTTCATTATAAGAAAAGTCTACCCTCATGGAGTTGTACTTATTCTGGATCCCAAAATCGGCATTGAGACAAACGTGAATGGTAAGAGATTGAAGCCTTTTATCACGCAGAACTGTGATCCCATTCCCGATGGTCACATCAACCTTCTGAAATCTTCTTAAAGCTGAACTGTGTCCAGCAAATGATGTTAAACTTAGGGCTGGCTGGGAGGCAACCCAATGCTCTATACAGGTAGCTCTGCATCCTCTGTATTCATGCTAACCTGGATTAACAAGCATAGTCAGGTGATATCCCCTCATCTTGCTTTTTATATTTTGATTTTCCTGCATACATTTCAATGAGGACATTGTAATGAATAGGCATGGGGGGTTGGACATTGCATGTCTTATTTTAATGTTAAAAAAAAAATTGCATTTAGGCATAAAGAATTTTTATTAAGGTTTTATTAGAGATTTATTCTTAAGTTGATACCTAAGTTTAGAATCCACTATAATTTCACACTTACACGTAGAATTTGCAATGGATCATTTGTGAAGATCGACAAACTACTTTTTCTCCTAAACCCTTGGATAGTAATTAGGGAGTCAGGCAAACTATCTTCTAACAGATCCACTAAACAAATGTGAGGTGAGAGTAGAAAGTCTACTGGTGCTCTAAGGCTAGTATGAGGAATCTTAAACTTTGCATAATGATATAATGATACTCGAAGTTAGGTATAGTTTTTGCTCTCGATTTCTGTGTATAGGTTCTTAGTGCGAATCTCTTGAGAGCCACAAAATAAGGCAAGTACTCAGAGAGCGGGTTCTGATAAAACTAGGACTGAGGTGGATGGTCACGACCGTCTTTTAGGGAATCCTCGGCTGAAGGTGGGTATTAATGTTAAGGTTATAAATACATTGTCATATCCATTTCCTTCCCGGTGCCGAGAATATGCACTTCTACCAAATAAGCCACTCGATATCCTCTTAAACACCTATAATCCCGAATAATGCCTCGTAAATAAAAGTTCGTATACTATATTGCGTTGTGTTAGTAGATATTTGGATGCGAAAAAAAAGAGAAAAAAAAATATATACACAAAAAAAGAGGCAAAAGAAAAGAAAAGAAAAAATATATATAGAAAAAATTTTTAAAGAAAGAAAAAGTAGAAAAGAATCAAAAGAGTTTATAAGTGTTTTTAGAATTTATTTCAAATGTAATGAGGCGACAACACCTACCACCCTCACGATCCACCAAATAAAGCCTTGACCTATTTTTCTGTACTTCTGGCCACCTGAATACGAGCTAAGGAATTTTGACTTAGTCTTAGAGCTATTAGAACCTAATCAAAGTGTTAAATGCCAGGAGAAACCACCAAATATATTAATAAATCTGGTGAGATTGTGAACTCAAAAAGAAAAAAAAGGATAAGAAAAGATAAGAAAATGAAAAAGAAAGAGAGAGAATAAGTACAAAGGAAGTAAAGTGAGCACAGTTTCTCGCCTCTCTCTGAGTTGAATTATTTCATAATTTGTAAATCTAGGTTCTAAAGTACTGGCTTACATGTAACACCAGATGAGTGTGAGTCACCAAATATAAATCTACTTGACTCAGAAATTTTCTATCTAAGCTAGAAGCCGGGGCTGAATATACAGGTTACTTTATAACCCCGAGGGAAGAAATTTGCCTATCCCAATAGATTTTTACTAAGGGTTAAGTACGAGCTTTAGATGAGAATTGACTTTCACTTGTATCCGTTGTATAGGCTACAACAAAACACAATCACGATTATCTAGATTACTAAAGCTTCGGATGAAAACAAAAGACATAAACCTCTAGTCAAACTCTTGATCAAAATTAGTCATATAGGACCATTTTGCATTTAGTCTTGCATTTGCTAGGGATTAGCAAGATCTAGGCATTGGGGTGTGATTGCACAGCAATCATGTAACCTAAATCACTTGAATTAGGCTAGATTCTAGCATAACTTAGGAATAATGCATTCATAGGTATCGTAATTTGCACAATGGCTAGTTTATTAGTCATATAGATAATATCGTCATTTTATGACCTAAAAGAGATGATTTTAATTGCAAATGATTCGAAGCTGCGGATATCAAATCAGACCGAATAGATCTAATCAAAATGACGACGGGAGTCTAACACTTCCAAAATCGTCTCGATCAGATAACTAGGACATCTTGTGCATTCCATAAAAGAATGGATATCATAAAGCCGAAAGACAAAGATCCGAGCTTCAAATGAAGAATCAAATCGCACTGATGAATTCGAATCGACGATCGCAATCCAATAACAGAAAAATCAACTCAATCGGAGATCCACATCGCTAAATACAAGGAAAAGAAGATGGATGGCTATGATGGTGCCATGTGGCACCATCACAGCTGCCCCCTCATCATTGCCCCATCTGTGAAGGCTCTTCCACCGTGCACTGTGGGCGATCCAACGGCCACGAAGCGACCATGTCGTCGGCCACCTGCATGCCATCAAGGAAGAAGATCAGTCGTTGGATCTTCATCCAACGATTGATAGCGGCTGCGTGTGATTTGGAAACACAACACAAGAGAGGGCCTTGCGCAACGATTAGCGCCTTCGCCCTTAAGCGAACGGCGTGGGTTTGAAATCGTTTTTGCATGAAATCAGGAAAGGGTTGAGCAAGCATGCGATTGGCCATTGGATTAGCATCGGAGGGTGGAGGAGCGAAAGCGTGGCGCGATCTGAGCGCTTGACGGTTGCATGCGCACATCAATGCGTGAACTCACGCGTTTCCTTCATCGTGAAGGAGATGCGAGCACGAGTTAAGGCATGGGATTTAAGCATGCGGGTGCTCACGAAGAGAGGAGCGGTTGGGCACACATGGGAGTGTTCGATGGCGATCTGAAGGCCAAGAAGCTGCCACATGTCAAGCCCAGGTTGAATCCGAGTGTTTTAGGCGCAAATGAATGTGTTTTGTGGCTAGATCTGATCCGTTGATTTCCCGATGAATGGATCTGATCAAATAAGAGTTGTTGCATGAGATAAAGTGGTTAAATATCCACTTTGCCCCTCATTAAAAATATAAAAGAAGGCCCAGGACCCCCTAGTTGAGGCATATCTCTCTCCCATCAACTCCAGACATCTTCCACCTTCTCTGCAACTCTCCATCCCTTTGCAACTCTGCTCCGACCTTCATCCTGGCGCTCTGGATCTAAGGTGTTGTTGCATCTTGCACAAGCATCTTACAAGCAGCATCGTCTCTCTGCCACTTTCTATCTCCCTCTCTATCTATCTATCTATTTGTTTCTAGTAGAATTCTCTATTGTGAAAACTCTATTTTAATTACAATAAAATTTTGATCTTCTGAATGCATATATATGATTTTTATACATATATACATATATAAATATTTGTTTAGCACAAGTTCTATTGAAACGCTTCTGCATAAATTGCGATTTCCTCCCTACGAACGACTTGGTACTCATCGATTTTATAAATATTATTTGTCGACGTGTTTTCGCGCTATACTACAACTGAAATAATCTTTTAAATGCGAATTACACACCAAACACTTTACCCCTAGGATACTCATCAAATGAGTTGGGAAACTTCCCAGGATCGCATTGTCTAATAGCCTCAACAAGGTGGCCAATTTGAGATTGCAATTCTTGGATTGCCTTATTTTGAGATTGAATGATTATATTATGGCTTTCTTGTATGGCCTTCATCATAGCTTTAAGGTCATCCATCTCAAAATTGTTGGGCTGAGGAGGAGGTTGGAATTGTCGTGCCTGAAAGGGTTGGATGGGTTAGGCTCTTGAGTTCACCGAGTTGGAAGCATCACCTTGCTTCCATGAGAAGTTGGGATGGTTCCATCCAAGATTGTAGGTGTTTTTGAAAGGGTTGTTCCTGGGAGGTGGACAAAACCCTTGAGTAGCATGCAAGTCTACCTGAACTAACTCAAGGAATTGATTATCCAGGTGACACTCAACAGTGGCGTGAAGATTGCTTTGGCAAATGGAGCATTCAAAAATAGCCTGGACTTAGGAAGCTGATTGCGGGAATGTACCGAGGTTTGACAAAAGCCTTTCAAAATTCTAGTTCAACAATTGGATTGGGACGGCTAAATTTTGAGTAGCCCCGACTTCCCTAGCTTCCACTCTCTTTTCGAGGATGGATGATTTTCTATCCTGATAAGCTAAGGTCAAGTGGATAGAATTATCATTCAGTGACTCAAATAAGGTCCATGCCTCATCCTTTGTTTCGGTAAGAAAGGTTCCAACACAAGCAGCATCCACTGTTTGCCTATGCCCGTTAGATAGTCTAGTATAGAACCTCTCTACTAATTGCCATTTTGGCACATGATGATGGGGGAATAATTGAAGTAGGTTACTAAAGTGCTCTCAAGTCTCACGAAATTACTCCCCATTTAACTAAGTAAAACGGATGATTTCCCAACTAAAGTGGTTGATTTTTCTCATGGGAAAGTATTTTTTCAAGAATTCTCCTTTAAGGATATTCCAATCATTCACCCTTGCATCCAAGGTGTGATACCAGTGTTTTTCCTTCCCATAAGGGAAAAAGGAAAGAGGGTTCTCATCAGAGCTTCATCAGTAAAGTTCTGAAGTTTCACCATGGAATAGACCTCGGTGAACTCCTCTATATCCCTGTAGGGGTCCTCCCTGGTAGTTCCATAAAAGGAGGACAATAAGGATATGGTACTTCTCTTGATCTCATATGGGTTATCCCCTACCTATCTTCTCAATGCTTGAGCAGGTTGGTTGGTCGGAATGAAGTAGTCTCTCAGAGTTCTTTGTTGATTTGCTCCTTGATCAGCCATCCCTTCTTTCCTCTCTCTTTGGTGGGCTCTTCTAAGGATTCTCTCAGGCTCAAGATCAAATACTAAACTACCCTCAAGAGAACGTCTACCAAGCATGCAATATCTACCACACGCAACTCAAGCTCTTACCAATTAAGTAGTTGCAAACCCCAAGCCAACTTCATAGATCAATTGAATAGGGTCAAGGTGATGCCCCTCCATTCCCACGTAAGTGATATAAGAGGAAAGGGGCTACTTGAGATCCTGACTAATTCTGTTTTACGGAGGCTGAGGTTAAATTGGTTGATACAGATAACCAAACAAGTTATTCAATACAGTTACGCAACCTATACCAACCTTCGAGTACCCTAAGACCTATACCTTGCTTCAATGATATTCTCAAGTGGTCTAGTGAGAAGTTACTCCAAGGACGAAACTAAGGATGCAAGTGGGCCGAACCCTTCCTTTAAGGTGATGTGAATGCGATGTCTCTTAACTACCCTTTTATTCTTTTAAAGGGTGTCCCCTTAAAGTATCAAAACACTTGGTCGTAGGATAATACCACCACTAAAGTGAAATAGGAGGGTCTACACCGATAAAGAGTTCGATGCTTATAGCCTTAAGAGATTGAGACCTAGTGCGATGCCTATAGTGCATGCTCAATGCCAGAAGTGTGCATCACACCGCAAATCAGTTTGTTTTTTGTAAAGAGTCACACACAAGTCCCTTTGATCAGATTAAATGTGATTTTGATTTTAAGGTCAGATTTGATTAGCAGTTCCAATTTCAATTAGGCAACCATTGAATTAAATAAATTCAATTAGTTTGGTGGTCTTAAAATTTTACCCAGATGCAATGCAAATTTTGCCCAAATGCAATGCCAAATGCAAAGATAGAAAAGTATACCCAACTTCAGTAATCTTCGCGCAGATAATGGATGCAATGCAAAGAATGAAATCTAACGTGATGCTCAATCACCCCTAAATGCGTGAACCTAAGGGTATTCAACTCCTAAGTAGGCAACTCAATACTTTTTCTCCTTTTCTTTTAGAAGCAAGCAAGCAGAAACTGAATTGTTCACACCACAGATAAATAGCCTTAGTCGCTAAAGAAAGTGGGGACTGACCCCCGAAAACCAACCCCAATGCTACAAGGGCGAGAAGACTAAAATGTAATCAAATCAGTGATGAAGGAGAATCTCCTGTGAAAGCAGGATCCAAGTCTCCTCTTTGTGTCCTCTCTACATGTGGGCATCGCTCAAGGTTGACGTCGTGGCTTAGCTACAATTGTCGTCTCAACTCGTCAAATTACTTGCATAGAACAATAAAGAATAGTCAGATCAATATGCACCTTAGAATGAATTAGAAATATAATCGTGTAAATCTATTGCATCTGTTGCCTCCCCGGCAGCAGTGCCATTTGATCCGAAGATTATTGATTAAAAGATAATATCGAGAAATGATGATAATCAGATGTGTTATCATAGTAAATTGTATGGTGGAAAATCCTCAATAAAAATTAAATAAAAATATATTGAAATTATACCACAACTTCAGGTCGTATCACAGGGAGGCACAAATGTAATAAAAGTGTACACATGTATCAATTTTGGGCATAACTGTGAAATCCATATCAAAATCCAGTGCGAAATAAGGTGAATGAAGAGCCAAGCAATAACGTAAAAGTGCAAGTGTGATGTCATAATTTCACCTCAATAAAATAACCAAAAATCAAAAATCAAAATCTGGCAATGGCATGAGATGTAATTTTTCATTAAACCCCCTACTGTAGCAAAATAGGGGAAGTTGCTCCCCTTGCTCGTGCGAGGAAGAGAGGCTTCAACAGGTCGTGAGGAGCTCGGTGGAGGATAGCTGGAGCGGGGGCTTCGTGATGGCGATGGTCATACGGTGAGTTGGTTGGAGATGGGCGGACAACAAGGAGATGATGTCGATGGTGGGCATGTCTACTTGTGCACGTAGGTCGTAGATGGCGTGCCTGAGGGCGTGGACAGACGCGTGGTGTCGAGGCGAGGATGATGGTGTCGATGAAGTGGAGAATCGTAGTCGGTGGTGGCTGCATGGTGGAGGGAGTCGTCTGTGATGGGTTCTTCGATGGAGTTGGTGGAGATGAAAAAGAAGGTGATGAGGTCGGGGACAGGAAGCTAAGAGCCATAGGAGTGGCTACTACGTGGAGGAGTCACGATGAAGGATCTGGACGGAGGTTGTTGCCGGTGCGAGGGTGGAGGATGAGACATGGTGGTGGCTGGGTGGCTGATGCATCGGGGTCAAGGAGAACAGTGGTGGCATCGGCGCTGTCACCGCCGATCACGGTGGTGGTTTGTTGTGTGGAAGTCACGGTCGAGGACGTTGAGAGGAGGGTTGCTATTGAGGAGAGGCAGCCGCAGTTGTGTTGTGTCGAGGACGGTGAGGCTGAGGGAAGGAGCAAGCTCACTTGCCTTGACGTCTGAGGAAGTGGTTGGACAGCTTATCTCCCCCATCGTCTTTGGTGGGCTGCGAGCGAGCTCAGTGGTGATGGCGCGGTCGTGAGGATTGAGGCAGGGTAGTGGCATTACAGTCAAGGACATGGTTGAAGATGAAGGCTCGTGGTGTGGAAGTTGAAGAGCGTCGCAGTCATGGTGGTGAACGAGACGCAGTGGCGGAGTGGTTGCGGTTGGCATGCGGTGGTGGATGGAGAAGATGGAGGTGGAAGGTAAGCTCATGGTAGGTTGATGCGTGGGGAGGAGATGAACGTGGAGGTCGCTAGATCTCTTAGTGATGGAAGGCCAAAGGGGCGGTCGTTGTGCGTTGTTTTATATAGAGAGGAAGAGAGATGGAGCCTCCCTTCGTTTCCCAAGTAAAGGGAAGAAAGAAATAGGAGAGCAGGGGGGGTCTTCTTGTTGTGGAAATATCCCAAATAAGGCAAGAGAGGTAGCTATGATTGAGAGTATATGGAGGAAATAATCATGAGATTTGAGGGAAGGAGATAAGGAAGGTGGCAATTTCCAATTTTATTAGAGAAAAAATCCCGATGCCAAGATAATACTCCCACTTTTGATCTTTAATTAATTCTTGCAGAAACATGTACATGTAATCAATATATAATTATATGTAAAGAACATACGCATACAAAGTGCATTAAATAAAAGTATAGGAATAATGAATCAGGAGCTTTTCTGATTTCTTAATATAACTCATGCTCAACATTTTAATCTCCAAATTAAATGTTCTTAGGCATAATTACAGTCCACTAAAGTGGACCTATCAGTAACTAGATTGAAGTGGTCAACATTCCTATTGATAGTAGCCAATGCATGCAAATATCTTTGCGCCACATGCAATACCCAATCGGTGGATGAGCAACTATTGCAAGAAGTTTAACTCAAAAAAAATGTGGCAAGAAATGAAGTGTGTAAACCACGAGAGATAAATTTTATGAGAATGAAGCACATAGAGACCCTTGAGATTATGTAAAAACCATTTTTGTTAAGACCTTTCTTTGACTTCCAAGAAATTTGTTTACTTTCCTTTTTAGAGGAAGTCATGGTTTTTGCTTTTTTTCCTCCAAATCACCCTTCTTGCAATACACAATTTTCAGCAGAGAGGTTAAGTCATCAAGCTCGATTAGTAATCGAGAAGGCAATGGAGTTTGAGGCCACCAAGAGCAAAGAGGATTGCAGTAATAGCTTCATATTAAGATAATGGCAGAGTGATCATCAGTGGAGAGGGCCAGAAGACCAACAACCAACCACCAAGTGAGAATGTATAAGGAGTGAATCACCATTGATTGATGGCACCGCACAAGGGCAGAAATGAACAATGAGATCAATGACCATCAACACATCAAATGCATGACAACGGGTGAATCATTAGCATATGTTATACTCTTGCAGGCACAAGCATGCAAACTTGCTATCAGAAGGTTATGTCACGTTTGTATGTAGAATACAATATATATTCCTCTCAAGTGAGTCATATACTACCATGGTAGCCCTTTCAAAAAAAAAAAAACTATCGTGGTAGTAATGTATACACATCCATTTAGGATAAAATGCCTATTTATACATGTTCCTAAGCTTAGAAATGCATTCTATATTATAAATATTGCATAGCATGCATCATTCTGCATTTAGAATAGTTTGTATAAATTTTAGGTTAATTCGCGTCCTTTTGTTGCCAAGGGAGAAGGAGATTTACTTCGCGGCCTTAGATTGATGACCCAACTGTACGGATCTGATTAGGACGATCGGACTCTAACGCCTCCAAAATCGTCTTGATCGGAATCCCGTAGCACATTATGCAGTCCAAGAAAGATCAAAGGCTAAGGGGCAAGGTGGCACCAATCTGAACCTCAGTCGACAAATCCAATCCATTGATAGATTCGAATCAACGATTGCAGTCTAATGACGTGAAAATCAATCCAATCTGACATCTGTGACGTCATCAACAAAGCAAACAAGATGGATGACCAGAATGGCGCCACATGGCGCTATTTTGGCCGTCCATCTTCTTTAGCGCCATCGTAGCCACGTAAATCCACCCTCAGCAGCCGCACTTCCTTAAAGGCGTTTCCCCTCGTGAGATCTGGGCCGTTGGATGTCCATCCAACGACTCTTGTGAAGCCACGTTGCCTCTCTCCCAACGGCATACACTCTCCAAGAGCTTATGACTGTTGGATCTTCATCCAATGGTTGCGAGCGGTTGCGTGTTGGATGATCTTTGTGACAATCCGCAAGGGTAGCGCATTGGTGACGACCGGTGTTCTCAAGCTGCGGGTGCACGGTCAAATCCCCGCGGGAGTAAGCGCCAAATTGGGTCGCGCAATCAGCGATCGACGATGCGGGCAGTTCCACGTGGCTGCATAAATGGCCAGCAGCGCGAGCGCGCGTAATCATGTGTGGATAAACGCTTGATCGTATGCACCGACACGGCGTGATTGATAGTAACACCATCATTAGCCATAATTAACTTGAATTAGTGGAAATCCAAAGATAAATGCTCTTGAATGATTGCCTGAGAGCCATAACTCCATTCAGATCCATTTTGAGGAGAGAACATCAAATCAAGGTTAAATCTGCAGTTTTAACAGCACATCACAAATGCAGAGTAACCATGAGATTTGTCAGGGGTTAATTAAAGGTCAATTGAACATTAAAATCCAAAGAGTGGGTTCACACAAACAGAAGTAGGGTTTCCCGCATTTCGAGAATCAAATCAGTACACCAAAATCGTAATTTTAGACCCGCTTGAATTAAAGAGGTTCTGGTCAGAATAAAATTCATATAAAGCTCCTAAAATTCATAGAAAAATATTCTAAGAGTTTTGGTACCTTTTGTTTGACCATCTGAACCCATTTTGACCTTGGACAGAGCTTTAAATGGGATTTTACCCTAATTTGGGCTTCTATGCAAATTTTCCAAGTCAAACATGGTCAAAATTAAAATCTAACTTCACCTTTAGATTTTTTGGGTCCAAATTAGGTTGGTACCAAAATTTGGGCCTAATCAAAGTTTATCTTAACTTAGTTTGCATTTCAGTCCCAAAAATCTCTATTTCTTGCAAGTCGACCCTCAACTTTCAAAAATCTTACAGTTGAGTCCCTAACTTCATCTTCTTTGCAGAAATACCCTTGGAGCCATTGATAGGTCAACTGACCTACAGGCATGCATTGACTCAAGCAAATCCTCATTAAATCACCTCCAAATCCCACCAAATTTGGTCAAATTGGAGTTCAGACCATGAAGAATCGTGTAAACTCATTCATAGGTCCTGATTTGGAGCAAAAAGCTCTAGTGAATTCACAAAATTGATGGGTCACTACTTGCCAAATCCATGGAGTAAACGTGCGGAAGTCGCATGTTTATAGGCCGCATCAAGTTCTATATAAGTTCCTCGTGCTTCCACAGTTCTTTTTAGCTCGGTTACAGGCCAAAAAGCTTCTCCTTCCTCCTCGGTCACCTCCGATCGCAGCTCCGACGAACTTCCTCGATCTCCCTCTTCCGGCCACCCAACAATCAAATTGGGTGGCCCAGTATCTTCACCACATTCGTCCACTCCTTGCCTTACCCAGCAAGGGCCCCTACCTCCTCTATCGCCGCTGTTCTCTCTCACAGGAGGTCTCATCTTCCCTACAACCGGCAAGGCAAGCCGCTACGGCTCTCTCCCATCTTCAACCAATAGCGTAGCTCTTTTTCCATCTCTCCTCCTCTAGGTTAGAACTAACCCTCTCCCTACTTGTTTTGACCGGTGAACCACTACCTCCCCCTTCGCCTTCTTCATCTTCGGCAACACCTCCGGTGAAGCTGCCACATTGCTACACTCCACAAAACACGCCACCACCTCCATTAGCTTTGCCTCGACCTACTGATAAGAAGCCCCAACTTTATTGGGACTTCTAACCATGCACGCACCCCACCGAACACCACCTCCTCTACTCTCCCTCTTCGACCTCGCTGTTCACCAACACACCCTCCCGCACCATACCACAACCACCACAACACTCGCCTTCGCACAACGAAACTTATGAGCAAGTTTACTAGGGCCACGAGGCCATTTTCATGATCTCAGGTTCATCGTCAGAGCGCCGTCGCCACCTTCATCTTCCCCTTCATCGACCACCCATCTCCAGCCTTCATTCGACCTGTTGCTGCCCTCAATCGAAGTGGACTCAACTGTAGCAGGTGTCTACAGGACCAATTGCGAAGGAAGCAATGAGGCATAGCCTTGTTTTGATGAAGAGGCATGCGGAGGACACAACGAAGGAGCTACGCCTTTAGTCCCACATCAGGGACATAGAGGCATGCGAAGACATACAAAAGGATTTTATGCCAGCAGCTATTTGCCTCAGCACGCATCGGGGGTGAGGTCCCCATACGCATGCCCCACTACATGCGCTCACATGCGCCTGTTCGCATGCCTTTGCCCAGGAACACGCCTGCAGGTCTGGGCGATGGATCTGTTTACCTGGTTATCTGGGTCTGACTTGGTTCTGAGGAAGGAAACTCTGAGAGGGAGGAGGGGGGTTTTTGCTGCCTCGGAATTCGTGATCTCCCTCTCCTTTCTCTACACTTAGTTGTTGCTGAAGACTCGTGAGGCCTTATGCCTTGCTCTTGTGAGAAGCCCTTGAGCCTCTACGTTCCTCTGTTGCTACTGTGCCTTGGCCTCTCTGAGGCTCGAGATAAGGCGTCTGAAGCCTTAATCTGACATCTGGCCCCATGCACGTGTTGATTCTGATATTTAAGATATTTGATTGATACTGTTGAAATATTTAAGTGGTTATAGAGCTTAAACATTAAGGGTTAATTTGATGATTCAAATCACCATTTTAACCCCATCTTTTTGTACTGTCATTCTTGATTTTTATTGCAATATCATTCTGATTGATTATATTTCATATCATTATTGATAATTGTGATTAGTGATTGAAATTTGCTATTTTATTCCCTACGAACGACCTAGGACTCAAATTGTTTTTGAGCTTTATAAATTTAAGTGTTTGTGCGATTTTTGTCCTATACTACGACGTATTTCTCTAAAAGATGACTTTTGTGCTTAAACAATGATCTGATGGCGCAATTCGTGGTCTCTCAGCCATGCGATTCGAATTGAAAGGCTCTCCTTCGACAATACGCGACAGCTGTGGGCGCGTGAGCGTGCGCAGGCATGTGCGTTGCCTAGGGACCTTCAGCAATGTTTGAGGCAGATCTTTAGCAACGATTTTACATGTTGCTGTTGACCTATGATCTTGTTTTGCCTCCTCTCCACTATAAAAGGACCTACACCCCTCCATTCTTCTTCATCTATTTCTTTCTCTCCCTCACCACCTCCAAGGCTCTAGAGAGAGCTTGTCCCAAACCCGGGATGCTCCTCTAGAGTAGAAATCAAATATTTTTCCCGCCTCTCACCCCCATTTGTGGAGCATCCTGTGGTCGTCCTCTCACCACCTTCGAGAAGTAGATCCTCACTACGACACCGTCCTGCCCCGTCCTCCTTCCTTCGACACCATTCTTCTTCGTCCTGCTCCTTACCATCGTCATCTAGGCAACATCAGAGCGAGTCGTCCTCCAAGCAACCGTCCAAGAGGATTCTCTTCACCTTCATCTTTTATCACTTTCTAGTCTAGTTGTAATTTGTCGATTATCTGTAGAAATCTCTCTCTCTCTCTCTCTCTCTCTCTCTCTGCAAGTAGATTAATTAGATTTCATTGACCTGATTTCTTGCCCTATTAAAATATCAAAAAAATCTCAAAAGATAAAAATAAAATAAATAAAGTCGAAGCGCGGTTTTCAAAACCAAACGTTCAGCTCCCTGTGTTCGGCCCGGTACTCACTTCGAGTTTCGGTATAAATTTTATTTGGTAGCGATATTTTGCGGCTACGATAATGGGTTCTCCAAAACCTTGATTTCCCTCATGAGATACACTTACCAAGTAGCATGATTGGTTTATTTTATTTTAAAATGGAATGACATGATAGATCAAGCCAAGAGGGCCTATTTTACACTACTATATCTCAAAGACTAATATGTATTACTGCACAATCTCAGTGGCAATGGCGTAGAAGGGAAGGGGGAAGGACCGATGCTGCAGTGCCCCAGACGTGACGTTGCCTCCATTTGATGGCATCGATTCTCTCACTACCTTGTTAGTTCCTACTGCTACTTCTCTTCAAGTGAAAGGAGGGTCTCCAAGTGAGATCAGAGGAGGATGTGTGCTCTGATGGCGACAATGCAGTAGTGATGTGGAGGAGATCAGAGGTGGTCTCAACGATGACGAGGAGGGTTTGGGGGAGGGTGTTGGTAGGATAGAGGAGGCGACGTGGGAGAACCTTACAATAGAGAGGCGATGGTGTGGGATGCGGGGTAGAGGAGCGATGTGGGGGGAAGTCACGTGTGGGATAGAGAGGGTTTGAAGGAGATTTGGGGGAAATGCGAGCGAGATGGGATTAGGCGAGCGAGAGTGCAGAAGGCTTTAGACGCTGAAGAGTGGAATGAGGGGGAAAAACATGACCAATTTTTGTATAAATTGATTTAATTTTTTTGGTGACGTTTTACTTGTCACCGACTCATTTTTGCTCCCTAAAAGAAAATCAGTTCTTAAAAAATAGTTTCTGAAAACTTATTTTGTTGTAGTGTGCAATTAACAGGAAATGAGTGGGACTCCCGAGTCTTTCTTATTCAATGGTAGGTCAGACAAAATGACCACACTAGCTTCTTTGGACAATACCACCTTGTTGGTTTTCCTAGACTATCTCCTAGGTGTATAATAGTCCTTAAAGAACTTGGCAACAGTAGGAATGTGATTGATTGCATCGAGGAGTGGAACCTTAATGTGAACATCCTTGAATATTTCCTTTAAATCCTCATTGTTTTTTATTCCCTTGGTCTTTCCTTTAGGTTCACAAGTGAAGGCTCTAAAGAAGGGTAAAGGGATGTCGGTGACATTTGTGATTGGTTCTTTTCTTTTGGATCTCGTCTCCTTAGGTTGCTCCTTATTAGAATGAGAATGGGAAGTGGAACTAGCCTGAGGAGGGAATTGAGAAGTGTCTTGGCTCTCCTACCTATGTGGCAGTTCCTTAATAGTCTTTCCACTCCTCAATGTGACAATATTTGCATTGGAATATTGTCCATGAGGTAGGGGAGGAGCAGAAGGGGCAAAATGGGTCAGTATGGGCAATAGGGGAGCAGCCTGGGGTTGAGCATATCCAGGAGGTACTTGAGGTGCTTGGTATACAGTATGTGCCACTCTCAATGGTAAATGGAACCTAGGTGGGGTACCTGGGTTCTACACGTCTCGAATTTGGGACGAGTTGGGAGGGTAAAGCTCCCTACAATCTGTTCTCTTGTAAGCTCAACACCTGATTGGCAAGTGCTTGTATGAGTCCTAAATGTTATTGCTACATCTGTTGCATACTTTTTTTTTCAACTCATCCACCTGGTTGGACAACGGTGGAGGGTTAGAGGCAACATTATGCATTAGCTGATAAGCGGGTTGAGAGTGTTGTTGTTGAGACAGGCATGTTTGTTACCTGGGGTGTGTGGGTGCCACATTCTTGTACTGTTTAGGCTGGTTCTATGGAGTAGAAGTAGGTCTTTATGTGTTCCCAGCCCAGGAAAAGTTTGGATGCTGGCGCTAACCAGGGTTATATGTCTTTGAGTAAGGGTTGTTACATCCATATCCTTTGATGGCATTGACATCTTCGTAGGCCGAAGATGTCTGAGACGTATAGTCGTTAAGGGAATATGCATTATAATCGTCATGCTGTGCGTAACCCTGGTTAACCGATGCCAGATCCAGGTTGTTCACAGGTTCTCAGTATGTGGGAGCCCATGAAGAAGCAAAAGGAGGAAGAACAGGAGCATCCCGAGTAAGCAATTGTGGTCTAGAAGAAGAAGCTCGAGATGAAGAGGAAGAATGAACAAAAAACAGCACCTGATCTCACTGAACAAGAGTGATTAAGCTCATCAAACTTCTTGTTCAAGAGATCCATACTGTGCAGTTTCTTCATGATAATGTCCATGTCAGCTTAGGTTGACTTTGCCTAGGCTTCGTGGAGAGATACCTTTTGCTATGTGGGGCACATAAATTGGCTTATGGAGGCTGCATTCAAAGAGTTCTCTGCTAAGGATTCAAACAAATCAAATGCACTTGCCTTATCCTTGGCAAGGAAGTTCCCACTACTAGATGCATCAGCTAAGCACCAATGTGTCTCGTCCAGCCCATGATAGAAGATCTGGGCAAGGTGCCATCGAGGCACCCTGTGGTGAGGACACTTCTTGAGAAGGTCATGGAAACACCCCCAGGACTCGTGCAACTTTTCACTCGACTACTGGGTAAAAGTCGTGATGGCTTGCCTCATTGCATTTGTTCAACCAATTAGGAAGAAATTTTGAAGGAATTCTCTGCGTAATTCCTCCCATGTAAATACAGGCCTCCTAATGGTCTTGAACAAATAAGAAGCTTTATCCCTCAGTAAGAATGGGAAAAGCTTCATGAGAACAATCTCAATATCAACATTCCTAGGTCAAACTATTTCTACAATCCAACTTAGGTCTTCTAAGTGTTGGAATGGATCTTCATTTGAGTTCTCATGAAAATAAGTTTGAATCAGACTTCACATTTGGCTTCAAATCGAATGCCTCTCCACCTATGGGCGTCTGGACTTGAGGTAGCACATTACGTGCAGCCGGATCATAGAAATCCTGTAGTTGTTCTCCGCGTGGGGGGTATTGCATTCTATCCAAGGTGTTGAGGATGGCATCAAAATGCACACGATTTTGCCGATCTGAAATAGTCATTCTGGCCTCAACCCATGTCATATTATCATATTTGTCCCCCTTAAGGGGAGGAAGAGGATGATCTTGCCCAGCCATTGGAGTTGAGGAAGAAGGAAGATAGGAAGAGGTAGGAAAGGAAGGAGTAGGCGAAAAGAGTCACCTATCACGGTAGATAGTGGCCATAGGGCAGGTTCACAAGGGGCAACTAACCAAGGTCTAAGTGACCTTCTACCGTGCATGCACCAACTATAAGGGTTGGTGACTCAACCTATAGGTTGAACTTAAAATAGTTGCCTAGAGTGATAATAATTCAATTTTTAATTAGGTAAGTGAGGGGGTCAAGAAAGCAAACACCCCACCTACTAGGAAACTCTAGTGAGGTTTAATTAGGCCTTCTAGGTGGCTCTATTAAAGATGCAAACCTTTAAGTGTAAACCTAGGGTTTATGCTTTGCAATTCAATTTAGGCTAGCATACCCTAATCTTGATCTAAATGATTCTCCAAATCAGAAAGAGTCTTAGAATAAGATGAAAATTGGTAACGAACTTGCTTTTTCAAATATCTTTCCATAGAATAGTTTTTCAGGATTTTTATTGATCTAGATAATTTCCTACGATTTTTTAAGTGACAGGGGCTCAATTAGGCCAAATTGACCCCCTACGGCTATTTCAAAATGACTTGTATGAAAGATATTACAAAAATTCTTTATAAATTACTGGATAATCTTAGTTTCAATGGCTTTTAAACCCCACAAATTTTAGTTAATTTGCACTTCTACAAAGATAAGAATACTTCCTCAAAGTCAGATCAATTTGGTTCTAGTTAATACTCACCCTTGTGTACTATCCAAATTTTTAAAAATCATATAATGTGATTTTTTTAAATAAAAGGGTGCACTTGAAAGCTAACTTGATTATCAAGTTTAGATTGAATTTCAAAATTTTTGGATGTCTAGATTGACAACCACGAATTTATAAATTCAAAAATTTATACTGGCCGAAATTCAGATATCAAAAAGGGTGTGTTTAAAATGAGTTTCAATTCAAATAACACCCTTTTTGATAAAAAATCCCAAAAATAATTTCATAAACCCAAATCTGAAATTTTGAATTTATTTTTATATTTTTGGAGAGTTTTTTCTTTCTTCCTTAACTAAATCTAAACGATAAAATCCTAACAAATCTAAAGGATAAGTTCCTAACTTTTTTTTTGCTTCTTTTTCCTCTTTTCTTTTTTTTTCTTAAGAAAATCTAAATCCCAATCTAGAAAGCAAGACAATTAGATGTCACCACTTGATGTGCATGCAGATCACACTCATAGTCCTACACTTGCAAAGAAAATAGATTTAATCAGAAATCAAGATCAAAATTCGCATTGCCTCCTAGCAGTGGTGCCAAAATTAGTTGAGAAATCTCATGAAAAATGGATTTTACGTTATAGTATAGTTGCAAAATCGATCCCAAACAAATTTAATAACAAAACTCAGGATGAGCCTTGGTTGAACTCTGGGAGGCATGAGAAAGCAAATTTTGAAAATGAATTTCTGATCAATTACCAACCTAAATCTGAATCTAGTTTCCTAATTACTAACTAATCTACTATCTATTGGGCATGGTAGGTCTCTTGCATGGTAAATTCCCCGGTTGCAATCTCATAGTATGCAATCATAGTATAGTGCAAATAGATATGGCATGTGTACGCGTTCGTCTCGAAATTATCTAAATATGTAAACGCTATCAAGAGAGTTTTGATGAATCATAACATCATTAACCCATGTAGGAGTAGCCGTGCATTTTTTTATTTTTCTTTTTTAGATTGTTTTTGTGATTTTTGATTTTTGAAAATGGAAAGATAATCGAAACTAATATACTAGAATCAAGCACGATAAAAGATATAGATCAGGGACACATACACAATAGAGATATCAAAATAAGTAGATCATCATATTCATCATGATAGCATTTGGTTTCAATCACAAATAGAGATATGAATAGAAGATCTAGAACAACTAGAACTAGAATAGAAATTCTAATAAAACAACTAGGACTAGATTTACTAGAACAACTAGAAATATATTATCTACTAGAACAACTAGAACTAGATCTACTAGAACAGCTAAAAAGAGATTGACAGCTAGAAAAAAGAGAACTAGAAAAGAACTAGAACGGTTACTAGAATTAATGCAGAATAAAATAGAGAAGATCTATGCTATGGTAAATAGAGAGGAGGGCACCAAAGGTGCTTCCTATTGAAAGCTTTTGGTTGCCTTCGGAGGGCCAAGGCAAGAAGGTGATGGCTGGTCACCTATTGTGGTGGGGGACGGACTTGAGGGTGGAAGGAAGGGCTATGGAGGGTGGTGTCTTAAGGTGGAAGGAGGATGGGCTTGAAGGAGTGGTTGGCTGATCATGGGATTTTTTTTCCAACTTTTTCAATAATAATGGCAAAAATAGCAATATTATTAATAGTAATAATAATACTAATAATAATAATACGTCGTCGCGGTATAAGTCGTGGTGGAAAAATCCCAATCAAGGATAAATTGATATCAGACTAGACATGAACAAGCTAATAAAATTAAATCAATTTCCAATCAATAAATACTCAAATGCACGCATCAAAGATTCAATCAATCCAAATAGATATGATATCAGACAAAATGAATCACGGAAATATAATCCATATCCAATCCATTAATCAACAAATCTGCGTGACAAAAAAAATGTAATCAACTCAAATATGTAGTAGATTATATAACCACGAATAGAATAATGTCGTCTTCACAGGGAGGCAATACACATAAATAGGTTCAATATTCAAATCTAAAGGTAACAAATAGTAGTTCCAGAAATAAGAGAAATAAATCTACTATGATAGGAAAATAGAGCAAACGTAGACAATCGAAACCAATACATAGTCGTGGTATGAACATGCGGTCGCGAACGCAGTTTGATGAAGAAAATGGCCATGCTGTCACCAAAATCTACTTATGCATGGTCGGTACGGTTACAGTGACGATGTAGAGGGAGGTCGGGCACAATGTTGATGGTGCACAGTAGTGGAGGACGAGATGTTGAGGCGTGGTGATGCGGTGGTGGCCGCTCTCAAGGGAGAGAGCGACTTGAGGGCATGAAGAAGGTGATGGATCGGTGGTCTCCTCTTGGAGTTAGGATTGATGGAGGCTATGCTAGGAAGTCGTTGAAGGTGGAGAGCGGATGTGGCTTGTAGTCCAGGGTCACCAAGGTCAGTGGAGGCTTACTGTTGGTGAGCATAGGGGGTGTTCTGTGCTTGGATGAGAAGATGGAGAATGGTGCGGTCTTGCTGGTGGTGGGTCCTATGCATGGGAGAGAGAGAGATCGACCAGAGGGTGTGCGTGGGTGTGTCTCTACGAGAGGGAGAGAGGGGGGTCGATGGTGCAAGGATTCAGTACTTGTGGGAAGAGACGGAACAGGGGAGAGGGTACGTGGGTAGGGGAGGGTCGCATGCAAAGGGTTACAATAGGGTAGTATTGTAGGGGAGGAGAAAAAAAGAGGTGAGGGGGGTCTTCAGTGTATGTGGGACATGAGGAAGAAAGGTGAGGGGGGGGGGGGGAAGCGATTGATGTAGGGGGGCTCTTCGGCGGTAGGTTTTGGTGGTGAGGGAAAGGGAGAGAGGGTCCAGTGGTTTTGTTTGCATGGATAGAGTTGGGTTTACGTAGGAGTAGGTTTGGTTTGGGATTGGTTGGGGGTTTTAAGTGGATGGCCTTGGGAGTTTGGTGGTGGACCTATGTGGGATGTTGTTCAGAGGGGATTGGGATAGAATTTGGTGCATGAATGGGATTTTGGTGGAGAGGTTTTGTTGTGTGGCCTTACGTGGCTCAATCCATGGGGGTTTAGGAATGAATAGGTTATGTAATTTGTGGACCTAAGATTGGGATTAATGCAACATATATGGTTGGCCAATTGGAATGAGTAGTAGCTTGGTCTACCGACATAAGTGCTAATAAGGTCAAGTTAGTCAAGGAAATTGGTTCCCTAAATAGGCTCTAGGTAGGGGTCAATTAGGCTAGGGTTAAGGGAATAGGTTCAGCCCCCAGTTAGGCACATGAGCTCAAGTTGACTTCTACATCTAAAATACATAAGTAATTAATGAGATTATGTAAAGTAGGTAAAAATTGATGAAATGCAGGGAATGATAATTCTGAAGCTTAATTAATTTCATCACTGTAATGCATGCTTTCAACCAAATTCCTATTCTGATAATGATGTATTTAGGTTCTAATTTAGTCTACTAAAGTAGACCTATCAAATACTCCTATACCTAAGTTTTGCTACTCCTGAGCAAAATCATATAGAGAAGAACATCTTTAAACTAGAAATTGTCGTTAGGATGACTTGTTGTGACTCGCCTCTAGAGACTAGTTTGATATAATAACCCTAGGCCTTAAGGTACTCTAGTATCGGTTAAGATACAGACTTGATCAACTTTAGCTTTAGGTCTCCATCTAAGGTTTCTTAGGCCTCACAGCCTGCCCAAGGGTTTGTTGACCCTAGAGGTTAAAAGACCCGTGCATTCGTGAAAGTGGTCCTGGTTCAACTTTCCAGTGCATTTTCAGAATAAAGATGAAAGAGATATTTTTGAGAGTTTTCTTTTTGTAAATTTTTGTGATTCTTCTAAGTCCAACCTCGGATTGGCTCTCAACACGGTCTGTGTCAAATTCCTTGTTCCCACCATCGAACCTCGAAGGGTCCCTAGCATTCGATGCTTCGGGATAACACCGCCCATGGCAACCCTAAGAACCCTGGTAATCGACACTTCATGATAGTGTCACCCATGGTATTCTTTAGCTAATCCAGGCCTTGGCAATCAACATTTTGGGATAATGCTGGTACCTAAACAATACGATGTGCTTACATGCCCCCGATAGGATATTTAAATATCCTAGGAGACAAGCATCGAGGGGATGATGTGTTATAACGCGTCCTTAAGGAAAGTATTTACTCCTCTCAAGTGGCAGAAACTCTCCTAATCAACTTGTGTCTTTGACTCTTACCTAAATCAGAACCTCAAAGAAGCCATATTTCAAATGGAGAGATTTTTGCAATTATTCTTCATTAAGCATATTGAACCAGACCAATGTATAAGATGTGGATGCTTAAGTTACTAAGAACCCAGCAAACCAAAGGGTAGACAAAGAGGTTAGATACTCCCTAAGCCTTTAACTTAATACATCTGCTTCTCAACTTCTGCAATTACTTGAAGAATAATTCCTATCTTAACAAATACTCGAATTTTTAAGTCAAATCGACCCTAGAAGCCTAAAGTTAGTATACCTCACTTATTTCCTAAGGTTTGGCACTTCATGTCTTAATTCATCACTTGTTGCAGCCTAGAACTTAGGTAGACTCTTCCATAATCAAATGTTGAGACCAACATAATTTTGCTCCTTCTTTCTTTATCTTTTTTTTAATTGATATATCAATGCACTAGCTATATGCATGCGATGTATATATAAATGATATGTATAACCTCAGGTTATAGCCCCCCCATGCCTTAATTTGACAATGTCCTCATTGGAAAATAAAAAGTAAGGAAAGATATTACCTGAGATGGAGAATGGTCAGAGCTAAGGCTCCTTCAACTTGTAGGTGTCTAAAACCTAGCCATTAGAAATAGTAACATACGGTTTTAAATGTTGTCCATTTACTTTGAAAGCCTCACCAAAGGAAGGATTTTGGATCTCAACAGCACCATAAGGGAACACCTGTGTGGCAGTGTATGAGCCATCCCAACGACACTTAAGTTTCCCAGAAAATAGCTTGAGTTTGGAATTAAATAGCCAAACTTGTTGCTTGGGTTCAAAGGTTTTCCTAAGAATGTGCTTATCATGAAATATCTTCGTGCGCTCTTTGTATGCTTGAGCAATTTCATAGGCCTCATTTCCCAACTCCTAATGCTCAGTGAGTTCAAACAAGCGTGACTTGCTTACTTTTTCAAGATCCATATTGACATTCTTAATAACCCAATAAGCCTTATGCTCATTCTCAATAGGCAAATAGCAAGCTTTACCATATACTATATGAAAGGAAGACATACCTAGGGGGGTCTTATAACCAGTCATATAAGCCTACAATGCATCATTTAATTTTTTCAACCAATCTTTCCTATCAGGTCTTACAGTTTTCATAAGAATTCTTTTGATCTCCCTATTGGACACCTCAACCTATCGACTCATCTGCAGATGATATGGGTTGCCACTTTGTGGGTGACACCAAGACTTTTAAGTAGAGTGTAGTGAGCATTCCAAAAATGAGGTCCCCCATCCTTAATGATCGTCCTCGGGCAGCCAAATCGGAAATGATATTGGCCCTAACAAAATCCATGACCACAGAGTGATCGTTGGCCCTAGTCAAAATGGCCTCTATTCATTTTGATACATAATCAACTGCCACGAGGATATATTCATAACCATGAGATGATGGGAAGGGACCCATGAAATCTATGCCCCAAACATCGAATATCTCAATAGGAAGAATAGGTTGCTGGGGTATCTCATCTGGCTTTCCAATTGTTCCACTCTGTTGACAACGAAGACATGCCTCCACATATGTATGAGCATCTTTGAATAGTGAGGGCCACTAGAAACTAGAGTGGAGAACCTTAAAGGCAGTCTTCCTAGCAATAAAGTGCCCTCCACAATGCAAAGTGTGATAGAAATCTAAGACACTCATTTGCTCCTCCTCTAGGACACACCAATGGAAGACTTGGTCACAACCTATTCTAAAGAGTTTGGGGTCCTCCCAGTGATAATGCTTAGTGTTAGAGAGAAATCTGTCGTGCTTCTGGTTATCCCATGTATTGGGGGTCTCGACCATGACTAAGTAGTTGACGACATCAACATACCAAGGATCCATCAGTTGTACCGCCATAATAGTTTCGTTAGGAAGAGTCTCATGAATGTCTCCTGACAAGATTGAAGCTTGATTGCACAACAATCAAAGGACCTAATCTACCTGAATTAAGTTAGATTTTAGCTTAATTTAGGAACAATGCATGCATGAGCATCATAATTTGCATCATAGTTGATTTGTTAGCTTTATAGATAATAATGCTATTTTATGCTCTACGTGAGAGGTGATGCTAATTGCAAATGATTCAGGGCTACGGATGATAAATCAGACCATACGATCTGATCAGGACAACGACAGGAGTACAACGCTTCCAAGATCGTCTTAATCAAACTTCCGTTGCATCACATTCAACCCGTAGAAGATCAGAGGCTATGGAGCAAGATAGCACAAATTCAAACCTTAGATGTCAAATCCGACCACACGGATGGATCTGGATCATTGATCGCAATGCAACGACGTAAAAATCAACTCAATCGGAACCCTGTAACACCAAGTACAAAGGTGGAAAGATGGACGGTTAGGATGGTGCCATGTGGCATCATCTCAACAGCCCACTGCCGCGCCCTAACCATTAAAGCATAAAACGTGGGCCATTGAATCGTCATCCAACTACCATGATGAGGTGACGTAGTCCACCACCGCACCCTTCATCAACTGAGAGTCCATCTCAGCCATTGGATGAAGCATCGCGTGAGAAAACAAGATCTTGACAAAGAGGTGGTGTAACGCGTTGGTTAGCAATCGCATGCACAAGCAAGTGACGCACGTTCGGCTCGCTTTGTGTGCGAAATTGGAGCGGCGGTGGATCGTGGGCGCAATTAGAACGTTAGATCGGATCAAACGGCGAGGAGACAGCCGCATGGCACGAAGAGGATTGTAGATACGGTGATACGATGCACGCGCCAACGAACGCTTGAACAAACACCCTGATGAATGCATTAAAGAAGAGGCGATGCTATGATGATTTTAAGTCGTTTGATCATAAGATCGGATGGCTGAGATCAAAAGTGCACGCGCACGCGTACGTGCTGAAGGGTGCGAGGCAGCGGCTGAGGGCAGCTGAGAGCATGACACGTGGTGCAATCTTGTGCGATGCACACGTTGAAGGTGCGTCGAAGGTTGTCTTGAGGTGCGATCTGATCCGTTGATCTCCCAATCAACGAATCTGATCAAACCTAAGGTGTTGCATGATTTTGAGGGTCAAAATACTTGCTTTACTCCTCGTTTTAGCTATAAAAAGAGCCCCAGAGCCCCCTTTTTAGAGGCAACTCCAACTAGACACATCTTTGGCTCCTCTCTTTGTAGCATCTCTCTCTAGTTTCTTCCTGGCGCCTTGGATCTAAAGTGCTGTCACACTTCATACAAGCATCCCTCAAGCAACTCTGTTCATCTAATTTTTTGATTCCTAGTTTAAAACTCTATGCAAGTATCAATAAAAAAGTGGATTCTATGAATATCTTGTCTCTATTTCTATGCTTGCATTAGATTAGATTAGTTAAAATGAAAAACTTTGAAAATCTCATTTTGCCTCCCTACGAACGACTCAGGATTCACGATTTCTAATTTATAAATTTATTTGTTTTGACGTGATTCACAACTACAACGATATAAATCTTTTAACGCGTTTCACAACGAACAAATTGGCGCCATTGTCGGGAAGGCAATAGAGCTATTCTTGAAGCTTTTCTCCTTAGTGCATATTTGGGATTTCTAACCTTTATTTCCATTGGTTTCATGTGTGTAGGAAGTGTAGAAATTCGAAAAGAAATGCAGCAGAGAAATTGCAGGTTTCTAAACTCAAATAGTGCTCATATCTTAGATTAGGTTAGATTTCCTTTCGAAAAAAAAAGTAAAAAAATTAGGTGCTTTGTTTGATCCTTAGGTTAGTAGTTGCTTGTTTTTCAAAAAAAAAAAATCTCTTATTAGTGGATATTATCTTTTGAAAATCAACAAAACGACCTACATTTTTAGGCTATAATAAACTTTTATTTTCAAAATTCACTTCCCAAGATTTTACGCATCCAAAAATTCTAAAATTTCTATTAGACATGGGTATTGAAGTCAAGAACAACATATCCAAGTTTCGCACCATTCTAATTTACACAAATTTTAAAAATTCACGAACTGAACTACTATCAAGTTGTGATTCCTGATTTTTCAGACTTCAGAAAATCATAAGAATATTTATACAGCTTTGATTTATCAAAAATTTATTACATCAGATTTCTGTGATAATATAGAATCTTGAAAAATTTTGAAAAAAATATTTAGTACATGCTTGATGGCACGAAATACTCAATCATTAACTGATGATCAAAACAGACTGTAGAAGCTCTAGTATACTTTAAACCTGAAAAAAATAGAAAACGTGCATTAAAATTACTAAAAAAATATTTTCAGAGTGCCTATTTGGTGGTACAATAGGATCAATTGATTGCATTAATTGGGTCGCACTACCTAACTTGGTTTGGATTTAAATCCAATCATTTAACATTAGCTGCTTTAGGATTTTAGATTAAGGTAAAACACACTTACATTTTCATACTTAAAGGAAATATATTAAATAATTGGGACTTTCAAAACCTCTTATGTGCCGCATCAAAACTATTATTTGAAAACATTTAACTAAGTGAACCCTAAAATTCACTAATACAAACACTTGAACTTTAAATGTAATCACATCAACTAAGCTTGTATTGTGAACCCCTTGCCTGTATACTTCATACTTTTGAAATTAATTTTAAGGGCATCATCCCCCTAACGCCCATTGTATTCCAAAAGCACTTCAAGTCTAACCCTGAAATTGAGTAGTCATGCCCTAGGTAGGAATAATCTGCTTGGAAACTTGAAATTAGATTGAGTTAAGGTCAAGACCTTATCTACTTGGACCCACTGGTGGCAAGAAGGGTCAATGCGGTAATCATGTTAACCCTTAGTGGTGTCCCGTCATGTGAGTTGTCTTAGGGAGTCCCACCCTTCTGGTCAGCCAAATAATTCAAGTGTTGATCTATCCTAGTCATGTTTTGGGGAGCCACGATTAAGTCTAATTAGAGCTTACACTCTAAGGATTAGCTTGATTGCTTGTACTATGAGGGTGGGTATTCTTGCATTTGTCTTCTCACTCTCATCCATAGACATTCTTCTGGTACATGCAAGGTAGAAGATCTCTACACCCTGGTTTACGACCACCTTTAGAGAGAAATCCTAAGAGAAGACCTGAATCTAAATCTTCTTTAATGGCTAGTCACCATGAGGAAGTGAGGTTGAAGTGGAGTAACAAAATATGGATCCAATGGCTCTTTTACAGAGGCTGTTTGACAAGCAAGGCCTGCATCATGACAAACAGATGCATGTCATAGTACAGGACATTACCCGACTCCAAAACGAGAGAACAAACCAACCTCTCAGAGATTTCTACAACCCTCCTAATGCCCAACCTGAACGTTTTGTCAGGGTACCTCAGGATGGGGATGATTTTAAGCTTAAACTAGAAATCATCAATCTGGTTCCCCACTTCCATGGCCACAATTCTAGTGACCCCTTCCACCACCTTGAAGAACTTCTACTCATAGAAAGGACCTTTGGCCCTAGGAACATGAATAAGGATACCTTAATGATGAAAATGTTCTCCTTTTCCTTAAAAGATAAAGCTGGTCAATGGTTGAGAACTATTGGTTGACCAATCCAACTTAGGAAGATTTGATAAGCACTTTTCTGAAGAAATGCTTTCCCATAGGAAAAACAAATACCCTTAGATATGCCATTACAACCTTCAAGCAGAACCTTGGGGAGCAATTGCAAGAGGCTTAGGAGAGATTTAATGACTTAGCTAGGAAATGCCCTCATTATGGGATTCTTAAGTGGCACTTGGCCCATATTTCCTATTATAGGTTAAGTGACAATTTCCTAAGCAAAGATGCTGAGGGAGCCTTTCAACCATTCAAGAATATGAGTGAAAATTCCCTCAACAATGCCTCAATATCCACCTTCAACTGATCAAATCAACCAAGGAGAGGAGTTTATGAAGTTAAGGATAATTCGAATTCGGTTGATTTAGAACTGATTGCATAATGATTTGATAAGATGGAACTCGTTGGAAAAAATGTGGAGTTTGGATAACAAATTGGATAACCTTCTGAAGGGTGGGAGTTCCTTACACATTCCAAAGTAAACCCTATGCCTACACAATGAATTTCTATGCTAACCTGCACCCAACTCCCCAACCCTCTAGGTCAGGAAATAATGCACAATATTAATGACCTGACCATGGCTCCACCCATGAGTCAACTCTACTTGGACTCATCTCTTTCTGGGTACCAAAGAGGGACCTTGATGCCCTCAAACTCTGAGTTAGGCATTCCTATGCGTAATTATTTTGAGGATGCTAATGCAATTCAAGGATACACTGGAAATGACCCATATTTAAACACCTACAACTCTGGATGGTATAACCATCCTAATTTTTCTTAGTCAAGTTAGAAACCTGCCCAGGCTCCTAACTTTACTAAGCCTAGTACTTATGGCCAACCCAGTACGTACATATAACCGCATGCATACTAGCCACAACCTACTTAGGAAACCCAACCTTCTAATCTGAGTTTAGTCCTCAAGGAAATGTGGGTAATGAATTTGAGACATAAAAAAGAAATGAATTAATTGAGGATAGAATTGACAGGTGATTGCACAACAAAAATACACCAATAAATATGCCATCTTATGTTATTTCCTAGCACTGCCATTGCATATCAGGTAGCTATAGTTGCATTTGTAAAAAGACACTTGCATGCATTTATTTGAGAGGGGAGGATAATGCGAATAATTAGCCATTTAATTAATGTCTTCATCAAGGGTTGCATTGCAAATTCACCATTCTCATTTTTTAATTTTGACTTTGAATTTCTTCTCCCTCGCGCGGCTCAGTGCATGGGGCTTCGCCTCTTCGCGCCATTCCTCTGCCAGCAACATGGCTGGGCAGGCAATGCCTGCAGCATGGCCGTGGCAGACTCCCGCTTCTTTAAAAAGCCTGGTCATCTTCCTTACGAGGGAGGGTCGGGAACACACCACCCGCAGACACCTTCCTCTAGGCCATCTTCCTCCCCTCTCCCTCTCCATACGCAGTCTCTCTTCTCACTGAAGAGACACATTGTAGGCAGGAGCAAGCTCACAGTGGTCCCACGACCACCACTGTGGGTTCCACCATCGCCCAGCTCCTTCGTGAGCAGGTGGGCGTGGTGGTTTCACCCTCTGTTTTCTTCGCTGGAAGCTCTCGCCGCCATTGCCAAAGCTCCAAGGTTGGAAGCTCCAACAGCAGCAGCAGCAGCAACGGCCTCTAGCTATCGGGCAGGCCACCGCACGCATGCCAGCGACGTCCACAAGCTCTCCTCGCACGCGCAGGCGCCTTCTAACACGCCCGCGCACGCAGAATCGACCGCAACCAGTTGCTCACTTCACGCGGCACTGTAGCTACTGTTTACGCCTCTCAGTGCGGTGACCGGTTTGTTTCTCACTTATCCAATCACCGCACGCTCTCTCTTCACCGCGACCACCTCCAGCCAGTCACGCGCGCGCGTTCCAACGTTTGTGCCCGTCTGCGCCCGCACCCGTTCCCGCCTGCAGCGCAGTGCATTGCGTTGCCCTCTCTCCCACTCCTGCACCAGCTAGCGCGCGATGACAATACCGCATGCTCCCTCTAGCACCCGCGCGTAGCCTTTGTGCGCCTACGTCCGTGCACCCGTGCCACCAGACGATGCTCTCACCCTCCAGACGACTTAACTGCTCTCTCTCACACTCCTCCAATGTGCAGTCCCACACTCACACACACACACTCGTACACATACACACTCGAACACTCACACACTCAGTTGAAAACACCTATACATATATATATATATATATATATATATATATATATAGTTATACACACACACACACACATATATATATATATTTACATATACATCACCCACCTGTATCCATACGTCCTTGCACTAGTCACTCCACCATGCATTATATCGCGGGAATATCTGCACTAGTTGCTGATATTCCCCGATACCCGCGCGAAGAAAGCGCCTCCACACACACTCCCACACATCCATCCTACACTCTATGTGGCACTTCGTCTTGTGGGTTGCGTCTTACTAGACGTGGACCAACTCAACACTGTGCTACACGCCATTTCCACTTCCACCCCAACCCCTATGTATATATAATATATATATAGACTGTATTTATTTCCCTACAAGCAACCTACCTGATTTTTATCTCTTTTGCTTCCTGCTATTAAAAAGATAAAAAAAAAGAGTAAAAGAGGAAAGATAATCCTTGTCTTGCAGGTACTTGGTCTCGCGAATAGCAAGACCAGTTTTTTGGGAAACCCTAAGTTGGCTCAAAGCCAAGAACAATTTGGCTCAAAGAGAAGGACTTAATTTTGAGGGTATACCTCAAGGACAATATTATCAACAAAAAAAAATCTTAAATAAAAAAAACCAAAAACATAATAAACGCACGGAAGAGATACGTTTTAGGTAAGGCGTAGAAACTTCTTCACCTTTAATCCCCGCCTCCCAGAGATCGACCCTGGGTCTAAAAGTAACCAAGATAAAATTAAGTAGGCCAGGTAAAATTTTTTTGCAAAAGATGGTTAGACTCGATTTAGGTTAACCACTATACTCACTTCAACGATAATTTCACCATATTAACACAACCTATTCGAGTTTGACTAACGGGACGATTGGACGAATTAGTAGATGCTAGACAATACGGGATGCTGCCATCCCTACCCATCCCCAACCCTAGAAACTTTAATAGGGTTAACCAAAACAACACACGGAAGTAACAGGCACATATAGTTCAACTTGTTACCCAGCACCCACCTGGCTTTGCTAACCCTAATCCTAACTAGGCTTAGCCTATGTTGGAAAGCCAACCTAAACCTTCCAACTATAATGCCTTTGTTGGTGTGGTAACTTTGAAAAGTGGGAGACAAATCCAAGATTCTTACCCCTCCAAATCTAAATCTAATCATGATCTTGACGAGCTCGAATCTGACCAAGGAGACCAAGCTAATTAAGAAGACAAGGATTAGGACCTGAACACTCATGATTTCTCTCAAGCACCCTTTCCTAAAGCGTTGAACAAATGTAGGAAAAAGAAAACCAATCCATCTGAAGAGTGGCTTGATATTTTTAAACAAGTCTAGGTGAATATACACTCTTTGAAGTAATTGAGAATATCCTAGCATGTGTGAAATTTTTGAAAGAAATGTGCACACCTAAACGCCAGGTCAAACAATCCAAAAGGGTAATATTATCTGAACAAGTTAGTGTAGTTATCCTTAAAAACCTACCCCAAAAACAAAAAGATCCTGGAGCCCCTTTAATTTCTTGTGTTATTGGAGATACTACCATTGATAGGGCTCTTTTAGATTTAAGTGCATCCATCAATTTGATCCTCACAATGTTATGTGAAAAATTTAACTTTGGACTACACCACGAGGAATTATTGAGGATATAATTGTCAAGGTTCATGATTTTTATTTTCCTGTGGATTTCTTGGTCATTGACATGGAGGTACCAGAAAATTTGAAGAAACCCTAACAATTTTGAGAAGACCATTCTTAACTACTGCCAAGGCTAATATTGACTGTGAATCTAACAGTATGGAAATTAAATTCGGGGACAAGAAGACAAAGATTAATATTTTTAAGGCCATCAAACAATTTGAGGATTGTGGAATGATAGAAGATTTTGAGGATGTGGACCATACTGTTGAATATTGTATGAAGTTAGGAGTTTCCCAATTCGACCCTATAGGCCTTGATCCCCAAATCAATTAAGTGGTCAATCACCCAATCACTGACTTGATTCCAAGACCTCTTGAGGATAATTGTGATCCGCGTTTGGACCCTTCTTCCCAAGGACCCAAACCTGAACTAAAACCTCTTCTTGATTATCTAAACTATGTTTTCCTGGGATCTAATCAGACTTATCCAGTGATCATTAGCTCTTATCTAACTCAAACTAAAGAAAATTAATTAATTCATGTTTTGGAAAGAAACAGTAGAGAAATTGATTGGACATTGAATGATCTGATGGGAATCAATCCTACTTACTGTACCCACAGAATCTATGTTGAGGATGGATCTAAACCCTCTCAGGAAATGCAGAGACAATTGAATCCTAATATGCAGGAGGTTGTGAAAAAGGAGATGATTAAGTGGTTAAATAAGGGAATAATCTACCCAATCTCTGACAGCCCATGGATCAATCCTGTACAAGTGGTTCCTAAGAAAGCTAGGCTAACTGTGATTACTAATGATAATGGGGAGTTGATTCCAACTCACACAGCTTCCTCTTGGAGTGTTTATATCGATTACAGGAAGCTGAATAATGCAACTAAAAAAGACCACTTTCCACTTCCCTTCATTGATCAAATTCTTGAAAGACTAGCCTGGCAAAAGTTTTTATGTTTCTTGGATGGCTACTCTGGCTACTATCAAGTAGCTATCCACCTCGACGATCAAGAGAAAACCACCTTCACATGTCCCTACGAAACATTCACATTCCGTAGGATGCCTTTTGGATTATGTAATGCACCAACGGCTTTTCAAAGGTACATATTTGCAATCTTTTCAAACATGGTGGGTGATTTTATGGAAATCTTTATGGATGATTTTTCTGTGTTTGGGAACTCTTTTGAATCTTGTCTGATCAATCTGGAGAAAACTTTACAAAAGTGCATAGAGGTAAATCTTACCCTATCTTGGGAAAAGAACCACTTCATGGTTAGGGAAAGCATAGTCTTTGGCCATGTTGTGTCTGAAAGAGGAATTGAAGTGGATAAAGCCAAGGTGAACACTATCATTAAACTCCCGCCACCTTCGACGGTTAAACAAGTAAGATCATTTCTTGGACAAGTGGAATTTAATCGTCGATTCATTAAAGATTTTTTTAAGGTGGCGAGGCCCTTAAGTAATTTACTGTTGAAAGATCAAACCTTTGATTTTGATACAAGTTGCTTAAGGGCTTTCAATCTACTGAAGGAAGCCATTACACGATCACCCATCCTACAAGCTCCTGACTGGGATCACCTATTCGAAATCATGATCGATGCTTCTGATTTTGCTATTGGCGCAATCTTGGGACAAAAGATTGATAAGAATTCTTCCGTGATTTACTACGCTAGTAAAACACTTGATGCGGCTTAAAAGAATCACCACCAGAGAAAAAGAGTTGCTAATAGTAGTTTTTGCTCTAGAAAAGTTTAGACCCTATCTACTTGGATCTCATGTCACAACTTTTACAGATCATACTGCATTAAGGCACTTGATGTCTAAGAAGAATACAAAACCCAGATTAATCAGATGGATCCTTCTACAAGAATTTGATTTAAAAATCAAAGATAAATCTGGTGCCCAAAATGTAGTAGCAGATCATCTTTCTAGAATCCTTGTAAAATCTGCAACTCAATTTTCTGATTCATTCCCTGATGAGAGTCTTTTGACTGTTTGTAAACTACCTTGGTTTGCAAATATTGTTAGCTATTTGGTAATCAAAAAATTACCAATGGATTGGCCTAAACATAAAAGTGATAAGTTAACTTCCGATGTCAAATACTACTTTTGGGAAGATCCAAAATTGTTTAAAATTTGTGCGGTTCAAGTTATCCGCCGTTGCGTTCCAGATGAGGAGATCATAAGTGTGCTAGAATTTTGTCACAGTTTTGCCTGTGGAGGTCACTTCTCAGGAGAAAAGACGACAGCCAAAGTGTTGCAAAGTGGATTGTATTGGTCATCTTTATTTCGCAACTCTTACAATTTCTATAGGTCATATATTAATTGTCAAACTCTAGGAAACATGACTAGGAAGGATATGATGCCCCTAAATCAAATCCTTGAAGTCGAGATCTTTGATGTTTGTGGCATTGATTTTATGGGTACCTATATATTTTGGTTGCAGTCGACTACGTATCCAAATGGATTGAGGCCATCCCAACCCAAACCAATGACCATAAGGTGGTCATGGACTTTGTAAAGAAAAACATCTTTAGCCAGTTCAGTGTACCAAATGCTCTGATTAGTGATAGCAGGTCTCATTTCACACACAATCAATTTAGGACCTTATTGAATAAGTTTGGAGTCACATATAGAATCTCTACTCCATACCATCCGCAGATCAATGGACAAATTGAAATTTCCAATCGGAAAATTAAGAAAATCCTTAAAAAGACGGTCTGCTTGGATCAGAAGGATTGGTCTACTAAATTAGATGACGCTCTCAGGACCTGCCATACTGCGTATAAAACCCCGGAATGTCTCCATTCCATTTGGTCCACAAAAAATCTTGTCATTTGCCAGTTAAACTTGAACATAAAGCTTATTGGGCAATCAGAACTTTTAACCTAAATCTTGATGAATTTGGACGATAAAGAAAACTCCAATTGACTGAATTGGAGGAAATCCGGAATGACGCTTATGATAGCTTGAGAATTTATAAGAATAGGACAAAAGCTTTACATGATAAGTATATCTCTTAAAAAAGCTTTGTCCTTTATCAAATGCTTTGGTTATTTGACGCATACTTGAAGCTCTTTTCGAAAAAATTAAGTTAAAAATGGATCGGTCCTTTTATTGTAAGAAAAATTTTCCCTCATGGAGCTGTTCTAATTCTGGATCCCAAGACTGGCCGAGAAATGAAGGTTAATATGATTAACCTTCTAGAATCATCTTAAAGTTGAACTAAGTCTGACAAATGATGTTAAACTTCATATTAACCTTCGAGAATCATCTTAAAGTTGAACTAAGTCTGACAAATGATGTTAAACTTAGCACAGGCTGGGAGGCAACCCTATCCTATATAGGTATTTTTTATCCAAGCTGACCTGTATTAACAAGCTTAGTCAGGTGATATCCCCTCTCGCTTTTTACATTTTTATTTCTCTATATGCATTTTAATGAGGATATTATAATGAATAGGAATGGAGGGGTGGACATTGTATGTCTTTTTCAGGAAAAATTTTTTGCATTCATGCATAAGAATTTTTATCAAGAAGCCTTTATTAGATATTTATTATTGAATTGATTCCTGAATTTAGAATTCAGTATAATTTCACACTTGAACGTAGAATTTGCAATGGACCTCTGTGAAGATCGATAAACATCTTTAGTTTATCAAGAAGTAATGCTTCTTCTCCTGAACCCTTGGACAATAATTAGAAAGTCAGGCAAATCATCCTCTAACAGATCCACCGAACAATTTCGAGGTGAGAGTAGAGAGTCTACTGGTGCTCTAAGTTTAGTATAAGAAATCTTAGTTTCTAGGTAATTAGATAATGATACTCGAAGCTAGGCATAGTTTTCACTCTTAGTTCTTGCATACAAATTCTTTATGTGAATTTTTGTGAGCCACCAAATAAGGCAAATACACAGAGTAGGTTCTAATAAAACTATGACTAAGGTAGATGGTTACAATCGTCCTTTATGCATCCTTGGCTAAAGGAAGGTATTAATGTCAAGATCAGAAATATGTTGTCCCATCCATTCCTTTCCTGGTGCCGAGAGTAGACACTTCCACCAAATAAGCCATGCAATATCCTCTTGAATACCATCATGTCCCAATAATGCCTCATAAATAAAAGTTGCGTTGCATTGTGTTATGTTGTGTTGGTACTTATGAAAAATAAAAAGAAAAAAAAAGAAATATATATGTATATATATATAGAAAAAGGAAAAGAGGAGAAAAAAAATGTTTGAGTTCATAATAGTGTTATGTGTCAATTTCATTGAGGCAACAATACCTACTACCTTCACAATCGACTAAATACAGCTTTGACCTACTTTTCTATATTTTTGATCGCCCGAACACTAGCTGAGGATTGTTGACTTAGTCATAGAGTTATCAGAACTTAATTAAAGTATTAATGCAATGAGAGACCACCAAATATATTTACAATTCTGACGAGATTGTAAGCTTAGAAAAAGAAAGAAAGAAAAGAAAGTGAAAAAGAAACGAAAAGAAAAGAAACAAGAAAAAAAAAGAAGAGAGAGAATAAGTACGACGGGACTAAAGAGAGCACAGTTTCTTTGCCTCTCTCTGAGTTGATTTATTTGATAGTTTGGAAATCTAAGTTCTGTAGTACTAGTTTATATGTAGTACCGGAGGAGTGTGAGCCACCAAATATTAACCTACTTGACTCAGACATCTTCCTAAGCAAAAAGTCGATGCTAAAATTACAGATTATTTTATAACCTCGAGGGAAGAAGTTTGCTTATCTCGATAGAATTTTACTAAGGGTCAAGTACGAGCTTTAGATGTGGATTGACTTTTCACTTGGGTCCGTTGCATAGGCTACAACACTACACTTTCACAACTATCTGGATTTCTAAAATTTTTTATGAAAACAAAAGAAATAAATCTCTAGTCAAAGTCTTGATAGAAGTTAGTCATTTAGGACCACTTTGCGTTTAGTCTTACATTGGTTAAGGACTAGCAAGATTTAGGCATGGGGTGTGATTGCGCGTCAATTATAGTACCTAATCTACCTAAAGTAAATTGGATTTTAGCTTAACTTAGGAACAATGCATATATGAGCATCATAATTTGCATCACAGTTAATTGTTAGCTTTATAGATAATAATACTATTTTGTGCTCTAAGTGAGAGGTGATGTTGATTGCTATTGATTTGAGGCTGCAGATAATAAATCAGACCATACAGAGCTGATAAGGACAACGGGAGTCCAACGCTTCTGAGATCATCTTAATTAGACTTCCATAGCATCACATTTAGCTCGTAGAAGATCGGAGACCAAGAAGTAAGATAGCACAAATCCAAACGTCAGACGTCAAATCCGACCGTACGAATGGATCCGAATCAACGATCGCAATCCAACGGTGCAAAAATCAGCTCAATCGGAGCCCTGTAGCACCAACTACAATAGGCGGAAAGATGGACAGTCAAGATGGTGCCACATGGCACCATCCCAACAACCCACCGCTGTGCCCTAACCATTGAAGCATAAAACGTGGGCTGTTGGATCATCATCCAATGGCCACGATGTAGCCATGTAGTCCACCATCGCGCTCTTCATCAACTGCGAGCAATCGCGTGAAAAAACAAGATCTTGACAAAGAGGCAGTGTAGTGCATTGGTTAGCAACCACATGCACAAGCAAGCGGTACGTGTTCGACTCGTGCTAAGCGTGAAATTGGAGAAGCGGTGGAGCGTGGGCACAGTTGGACTGTCAGATCAGATCGAACGGCGAGTAAGCAGCCGCATGGTGCGAGGAGGATCGCCAGATGCTGCGGTGCGATGCACGTGCGAATGATTGCCTGAGCAGGTGCCCCGATGAACGCATCAAAGAAGAGGCAATACTGCGATGATTTTAAGTCATCTGATCGTAAGATCGAAAGGCTGAGATCGAAAGCACACATGCACGTGTTGAAGGGCATGAGGCAGCAGCTAAGGGTGGCTAAGCGCATGACACGTGGCGTAATTCCATGCAATGCACGGGTTGAACGCGCGTTGAAGGTTATTTTGAGGTGCAATTTTATCTGTTGATCTCCCGATCGACGGATCTGATCAAACCTAACGTGTTGCATGGTTTTGAGGGCCAAAATACTTGCTTTGCCCCTCATTTAGCTCTAAAAATAGGCCCAGAGCCCCCTTTTTAGAGGCAACTCTGGCTCCACTCTCTCTGTAGCATCTCTCTCTAGTCTTCTTCCCAGTGCCCTAGATCTGAAATGCTGCTACACTTCACATAAGCATCCCTCAAGCGGCTTCATTCTTCGTCTAATTTTTTGATTCCCAGTTTAAAACTCTTTGCATGTATCAATAAAAAAGGTGGATTCTCTGAATATCTTGTCTCTATTTCTATGCTTGCATTAGGTTAGTTTACTTAGTATGAAAAGCTTTGAAAATCTCGTTTTACCTCCCTGAGAACGATTCAGGACTCACGATTTCTGATTTATAAATTTATTTGGTTCGATTTAATTCAAACTACAATGATATAAATCTTTTAACGTGTTTTGCGACGAGCAAAGCCTCAACTGGGATCCTAAATAAATGATTTGCCACTACATTCTCAACCCCTTTCTTGTCACCAATATCAAGGTAGAACTCCTCTAGTAACATGATCCATCAAATAAGTCTAAGTTTGGTGTCTTTCTTGGCAAGCAAATGCTTCAATGTAGAAACTACCGCAGCCATAGATTCCAAAAGATAAGACCTAAACTTTTCCAAAGCAAAAACTACCCCAAGAAGTTTTTTTTTCTGTCATAGTGTAGTTTTGTTGTGGCTTAGTCAGGGTCTTGCTAGCATAATAAAGCACATGAGACTTTTTGTCAACCCTTTCACCAAGGATTGCTCCCATGGCAAAATCCAAAGCATCGTAGATCAATTCAAATGGGAGGGTCCAATCAGATGCTCTCAGAATAGGTGCAGTCATGAGGCCTCGTTCAAGACTTAAAAGGCCTCAAAACACTTTTTCTAGAAAATGAAGGTAGTGTCCTCCAGTAAGACACAAAGTGACCTAGAAATCTTATTAAAATCCTTAATGAAGTGCCTATACAAGCCCGCATGGTCCAGAAATGAATGAATTTGCTTGACATTGGTGGGTAGAAGGAGCTTGGAAATTGATTCAACCTTGGCTTTGTCCACTTCTAGACCCCGCTCAGACACTACATGCCCAAGAACAATGCCTTGCTGGACCATGAAATGACTTTTCTCCTAGCTGAGCACCAATCCTGTCTCTTCGTAGTGGGTAAGAACTTTTTCTAAATGGGAGAGACGGTGGTCGAAAGACATGCCATAGATGGAAAAGTCATCCATGAAAACCTCTACAAACTTGTCTATCATATCCGAAAAGATAGATCGTACACTGATGGAATGTTCCCGGAGTATCACATAGTCCAGATGGCATTTGGTGGAAGGCAAATGTGTCATAAGGACTCATAAAAGTAGTACACTCCTGATCATCCAGAAAGACGACGTTTGATTGTACCCAGGATATCTATTAAGAAAACAGAAGTATTTATTCCTTGCCAACTTTTCCAGTATCTGATCAACAAATAGCAAAGGAAAATGGTCTTTCTAGGTCGCAGTATTTAGGTGACGACAATCAATACAAACCCTCTAGTCAGTTGAGTGTCGGATGGTAACCTTATCCCCTTTCTCATTTGTCTCCATAGTAAATCCCGTCTTCTTAGACACCATGTGAATAGGGCTGACCCATTTGCTATCAGATATGGATAAATTATCCCTGTGTCTAACCACTTTAAAATCACCTTTTTCACCACTTCCCACATATTAGGGTCTAATTGTCTCTGCATATCTTAGAAGGGTTTCATACACTCATCTATGTAAATGTGATGCATATAGAGTTGGATTGACCCCTTTGATATCAGCTATAGTCCAAGCATTGACTTTCTTATGCTACTTTAGACATTCAATCAATGCTCCCTCCTACATCTCAGATAGCACAGTCGAGATGATGACGGGGAGCATATCATTGGGCCCAAGGAAAACACACTTGAAGGACTCAGGGAGTGGCTTAAGCTCCAAGTTGGGAGCTTTCATAATCGAAGGAATTAGATTTGATGTCCCCGCCTTCGATAGCAGATCTACCTTAATTGTCCATGGTGGGGAGAGAGACTTGGCTTTAACACCTAATAGCTCTTCTAATTCGAGCATATCTCCTTCACATTCTTCAAGTGTCTGGGTATGGTCTTTAGAAATGACCATTCAAAGGGGATCATCACATAAAAGAGCTAGTGTTGTCTCTTCTACAATCTCATCGATCACCTCAATTTGGGAACAATCTTCCAATCCAGGTTGTTTATAGGAATCAAACACATTTAGTCAAATTTTTCGATTCTCGAAGCCCATCTTGAGCACCTTTAATTTGCAATTAATAGAGGCATTGGTTGTGGTCACAAAGGGATGCCCTAAAATAAACGAAGGTTTGGTAGGCTAGTTAGATGGATCAGTATCCAGTATAAAGAAATCAATGGGAAAGAAGTCCTACACTCTCACTACAACATCTTCTAAAAGCCTGCATGGCATCTTGAGCAATCTATCATCTACCTGGAGGATAAGTGGACTAGGCTTCAATTCTCCTCCTCCTAATAACTCATAAGAGGAGAACCTACCTAAATGTCTCTATAATCTCTTTCATCCCATCTTTGGCTCCAAATGAGCAAGAAGAAGATGCCCCAGGGGTGGATAGATGCTCTGGAAAGGGAACTCTTGGCTTCTGGGCGAAGGGGTTGTCATGGTGAGAAGGAGGTGGAACAATGATAACATCCTCTGAGTGAGTGATTTCGAGCGAGAAGGGACTAAGTGGCTCTTCTTCAGTGGAAATCAGTTTAGGGTTGGTAGGAGGGACTTCAGGAATGGAAACTTCTTTGCCACTCCTCAAAACTGTCATAGCCTTAGCATGCTTTCTTATAAAGGGGCCTTTATCTTTAGGATTCTCCTCAAATGAGCTAGGTAATTTCCCTAGATCACGTTGCCTAACAACCTCAACAAGGTGGTAAATTTGGGATTATATTTCTTGGATGGCTTTATTCTAAGATTAAATGATCATATTCTAGTTTTCTTGCATGGCCTTCATCATTGTTTTAAGGTCATTCAACTCAAAATTGTTAGGCTGTGGAGAGGATTGGAATTGTTATGCCTGGAAGGGTTGGGTGGGTTGGGCTCTTGTGTTTCCTGAGTTGGAAACATCACCTTGCTTTCATGAGAAATTGTGATGGCTCCTTCATCCAAGATTATAGGTATTAGAATATGGGTTCTTCTTGGGAGGTGGACGAAATCCGTGGGTAGCATTCAAGTCTGCTTGAACTAACTCGAGAAATTGGTTTGCCAAGTGACATTCAATAGTGGCATGAAGAGTGCTTTGGCAGATGGAGCATTCAGAAATAGCCTGGACTTGGGAAGCTGATTGCGGGAATTCGCCGAGGTTCGACATGAGCCTCTCAAAATTTTATTTCAACAATTGAATTTGGAAGGCTAAATTCTGAGTATCCCCGACTTTACTACCTTTCACTTTCATTTGGAGGATGAACGATTTTCTATGCTGATAGGCTGAGGTCAAGTGGATAGAATTATCACTAAGTGCCTCAAATAGTGTCTGGGCCTCATTTGCCATTTTGGTGAGAAAGGTTCCAGTACAAGTTGCATCAACTGTTTGCCTATGCCTATCAAAAAGTCCAGTATAGAATCTTTCTACAAATTACCATTTAGGCACTTGATGATGGGGGCATAATCGTATAAGATCACTAAAATGCTCCCAGGTCTCATAGAATTGCTCCCCATCTAAATGAGCAAAACCCATGATCTCCCTCCTATAGTGGTTGGTGACGTTGGAAAATGCATTGATATAATTTGTTCGTTGTAGTGTGCGCTTATGACATTAATTTTAAAAAGAATAATCGAAGGATGAGTCTGAGTATCGAACACAAGGAGACGAAAATCGAATCTTTTAGTTACTTATGTTTATTGCCACATGATGATTTATTGCATGAAAAAGAGAGGGAGAGAGACAGTAGAAATTTGTGGTAGAATACGAGTTCTAGCTTCGCATTAACATAACTAAGCATGAAAGATAGCTACAAGCATGTGAAAAAGCAACAAGAAGATCTAGCTTAGCATAAAAATAATGCAGGCATGATGGAAAAGAAAGCTTCTTTAAATCATAACAGTGTTTCACAATTACAGGAAAAAATATAAACTAAAGGAATGCATAAACTAAAGAAGACTAGAAGCGAGTTGAGGTAGCCACAGTGGTGAAGGAAGCTTCATTGGTGGCTCGACGGCTCTGAGGACTTATGTTGAATCTCTAGAAGGTGGAGAATTGCTTGTGGAAGAGATATCTAGCAATGAGGGTCTTGAGAGCCTTTTATAAGTGAAGAAAAGCCTTGGTTCGAACATAAACTGCCCCTAAAATCGCACCAAATTGCGCTGAGCCACACTAGACTAGTCGTTGGGGCTGGACCAGCGCCTCTGCTTCCACTCACTTGCACTGGCACGCACTCATGCGATCGGGCGACGCAATCCCATCTTTGTCTCCACTGCTAATCGAAGGGTTGAGAGGTGCGTGCAACTCACGCCTGTTCATCGTATGAGTGAGATTGCTGCAATCCCAGCTGGCCACATGGCGTAGTGTGCGCTCGTGGATTGCATGAGGATAACTATGATGGAATTGTAGATGGACAGAAGGATCGTGCATATCGCGCCCGAGTGACATGGCTCTCTTGCAACCCTAGGATGGCAAACGTGCCATGCAATTTTCATGCCCCTCGTGAGCAGAGGACGCATAGATCGTGATTCGATCTTGCATCCTCTACGCTTGATAGCGTCTGCACTATCATTGCACTGCACATTGCTGGATAGAATCCAAGCTACTCACCTTCGATCATGTGGATGGTAGCGAGGTGAGTCATGGTGATGTGAGAAGCGTTGGATCAAGATCGTGCGGCTGAGATTGTGTGTCATGCGATGAAGGGATGGAGGTGGGCACTACTGGGCATGTGGATGGACACATGGTGTGATATGAGCTGTTGATCATTAAATCAACAGCCAGAACTTCTTTGGCTCATTGTGAGAGCTACAGAGGTTAGATTAGGGCGATTTGGAGCCATTGGACTTCGATTTTCATCATAAATCCATCCGTTTGGCCTGATTGCTCATCTAAAACTTGTTTATATATACACTTTAATAACCTGGCCATTAAACATTAGTTCCAAGCAATATTAATATAATGGTTACACTAAATGAATGTGTTGCTCCTAAACCCATTAGATTGTCATATCAAGTACATAGGCACTCGAAATTGACTATAAATGAAATAATTTTTTTTTTGAAAGAAGAAAGCACTACTATCATTTACAGTTGTCGTTTATTTATTAAAAAAAATCAATAGCTACGAAGTAACTAGCCACAACCTGGCACTCGATGCTTGAGAAACGTGTTTCACGTGTTTGAAATCGAGGTTAAGAGTATCGCGTCGTTGTAGTCGCAAAACTCGTTATCAAATAAAATTTTACAGGAACTCCAAGGGAATCCCAAGTTGAAAACAGGGAGGCGATGTTTACTTAATTTGAAAACTGTGTTTCATTTTGTTTTTTTTTGGTGTTTTAGTTTTGTTATTTTTTTTCGTTTGTTTTTATAAAGCAAGAAAACAATATGGATCACAATGGAGATAGAAGCAAATATGATATATATTATACAAATGTTTATTACAATAATCTAGAAAGCATAAAAAAGAGAGGTGAGAAAGAATCTCCCGAATTGGCTGTTTGACAAGATGACGGCACCTAACGGAAGCTTGGAAGGAGTTGGGAAGCGGGATGACGGAGGTGAGATGCGGGAGGACATTGGGTAGAGGAAAGCTTCAACGTGGGTCCAGAATGGAGGTGAGGAGGTGGAGATGATCTACTACCGGAATGGAGGTGGGAGGACGGCTCCAAGGTAACCTATGAATGGTGATGGGAAGATGGAGCAATATTTGGTGGGGTAGAAGTTCATTACACTAATAGGAGCCTTGGGAGCTTGTGAGTAAGCTTTAACTGAGCGTTGGTAGGCTTGCTAGAGCTTAGGAGTAGGTGAGAGTAGAGTAGATAGAGATGAAGATGAATGGGGGGTGTAGGGGTGTTTATATAATGATGGGAGGAAGAGCATCCTACACACAGACATTCAGCAACTGCTACAAGCATCACTAAAGGCCACTTGAGCTGTCACTAAAGATCTGTGCCTCTTTATTGCCTTTGCTGGCACACACTGTGCAGGCCATTTAATGACAACTGCAAGTGTCACTAAAGGCCCGCCCTCTTGTCGCTGCAAATCCCACGCCCACCGCTCACACCCACAATTGCCCTCTTGATAGATCTCCAACCGTTCATCCTTGATCATGCGACGCACATGCAGATCGTGCCTCTCTCGGTCCAATTTGCTGAGGCGGGCGCAGGCGCGGCGGATCAGGAGTCGAACTCACGTCTTGCGTCTGCAGAGAGAGTGCCTCACCGTTTGGCCAAGGCGCTCTTTTGTCAAGTGGAGGATGCTGCTGTTGTGCATCTCGACCGTTGGATGAAGATCCAACGACCGAGAGGAGGCCTTGCTTGAGTTGCTTGAGATCGGGTGAGGAGAGACGCTTCTTTAGCCATGGAGCGCACATCTCAGCCGTTGGATTGAGATCCAACGATTGGGATCTCATCTTGCGACGAGCTTAGGGACGCCTTGGCTCAGGTGGGGCGGCCTGGATGGTGCCATGTGGCACCATCTGAGTCGTCCGTCTTCTTCTTGTAGATGGTGCTACAGACCTCCAATCAGGGTGATTCTCATGTTGACGGACTACGATTGATGCTCTGAATCCATCTGTATGGTCGAATTCTTCATCCGAAGCCCGTAAAGATGTCGCACTACCTCCTGGCCATGTAAAAAGATGAAATTAATGTACATAATATACAACTATCCTAAATGCAATGCAATGAATGTTTATGCAATATTTATATCAAGATATGTAATGCTAGGTCTAAAAACTATCGTAAATAAGTATTTTACGATGAATTTATGCATGTTTATCATACCCCCATGCTTACTCTTTGTTAATCCCTAACAAAATTACCCTAAATGCTATTTATAAAAGTAGAAATAGGATTCGATCCCTTTGGCATAAGTTGCTGGTTATTTTAGGAACCTTCAGCCTAAGACCTGGTCAGAAAGACTTAACAGTGCCCGGGTGTCTGCCAAAATGCAGACCGCCTGATTCCTCGCTTTATTTGCAAAGGGAAACTAGTTTTCTTTTTTTCTTTAGTTTTTTTTGTTTGGACTTTTTGGAGTTCGAAAGTGTCGGGATAACTTTTTACGGCTACCTAACCTGCCCAAGATTCGAAAAGTACTCTAAGTGCTAAGCTTCTTGTGAAAATAGTGATAGACTCACTAGGCGGCCGTTAAAACAGATTTCGAGTATCTACGACCCTAGATGACCTTACCTAAAAGGTTTATCTTTTCGATTGGTAGTTTTCTTCCTACTTCATTTATTTATGGGGTCAACAGAAGGGCAAACCCTGTGTGTATATCTCCCCAGTTTATCTATTTTCCCGCTTCTTCCCTATGTGTTTTGGAAATTATTGTGCATTTTTGTGAGCTGGGCTCTGGAAAATCGATCAATGGGTTGTTACCCACGACCACTTGCCAGCCATACTCGTGTGGTGAACTGCAACTTTATTTATTTCTTTCTTTTTTTCCCATTTTTCTGTATTTTTTTCTTTTCTTTTTTTTTTAAGTAGGTGACTTTCCTGATCTAAGATTTACCTAAAGATAGTACGAGAAAAATGGTCTTGTGGCTGGGCTCTGGACAACCTGCCAATGGGCTGTTACCAACGACAACTCGCCAGCCATACTACCCTAGATAATTCATTAGCTACCAAATTTCCATAAAAATCGTCGGAAAGTGAGTCAGTGTGAATAATGTGTAGATGCTTACACTTAAAATCACCTGAAATTAGAGGCCGGGTTGATAAGTCGCATACTTATCATCTTAAATTATTTACTGAATTAAAATAAGATTAACATAGCGAGAACTCGAGACAGTCCACATTTAAGTGGACACCCGGGCTAATTAAGCCCGAAGACCTGAAGAGTCTAAGTATTCTGGTCTCAAAGTATCAATTTCTAAAGTTTGCAACTCTTAATGCCTAATTTCTCGTCTCCTAATTCTAATTTTTCCTTTTCTTTTAACTAAAATAATAGGAAATTACTATTAGAGTTGGCAAAAAGATTATAAGATATATCCACCCCCCCATGCTTAGCTATTGCAATGTCCTCATGGTTAAAAATGCAGGCATGCAGGAGAGTAGAAGTAGAAGAATAGTAGCTGATTTTCGTGAGATTCTGGTCAGCTCGGAATAGTCTTTACACGTGCTGAGTTTAGTGCCTTCAGCTAGGCGAGGTCCTCAATAAAAATAAAAACTAATATTGAGGCTGCAATAACACAGTTTCCAGGCCCCTAGATATGGGTCCCGGAGAGTAAAAATGAGCTTGCCAAAGAGATGATCAATGAAAGTGGCAAGTTGGTGGTGTAGGGAGAGCCCAAATCATCTCCAATAGGAGTTTTGTTGATTCATTACAGAGGAGGTGTGGGTGGATATAGAATTTATGCAATGGTTGGGTGAAAAAGGATGGTGAGGGTTTGGTGATATGTTGGGGGTTTGTGGGTACTCTAGAAATATCTAATTTTTCAAGAGCTTCTCCCTAAAGTTCAATTTCATCCTCGCAATTTGGGTGCTTAATCCAACCATCCTGATCTTCGTGATTCCCACCCAAATGTTGAACCTCAAACTCTAAAAATTCAAGATGAAGACAATGTTGGGTTTTAACTTGATCATGTGAATCATCCAACAAATTTCCAAATTCATAAATATCTTCCTCATCCCGAGTTGCCACAGTTTGTTGTATATCTTTATTATCCTCAATTATCCTAGCAACCGTGTAATTTTCTTCCTGAGTTTGGGTTGAGTTCACCCTTAAAAGGTTGTCTAAGGTATGTATGGCCATTACCTCCTCTATTCTGCCAAGCTCCTCCATCAAATGACACTTAATTTTATCCTTCTTTGAGATCTCAAAAATATTAAATCAATTTGTTTTATTCCCAAAGGCCATTTCTATAGTTCCCGATTTACAATCAATCATTGCCTTGGCAGTAGCCAAGAAAGATCTTCCCAAAATAATCGAGGTGTGGTTGAGTTGTTTTGGTGCTTCCATGTCCAGGTCCATGAAATCAACAAGGTAATGCAAACCCTTAACCTTGACTAAAACATCCTCCAAAATACCCCTTGGTTTTGCAATGGATTTATCGACTAACTGCAAGGTTATGTCAGTGTGTTTCAGATAGTCTAAACCCAATTCCATGTGCAGTGAGGTGGGGATCACATTAATGGAAGCGCCCTAGTCGAGAAGGGCCCAGTCAGAAGTGATGTTTCATATTGTGCAGGAAATCAGCGGGGCTCTCGAATCCTGCTTCTTAGGAGGTAGCTTGTTTAAGATCAGTGTGTTATCAGACAAGACTACTCTCCTAATGTTTTCAGATTCCACTCTACGTTTTGCTTTATATGAATTCAGCAAACCTATGGCGTAGGCAGGGATTGATTTGATAGTCGCAAGGAGTAAAATGATTGTCAATTTGAAAGCCTGAAGTAAGAGCATAATTTCCTCTAATTTCTCCTCTGACTTTTTCTATTTGCCCATACAACAACATACTCCCAAAGATGTTTTGTTGATCACATTCTTAGTTAGGAGTATGGAATTCTTGCTACGGGGCCTAATGGTGTTGACATGGGGTTGGATAGGTCCCTTGTGTCTACTACCACTCCTCAAGGTGATGGTGTTTGCAGTGGCAAAATGCTGTTGGTTAGTGCCTTAGGGAGGGTTGGGAAAAATAGGAGGCTCCTAGTTGATTATGGTAGGAACTTGGTTTGCTCCTGGAGGGGCTAGGATAGCCTGATAGATAGCATGAGCTTGATCATAGGACTCCCCATTATTACCAAACCCTTGAGGCCCAGCGCCTCGGTTCTGTACATTCTTTGGGTTTGGTACAGGTTGTGATGGTAGAGATTCGGGCAATCGGTTGTTTGCACCAAGTCTAGGTTGCAAGGTATCCAGTGAAGTTTTCATTTGTTGCATGAGCTGGAGATTGACCCTTGCATTTCTACCATCTTTAGGTTTAAATCAGCCAGCTCGGCGGGTTGTTGAGCATTCCACATGGACTGATTAACTTAATTCAAGGGCAACTGAGTATATACATAACCTTGACGCATTGGTTTTTGCGGTATATAGTTGTTGGGTCGATATTGGGTCTGCTGCCCCTGATTTTTCCAACCAGAATTGTAGGAATTCGAGCAAGGGTTGGACCTAACATTCTCCTGCACAGCATGAACATCCTCATAAGATGAGGATGAAGGATTAGAAAAACTGGGATCAAAGGCCCCAATTTGGAACCCATAAGGTTCCAAGAAGAGCTGGCCTGAAGGTCAAGCTGACTCCAGCTGGTTCACAAACTCTCGTCCCGTAGGAGCTTGCGAAGAATGGAATCCCGATCCCTGGTATTGAGTGAATCAAGAAAAATTGGAGTTTCCGGACATCCACTCTTCCATTCATTTAGCAACCAGATCCATCTTATCTAATCTATTGCAGATCAATTCCATATCAGATGCATAAGAATCTTGGACCTCATTGGCATTTGATCTAGCTTGTTGGGATCGGTTGAAGGTTTCCATGGAGGCATGGTTTAAAGAGTTTTCACTCATTTCCTCAAACAATCATACGCACTATTTGTCTTTGTTGAGGAAATTGCCTACACAAGAAACATCCACACGATTATGGAGTTGATCATTGAACCCATGATAAAAAATCTACACAAGTTGCCATTTTAGCATCTCGTGGTGTGGACACCTCCGCAACAAATCCTGGAATCTCTCCCAAGCCCCATGAAATGGTTCCCCTAGCTGCGGGGCAAAAGTGGTAATTGCCTGTCACAACGCATTGGTTCGCTGAATTGGGAAGAATTTATTCAGGAAGGCTGATTTCAAAGCTATCCAGGTAGCAATCGGTATTCTAATGGTACGATACCAATGTGCGGCCTTATCCCTGAGTGAATGGGGGAAAAGTCTCATGAACATATGTTATTCATCCACATTCCGCGACCTGGTGGTCTGAACTAGAGTGGTCTGGTTCTCCAAATGTTGGAATGGGTCCTCTAAGCCAAGCTCATGAAAGTGTTTAATTAGACTCAAAACCTAGGGCTTGATCTCAACATCACTGGTGGGGATCACAACATCGGGACGATCCTCAAAATTTGAAGGATCATAAAAATCCTTCAAGGGTCAAATGCCCTAACCATTCATTCATTCGAACCATTGCTGCATCTGCTGCAATTCTTCTAACTACCTCTGAATCAACTCCTGCTGGTTCAAGGGCGGGGGAGGTGGTTGTTGACCAGCCATGAGATCTACTTGGCTAAAACTCAACCTCCGCCTCCGGGAATGGTCAATAGGTCCTTCCAAACGAGGGTTCAATGACTTCCATCCAAGTATACACTGGAAGGAAGTCAAAAGGACGAGGAAGACAAGGGACCCTGCAGCACAAAAAATACAAGCCTGGCCTTAGGTTAGGTAGCCTAAAGGTCTGCAAACTCTCAGAATCCGTCCTAAGATTATGGATGATTTACTCTACTTATATCCAGGTAATCCAACCAGTTAGAAGGAGGGACGGGGGAAAAGGTTCTTCCTTTAGCTTGTGTCTCCGGTTAATAGTGTACCCCCCAGCCGCGGTTGTTTGACACTACTCCCTTAGCTAAACATCAGATTAACTAGTATAAGCAGGTTAATCGTGAACAATCTCAATCTGGATCCCGACAAGCGAATTAGTCCTTAGGGCCAACGTCTAATCAATTTTAGTTAGGCTTGGGATATTGGTGCTTCTGGAATGTGATGGGCCCATAATGGGTTGTGCCCTTAATGATTTGTTTGAAAATGTGTGAATGTGTACAACCAAAAAGTTTTCAAGCAAGATTATTAATGATGAGGTGAGTTTTAGGGTTGAAATCTTAGTAGCTTTTAAGATTCAAATATTAGGTGTATGCAACAAAGTCTTGTAAGGCAAACCAAGTTTTGAAAGCACGAGTTCAAGTGTTTTTCCTTTATAAATCAAAAGAATATGGAGTGCCTGGCTTGACCTAAATATTGAATTCTATGGGGCAGTTACAAAATAAATTTCTTTTAAATTAGGTGGTGCGGCCCAAATAATTCAATCAATCGGCCCAAATGCACCACTGATTAAGGCACACAAAAATGTGATTAACATAATATGATTTCTACTCTTTTATGTGTTGAATTGGTGTACCGGTTCCATAGAACAGAATCCCGATTGAGCAGATGAAAATCAAGTCACTCAAATGTGGGTGTATAAAGTGTGTATATTGATTCATCCCACAGAAGGTATCTTTTTGCTTTTTTTTTATAAAATGCGACGGTGAGATGAGTGGAGGTGGCAAACAAGACAAACAATTCTATCCTAGGGTTTATGCAAGTATCTAAGTAGATTTGGTCTTGGTTATGAATGTGGTGAAACGAAACTAGTGAGGGGGATGTGAGGGACACTTACAAAGTACTCTACCCGCACTACTCTAGTCTACCGCACTTGGATCTCCATGCTAAGGTACTTGCAAGACAATAGATCAAAGATAAGCGAGGTTAGTGCTATGTAAATGCAAAGAAGTGCAGAAAACAATAAAGTAAAATCCGTTGCCTACCCAGCAATGGTGCCAAATTGATGAACGTGTTTCACGTGTTTGAAATCGGGGTTAAGAGTAACCTATCGTTGTAGTCGCAAAACTCGTTATCAAATAAAATTTTACCAAAACTCCAAGGAAGTCCCGGGTCGAACATAGCGAGGTGATGTTTACTTCATTCGAAAACCACGCTTCGTTTTGTTTGTTTTTGGTGTTTTAGTTTTGTTTTTTTTTCGTTTGTTTTTATAAAGCAAGAGAACAATATGGATCACAATGGAGATAGAAGCAAATATGATATATATTGCACAAATGTTTATTACAATAATCTAGAAAGCATAAAAAAGAGAGAGGTGAGAAAGAATCTCTCGAATCGACTGTTTGGCGAGACGACGGCGCCTGGTGAAAGCTTGGAAGGAGGTAGGAAACGGGACGACGAAGGCGAGATGCGGGAGGACGTCGGGTAGTGGAAAGCTTTAGCATGGCTCCGGAACGGAGGTGAGGAGGTGGAGATGATCTACAACCGGAATGGAAGTGGGAGGACGGCTCCAAGGCGACCTATGAATGGTGATGGGAAGATGGAGGAATATTTTGTGGGGCAGAGGTTCGTTACACTAATAAGAGCCTTAGGAGCTTGAGAGTAAGCTCTAACGGAGCGTTGGTAGGCTTGCTGGAGTTTAGGAGTAGGTGGGAGCAGAGTAAGTAGAGATGAAGAGGAAGGGGAGTGTAGGGGTGTTTATATAGTGATGGGAGGAAGAGCATCTCGCACACAGACATTCAGCGACAGCTACAAGCGTCACTAAAGGTCGCTCGAGCTGTCGCTGAAGATCCGCACCTCTTCATTGCCTTGGTTGGCGCACGCACTGTGCAGGCCATTTAATGACAACTGCAAGTGTCACTAAAGGCCCGCCCTTCTGTCACTGCAAATCCCGTGCCCACCACCTATGCCCACAGCTACCCACTTGATAGATCTCCTGCCGTTCATCCTTGATCGTGCGGCGCGTGCGCAGATTGTGCCTCTCTCGGTCCAATTTGTTGAGGTAGGCGTAGGCGCGGCGGATCATGAGTTGAACTTGCGTCTTGCGTCTGCGGAGAGAGTGCCTCACCGATTGGCCAAGGCACTCTTTTGTCAAGTGGAGGACGTTGTTATCACGCATCTTGACCGTTGGACGAAGATCTAACGGTCGAGATGGGGCCTTACTTGAGTTGCTTGAGACAGGGTGAGGAGAGATGCTTCTTTAGCCGTGGAGCGCACATCTCAGCCGTTGGATTGAGATCCAACGGTTGGGATCTCATCTTGCAACGAGCTAGGGGACACCTTAGCTCAAGTGGGGCGGCCTGGATGGCACCACGTGGCGCAATCTAGGATGTCCGTCTTCTTCTTGTAGAGGGCGCTGCAAAGCACTGATCCGGGTGATTCTCACGTTGACGGATTGCGATCAACGCTCTGAATCCATCTGTATGGTCAGATTTTTCATCCGAAGCAGATAAAGATGTCGCACTACCTCCTGGCCATGTAAGAAGACGGAATTAATGTACATAATATACAACTATCCTAAATGCAATGCAATGAATGTTTATGTAATATTTATATCATGGTATGCAATGCTAGGCCTGAAAACTATCGTAAATAAGCATTTTACGATAAATTTATGCGTGTTTATCAATGCTATGTCAATACAAATATTCTCCACCCACACATTGCCCACCATTAAAGGTTACATCATTTCGAGCTCTCCACACTACCCACAAGATAGTAGCCACAAACACACATGGTTTATCAGAAGATAGAAAATTTGACCACAATACATCCCACGGTAGAAGAGAAGAGGAACAAAACCTACTCCTCACATCATTTGTAACCAGGCACACATTGAAGAGGTGACAAGTATCATTTTCATCAAAACCAGAAAGAAGGTAGAGAATCATCGGTGCCCCTAACATCCTCTTCCTGTAGGCCTGTTGAACGCACGAATCCAATCGCTAACATGTTCGATTTTTGAAAACCTGTCGTTATAGCTTGAAAGCGAAGAATTCGTGTTCAACAAATAAAATTTATACCGAAATTAAAATTCCGGGTCGAACACAGAGAGGTGGACGTTTGATTTAAAAACTACGCGTTTCTTTTTATTTGTCACGGAATAATTCAATTTAAAACTATCCAATTATTTACAATAAATAGAAGAGAGAGAGTAAGAGAGAGAGAATATTACACAGAGAAATCAAAATGAGATGTAGAATAAATAAGGAATTTATCATTAAAGAGATTGTTCATTTCACTCTTACAACTACAAAGCATAAAACAATTACTCTAGAAAGCGATAAAGTTACTCTAGAAAGCATTAAAAGAATGGAGGGAGAAATGTCCTCCTCGACGATTGCTTGGAGGACGAGCAAAACTACTCTAGAAAGCAGTAAATCTATATTAGAAAGCAGCAAAAAGAATAGCGAGAGAGAAATCCTTCTCGACGGTTGCTTGGAGGACGAGCCGGACGGGACGACGCCTGGACAAAGGGGAACGAAGCAGAACGAAGGAGGACGAAGCAGAAGAACGTGAACGAAGCAGCACGCTGTCGTCGCGGGATCCACTTCCGAAGGGGGATGAAAATTTGGACTTTGTCTCGCAAGAAGCATCTCGGGTGTGGGATAAATTCTCTTGAGCTTTGGAGGGGTAGAGAACAGAAGGAAGGGATGAGAATTTCATATGGAGGGGGTCTCCTTTTATAGTTGCAAGGAGTGGGGGCAAAATGGTCATTACATCTTCAAAATAATAAATGAGGGGTCTTTAGTGACGGATAAATCCGTCACTAAAGCCTCCAACGTGGGCGTCGTGGGCGGCTCACGCACGCAACGCCTGTGCACGTCCGCTGAGCCTCAGCCGTCCGATCGCGAGATCGGACGGCTTAAGTCACGCCTTCACCCGCTGCGCTGCGCGCCCTCCCGCGCGTACGATGCTGCGTGACGCCGCGCATTCAATCGTGCGTGAACATTATCGGGCGCGCGCGGCCGTCCGATCAAGATCCAACGCCCACCCGCGCTCAATCGCCCGTGCCTTCCAGCCCTCTGCTGTGGCTCGAACCTGCGCCCGCCGCTCGTGTAAGCGCGCTCAACCGCTGCACTACGGGGCGCGGATGGTCGAGCGGACTCTTCTAGGCGCGGCTGACCACAGCCGTTGGATCGAGATCCAACGGCGGAGAGCAGGCGGGTGCGGGGCCTTAGGGATTCATGCGGCCTTTTGGACGGCCGGGACGGCCACGTGGCGCCATCTTGACCGTCCATCTTCTGAAAGTTGTAGATGGTGCCACGGATGTCGGATTGACTTGATTTTTGCGTCGTTGGGCTGCAATCGTCGATCCGAATTCACTCGTGCGGTCGGATTTGTCATTTGAAGAGTGGATTTACACCATCCTGGCCCTTGATCTTCTAGGGTTCCCCAATCACTATCTGATGCTACGGATGTCTGATTAGGGAGATCTTAGAGTTGTTGAATTCCAATCGTCGCCCTGATCACATCCATACAGTTGGATCTTTGATCCGAGGCCTCGATAAAATGTTTGCCCTGACCAAGCACATAAAATGAGACAATTAACCTCCATTTTATTCAAACTACTCTAAATGCAAGTTGATGCATCTTATGCAATATTTATGTCATGAAATGCAATCCAATGCTTAAGAACATGCATAAATAGACATCTTAAGTAGTGTAAATGTGTTTACATCAAGGCCCTAGTGATCAAGCCTTCACGCCTGACCATCCACAGGAATACCGGAACCTTCAACGGGATCTTCAATCTCCACAATTGAGAGCACACACGCTAGTGGTGGTCTATACTCTGTTCGTGTGTAAGAATCTCATATGCACTACTCGGTGCATAAACTCATTTCCTTCGGTCAAACCTATCAACACCCTCCCTTGGTTTGAAAGCTGCCAAAGCCATCCTTAGGTTGCTTATTTCCTCTCTTGTTCTAGTGATGTGTGTATCACTAGATGGGGGTATCTTCCACTCCTCAATCTCCTGCCACCACGTATCTCCCACAAAAGCATGCTTCTCCTCAGAGGCCCCATACACACGTGGGTAAGAGTCCATGAGTCGATCCAAGCCACACCAATCATCCTCCCAGAAACTCAGTTTCTCCCCACTCCCAAGCACTGGAGAGAAGTGATTCCAACGCTTTGCCAAGGCCTTAGACACAGAGTCCCAAAAAGGGGAAGCAGATGTTTGATGCACCAAGTCCCTCATCCTACCATCCTCATAAGTCTTTGACTACAGTTCGCCACATACCTTCATCTCCCCGTAGAATAATAACACCCCACTTAAGCAACAGAGAGTCCCTGAACTCTCAAAATGAATGCACTCCTAAACCGCCTCACTTCTTTTAGGTACACATCGTCTGCCACTTAACAAGTTGCATGAAACAAATAGTATGTGAAGAGCCCTTCCAGAAAAAATGCTTACTTAGAATATCAATCTTTTTAAGATGGAACCAGGTGGCCTAAACATGGAAAAGTAGAAGACAAGGATAGTAGAGAGCACTGAATTCAATAAAATCTATCTACTTTCTTTAAATAAAAATCTACCACACCAACTCACCATTTTCAAGGAGATCTTCCCAGAAAGCTACATCCAATCCTTCCTCACTCTCTTGGCTTGTAGGGGCAAGCCAAGGTATCGCACTTGAGGGCAACCACAAGCGTCTGCAAAGCCAAAGACAACTCCCCTTTCCACCTATATGCATCACCAAAACAAACCAAAGAGGACTTGGGGCCATTCATCTGCAGGCTTGAAATGTCACTAAAAATGTCCACCACATGTTTTAGGACCACAGCCTCATGGACCCCTCCTCCGATAAAAAAAAATCATATATTGGCAAACTGCAAAATTGGGGTCATTGCCCTATTGGAGGCCACTTGAACACACCTTAAAGGCAAAATGGGCTAAGGTGTCAACTGCCAAAATAAAAATGAAGGGGGCCACAGGACACCCCTGCCTGACCACTTTCTGTGGTTGTACCCACTATCCTGTAGGCCAACCATTGATAAGAGGGGAGAAGGATGAGGTGGTAACACACCTTTTAATCCATTGAATCCACGTCTCAGGAAACCCCCCCCGCCTAAAGATTTTCCAAAGATACACCCAAGAGACCGAGTCGTATGCTTTAGAAAAATAAACCTTCCACATAAAGGCCTTCTTCCTCCTCACCCATCCCGATACCATCCCCTACTCCAATATAAACGACTCCTAGAGGGATTGACCTTTCAGAAAGGTTGACTAGATAGAGCTAATAATATCATTCATAACATCCTGCATCTTGTTAGCTAGCACTTTACCAATAATCAAATAGATCGAATTGGAAAGTGCAATCGGTCTGAAGTCTGCAAGTTCCACCATCCCTAGCTTCTTTGGAAGAAGAAAAAGCGAAAGCCGATTAATTCTCTCTAAATCGTAGTTCCCCCTTTGGAATTCTGCAATCACTGCCAACACATCAACTTTAACAACTAACCAGAATTCTCTATAAAACAACACTGGGAAGTCGTCTAGTCCTGGCGATCCTTCTACTTTCAAGCCCTTCAACATTGTTACCACCTCACTTTCCTTTATCAATCTGCAAAAATGCTGCCCTTCCTTGTCTCCAAGACTCGATATATCAGAGTTAGATAATCTCCAACCACCCCTTGGCCCAGCATGTGTAGTGTCAGTATAATATTTGTTTGCAATGTTACAAATATCAAGAGGGGAAGTGGTACATGGTCTCCATATCTAAGAAAGGATATAATGTTATATCTTCTTCTTGCACTCGCCACCGTATGGAAAAATTTCGTATTGGAATCCCCCTCTTTTAACCATAGCTGAGTGACTTCTAACGCCAATCAACCTCTCTCTGCAAGTCTTCTTTAGCAATAATAGATAACAACACCTTCTGCTGCACCCTCTCCTCATTCAAGGCCAACGGCTCCTTCACGTCAAGCTCCTTCATGCCCTCCATCGCCTCCCTTCTCTTTTGTGATTTCTGGCGAGCCAAAGTCTTCTTATACTCAAATAGCATAAGGCGCAAACCCCTAAACCTAGATGCCAGCTTCTGTCACCAACCCCACTACATCCTGAGCCACCCACCAGGACAAGACCATATCCTTGAACCCCTCTTCATTAAGCCAAGACTTCTAAAATTTAAAGTAACTCCATCCCTTCATTCCCTCCCCCTCTCCTAAACAAGGGACGTGTGATCAAAGAATGGTTGCTGCAAAGCAATCACCAAGGCCATGTGAAAAGAGCCCATCAACTCAGCATTGCATAAGAAGCGATCTAATATGGGCATCTGCCATTCCTCCATGTGAAACTGCCCCCTAAAGAAGGAAGATCAACCAACCCCAAATCAGATACAACGGACTGGAAGCCAAATGTAGAAGAATTCGTTCTCCCAACAAGCAGATCATTTGACAACAGTATGGAGTTGAAGTGATTGCACAGTAATCATGTAACCTAAATCACCTGAATTAAACTAGATTCTAGCATAACTTAGGAACAATGCATTCATAAGCATCGTAATTTACACAATTGCTAGTTTATTAGTCATATAGATAATCATGTCATTTTATGTACTAAAAGGGAGATAAAATAAATTGCAGATGATTCAAAGTCACGGATGTCAGATCAGACCGTACAGATCTGATCAGAACGACGACGGGAGTCGAACACTTCCAAAATTGTCTCGATCTGACAACCAGAGCATCTTGTACAGTTTAAAGAAGAACAGAGACCACGAAGCTAGATGACAAAGATCAAAGCCTCAAATGAAAGATCCGACCGCACGGATGGATCCGGATCAACGATCGCGATCCAACGACGCAAAAATCAACCCGATTGAAGCTTTGTAGCACCAAATACAAAGAGAAGATGGACGTTGTGGTGCCATCATAGCCGCCCCTCGCCGCACCACACTCTTTGAAGACACTTCATCAGGTGTTGTGGGCCATTGGATTATCATCCAATGGCCACGAGCGAGCCACGTCGCCATCACGCCCGCGCTCTATCAGGGAGGATCCAACGGCTGAAAGCGGCTGCGCATGATTTGGAAACGCGGCACAAGAGAAGGAATAACGTTGACGGTGTGCGTTCGATCCACACGTCGTGCAAAATTGAAGGGGTGTTGCGTGCGGACGCAATTGTGCCGTCAAATGGCAATCGAAAGGTGGAGGCACGACCACGTGGCGTGATCTGAGCGCACCACAACACGCGAGATCCCACATGCGATGCCATGCGTTTTCTTCGAAGTGAAGGTGGTGCGGATGATCTATCAAGATTGAATGCACGCGGATTTGGAATTTGAGTATGTGAGGTAAGCGTGTGAGAGAGAGGCAATGCGGGCGCGAATATGGGCCATTCGATCGTAAGATCGAACGGCTGAAGATGAGGCACTCGAATGAGGCATGTGGGAGCACGCGCAAAGAGAGAACCGTTGGGCGCTTGCAAGGAGGACGTGGCAGCGTTCAATGGAGATCCAAGGCCCTAGAGGGTGCCACATGTCACCACCAAGTTGAATCCGAGCATAGAGGGCACAAATAAGGTGATTTTGAGGCCAGATTTGATCTGTTGATCTCCCAATCGACGGATCTGATCATAAGCGAGTTATTACACGAGTTTAAGAGCCAAAATGCCCACTTTACCCCTTATTAAAACTATAAAAGAAGGCCCAGGGCCCCCCTGTTGAAGGCATCTCTCTTCCAGCATCTGCCTCTCTTCCACCTTCTTCCACGGTCTTTCGTCTCTCCCTCTACAACTTTGCTCCAACCTTCATCCCGATGCTCTGGATCTGAGGTGCTGCTACACCTCGCACAAGCATCCCACAAGCGACATCGTCTATCTGCATATCTCTATCTCTCTCTCTCACACACTCTCTTTCTTTCTATCTATCTGCTATATCTCCATCTCTACTTTTTGCATAGCAATTTCTAATGTGAAAAAAAGACTAGTTATCAATGCAATGAAATTTGATCTTATGGATATCTGATGCCTCTTTATACATATATACATATATAAAAACATGTTAGAACTAGTTTTCTAAAGAGCTTCCTTATAAATTGTGATTGCCTCCCTAGGAACAACCCGGTACTCCCGATCTTTACAAATTTATTTGTCGACGTGTTTCACGCTATACTACAACTAAATCATCTTTTAAAACATGATTTATGTGCCAAACAAGTTGGCACTATTGCCAGGGAGGCAACAGAAATTTTTGAAGCTTTTCGGAGCTTATTTGAGAAATCTAATTTGCTATTTCTTCGTTGATTTCAGGAAGCAAGGAAATCTGAACTAGACACAAAAATGGAAAAATCGCAAGTTTAAATCTGAGGTAAGTATCCTTAGTTTAGATTAGAGAGATTTTGAATTTGCTTAACCTTGGGATTAGTTAGAATTCATTTATTTAAAAAAAAAAAAACTCTCTTGTTAGTGATTTTCGTGTTGAAATAAGATCTTATCTTAAAAATTTACTTCCTAAAGATCCTCATGTCTAAAAATTCTCAAATTTTTACTAGATGTGAGTCTTGAAATCAAGAACATATCCAAATTTCACGCAAATCGGTGTTACGAAAAATTTTAAAAATTTGCGCATTGATTTATTATCAAAAGGGTTGTTCCTGATTTTTCTGAGTTTAAAATGTCATAGGAATTTTATACATCTCTGATTGACTTGAAATTTGTGACACTGAATTTTTGAGATAATCAAGAATTTAGGAAAAATCTAAAAAAAAAATATTTCTTGTACATTTGATTGCAGGAATCATTCAATCATGAACTAAGGGTCAAAACAAACTGTAAAATCCTCAGTACACTTTAAATAAAAAAAAATAAAAAATGTGCACTAAAGTCTTGAAAAAATATTTTCTAAGTACCTAGTTAGTGATGCAATGGATCAATTGATTGCATTGCTTTAGACATACCACTAATCTGATTTTTGGACTTAAAGGAACATCTAGCAACTAACTGTGCTTACGGTTTTACATTAAGGGTAGAGCAGACCTGCATTTCCATATTTAAAGGTAATCTATCCATCATCAAAATGCATTAACACAAGTGAAGATATTAACCCAAGTGAAGCCTAAAACGCATTAACACAAACATTTAAATCTTAAAATTCACTTTATCATAAAAATTGCTCGTGAACCATTTTGCCTGAGCACTTCACACTTCTGAAATCAATTTTAAAGGAAAACACCCCTCCTAACGCCCATCATATTCCGAAAAGACATCAATTCTAAGTATAAAACAGAGTAAACGTACCCTAGGCAAGACTAATAGTCTTGGGGACTTGAAATTAGATTGGGCTAAGGTCAAGGCCTTGTCTACTTGGATCCACTGGTGACAAGATATGTCGGTGCAGTAACCGCGTTAACCCTTAGTGGTGTCCCACCGTGCTGGGTGTCCTAGGGTCCCACCCTTCTGGCCAACCAAGTAATTCAAGGGTTGATCTAACCCAATTGTGTTTCGGGAAGCTAAGATCAGGTCTATTTAGGGTTGATAGTCTAAGAACCAGTTTGATTGCTTGTATTGAAAAGGCGAGATATTCTCCCGTTTGTCTTCTCTCTCTCATCTATTAACTTTCTTCTAGTACATGGATGCTAAAAGGTCTTTGAACCCTGATTTCGTACAACCTTTAGAAAGTAAACTAAGGAGAAGACCTAATTTTTCTGAATACATTCCAATGACTAATTGCTATGAAGAGGAAAGGATTGAGGAGGAAACCATGGACCCATACTCTTTTGCCTCACACTATTCCTCCTTTTCTCCCTATCCCAATCCTTCCTTTACTTCAACTTCATCAGGATGGGAGAACTCTCGCCTACCTCGATCCTGGGTATTCCCAGGACTTGATTCCGTTGCCTACACCTCATATTCCCTGGGTATAGCCAGGTCTACCTCGAATCCCACACGAATCGCTTGATATCAAGGATCTCTACAACCTTAAAAGACACTCTCCATGCAGGACCAACACCTGATTGGCATGACCAACTATCTTAACTGGTTCAGCCAAACTCATCTCTCCCCAAATCAGGGATATACCTCAGAATCCTAATACCTAAAATATCAATCCTATCCTCAAAATCACTTTGCAAATTATCCCAATTCCACCCCTTATAGGGATAACCTTACACCACCCAACCAAGTATATGATTCTTACCCTAGGTATTCAAATGATAGATATTCTGATTTGACTGAGGTTAAAAATTCTGAAAATTATTATCCTCAGTCTACTCAAATTCCTGACCATGGCGGTGATCTTGAGATCACCCGATTATTCCAAGTACTCCAGGGGATGAGAGAAGCTAATGAAAGAAATACAGATAATCTGACAAAACAACTCAATAGAATCCGAAAAGCACAAGGTGATAAACCTAGTCCGAGTATGCCACAAGTTGGTGGTAAGCTACTCAAGATTGAGGATCCAACCTTAAGTATGACATCTTATCCAATCCCGACCTCTACATACACTGAGCCCACCCACCAGCCCTGTGATTATGCAAAATAGATCCTACTTAGGCCTACAACTGAATTAATAAATAATTTTGATATCCCAAGAACTAACTTTGAGGAGGAAGGCTCACTTGAGAAATTATATCTCGATTTAGGCCCTGAATTGAAATCATTTTATTTTGAGGAACCAATTGATAAACACACATGAATTCATGATAAAATACTTATTTATGATAGTTTCTAAGCCTAGCATTGCATATCATAGTATAAATATTGTATAACATTCATTGCATTACATTTAGGATAGTTTGTATATTTTGTATATTAATTCCAACATTTTATATGGTCAATAGGCAATGCGGCATCTTTACGGGCTTCGAATGAAGAATCCGACCGTACGGATGGATCCGGAGCGACAATCACAGTCCATCAACGCGAAAATCACCCCAATCCGAGCTTCGTGGCACCCTCTATAAGAAGAAGATGGACGATCCAGATGACACCACGGTGGCCAGGATGGCGCTACGTGGCGCCATCCAGGCCGCCCTACCTGAGCCACTATGCCCCAGCTTCATGCAAGGAACAATCCCAACCGTTGGATCTCAATCCAATTGTTGAGACACGTGCTACATCGGCCGGTTCCCCCCCCTAAAGCACAGCAGCGAAGGCTTCATCTCGACCGTTGGATCTTCATCCAACAGTCGAGGCGCGTGACCGCACCACTCTCCACGCGACCATCCAGCACATTGGCCAAACGGTAGTGCACCCGCTCCTCAAAAGAGAGGTGTGGGTTTGAGCCGCAATCCTCCACGCCCGCTACCGTGGCAGCGAAAATTGGACTGCTCGATAATTGGATCGCTCAATCTTGATCGAGCGGTCTAGATTCCTTACGCACAATCTGATGCCACCCAGCAATGTAAGGACACACGCCAGATCGCACGTACGTAATCAAAGGCACTCATTTAAGACAATTGGATGCGCTCTCAGTCGTTGGATCTTCGAGGCGCACTATCCGCACGCGTTCAAACCAGCGAAGGCGTGATACACAGACTCCTCTCAGCCGTGTGATTAAAGATCCAATGGTTGTTGTTGAGTGCAGGAATCAAACTTCATCAAGCGCGTGCTTCCTCCTCACGATGTCAGCTCTCCGTGCCTGATCAACCGGCTGAAGTCCTCCGTGCACTGTTCCAGCTACATCTGCGTCTCGTCATGCCAGCAGAGGTGCTTGAATGTGTACCAACACCCCCGACGGGTCTTTAGCGACGTTTTAAATGTCGCTGCAAACCCATGTATGCAAAAGACCTACATTCCTCCACTATATAAACCCCATGACCCCTTCTCTTCAAAACCATCTCTACCTACTCTACTCCCACCAACTCCTCAGCTCTAGTAGCCTACCAAAGCTCTCTTAGAGCATATTCCCAAGCTCCAAAGACCTCTTATTAGTGTAAGCTACTATACCTCGCCAAATATTCATCCTCCATCTCACCACCTTCATAAGAAGCATTCGAGCCGTGCTCCCATCTCAATTCCGGTAGAAGATCACCTTCAACTCCCCATCCCCATTCCGAAGCTTTGGTGAAGCATTCCTCTACCTGACGTCCTCCTGCATTTCACCTCCGTCGTCCAGCACCTCACCCTCTTCGTCCAAGCTGCCGCTAAGCACCATCGTCTTGCCAAACGGCCAATTTGGGAGATTTCTTCCTACCCTTATCTTTTTTGTATTTCTTAGCATATTGTAATAAGCATTTGCATGATATATCAGATTTGTTTCCATCTCCTTTGTGAGTTATCTTACTTGCCTTTTTTTACAAAAACATAAAAAGAAAATCATAAAACCCTAAACACCAAAAAGAAACAACACGAAATGCAGATTTCGATGAAAGTAAACATCGTTTCCCTATGTTCGACCCGGGACTCCCTTGAAGTTTCGGTTAAAAATTGTATTTGATAACGTGTTTTGTGAACTACAACGGCTGGTTTCTCTTAACCCTGATTTTACTTTGCCAAAACCCGTTCATCATTTTGGCGCCGTTGCCGGGGAGGCAACGGAATTTTCTTTCTTGTCTTTCGTGTTTCTTTGCATTTACTTATTATTAACACCGCTTGCCTCTGATTTACTATCTTGCAGGCACCCTATCAAGGAGATCTGAGTGCGGTAGACCGGAATAAAGTGCGGGTAGAGTAATCTGTAAGTGCCCCCACATTTCCTCCACTAGTTCACTTTCGCCACATTCATGACCAAGACGTAATCTACTTAGGTGTTTGCATAAATCCTAGGATAGAATTTGTTTGTCTTGTTTGTCACCTCCCCTTATCTCACCCTCACATATTATAAAAAAAATAAAAGCATACTTCTTGTTGGACAAATCAGCATACACCCACATTTGAGGCACATAACCTAACTTGATTTTTATCTACTTAACTGGGATTTTGACCTATTGAACTGGTACACACAATTCAACAAAAAATAGTACAAGTCATACTAGGTTAATCACCTTTTTGTGTGTGCTAATCGTTGGTGCATTTGGGTCAGTTGATTGAATTGTTTGGGTTACACCACCTAATCAAAAATGAATTCATTTTGCAGCTGCCCCATAGGATTCAATAATTAGGTCAAGCCAAGCATTTCTTATTTTCTTGATTTATAAAGGAAAATACTTAAACTCATGATTTCAAACTTGGTTTGCCTCCTGGAAATTTGGTTAAATCCACCTAATATTTGAACCCTAAAAGCTACTAAGCAAGATTCGAATCCTAAAACTCACTTCATTATCAATAATCTTGCTTGAAAACTTTTTGGTTGTGCACACACACATTTTCAACGAATCATTAAGGGTACAACACATTAAGGGCCCATCACATTCCGAAAGCACTAAATATCCCAAGTATAACTAAAATTAATTAGATGTTAGCCATAAGGACTGATTCGCTCTTCGGAGTTTAGATTGAGGTTGTTCATGATTAACCTACCTATACTAGTTAATCTAATGTCTAGCTACGGGAGTAGCATCAAACGACCGCGGTTGGAGGGTGCACACTTGGAACCGGAGTCACAAGCCAAAGGAAGAACCTTCTCCCTAGCTCCCCCTTCTAACTGGTTAGATTGACTGGATACAAGTAGAGTAAATCGTCTATAATCTTAACATGGATTCTGAGAGTCTGTAGACCTTTAAACTACCCAACCTAAAGATAGACTTGTATCTTTTTGTGCTGCAGGGTTCCTTCTCTTCGCCATCCTTCTGACTTCCTTCCAGTGTATGCTTGGAAGGAGGTCATTGAACCCTCATCTGAAAGGACCTCTAGACCTTTCTCGGAGGTGGAGGTTGAGTTATAGCCAAGTAGATCCCATGGCTAATCAACAACCGCCTCCCCCACACCCGAACCAGTAGGACCTGATTCAGAGGTAGTTGGAAGAATTGCAGCAGACGCAACAATGGTTTTAACGAATGAATGGTCAGCACACTTGGCCCTTGAAGGATTTTTATGGTCCTTTGAATTATGAAGATCTTCCCTGCGTTGTGATCCCTGCCGGTGATGTTGAGATCGAGCCCCAGGCTTTGAGTCTAATTAAACACTTTCATGGGCTTCGCTTAGAGGATGCATTCCAACATTTGGAGGACCTGATTACTCTGGTTCAGACCACCAAACTGTGGAATGTGGATGAAAAATAGATACTCATGAGGCTTTTCCCCCATTCACTTAGGGATAACATTACACATTGGTATCGTACCATTGGAAGACTGATTGCTACCTGGATAGCTTTGAAATCAGCCTTCCTAAAGAAATTCTTCCTAATTAAGCGAACCAATGCGTTGCGACGGGAAATTACCACTTTTGCTCAACAGCAACGGGAACCATTTCATGGGACTTGGGAGCGATTTCAGAATCTGTTGCTGAAGTGTCCACACAACGAGGTGCCTAAATGATAACTTGTGCATATTTTTTATCACGGGTTGAATGATCAACTCCATAATCATGTAGATGCTTCTTGCGGAGGCAATTTCCTTAACAAAGACACAGATAACATGTATGATTTGTTTAAGGAAATGAACAAAAACTCTTTAAACCATGCCTCCATAGAAACCTTCAACCGATCCCAACAAACTAGATCAAATGCCAATAAGGTCCAAGATTCTCATACATTTGATATGGAATTGATTTGCAATAAATTAGATAAGGTGGATCTGGTTGCTAAACGAATTGAATAGTGAATGTCCAGAAACTCTAATTTTTCAAGATCCACTTATTCCCAGGGCTCGAGATTCCATTCTTCACAAGCTCCGATGGGATGGGAGTTTGTGAACCAGCTGAAGTCGGCTTGACCTTCGAGCCAGCTCTTCTCGGAACCTTATGGGTTCCAAACTGGGGCGTTTGATCCCAGTTTTTCTGATCATTCTTCATCTTATCTTATGAGGATGTTTATGCTGTACAAGAGAATGTTAGGTCCAACTCTTACTCAAATTCCAACAATCCTGATTGGAAAAATCACCATAACTTCTCTTGGAAAGATCAAGGGCAGCAAACCCTATTTTGACCCAATAATTATGTACTGCAAAAACCAATGGGTCAGGGTCATGTATATACTTAGTTGCCCCTTAATCAGGTTAATTAGTCCATGTGGAATGCTCAACAACCCACCGGGCAGGCTGATTTAAACATGAACATGGTAGAAATGCAAGGGTCAATGCTCCAGCTCATGCAACAAATGAAAACTTCGCTAGACACCTTGCAATCTGGACTTAATGCAAACAATCAACAACCTGGATCTCTACCATCACAACTTGTACCAAACCCAAGGAATATACAAAATCGAGGCACAGGGCCTCAAGGGTTTGGTAATGGTGGGGAGCCGCATGCTCAAGCTCATGCTATCTATCAAGCTACCCCAGCCCCTCCCAGAGTGAACCAAGCTCCCACCATAATCAACCGGGAGTCTCCTATTTTGCCCAACCCTCCCCAAGGCACTAACCAACAACATTTTGCCACTGCAAATACCATCACCTTGAGGAGTGGTAGTAGACACAAGAGACCCACCCAACCCCATGAAAACACCATTAGGACCCATAGTAAGAATTCTAGACTCCCAACTAAGAATGTGATCAACAAAATATCAAAATCTGATTTGAGAGTATGTTGTTGTATGAGCAAACAGAAAAAGTCAGAGGAGAAATTGGAGGAAAGGAAGTCCTTACATCAGGCTTTCAAATTGACAATCATTTTACTCCTCACGGCTATCGAATCAATCCCCGCCTACGCCAAAGGTTTACTCAATTCATATAAAGAAAAGCGTAGAGTGGAACTTGAAAACAATAGGAGAGTAGTCTTGTCTAATAACACAAGCGCACTGATCTTAAATAAGCTACCCCCTAAGAAGCAAGACCCAGGAGTCCCGCTAATTTCTTGCACAATAGGAAACATTACTTTTGACCGGGCCCTCCTCAACTTGGGTGCTTCCATTAATGTGATCCCCAACTCACTGCATATGGAACCGGGTCTAGGCTATCTGAAACACACTGACATAACCTTGCAGTTAGTTGATAGATTCATTACAAAACTAAGGGGTCTTTTGGAGGATGTTTTAGTCAAGTTTAATGATTTGCATTACCTTGTTGATTTCATGGTCCTGGACATGGAAGCACCAAAACAGCTCAACCACACCCTGATTATTTTGGGAAGACCTTTCTTGGCTACTGCCAAGGCAATGGTTGATTGTGAATCAAAAAATATAAAAATGGCATCTGGGAATAAAATAAATCGATTTAATTTTTTGGAGGTCTCAAAAGGATAAAATTAAGTGTGGTTTGGAGGAGCTTGGCAGAATAGAGGAGGTAATAGCCATACATACCTTAGACAACCTTTTAATGGCTAACTCAACCCAAACTCAGGAAGAAAATCACATGGTTGCAGGAATAATTGAGGACAATGAAGACATACAACAAACTGTGGCATCCTGGGATGAGGAAGATATTCATGAAATTGAAAATTTGTTAGATGATTCACATGATCAAGTTAAAACCCAACAATGTCCTCATCCTGAATTTTTAGAGTTTGAGATTCAACCTTTGGGTGGGAATCATGAGGTTCAGGATGGTTGGATTAAGCACCCTGATTGTGAGGATGAAATTGAATTTTAGGGAGAAACTCTTGAAATGTTAGGTATTCTAGAGTACCCCCAAACCCCCAACACATAACAAAACCCTCATCATCCTTGTTCACCCAACCATTGCACAATTTCTATATCCACCCACACTTCCTCTAGATTGAATCAACAAAACTCCTATTGGAGACCATTTGGGCTCCCCCTGCACCACCAGCTTGCTACTTTCATTGATCATCTCTTTGGCAAACTCATTTTCACTCTCTGGGACCCATATATAGGGGCCCAGAAACTATGTTTTTGCAGCTTCAATGTTAGTTATTTTTTATTGAGGGCATCGCCTGGCTTAAGGCACTAAACTCAACACGTGTAAAGGTTGTTTCGAGCTGACCAGAATCTCATGGAAACCAGGTGCTATTTTTCCAATTCTACTCTCCTGCATGCTTTCATTTTAACAATGAGAACATTGTGTTGGCTAATCATGGGAGGTTGGATATCTTATGAAATAATCATTTTGTCGGACCTAACAGTAATTTCCTATTGTTTTATTAATAAAAAAAATAGAATTAGGAGAAGAAAACTTAAGCATTAAGAGTTGCAAACTTTAGGAATTGATACTTTGGAACCTGAATAAATAAACTCTTCAGGTCTTCGGGCTTAATTAGCTCGAGTGCTCACTCGAATGTAGACTTAGTCTCGAGTCCTCGCCAAGTAATTTTATTCTAATTTGGTTAATAAATTGGGGTGATGAGTATACAACTTATCAACCCGCCCTCTGATTTGAAGGGACTTTAAGTCTAAGTATCTACACACTATTTGCACCGCCTTACTTTTCGACAATTTCTTCAAAAATTAGGTTGCTAATGAACTTTCTAAGATAGTATGGCTGGCAAGCTGTTGTGGGTAATAGCCCATTGGCCGGCTATCCAGAGTTGAGCTACTTCACCATATTGATTCTACTGCTTTTAAGTAAATCTTAAATCAAGAAAGCCACCTACTTAAGAAAAAAAATGGTACTCAAAAATAGAAAATAAATAGAAAAACAAGAAAAAAATAGAAAAATAAATCACACTTTACTGTACGAGTATGGTTATTAAGTTGTCGTGAGTAACAACTCATTGGACGGTTGTCCAGAGCTCAACTCAAAATAATGCATATATAATTCCTAAAACACTTAGGAAAGAAGCAGGGAAGTAGAATAAATCGGCAAGATATACACTAGGTTCGCCCTTTTATTGACTTCATAAAAAATTTTAAAAGTAGGGACAAAGCTATCGATCGAAAAGATAAACCTTTAAGCATAAACTCTTAAGGTCGCCTAAGGTCGTAAAAACTTAAAGCTCGTTTTAACAACCTCCTAGTGAGTCTTTCACCCTTTCACAAGATGCTTAGCACTTAAAGTCCTTTTCGAGTCTTGAGTGGGTTGGATAGCTGTAAAAAAGTTATCCCGAAACTCTCAAACTCAAAAAGTCCAAAAAAAAAAATAGAAAAGAAAAAGAAAAAATGTATCTTCCCTTTTCAAATAAGGTGAGGGCTTCGGCGGTCTGTCGAGCTTTTGTAAACAGGTCTTAGGTTGAAATTTTCTAAACAACCAACAAATAGTGTCTAAGTGATCAAATCCTAGTTCGACTTTTATACATAGCATTTAGGTTAATTTTGCTATGGACAAGCAAAAAGTAAGCATGGAGGTATGATAAATACGCATGGATTCATGATAAAATGCTTATTATGATAATTTCTACGTCCAGCATTGCATATTATTGCATAAATATTGCATAACTTTCATTGCATTGCATTTAGGATAGTTTGTATATTCTATATATTAATAATCCCAACATTTTATATGGTCAGGAGGCAGTGCGACATCTTTATGGGCTTCAGATGAAAAATCCGACCATACGGATGGATTCAGAGTGACGATCGCAGTCCATCAACGCGAAAATAACCCCAATCCAAGCTCCATGGCACCCTTTATAAGGAAAAGAAGATGGACGGCCCGGATGGTGCTAGGTGGTGCCATCTAAGCCACCCTACCTGAGCCACCATGCTCCAACTTCACGCAAGGAGTGTCTCAGTCATTGGATCTCAATTCAACGACTGAGACATGTGCTACATCGGCCGGTTCTCCCCCCCCCAAAGCACAACAGCGAAGGCTTCATCTCGACTGTTGGATCTTCATCCAACAGTCGAGGCGCACGACTGCACTGCTCTCCTCGCAACCATCCAGCACATTGGCCAAACGGTAGCGCACCCGCTCCTCAAACAAGAGGCACGGGCTCGAGCCGCAATCCTCCGCACCCGCTACAGCACCAGTGAAAATTGGATCGCTAGATTGTGATCGAGTAGTCAAGATTCCTCACGCGCGATCTGACACCACCCAACGATGCAAGGACGCATGCCAGATCGCATGCACGCAATCAGAGGTGCTTATTTAAGACAACCAGATGCGCTCTCGGTCGTCAGATCTTCGAGGCACGCGATCCGCGCGCGTTTAAACCAACGAAGGTGCAATCCACAAACGCCTCTCAACCATGCGATGAAAGATCCAACGGCTACCGTTGAGCGTGAGATTCAAACTCCATCAAGCATGCACTTCCTCCTCGTGATCTCAGCCCTTCGTGCCTGATCCGATGGCTGAAGTCCTCTGTGCATTGTGCCAGTTGCATTTGCACCTCCTCATGCCAGCAAAGGCGCTTGAATGTGTAGCAACACCCCCGGTGAGTCTTTAGCGACATTTTAATTGTCACTGAAGACCCGTGCACGTAAAAGACCTCCATTCCTCCACTATATAAACCCCATGACCCCTCCCCTTCCAAATCATCTCTACCTACTCTACTGCTACCTTCTCATAAGCTTTAGTAGCTTACCAAAGCTCTCTTAGAGCTTATTCCTAAGCTCCAAAGGCCTCTTATTAGTGTAATACTCCTATACCCCACCAAATATTCATCCTCTATCTCACCACCTTCATAAGAAGCCTTGGAGCCGACCTCCTACCTCCATTCTGGTAGAAGATCACCTCTAGCTCCTCATCCCCATTCCGAAGCCTTGGTAAAGCATTCTTCTACCCGGCATCCTACATCTCACCTCTGTTGTCCGGTACCTCACCCTCTTCGTCCAAGCTGCTGCCAAGCACTATCGTCTCACCAAACAACCAATTTGGGAGATTTCTTCTAACCCTTATCTCTTTTGTATTTCTTAGCATATTGTAATAAACATTTGCATGATATATTAGATTTGTTTCCATCTCCTTTGTGAGTTATCTTGCTTGCTTTTTTTACAAAAACACAAAAAGAAAATCACAAAACCCTAAACCACCAAAAGGAAACAACACGAAATGCGGATTTCAGTGAAAGTAAACGTCGCCTCCTTGTGTTCAAGCCGGGACTCCCTTGGAGTTTCAATAAAAAATTGTATTTGATAATGTGTTTTGCAAACTACGACAACAGGTTTCTCCTAACTCTAATTTTACTTCGCCAAAACCCGTTCATCACCAATCCATGGTGGGCTGGAGTATGTCTTTTATGTTTAAAGACACACAATAAGACTACATGGATGATTTGGGAGGATCAAAGCAAGATCAAGAAGATAGAAAGATTGGGGACTGTGACACTCCCAGCCAAGCATGGTTGGATGGCTCTCATGTCATCTGGTCTGAGGATTACCATGATAAGATGTGCTTAAATGATTCGATATCTGGATTTCGCCATACTAATCATTTTAAGATATCCCATATAAAAGCTGAATCTACTATTACTTCTATTTCAGCTAATTCGTACCCTTCTCTTCCTATCCACCAGAGTTCTGAAAAAAAATCTAACCTTTATCCTCAACATCTCGAGATTGAACAAGACAATCCCCTTATCAAACAGATGTGCAAGAAATTACAAAATTATTGGAGATGACTTATGAGGATCTATCCGAGGAAGCAAAGAATTTAGCTGAATCATAGAATCATGAGGAATTTGATTTGACTAATGAGGAACAAAAAAACATTCCCTTAGAAGATGTAACTCAAGACAAAAACAATTGGGATCAAATTCAGAAGTCTACAGAACAAAAGGAATTTGAGGTGTAAACTAATCTAAACCCCGATCTTACTCCCCTTGGGGCTGTGATTTTAAGGAATAATGAATTTCTATCCATTACATTTAAGGACTTGCATCATGAATTAAAACAAGATTTAGGCAACTCAAATAAGATTTTTAATCACCCTAGCGATAAGATTGAGGGTTCTAATAAGTCCAGAACTATTGAGATGGACCATTGGATCTTATTTGACTTACCTACTCGACATCCACCCATACCTAACTTGACTTGAGAAGTGGAATCCTATAGCATTTTAGACTACACCACTTAGGTTCCTCCTTTCATTTCCCATCACTTTCAGGACCCGTATGATTTATTCCCCACAAACCACCCTGTATCCACCTTACCTACCCTCCTCATAAATCACTTCTTAAGGTTGGCACTATCTATTTTTCACTCTGGCACCTGCACTAATGTTTCTCTCTTTCGTAGCATCTGGCTGCAAATAGTTTCAAGCTCGTTCACTTTATTTTTCCAACCTTTTGGGCTTAGTATTCACCATCAGCTGATTCGCATTTGTGGATCACTGATCCTTGCATTACATGATCATATCTTCATTTTAATCCTGACTCAACCCATTAATCTGATCATTCATTTTTCAGTTTAGGTCCAGCAAATGACGTTAAGCTTAGCGCTGGTTAGACGACAACCTAGTATTCTTTAAAGATAATTTGCATCTTCTACATCCATGCTGACCTGGATTAACAAGCATAGTCAAGTATGTCCCCTTCTCTTTCTTATTATATTTTGATTTTCCTGCATACATTTTAATGAGTACATTGTAACGAATAAGCATGGGGGTGAATATTGCATGTCTAATTTTTATGTCAAAAAAAAAGAAGCATTTAGGTATAAAGAATTTTTGTTAAGATTTTATTAGGGATTTATTCTGAAGTTGATTCATGAGTTTAGAATGTAGTACAATTTCACACTTACACAGTATTTGCAATGGATGAAGACTGATAAACATCTTTAGTTTGACGAGAAGAAGCAGTGCTTCTTCTCCTAAACCCTTGGACAGTAATTAGGGAATCAGGCAAACTATCTTTTAACGGATCCACCAAACAAGTGTGAGGTGAGAGTAGAAAGTCTACTGGTGCTCTAAGGTTAGCGTAAGGAATCTTAACTTCTAGATAATTAGATAATGATACTCGAAGTTAGGCATAGTTTTTCGCTCTTAGTTTCTGTGTACAAATTCTTAGTGTGAATATTTTGAAAGTCACCAAATAAGGCAAATATGCAAAGAGCAGGTTCTAATAAAACTAAGACTAAGGTGGATGGTCACGACCATCCTTTACGGAATCCTCGACTGAAGGAAGGTACTTTCCGATGTGGAAAAGGTATGGTTCCTCCCAAATATAGTACTTGACCTCGGCAATCAATTTGTCCTGCTTGGAAGTCAGCCAATCTAGCGAAACTTTCTCCGTAGCCAAGTAGTTTAGAATATCAGCAAACTAAGGGAGATTGAGAATGGCTAACAGGTGCTTATCCGGAAAATGCTCGGTAATTGGACCAGATGGGTCGATGATGGAAGAAGGAAGACGGGACAAGTGGTCAGCTACCACGTTCCGTTTTCCCGCTTCACAAATCTCGAGATCGAATTCTTGCAACAGCAAGATCCAGCGTATTAGTCGAGGTTTCATCGAATTCTTGCAACAGCAAGATCCAACGTATTAATCGAGGTTTCATGTCCTTTCCAAGGAGGTGCCTCACTGCAGTGTGATCTGGGTATATGATAACACGGGAACCCAAAAGATATGATCTGAATTTTTCCAGTGTAAAACTACGGCTAGCAGCTCTTTCTTAGTAACTGTATAGTTACGCTGAGCATCGTCAAGTGTCTTGCTAGCGTAGTGGATGACCACGGGTCTCCCATCTATTTTCTGCCCAAGTATCGCCCCTACAGCATAACCAGATGCATCGCACATGATCTCAAAGGGTTAAGACCAATCAGGGGACTGCAGGATAGGTGCTTAGGTAACACGATAATGCAGGATCTCAAACGCCTGAGCGCTCTCCTTGAAGATTTCAAAGGGGACATTCTTAGATAAAACATTAGTTAGGGGGTGCACAATTTTAAAGAAATCGAGGATAAATCGACAGTAAAAATTGATGTGCCCCAAAAAGAATCGGATGTCTTTGATCGAGCTAGGCATAGGAAGTTTCGAAATCAAATTCACCTTGGATCAATCAACCTGAATGCCTTTTTCAGAGATGAGATGTCCCAGGACAATTCCCTCCGGTACCATTAAGTGGCTCTTTTCCCAGGAGACAACCAAGTTCACGTCGAGGCATCGCTTGAAGATTTGGACCAAGTGTAAGAGGCAATCAGCAAATGATTCACTAAAAATTGAGAAGTCATCTATGAAGACTTTAAGGCATTCACCTACCATATCTGAGAATATGGCAAGCATGCACCGCTGAAAAGTATCAGGTATTCACCTTTGGAATGCGTATGTGCCGAAGGGGCAGGTGAAGGTGGCCTTCTCTTGGTCCTCGAGATGGATTGCGACCTGATTGTAACCGGAGTACCCGTCCAAAAAGAAAAAGAATCAATTTCTCGCTAGTTTCTTGAGAATTTGATCATTGAACGATAGTAGGAAATGATCATTCTTCGTGGAGGAATTGAGTTTTCTGTAATCAATGCAGACTCCATGAGTTTGATATACGAGTCGGTATGGTTTCTCCGGTTTCAGTCGTGATGACGGTGAGCCTGCCTTCTTAGGCAGAACTTGGAGTGGACTCACCCACCGACTGTTGAAGATCTGGTAGATGATCCTTGCATCAAACCTCTTAATGATCTCCTTTTTTCACGACATCCTACAGATTTGGATTTAGTCATTTCTGCCCTTCACGGCATGGTCATAAGCCCTCTTCAGTGTATATGTGATGTGTGCAGTATGAAGGGCTGATACCAGTCAGATCATCGAGAGTCCATCCAATGACTCTCTGATGCTGCTGGAGAACAGAAATTAGACATGTTTCCTGATCAGGTGTGAGTCGGGAGTTGATAATCACATGAAACGTCTGATTCGAACCCAAAAAGATGTATTTGAGATGATCGGGAAGAGGCTTTAATTCCATAACTGGGTTGTCAGCAGCAGCAGGTGGTTCATGGTGGATGTTGGGAACAAAGGAAGGAGCTATGCGTGTATCTAAGTTGAGTTCAGGCTCCTCTAATTGTGGGTTTTTATCCTTTTGTGGTTGATCAGAAATAGTTCGATTTTCCTCGATAAAGTTGTCAACCACAGCTTTGATATCACAAATCTGTTCTATGACTCTGCAATTAATTCCTTGTTGGGCCTTAAAGATGTCGATCTTTAGTGTCTGGTTTCCAAATTTTAATTCAATTTGGCCTTCCTCACAATAGATATTGGCCTAGCAGTGGCCAGAAAGGGTCTCCCTTGTATGATCGGTATATTCTTTATATTCTCAGGAGCATCCATGTCTAAGACAATGAAATCCACTGGAAAATAGAAGTCATGTACCCTAACTATGATATTCTCAGAAATTCCTTTTGGTGACTTAATAGATCGGTCGGCTACCTGTAAATTCAATTTTGTCGGTTTAAGCTTGGATTCCTCAAAGTAGTCTAGTAGGGATGTAGGGATCAAATTTATGAAGGCTCCTAACTCTAATAAAGCTCAGTCGAATTGTATATCACCGATTGTACAGGAGATTAGAGGGGTGCCTGGGTCTTTTACCTTCGGCGTGAGTTTGCTCAAAATGACAGAGCTGGCTTGCTCCGAGAGTACGATTCGGTTCCCGCCTTTGGTTCGCGGCTTACGCTTAGGTGTACACACGTCTTTCAGAAATCGTGCGTAAGCTGGTACATGGTGTATCGCTTCCATCAAGGGGATGTTTATATGGACCTACTTAAAGAGTTTAACGAGGCCCTCCTCAGGTGCCACGGTTTTAGTTGTCCTTTTTCCCTTGGTCAAGGCCTCGGGAAATGAAACCTTAGATGGTTCCTCTAGAATGGGTCCAGGTACTTGATCTGGGATAGAGATATCCTGGATGACTATCCTAGGGTTAGGGTTTGTATTACCAGGCTGGGAGTGGCTTGGATAAGGTGGGTCCTGTGTTGTTTTGCCACTGCGGGTAGTAACAGAATTGAATCCCTCCTACTTCTGGTTTGGTGTGGATAAAAGAGGTGCTTGCTGCTGGTAACCCGCATATGATGTCGAAGCCTCCATCTCGTCGGGTGATGGAGTAGAAGGGGCTTGATAAACAAAGTGAGCTTGGCCCTGATTTAGGTCCATAACGTGCCTCTGATTCGGCACGTTATTCGGATAGGTAGAGGTTGTGAAGGAAATGCACTAGGTTGGCGACGATTTGCCATCTGGGTAAGCTGATTGCGAACCTCTGTGATCTCATCTATGTGCTGTTTTTGCATAGCTACATTCGTCTTCTGAATGTCAGCCAGAGTCTGAAGGATAAGAGTCATTTGATCTGTATGAGTCAGCCTAGATTGATAAGTGGGGTTAGGCCGAGGCTGAGGCGGCTGATATGGACGAGGAGCTTGTGGTCGGGGCTGATATTGAGGTCTCTGATTTTGATTATTTCCTGACAACGTGAAATTAGAATGATTACATCATCTAGGGTTGTAGGTGTTTGAGAATGGATCATTCTGAATGGCGTTGAGATCTTCACAGGTCTGAGGAACCTCAGAAAAGTCAGAATAGGAGGGTTCAAAGTTCCCCCAACTAGAGTAGGTGGGTCCAGAGTTTCCTTTGAAACCAAAATCAGACGGGGGTAGATACGGGTCCATCCCCTTAGAAGATTGATGATAGATGTTGTGCACAGCTTCCCTACCAGAGGGCAGTTGTGCGAACTGGTTTTGCGCAGAGGTGGCTCGTTGCAAGTGTCGAGTTAGCTCATCCACCTTCTTCTGAATAATAGAGACCATGTCCAGATGACTGGCCATCAGTTCCAAGATGACAGAAGAGGACAGGTCTTGCGTCTCATGTGCTCCCTTTGGATTCGTCAATGCACGGGCATTCGTCCGGTCGAAAAATGCCCATGGATTCATTATTGATGGAGTTCTTGCACATTCTCGAGAATCTCTCACACAGTGTCTTCGTGTTGACCCATGATGTTTCCTCCGCATGTCTCATTAACGAAAAATTGAATATCATCATGGAGTCCCTAGAAAAATGACTGGACTTGTTCCCATTTAGAAACTCCGTGGTGGGGGCACTTTTGCATGAGATCTAGAAAACAATCCCGTGTCTCGTGAAGTGGTTCTCCTGCTTGCTGTGCGAAATGTTTGATCTGGTGCCGTAAAGCATTTGTCCGACCAATCGGGAATAACTTTCTCAAAAATTCGGATTGAAGTTCCGCCCATGTATTGATTGGACATGTTTGGGTTTGGTACCAGTGAGCAGCTTTATCCATGAGAGAGAAAAGGAACATTTTCATGAGTAGAACATCCCGATTTTGAGCTTCTGACCGGAAGGTTTGGGCCAAATGCTTGAGTTGCTTAATATGCTAGAAAGGATCTTTGAAATTACACCCATGGAATTTAGGAATGGCATGAATCATGTTGAGCTTGAGTTCAGTGTCAAGACCTCCAGCGGGGATTTGTACTCAAGGTTCGATTGGCACCGCAGTGGGATTATAGTGATCTCGCATCATTGGATGCTACAGTGGGTTCACAAAGGGTTATAATAGATCGTTGAAGCGCTGAAGCTGATTTTCAAGATTATTTTCTTCTGCTAGTTGTGTCATGATGATAGATGAAGGAGACTTAGGTTCAGATGAATCAGAAGATATATCGATTGGATTGGGTTTTGCACAAACAAGGAGGTCGAGGCTTAGCCTCGACTGGAATGAGTATCTAAAGGAGGCCTCAAGGATGGTCTTAGAGACCTCCTCTCGAACATGCACCGATAGAGTAGATGAAAGATAAAATGTGATGGACCCAATTAAGACATCCAAAAATTTTAGATGACTATAGAGGTTCGGGGTGGATGATATCCTTAGTCAGAAAGCTACCCACTTGAGAATTACCTAGGCAGCGGAGGAGAGTCCTGCAAAGACCCTTACACGGTAAACCACCCCTACGGGTAACAGAATTTCCCCCACCAAACCACTCTTGTTACTGATATTCCAGCTAGACCAGAATGAGGACTTGACCTCTTATGTCTACCAGTTTTAATTAGGAGTAAAGGTGCTTATGATTTCACCTGAACTTTTAAGATATTTTTTTGTGAAAAGTGATCTAATTTGAAGATTGATTCACCCAACAAGGTCGGTCAACTTCACCTGTATTGTTCTCTTGAGAAATTTAGGTCCCTCTTTTAGTGTTCAAATGAATTTAAGAGCTTGATTTTAGGGTTTTGCTTGAATAAATCAATTCAATCAAGGTCTAGGCACACATTATTTTGGAAAGATAAATTCTTGATTAAGTAAGTGTGTCTCTAAAACCCTAAACTGGAATCCTTAATTGACTCTGATTTGGTCCAATTTAGTTTGTCAAAACATGTACTTAGGGCTAAAAACAAGGTGATAGCCCTAGATACCTTAGGATCTTAAGTAGGTGCACAAATTAGGGCTTGGATGTTCTCTAGAATGTATCAAATTAGGCAACTTGATGATTTGTCTAAGAATAGAATGCAAGTAGCCCTAATTGATTTTTCCTTCTTAACATTTTCAGAATCAGTGGCTTTAGAAGGATTTGAATGGGGTTTACCTATCCCTGGAGTGATTGATGTGCGGCTAGTCTTCCTCAATGAATCCCCTGAAATAGGTCAAAGGCCAAAGGGATAGAGCAAGTTAGTATTAACTCGGATATTACAATCAAGAGATCTGAATTGCACATTGCTCCCCAGCAACGACGCCAAAATGTTCGCAAGCGAATCGAGGTTTAAAAACTCCATTGTAGTATTGCCAAAATCACTTTGAAAATAAATAATATTTATTACTTAAATTTTAAGTCTAAGGTCGAGTACAGGGAGCAATATGGTAATTTAAAACTCAAGATCGCATTTTGAATAAAAAATATAAGAGATTTCAACAATAATAATGTCAGGAATCAATGTACAAAAAAAATGGAGTAAAATGGTGATTTAAATCACCAATTACTCGTCACAAATAGCAACTAAATCAAAGCCTCAAATATATGTAATCAAATGTATTAGACGGCTTAAACAGCCTGGTGCTACAGTGCTGCTTCCTAGAGACTCAAGGGTCTCTCCTCTCCTTTCTTTCTGTGCTCTACTTCTCCTGCCTTGTCTTCTCTTCTTCCTCTTATTCTTCTTCTTCTATTCTTCTACTCTTCTCCTTTTCTCTTCCTGTGCGACTCCCCTTCCTTCTCCTTTCCTTCTAGCTCAGGTCTTCTCCTCTTCTTCTTGCCTTCCTGCCTTTCTTCTCAATTCTCCTTTACACAGAGGGGGAAGGTTCTTCAAACAGCTAAGTGTTAGCTGTTACTCTCTGTAGCAAAACCCCCTGCCCCCGCACACAATCCTCTCTTCTCTCCTAAGGTCACGCTCTACCAGAGCCTTCAACAGTACTAGGTTATCGGGTTTCAGATCTAGATCGCACCCGGGTCTAGGGCTGCGGGTGTGATCGCAGCCGATGAGTGGAATCGGGTTAGGCGGGTTGGGTCTGCGCCAGGCCTGCGGGGGACAGGTCATGGGCGAGGCGCAGGTGAGTGGGTAAGTGGGGGTCCTCACCTCCCAAGTGTCTGAGGCGATAAGCCCCAGACACTTTTTCAATTTATGCGTTGTGGTGCGCTTCTCAGCTTCCAAGGTGGGACTAAAGTCCCACCTTCCTTTTGCGTATCTGCAGCAGCACGGTCTCCTCAATTAGGTTAGCTACTGAGGATATGTTCCTCAATTGAAGACCTGGGCGTATGCGCATGACATTTCCGTGCGATCTGCAGTCAAGGCCTGGAGGAAGGCGCCCTGGAGCGGGCTTGAAGCTTGCTTGAAGCAACTGCGGCAATGGCAGCAACGGTGGTGAACCTGAAATCCAAAGAACGAACTTTCAACCCTATTAAGCCAGCTCAGTAGCGTTGTCGTGGAGTGGCGAATGCGGTGGTGGGTGCAGCGTGTGGTGAGAGTGAGGGTGGAGGCCTAACGGTGACGGAGATGGCCGTGCGAAGATGGGGTGTTCAGTGGCACTGAGGAGAGGCCAATAGCCTCAATAACCAGAGGGCTTTTGCTCTCTGGGACACGGCGAAGCCTTTGGAGTCGGTGGCGAATCGGATGGAGGAGTGGAGAGGTGGAGCCGCTTCGCCGGAGATGTGGCCGGAGCGGATGAAGGTGACGTCGTTGAGGGGGAATTAGTGGTTGTGCGGGTGTTGCGGGAGTGGGAAAAAAATATAGTGAGAGAGCAATAAAGGAACTTAGGGACGCGATAGAGAGGTAGAGGGCTCTAGTGTTGGTCAGCCGGAGCCGGAGAAGGAGGTAGGTGCGGTGAGGCGACGACATCAACCGAGATAGAGGCACGACCTCTCACTGGCAGGAGAGGTTCGCGAAGATGAGGGGAGGATAGTAGGCCGTCTAATTTGATGGTTGAATGGCCTGAGGAGGAGAGTGGAGAGGAGTCGCTGGAGCTAAGTTTGAAGGTGGCCGGAGATGGAGTAGAGGAGGGTTTCTTAGGCCAAAACTTGATGAAATGCACTGTCGTGCACTAGGGTCTCTCTTATAGGCCATAGGAAGCCCATACAAGCTTGGAAAGAAGCTTTAAAGCTTGGAAGGTAGTTGCGACAAAGGATACTCGAACCTTTGAAAGGTTCGCATATCCTTTTGGGAAGGACTTAGAGCCCAAGGAATGGCTCAAATGGAAGTAAACTTCCCAAGGAATCCCCGTATCAATTTTGAAAGGGATTGATTGAGAATCGAGCGAGAAATCCTCGCTCGAAACTCGACGGTGAAGGTTTCACCTTCCAAACATGGTGCGGGGACCTGCTTGTGAAGAAGGTAGAGAAGTTGGGGGCTATTTGTAAGAAAATTCAAAAGTTAAGGGTCTGAATGAGATATAAAGAGTCTGACTAGACCAAAATGCAAACTTAGTCAAGATGATCTTAGATTGGACCCAAATTTTGGTACAAACCTAATTTTGACCCAAGCAATCCAATGGTGAAGTTAGATTTAGGTTTTGACCAAGTTTGATCAGGTAATTTATGTAAAAACCCAAATTAGGAGAAATATTTGTCTGAGACTCTGTTTGGATCAAGACGGGTTCTGATGGTCAAATTGAAGGTTCCAAACCCTAGAGAATATTTTTCTATGAATTTTAGAGGATTTAGGTGAATTTTATCCTAATTAGAACCTCAGTTAGTTAAGTGGGTCTATTTTTAGAGTTTCAAAAGTCATTTAATTCTCAAAACGCGTACAAACACTTTTCTACTTGTTCTAACCCACTTGTTAGACGTTTAGGATCATTTGAACTTTAATTACCCCTTGGGAAAATCCGTGATTGTACTGCATTCATGATATGATGGTACAACTGCAGTTTTAACCCTTTTTTCTTGTATTTCCCTCAGAATGGTTATGTAGTGACTTATAGCTCTTTGGCACTTATGTACGAACATTTACTGACTTAATTGGATCAAAATGAACAACTTATGGCTCATGATGGTGTTCCCATTAGGCACTATCAGGCCACTCTTTGTTTCTTCTCCTTCGCGTGGCGTTGTTGCTATTGATTGGAGGTTCCATTGGCCTTGGTTTGCCAAATGAACGACCTAGGTGTGTTCTTCAAAAGAATCTACACCTATTGAGGGTGTTTCCTTGGTGGGTTGTCCACCATAGATGGTTGAATGGCATCGGAGAAGACAAGGTCATCGATAGATGCCCTGAAACAAAAACATAGGCCTTTGGCGCAAGTTAGACACTTAGAAAACTTCGCCACGATGCGACGAAGGTGGTGGTGGTGGCAATTTGGTGTTTGGAGGTGTGTGGTGGCTAGACGATGGTGGTGAAGGCGGTGAATGGAGATGCAGTCCGGTCGAGGGCTTTGGGAGTCAAAAGCCCTAATTTCTTGAGGGCTTTTGCTCTTCAAGTTGTTGTGGTGCTTTTGGAGTAGAAGGTTTGGTGTATCATGGCACGGTGGCATGGGTTGAGCTTGTTGGAGCTCTTGCCGGCCACGAGGAATAAAATAGAGAACGACAAGGAGGAGAGGCCTATTCCTAAAGCTAAGGGAACTAATCTAATCTATGGGAGAAGGGGAAGAAGTTTATCTACCTAAATTGAACGAAAGGAGGAGAATCACATATGGCATTGGCCGGCCAGACGTGAGGAAGAAGGTTGCCTTGGTAGGGGACAACAACGATGAAGAATGAGCTAAGATGACCTAGCTATGGTTGGCTTGCATCAGAAGAACATGAGGAAGAAGATGGTGGTGCTCATTGTTCGGATGCACGAACAGAAGAAGGTGGATGGAGGAGGTCACCAGAGTCGAGTTGGAGTGGCCGGATGGACAAAAAGAGGGATTTTTGGGCTAATTTCGACTCAATTCATCTTGAGAACAAGCTAGAGCTTAAATAGAGGTCTTAGTTGCCCTCAATTTCTTGGAATTTACACAAATTCCTTGTGATTTTTGGGAAGGAAGATCCACAAGATTCGAGCTCCAACGGCGGTGCTCGAGTCAAATTCGGAGTTCAATGTTGGGTTCGCATGATAGAGGAGGATCTGATCACCAATCCCTCCAAATCTAGAGGGATTTGGTGGTGATTTAAGGGTGATTTCCTCCAATCAAAGATCGGTTGCATTGGGTTGACGATGATGCTGCAACATGCCATGTTTGGATGAAGGCGGTGGAGGGACCTTCTTGCAATAAGAATTGAAACTTAGGGGCATTTGTGTGTAATAATCAAAGCAAACTAGGCTAGAATGCAAATTAGGCCAAGAAAAACTCTAATTTGGCTCAAAATTTGGGGTTAACCTAATTTGGACCCAAGAAATCTAGTGGTGACCTTAGATTTGGGTTTTGATGCAATTTGATTGGGTAATTTACATTGTAGCTTAGAACAAAGTAGATTCCCACCTAAGTATTTGTCTTTGATCAAGATGGGTTCCTTCGGTCAAAAGGAAGCTTTCAAACCTCATAGAATATTTTTAAATAATTTTTAGAAAGTTTACATTACATTTATTTCTTCCAGAACCTGTTTAATTGAAGTGAGGTTTTAATTAGGATTTTTATTATTAAAATAATCCTCAAAATGCAAAAAACCCTCCTTCAGTCAGTTCAAGCCTACTTCTTGAAAATTGTAGTTCATTTGACCTTATATTACCATAAATTAACCTCTCAGTTAATATCTATTTGTGATTTCTCGTTAAAACAATAGAATTAACAGGATTTTTCGTATTCTTCTCGCATTTAACACAACCAAATTACGACCATATGAAGGTTATTCAGGAGCATTTATCACTGCAATTAGACTAAATTTAGTTAGTTATGATGAATGATGGTGTTACCATCACACCCCATGCCTAACTGTTACTAGTTCCGAGGAAAATCTTATGGAATAAACTAGATCTCTAGACCAGATCTTATTGTCAGGATGCCTGCACGTGCCACCTCTTTAGAGATTGGATCGAAATACCAACTCTAAGCCTAGAGGTGCTCAAGCACCAGCCAAGATACGAACTTGACCAACGTTAACCTTGGGCCTACAACAATGGTTTCTAAGGCCCCAGAATATGCCTAGTGGTTCATTGACCCCAGCGGTTAAAGCACCCATGCATACGTGCAGCAATGTCCAAGTTCAACTTGTCAGTGTATTTTTGAGAAGATAAAGAGAGATTTTTGAGATTCGTCTTTTTGTAATTTTTTTGTGATTTTTCTAAGTCCAACATCGGATTGGCTGTCAACACTGTCTATATCAGATTCCTCGTCCCCATCATTAATCCTCAGAGGGTCCCTAGCAATCGATGCTTCGGGATAGCATCGCCAATGGCAACTCCCAGAACCCTGGCAATCGACACTTCATGATAGTACTACCCATGGCATTTTGTAGTTTAATTTAGGCTTTGGCAATCGACATTTCGGAATAATGCCACCCATGATACCTGAACCAGCACAAGACGCTTACATGCCCCCGGTAGGATATTAAGAAATCCTAGAAGACAAGCGTCGAGAAGATGATATGTTATAACACATCTTCAAGGGGAGTATTTACTCCTCTCTACGATGGGAACTCATCTAATCAACTTGTGTTTTTGAGTCACTCCTAAGTCATATCTTCGAGAAATCATTTTCTTTTTCAAAACAGAACACTCTTGGCATTATTCTTTATTAAGCTCACTGAACTAGACCAATGTGTGAGTTTTGGGTGCCTAGGTTACCAAGTCCCGCAAACCAAAGGGCAGACAGTGAGGTTGAATAGTCCCTAAGCCTTAAACTTAATACATCAGCTTTAAACTCCCTCAACCTCTTGAGGAATAGTCCAGATATTAACAAATATGTGAGGTTTAAGCCTAAAAGAGGCCCAAGAGGCCTAAAGTCGGTATCCCTATCTCCTTTTCTTTAGCACCTCAAAACTTAATTCATCATTCGATCCAACCTAAAAACTTAGGTATGCTCCATACTCAACTGCTAGGACTAACCACAATTTATTTCTATTTTTGCTCCTATTTCTTTCTGTGTTTCTCCTCTTTTTCCTCCTCAAAACAAATTTGTAATTCGATTGAAAAAGTTTCCTTCCTTTCATCCTCTTTTTTTTTTGTGAGAACCCCTCAAAAGGATCGAATTTTTAGTCATTTTACACTTTAATACCACCCCCCCCCATGCTTAAGTTTTGTAATGCCTTCATTGCAAACCAAGTAAGTTGAATGCTAAAGGTTCCCCAGCTCCAGATGGATTTTAAGTTTTTTTCTATAAAGAGTTTTGGCCGGTGGTGAAGAGAGATGTGATGGTCATTAAGGAGTTTCAAGAGGGCAACTCAGGTTTCGAAAGAACTAGCAAATCATATCTTTTCCTAATGCCAAAGAAACATGGAGCGGAGAGTCTACAGGAGTTTAGACATATTGCTTTGACAAACTCTATCTACTTGATAATTAGCAAAGTCCTGGCAAATAGAGTGAGGGGAGCTCTCTCACATCTAATAAATCCCGTGCAATCAACCTTCCCAACAGATCACTACAGGAGTCGTTTATAGTGGCACAAGAGATGGTTGCAGGATGGCATAGACGAAGATGCAAAGCATTCATATGGAAGGTGGATTTTAGTAGAGCTTTTGATTTGATTCCGTGGCCTTATCTTTGGGAGATCCTAAGGAGGAGGGGATTCCCAGCAAAGTGGATTCAGTGGATGAAGAGATGTGTCGCAACCTCATCCTTTTCTCCTTTAATCAATGGGAAGCTGTGTGGGGCTTGGATCCAACCCCAATGTGGGGTTAGGCAAGGTTGCCCCCTAGCTCCACTTATTTTTAATCTAGCTGTGGACACCCTGGCCTGCTTTACTTGCAAACTCTCAAGTGCGGGATTGGTGAGAGGGTACTCCTTGTCCAACTCTAGAGCTCTGGCATTGATTTTACAATACGCAGATGACACTGTTTTTTTCATGGGAGGGAGAAATGAAGCTAAGATCCTCTACACGATGGTCTCCATGTTTGGAGAAGTTTCTGGGCTAACGCTGAATGGAGTGAAGTCCTCTCTAGTCTGTTTTGGACTGACAGGTCAGGAAGGCGAAGACTTATCAGCTAGCCTCCATAGGCCCATTGTATCTCTACCGGTGAAATACTTGGGGCTACCCCTGCAAGACACCAAATTGAAAAAGAGTGATTGGAACTCCCTATTTGAGAAGGTGGTGGCTAAGCTGGAGAGTTGGAGCAGCCGTTACTTGTCAAAAGGAGGAAGGCTTATCCTCTTGAACTCGGTCATCAATTCTTTTTCTCCATTTTCAAGGTAGCAAAATATGCTGTGGAAATGCTTCTTTTGGAAAGGGGCCAAATCTGAAGGCAGATTCTTGCATCCCCTTAAATGGCAGAAATTGTGCATTCCTCAACGACAGAGTGGTCTAGGCACTCATTCTCTGAAGGAGTTCAATGATTCGCTTTTGCTGAAATGGGAAATAAAACTCTTTGAGGATGATGGGAGGATCTGGTCAACGGTCATCAAAGATGCATATGGCGACTCACACGTGACAAGGTGCACATCCATTCTTCATAGCCCATCCCCATTTTGGAAATCTATCTAGTCATCCATGCAAGACAACTGGACCAGCTTTATCCTGGTGGTTGGAGATGGCTAGCAGTTCTCCTTTTGGAATGATCAGCTGTCCAGCCTGGGAAGGTTGAAGGATTGGTTTCCACGTGCATTTAGTGTAGCAGTGGACAAATCTGACTCTGTGAAAGAGAGCTGGGACCCTCCGCACAATAGGTGGGTGGTGGCAAACCGTGCAACTAGAGAGGGAGGACACTCACGTGAAGAAAAGAATAGCTGATGAGGGATTTAGAAGCCTTTAGATCGATGGGCAGATCTGACAAGTTTGCTTGGAGTCCTAGGCTATTCTCCCCTGCAAAAGCATACAAATGACTAATCGGGCAAAGGAGTGACAATCCATCACAAATCGATAGTGATTGTGTTGGCATATAGCGTTAAAAAATTCCTCTAAGAATAAAGATATTTCTTTGGTCGAGCAAAAGAGATGGTCACATTACTGGAGATATGAGACACATAAGGATGGGTGTTCTAGCTCAGAATTACTCTCTTTGTGATTTCCCCATAGACAGTAGTGTGCATATTTTTTCTACGTGCTTGGCGACGGACCGGATTTGGAGAACTATTTGTGGAGAGGCCATTCCAGCACGAGATGAATTATGGACAAATCTCATAACATTAGGCAAGATCTACATGGATGGAGTTATGTGGTGTGTCTAGTGTGCTCGCAATAAAAAATTATTTAGATGGACACCAATAAATGTGGGGAATATTGTTAGGGAATGTTAGGATATTGTGGGAGCGTGGAGAGACTCTTTGTAAAAATAATTTTCTGATTTATGAATAAAATGCTCCCAGTCTGCTACTATCAATGATAGCACTCCTCACCTTTTAAAAAAAAAAAAAAATCAAGTGGGTTTGAATTAAGCTTCATATTTTCGAATAGGTTCACAAGGGTGGGTGATCGGATCGGGATGACTGTTATGAACGATTTCAAGCTCCAATATGAGAATCAGAGGTGGAGTCGACTATTCTAAAGTACGACCCTAAAGTGCAATAGGAATTTAGCTCAAGACGTGTAAGGGTCTCAGGTTTTCAAATGATAGGTTGCTTCCTATTAAGTGCTATGTTTAACGCCATTAACTGGGTGCAATGCAGCTCATGGTGAATGGAGATCAAAAGATTTAGCAACTATATTCGAATCGATAAGTGGTGAGCATATTTTCGCGAGGAAAAGTTAGGGTTTTGGAGAACCCATCGTCATAGTCGCAAAATCTGCTGACCAAATAAATTTATACTTAAACTCAAGGTGAGTCCTAGGTCAAACAAAGGGAAGTGACGTTTGATTCTTTGAAAATCACATTTTACTTTGTTTCTTTTTGGTATATTGTATTTGCTATTTTTTTGGCATTTTATGATAGTAGGGAAACAAGCATGAACATTATCTACACTAAGCTAATCTATTTGCTAAGTATGGGGAAGAAAGAGATAATCAAAAACTACTTCTAGATATATGCTTCAAAAATGTTTATTACAATAGATTCTATACTATGAAAGCAATAAAATGGAAAGGGGGTGAGAGAAACTCTCTTTGTCGACTGCTCGGAGGACGAAGCTGCATTGACGTAGCCCAAACGAAGATGTTGAGGAGTTGGAAGAAGAAGGACGAGGTCAAAAGATGAGGGGAGGATGGCGATGTTGCAGCATGATCCACATCCCAAAATGAGGTTGAGACGATGGCCTATGAGAGCTCCACCAATGGTGATGAGAGGGTGGAAAATAATTTTTCTTTTCTCTAGTGTAGCATCCCAAAGACTTGGGACACAACCTCAAGGTGTGTTTTGAGCTTTAGAGTAGGTGAGAAGAGCATAGGAAGGGATGGGTAAGCAAGGGGGTGTAGGTCCATATATAATGGTGGCGAAGAAGCTTTTCGCACATGGGCAATTAGTGACGTCCAAAAACGTCGCTGAAGATTAATGCACTTGCACGCGGGGCGAATGGTGCGTGTTTTTGCATGCCCGCCGGCACTTGTGTCCGTGTTGCTACGCTGATGTGCTACTGGCGCACTCTTTGCGCGCTGCACTTGCTGCCCAACTGGAGAATTGGGGGAGGGGGCTTTGCAGGTCTCGATCCCGCACCCCTCCTTTGAAGGACGCGCTCAAGACCACCACAACATGGGTCCCAATTTGTCAGGTGGATGCTATTGCTGTTGAGGGAACGAGTGCTTCCTAGCCGTTGGATAATGATCCAACTACAAGGATGTGAGGGCATGGATGATGAGAGCCTGCGGTTGTCCTTGGGTGGTTCAGATGATGCCACGTGGAGTTATCTAGGTCGTCCATCTTCAAATGCTCCTTGAAAGTTCTATGAATATCATATTGGACTGATTTTCTCATCGTTGGGCTGCGATTGATGATCCAGATCCATCCTTACATTTGGATTCTTTACTTGAAGCTACAAAATGTATCGCCCTATCTCCTAGCCGCAATAATATACAAATTACTATGCAATTTATACAAATCATCCTAAATGAATATGATGAACGTTACGACGTATTTATACCGTGGAATGCAATGCTAAGCTTTATCATCAAATAAATGCATATTTATAATAACCCCATGCCTATCTTTTGCTAGTCCCTAACAAAATTAAACTAAATGCTATGTATAAAATAGAATCAAGATCTGATTACCTAGGCAAGGTTTGTTGATCACAATAGAAAATTTCAACTAAGGACCTAATTACAAAAACTTAACAGTGCCCGAGTGTTTGCCAAAATGCATACTGCCCAAGTCCTCGCCTTTTTTTGAAAAGGGAAGATATATTTTTTCTGCTTTTTCTGCTTTTTTATTTTAACTTTTTGAATTTTTGAGGTTAGAGTTTTGGGGCAGCTTTCTAAAGCTACCTGACCCGCCCAAGACTCAAAAAGGACTCTAAGTGCTAAGCATCTTTATCGTCAAAATTGTTAAAGACTCACTCAACGACAATTAAAATGGACTTCGGGTTTCTGCGCCCTTAAGTGACCTTGAAAAAGAAAATGTTGCCAAAAGGTGTATCTGTCTGACCGGTAGCTTTCTCCCAACTTTTATTTTTGTGGGGTCAGCACAAGCGCGCACCCAGTGTATATCTCCTCGAATCATTTTACTTCCCCGCTTCTTAAGTGTTTTGGAAATTTTTGTGAGTTTTATGAGCTGGGATTTGGACAAACGGCCAATGAGCTGTTACCCACGACAACTTGCCAGCCATACTCGTGCGGTGAAGTGTGGCATACTTTTCTCTTTTTTTGTTCTCCTTTTTCTACTTTCCTCTTTTTTCTTTTTATTTTTTTTTAAGTTGGTGGTTTCCCTGATCTAAAATTTACCTAAAGGCATTAGTGTAAGAAGAATGGTCATGTGCTTGGGCTTTAGACAACCGGCCAATGGGTTGTTACCCATTACTAGCCATACCACCCTAGAAGGTTCATTAACTATCCAATTTTTGTTAGAATCGCCGAGGAGCGAGTCATTGCAAAACGTGTGCAGATGCTTAGACTATAAGTCCCCCAAATCAGAGGGCGAGTTAATAAGTCATGTACTTATCACCTCAATTTATTGACCAAATTAAAATAAAATTACCTTGGCGAGGACTCAAGACCAAGTCCACATTTTAGTGGACCCCCAAGCTGATTAAGCCCGAAAACCTAAAGAGCCTAAGTTCTCTTCTCCTAATTCTATTCTTTTTTTCATTTATTTTTAATAATAGAAAATTACTGTTATGGAATTGATAAAATAATCAAATCATAAGGGATCCACGCCCTCATGCCTAGCTAATGCAATGTTCTCATTGCAGAATAAAAGCATAAAAGAGGGCAGAATAGGAAAAATATCACCTGTATTCTGTGAAAATCCGGTCAGCTCCAAAATAGCCTATACACATGCTGAGTTTATTGCCTTCAACTAGGTGAAGTCTGGCCAAAACAGATCAGGTCAAGGTGAGAACAACCTCGTTCGAGATGGGTTCAGGGAGAACATGGTTAACATAAGGTTGGAGACGTTGCCCTTTGACCTCAAGGGAATTACCTATCTTTGGGTCAGATATTTCAATGGCTCCATTAGAAAAAATCTAATCAATAATGAACGGGCCGTTCCACTTAGACCTAAGCTTTCCAGGAAAGAGCTTAAGTCGAGAATCAAAGAGCTAGACCTTCTGGTTCAGCTCAAAGCTCTTACAGGAAATCATCTGGTCATGAAGAGCTTTGGTCCTTGCCTTGTAGATTTTGGCATTCTCGTAGGCATCATTTCTAAGCTCCTCCAACTCAAATAGTTGGAGTTTCTTGGTCTTCCCAGCTAACTCTAGGTCAAAATTGCATTTCTTGATGGCCCAAAATGCCTAGTGTTCTAATTCTATGGGTAAGTGACATGCCCTACTAAAGCCCAAAGGCATTTTGTATGACATACGATAAGCCTAAAGAGCATTGTTAAGCTTTTACGTCCAACCCTTCCTATCAGGCCTAACCGTTTTTTGCAGTATATTCTTGATCTCCCAATTAGAGATCTCGGCCTATCCGTTCTTCTAGGGGTGGTAAGGTGTGGAAATCCGACGATTCACCCTGTATTTTGCTAGCAGATTCCTGAACTGGTCATGAGTGAAATGTATGCCACTACCACTGATAATGGCCCGAGGAATCCCGAATCGACTAAAGATATTTTTCTTCACAAAATCGATGACCACCTTGTGGTCATTGGTTCGAGTGAGAATTGCCTCAATCCATTTGGACACATGATCGACAGCAACTAGAATATACTGGTGTCCAAATGGGGAAAAGGGTTCCATGAAATCGATGCCCCAAATGTCGAATATTTCAATCAAAAGTATCAGCTTTAGGGGCATCATGTCTCCCTTTGCCATGTTTTCGAGTGTCTGGCATTGGGAGCATGACCTTGAGAATTCCTAGGAATCCTTAAATAATGACAGCCAATAGAATCTAGATTGCATAATTTTTGGTGCCGTCTTTTTCCTGAAAAAATGTCTACCACACGTAGATGCATGGAAGAACTCAAGTATACTATAGAACTCATTTTCTGGGATGCATCAATGAATAATCTGATTAGCGTCGATGCGGTACAGCTTAGGATCATCCCAAAAATAATATTTGGCCTCGGATATAAGTCTATCCCATTGTTGCTTGGTCAAATCCTGGGGGATTTGACCAACGACCAAATAATTGACGAATCTGCAAACCAAGGGGTTTGAATACTCGTGACTGTAAGGATAGTCTCATATGGAAAAGTATCTAAGATTGGGATATTCAGATGAGGAGAATCAATTGGGATTCTCAAAAGCAGATCCACCACTACGTTTTGTGCCCTGGATTTGTCTTTGATTTCAAGATCAAATTCTTGAAGTAAAAGAATCCAGTAAATAAGCTGAGGCTTGGCATCCTTTTTGGCCAAGAGATGTTTCAAGTTCAAGTGATCAGTGTAGATAATGACACGAGAACCTAAAAGATAAGCCCTAAATTTTTCCAAAGCGAAAACTACAGCTAGTAACTCTTTTTCAGTAATGGTGTAGTTCCTTTGGGCCTCGTTTAGAGTCTTACTAGCATAGTAGATAACAGAGGATTTTCTATCTATCTTTTAACCCAAGACAACCCCGACCGCATAATCAGACCACCAGCCATAATCTCAAATGGGGCTGCCCAGATCGATGGTTGCAACATTGGGGCACAGGTGACTGCCATTTTTAATGAATCAAATGCCTTGCAGCTTGATTCATCAAACTCGACTGACGTGTCCTTGGCCAGAAGGTTACTCAAGGGTCGAGCAAGGGTCGAGCAACCTTTGAGAAGTCCTCAATGAATCTCTAAAAAAAACCCACATGATTAAGGAATGATCGAATTTGTTTCACAAATGTTGGTGAAGTTTAGAGATGGCATCCACCTTAGCCTTATTAACCTCAATACCCCAATTAGAGACCACATCACCCAAGACAACGCCTTCTTGAGTCATGACGTGGCTCTTTTCCCAGCTGAGGACCAGTCGTGTCTTGATGCATCTCTTAAGGATCAATTCCAAGTTAGCTAGGCATGACTCAAAGGAACCTCCGAAAATGGAGAAATCATCCATGAACACCTCAAGACAACCTCCTACCATGTCATTAAAGATGACAGGCATACACCTTTGAAAAGTCGTGGGTGCATTGCAGAGCGTAAATGGCATCCTACGGAATGCAAAGGTTCCGTAGGGACATGTGAAAGTTGTCTTTTCTTAGTCTTCGGGATAGATAGGGACTTGGTTATATTCCGAATAACCGTCTAGGAAACAAAACTACTTTTGCCTAGTTAACCTTTCTAGGATTTGATCAATAAATGGAAAAAGGAAATGATCCTTTTTTGTGGTTGTGTTTAGCTTCCTATAATCGATACAAACTCTCCAAGCGGAAGCTAAACAGGTGGTGAAGGATTCCACTTTCTCACTAGTCATGACAGTTATCCCCACCTTTTTGGGCACAATCTAAACAAGGCTAACCCAAGGGCTATCTAAGATCGGGTAAATAATGCTTGCATCGAGCCATTTGATTATTTCCTTCTTGACCACTTCTCGCATATTAGGGTTTAGTCTCCTTTGCATTTCACAAGAAGGTCAGATCCATCTTACATAAAAATACGATGATTACATTAAGATGGCCCGATCCTCCTAAGGTCGTTGATTGTCCAACCAATTGCCTCTTTATTGTTCTTAAGGACCTTAATCAATCTCAGTTCTTGCTCCTTAGTCAAATCAGTATTAATAATCACAGGGAGCATCTTCTTAGGTCCTAAAAATTCATACTTTAAATTCTCAGGTAATGGTTTCAGCTTAAGTTGGGGCAGGTTCAAGATGGACGGTAAAGAGGATACTGATAAAGATTCATCAGGACGATCCAATGGAAGAAGTTGGGAGTAAACAAAATGAACCTCTTCAAGGTGTGACGAGTCTGCCACGGAGGGTTGTGGGTTAGGTTCGCTAGTGCTGGTAGAGTCCTCGAGTACACTAATCGCTATACACATCTCAACATTGAAGTCATGATCCTTGAGCTTCTTGATAAATCCACAATCCTCAAATCTATTTATCGCCTTGAAAATATCATGTGTCAATTTCCTATCTCCAAAGGCGATCTCCATACTATCGCTCTCACAATTGATGTTGGCCTTGGTGGTAGCTAGGAACAGGTGCCTCAGAATGATGGGCGTGTTCTTCAAATCGTCCGGTACATCCATGTCAAGGACCATGAAATCTATAGGAAAATAGAAGTCCTTAACCTTGACAATAACGTCCTCAATAATGCCTTTTGGTGTGGTGACTGAATGGTCCACTAACTGTAGCATTTCTGAGGTTGGCCTGAGTTCACCTAACCCAAACCTTTCATGGAGAGAGGTCAAGATTAGGTTGATGGATGCACCTAGATCCAATAGTCCCCTATCAAAAGTGTAATCCCCAATGACACATGAAATCAAGGGGGCACCTAGATCTCTCTTCTTTTGAGGAAGGTGGTGCAGGATAACATAACTAGCCTGCTTAGAGAGTATCACCTTCCTCAATGTGGGTTCTTTTAGCTTATGCTTTTGAGTACATAAATCCTTCAAAAACATAGCATAAGCTGGGATGTGCTTAATAGCATCGAGGAGCAGGATATTGATCTCTACACTTGAATAAATTCAGGAGCTCCTTGTTGCTGTCTAGGGTTTTCTTCCTCCTAGTTTTTAATAGGGCCTCAGGGAACGGAATGTGGGTGGTGTCCTCAATTTCAAGTTCCTGAGCCTTGTTTTCTTCTTCAACTTTCTCATTTTCTTCCTCAGGCTTACTAGGGTTTTGGTTTCTAAAAGAAGGTAGTTCGAGGTCCTAGGTTTGCTTTCCGCTCCTCAAGGTGAAGGAGTTTGTAGAAGCGTACGGGTTTTGGTCTTGGGAAGGGTTAGGAAAGATTAGAGGGGCCTGATTAGGTAGACATCCAGGAGTAGAAGAAGAGGAAGGACCCTACTCAACACCTAGGCATGTGCATGTGGGTTCCTCTGATTCCCGTACCCTGGGGCTCTATTGCCCAAATTTTGAACATTGCAGGGATTGGGTACAGGTTGAGATGGTGGAGATCTTAGCTGACGTGTATTACCAATAAGCCCGGATTGCAGGATGTCCAACGATGTTTTCATTTGCTACATAAGCTGGACCATAAATCCTTGCATTTATACCATCTACCGATTTAAATTAGCCCGCCCTGTGGGTTGTTGGGCATTCCAAGATGGCTAAGTAACCGATCTCGGGGGCAACTGAGTGTATACTTGATCCTCACCCATAGATCTTTGAGGTGCATAGTTGCTTGGTTGTATTTGGGTCTATTGCCCTCGATTTTTCTAGGAGAAGTTAGGGTGGTTACTCCAACCCGGGTTATAAGTGTTGGAATATGGGTTGGACCTAGCATTCTCCTATATAGCATACACATCCTCATAGGGCGAGGATGGAGAAAAGGAATGATTAGAAAAACTGGGATCAAAGGCCCCAATTCGAAACCCATAAGGTTCCGAGAAATTCTAGCTCATAGGTTGAGCCGACTCAAGTTGGTTCACAAACTCCCGCCTCGTGGAAGCTCATGAAAAATGAAATCCTGAACTTTGGGATTGAGTGAGTGTAGAAGGGTTTCCTGAATTTCTAGACATCCACTCTTCCATCCTTTTAGCAACCAGGTCCACCTTATCTAATTTATTGCAAATCAATTCCAAGTCAAATGCATAAGAGTTCTGAATCTCATTAGCATTTGGCCTGGGTTGTTGAGACTGGTTGAAAGTTTCCATGGAGGCACGATTTATAGAATTCTTACTCATTTCCTCAAACAAGTCATATGCACTATCTGCATCTCTATTGGGGAAATTGCCTCCGCAAGAGGCGTCCACATGATTAAGGAGTTGTTCTACCAACCCGTGGTAAAATATCTGCACGAGTTGCCATCCCGACACCTCGTGGTGTGGACACCTCTGCAAAAGATCCTAGAATCGCTCACAGGCACCATAAAAAGGTTCCCCCAACCGCTAGGTAAAGTGGTAATCGCTCGTCGCAAAGCATTGGTTCGTCTAATTAGGAAGAATTTCTTCAGGAAAGTTAACTTAAGAGCAACTCAAGTTTCTATTGGCCTTCCAATGGTTTAGTATCAATGTGTGGCCTTATCCCTCAAAGAATAGGGAAAAAGCCTCATGATCATTTGCTCTTCGTTCACATAATTTGCTTTGGTGGTTTGAACCAAAGTGGTTAAATCCTCTAAGTACTGGAATGAGTCTTCAGAGCCAAGCCCATGAAAATGTTTAATCAGGCTTGAAACCTAGGGCTTGATTTCTATGTTTCCAGCGAGAATTGTGACACCAAGACGCTCCCCATAATTTGAAAGATCATATAAATCCTTCAAGGGCCGAGCGCTCTAATGATTCATCCGTTGAAACCATTGCTACATCTGCAGCAGCTCTTCCAATTGTCTCTAAATTAGCTCCTACTGATTCGGGGGTGGGGGAGGTGGTTGTGATCAACCATGGATCTACTTAGCTATAACTCAACCTCCACCTCCGGGAATGGTCTAAAGGTCCTTCCAAGTAAGGATTCTATAACCTCCTTCCAAGAATGCACTGGAAGGAAGTCAAAAGGACAGGGAGAATGAAGCCCTGCAGCACAAAAAATGCAAACCTATCCTTAAATTAGGTAGCCTAAGGACCTCTACCTGAGAAATAAACTCCAACTACATGATGAATTCGGTGTTGTCCTTACTTTCGAAGATGGTAAAGTTGGGCTAGCGAAGCAGGAGGAGCGTATCCTGAGGGCTGCTAATTATGCCAAACCCCTACTTGCTTAAGTTGTTTGACAATCGGGCCCCCCAACTTAACACCTTTTGAAGTAAGCAAATGTCACTAATTCGAAATGCGTTCAAGAGAGTACCCTGAAACGGTCTTTATGAATCCTAAGGCCAACGTCTACTCAATTTTAATTAAGGCCTGGGATAGTAGTACTTTTGGAATGTGATGGGCCTTGTTAATGGGTTGCGCCCTCAATGATTTGTTGAGATTGTGTGTATGTGCACAATCAAAAGTTTTCAAGCAAGATTATTAAGCATGAAGTGAATTTTAGGGTTCGAATCTTACTTAGTAGCTTTTAGAATACAAATATTAGGTGTATTCAACCGAGTTTTGTGAGGCAAACCAAGTTTGAAAGCACGAGTTCAAGTATTTTTCTTTAGAAATCAAGAAAATATGGTGTGCCTAGCTTGACCTAATTATTTGAAAGAAAATATGGTGTGCCTAGCTTGACCTAATTATTTGAATCCTATGGGGCAGCTACCAGATGAATCAGTTTTAAGTTAGGTAGTGCAGCCCAAGCAATTCAACCAATTGGCCCCGATGCATCACCACGTAAGGCAAAAAAAAAAGATTAACCTAATCCGATCTCAAATCCTTTGTGTGTTGATTTGTGCATATATCAGCTCCACAGGTCGGAATACTGGTTGAGTAGATAAGATCAAAAGATGTTATGTGCCTCAAATGTGGGTGTATGTAGTGTGTATGTTAATTTTGTCCCACAATCAAAAGTTTTATATATATATATATAAGTGGGGATGAAGTGGGTGAAGGTGACAAACAAGATAAGCAATTCCTATCCTAGGGTTCGTGAAAACACCTAAGTAGACTAAATCTTGATTATTCAAGTGGCAAAATGAACTGGTGGGTAGCAGGGAAAATTAACAAATGTCTCTACCCGTACTTTACTCCAATCTACCACCTTTGGCTCCTTGATCAAGTTCCTACAAGACAGTGAATTGAAGAAGAAAGATAGGTTAGAGAAATATGTAAGTAATGCGGGAAAACGTGGAAAATCGAATCAAAGTCTATCGCCTCCCCGGCAACGGCACCAAAATGGTGAGCATATTTTCCCGAGGCAAAGTTCAGGTTTTGGAGAATCCGTCATCGTAGTCGCAAAATCCGCTAACCAAATAAAATTTATACCGAAACTCAAGGTGAGTCCCAAGTCAAATACGAGGAGGTGACGTTTGAATCTTTGAAAGTCGTGTTTTACTTTGTTCTTTTTGGTATATTGTATTTGCTTATTTTTGGACATTTTATGATAGTAGGGAAACAAGCATGAATATTATCTACACTAAGCTAAAGTAAGAAAGAACTATTCTACTTGCTAAGTATGAACAAAGAGAGAGAGAATCAAAAGATACTTCTAGATACATACTTTAAAAATGTTTATTACAATAGATTCTATACTATGAAAGTAGTAAAAGTAAAAGGGGGTGACAAAAATCCTTCTTGTCGACTGCTCAGAGGACGAAGCTGCATTGATGTGGCCAAGACGAAGATGAAGAGTTGGAAGAAGAAGAACAACGTCAGAAGATGAAGGGAGGATGGGCAACATCACGACGTGATCTACTTCCCAGAATGAGGTTGAGACGACTGCCAACGAGAGCTCCACGAATGGTGATGAGAGGGTGCAAAATAATTTTTCTTTTCTCTAGTGGAGCAGTCCAAAGGCTTGAAACACAAGCTCAAGGTTTGTTTTGAGCTCTATATTAGGTGAGAAGAGCATAAGAAGGGATAGGCCCATAATGCTAGGGGGGTTTATGGGAAGGCATGTGACCTTCCTGTAGAGCTCATCCATAACTGGGTTTTACGAGCAATCCTATAGGCCCATAATGCTTTCGAAAGTCGGGTCGACCAATCTTTTCTGTCAGGTCGAATAGTAACCTGAAGAATTTTCCTGATTTCCCGATTGGAGAGCTTAGCCAACCCATTAGTCTAGGGATGATATGGAGTTGAAATATGATGTGACACCCCATATTTCTTCATCAGGGATTGGAAGTGCACATTCATGAAGTGGGCACCTCTATCAGAGATGATCACGTGTGCGACACCGAACTGAGAAAAGATGTGCTCATGAATGAACCTGATTGTTGCTCTATGATCATTGGTTCGGGTTGGAATGGCTTCAATCCATTTGGACCCGTAGTCCATAGCCAGATTGATGTATTCGAAACTGTTCAAATTCAAGAAAGGACCCATGAAATCAATCCCCCAAATGCCGAAAATCTCGCACACGAGAATTGGGTTTAAGGGCATCATGTCATGGTGGCTCGTGTTGCCTAAGGTCTGATAACGTGCACATGCTATATGATAATTGTGTGCATCCTTGAAGAGTGTGGGCCAATAGAAGCCGCATTGGAGGATTTTTACTGTGGTTTTGTGGCCAAAGAAATGTCCTCAGCAGGCTTGGTCATGGCAGAATGATAATATATCATTGACCTCGGAGTCGGGAATGCACCTCCGGATGATTTGATTAGCACTGATGCAAAAGAGGTAAGGATCTTCCCAGACATAAAACTTCGCATCTGAAATCAATTTGTCTTTCTTGGCTTTTGGCCAATTAGACGGGATCTGGTTTGAAACTAAATAATTGACAATATCGGCGTACCAAGGAAGTCTAACGTTAATGCTCAGAAGATGCTCGTTCGGAAAATGCTCAGTAATAGGTCTGGAGGTGTCAATAATCGAAGAACGAAGACGAGATAAATAGTCAGCAACCACATTCTGTTTTCTCATCTTATCACGTATCTTGAGGTCAAATTCTTGCAAGAGTATGACGCATCGAATCAACCTCGATTTTGCATCCTTCTTCATAAGTGCCTCACAGCAATGTGATCCGAGTAAATATTGACATGGGAGCCCAAAAGGTATGATCTAAATTTCTCCAGAGCAAATATGCTGAGCCCGTCTAAGTGCCTCACAGCTAGCAGCTCTTTCTTTGTAATCGTATAATTATGCTTGGACTCGTTTAATGTCTTGCTAGCGTAATATATTACCACCAATTTCCTATTAATCTTTTTTCCAAGGATTGCCCCTATTGCATAGTTAGACGCATTGCACATGATCTCAAACGGCTGAGACAAGGCAGTAGATTATAAGGTTGGAGCCTGGGTTACTCAATCACACAAGATCTCGAACATGTGAATAGACTCACATGTCATCTCAAGGGGTGTGTCCTTTGAGAGAAAATTCGTCAGGGGGAGTGTAATTTTCAAGAAATCAGATATAAATCGTCGATAGAAATCGACGTGCCCTAGGAACGATCGAATTTTTTTGACCGAGGAAGGAACAAAAAGTTTGGAAATCAAGCTCACGTTAGCTCGGTCAACCATGATACCTTTCTTAGATATGAGGTGTCCAGGTATGATGCCCTCAGGAACCATGAAATGGCTCTTTTCCCAATAGAGAACCAGATTCACTTCCATGGATCATCAAAGGATCTGAACCAAGTGCAAAAGGAAATCATCAAACATCTGACCGAATACTGAGAAGTCGTCTATGAAGACTTTAAAGTATTTACGTACCATATCGGAGAATATGACTAGCATGCACCACTGAAAGGTGGCAGGTGCTTTGCATAGCCCAAATGGCATCCTAAGAAACACGTACGTGCCGTAGGGGCAGGTAAAGGTGGTCTTCTCGTAATCATCAGGATGAATTGCGACTTGGTTATATCCAAAGTGCCCATCTATAAAACAGAAAAATCGATTTCCCGCCAGCATTTCGTGGATCTGGTCAATAAACAGGAGAGGGAAATGGTCTTTCTTCGTGGAGGCATTCAATTTTCGATAGTTGATACAGACTCTCCACGAGTTCACAATTCGTGTCGGGATGGTTTCTCCAAATTCAATCGTAATCACTATGAGTCCCACCTTTTTAGGCACAACTTGAATGGGACTCACCCAGCGATTATCAAAGATAGAGTAGATGATTCCTGGATCAAACCACTTGATGATCTCTTTTTTCATGACTTCTTGGAGATTTAGGTTAAGTCTTCTCTACATCTTGTAAGAAGGCCATGAGACCTCTTTAGTATAAATACGATGAGTGCAATAAGAGGGACTTATTCCAGTCAAGTCATCTAGAATCCAACCAATGGCTCTACGATGCTGCTGGATAATAGAAATCAGCCTCGTTTCCTAATCGAGAGTGAGTTGAGAGTTGATAATCATTGGAAACATTTGATTTGAACCCAAAAATACGTACCACAAATGGTCTGAGAGAGGTTTCAACTCCAGGATCGGGTTATCAACAGCAAGTGGGGGTTCGAGGTTAGCCTCAGAAGATGAGGTGGAAGCTAAGGATAGGTCTAAATCAGATTCAGGCTCCCTAATATGTGGATCAAGATCTTGCGGTTGAGGTCCTTGGAGAATCGGGTTTACCTCGAGAATTGGATCCTCAACTAGAGAACCTATTTCACAAGCTTCCTCAATTGCCCTCTAGTTTATTCCTTTCTAGGCCTTAAAAATATCGACCCTCAATGTTTTATCCCTGAATTTTAACTTGATCTAGCCTTCTTCACAGTTGATATTTACCCTAGCAGTCGCTAGGAATGGTCTCCCTAAGATAATCAATGTATTTTTCAGATTCTCAGGAGTATCCATATCCAAAATGATGAAATCCACCGGAAAATAGAAATCTCGTACCCTAACTAGAATATCGTCAAGAATTCCTCATGGTAACTTAATCGATCTGACAGCTAATCATAGATTCACCTCAATTGGTTTGAGCTCAGTTTCCTCAAAGTGGTCTAGTAGGGAGGTGAGAATCAGGTTTATGGAAGCTCCTAAATCCAAATAGAGCTCGATCAAATTCTAGGTTTCCTATCTTACAGGAGATCAAAGGGGTGCCAGAATCCTTTGCCTTCTATGAGAGATTACTCAGAATTATAGAGCTAGCTTTCTCTAACAAAACAATTAGGCTCCCGTCTTTCTTTCGTGGCTTCTGCTTTGGTGTACACGTCTTTCAGAAATCGTCTGTCAGTTGGTACGTGGCGGATCACATCCATCAAGGGAATTCTTATTTAGACTTGCTCAGAGAGCTTGACCAAGTCCTACTCAGGTGCCACGGGTTTGGATTTCCTATTTCCTTTGGTCAAGGCCTCGGGAAATGAAACATCTGTAGGTTTCTTCAGGATTGGTTTAGGCTTCGGATCTTGGGTGGGTTTGTCCTTGATATCCATCCTGGGTTTAGGTCTTGAACTACTTGGACTAGATTGATTAGGATAAGGTGGGTCCTGAGTAGTTTTGCCACTACGCACAGTGATAGAGTTTAGGCATGCCTGGTTCACATTTGGAGCTGGTAGGATAGGAGGTTGTTGCTGATATCCCGCATATGGAGTAGAAGCCTCTAACCCATCAGGTGCAGCTGTAGAAAGGGCCTGATAAACATAATGTGGTTGGCCTTGATTTGGGTTCGCAACGTGCATCTTGTGCAACACATTACTCAGATTCAGCAGTGGTTGAGATGGAAGTGCACTAGGCTTGCAAGTCCCAGCCATCTGTGCTAGTTGGTAACCTCTGTAATTTCTACATTGTGTTGCCTCTGAATGGCAGCATTGGTCTTCTGCATATCAGCTAATGTCTGTAAAATCATACTTATCTGGTCTTCCTTGCTAGGCCCAGTTTGAAAGTTTAGGTTGGGCCTAGGATGAGCGAGTTGATATGGATGTGGATTTTGTGGTTGGGCTTGTAATTGAGGTCTAGAGTTCTGATTATTTCTCGACTAGGAGAAATTTGGATGAATGTGCCATCTAGGGTTATATGAGTTGGAGAACGAATCATTCTAGATGGCATGGAGCTCCTCGGAGGGTTGAGTAGCAACAAAGTAATCAAGATACGGGGGTTCAGAGATCTCCCAACTAGAGTAGGATGGTTAGGAGTTCCCCTCAAAACCTGGATCAGATAGGGGTGGATAAGCATCCATCCCCTGATATGAGTGGTGGTGGTGAATATTATGCACGACTTCCCTCCCTGTGGGCGATCGCACATACGTGCTCTACCCTTCAAAAAGGTTCTCTGTAGTTGGCGAGTTAAGTCATCCAACTTCTTCTCGATAATGAAGACCTTATCCAATCGATTGGTCGCTAACTCCAGATCGACGGATGCAGATAGATCTAGTGTTTTGTGTGTCCCTCTAGTGTTTGTCAATGCACAGGTAGTCATCTGGTTGAACATACCCATAGATTCATTGTTTATGGAGATCTCGTACATATTCTCGAAAATCTCCCAAACAGTATCTTCATCTTTACCCATAAAGTTGCCTCCACAGGCTGCATCGACAAATAATCTGATATCCTCATGGAGGCCCTGGTAAAAAGACTAGACCTGCTCCCATTTACGAATTCCATGATGAGGGCATTTTTGCATGAGATTCAGAAAGCAATCCCATGCCTTATGAAGTGGTTCCCCCGCATTCTACGTGAAATGCATGATTTGGTGCCTCAGAGCATTAGTGCGCTCCACTGGGAAGAACTTCTTAAGAAATTTAGCTTGCAAACCCTCCCAAGTGTTGACTGGTCGACTTAGAAACTGATACCAATGGGCAATCTTATCCTTCAAAGAGAAGGGGAACATTTTCATGAGCAGGGTGTTCTGGTTCTGCACATTTGGCCTGAGAATCTGGGCCAAATGTTTCAAGTCCTGGATATGTTGGAAAGGGTCTTCAAAGCCTAATCCATGAAAGTGGGGGGTCAGGTTGATAATATTCGACTTCAATTCTGTATTAGGTCCCCCAGTCGGAATCTGCACCGTGGGTTCGATCGCCACAGCTACAGGATTGTAATGATCTCGCATCTGTGGATGAGGTTGGGGGTTGGCCAGTGATGAATTAGGTCAGTAAGAGTTTGCAACTAGTCCTGCAGGTGTTGAATTTCATCCCCTTCTTGTTTTGGATTCTCCATAGAAGTAGAGAATGGAGAACTGGGATCAGATGTCGATGGATCAAAAGAGATATCAAATAGATCAGAAGGAGACCCAAACAAGCGAGTTGAGGCCTGACCTCGACGAGTGTGACTCACTAGTGGAGGTCTCAAGACAAATCTCAAAGACCTCATGTACATGCACTAAAGAATAGATGAGGGATTGGACGTATTCTGGACCCAATCAAAACACTCAAAAGATTTGGATGACTATGGCAGTTTGAGGTAGATGGACCTCTAGATCAGAAATACACACACCAAAGAATTACTTAAGCAATCAGGAAGGGAGAACCCCTCAAAGACCCCTACACAGTAGAGTATCCCCATGGGTTACAGGGTTTCCCTCGCTTGACCTTCCTTGTCATCGCGGATCCAAATAGACCGAAATGTGCGAATTGAGCCCTATGTCTACCAATTTTAGGCCTATTGTGACCTAGATTTTCACTTGAATTTAGACGTTGATTTAAATTGTGACCTAATTTGAGGATGGTTGATTCACCAAGTGAACTAACTTCACTTGACCTACCCTAAAGTTGACGATGGGATTCGGGTCAAGTCACCCCAATCACCTTGATTTGGTTCTCAGCAGGTTATTAGGTCCCAACTTTTATGATTCAAGTGATTTTAGAGCCTTCATTTTAGGGTTTGATGATAAAAGCAGTTCAATAAGGGCTTAGATAGTACACAAATGCGAGAAGATCTATTTCCATTTATGAATGGCACATGTGTACTAGCAGTTCAAACTCTAATGTGGAAACCCTAATTAACTCTTTTCTAAGTCCAAGTTGCTTCGAGATTTGGTACCTTGACTCAAATAAGAAGGTGAATAGTCCAAGGTGCTTTATGTCTCTAATAGGTGCAAGTAGCAAGGAATTGGGTATTCTAAATCAATTCAAATCTGATCACAATTAATCATGATAATAAGAAAAAACTCTTGCCTTAAATGATGATTACTAGAAAAGTAAGGTAGAATTAACTTCTTAATTTCTATTGTTTTCTTTTTTTTCTTCCCAAGAAAGAGAGGCGATTAGGGAAGTCAGAATGACTAACTGTTTGTCAACTTTCGCATAAAAAGAATTTTACCATTGCGGTTGTGAATCACGTCGAAACAAAATAAATTTTTAAATCTTTCGGTAAGTATCGAGTCGTTCATAAGGAGGCAAAATGTGATTTTTGTGGAAAAGCTTTTCGGAAAGACGTTCTAAGCAAATATTTATATATGTACATATTTATATAAAGACAAGCATTCATGAGATCAAATAAACATTTTATTGATGAAGAGAATGTCTCGTAAATCTAATGTAATTGAATGCTTGAAAATAGCATGAAACAGAAGAATAAACTATAGAGGAGGAAACAGAAGAAAAAAATGTGGTGAAGACGATGGAGCTGCTTGTGGGATGCATGTGCGAAATGGGGCAACACTTTAAATCTAGGGGAAGAAGACTAGAGAGAGAGATGCTGCAAAGAGAGGGGGTGTGCACTATGATGGATTAAAACTTTATTAAGGCTACTTCTATCTCTAGGTATCTAAGTTATGTTACAAAGGGTAGAGGCTAAGTCCTTTTATAGAAAAGTTGATGGCTTCCTATTAGTTGATCTAGTGTACCTAGGATCACTAATTTGGATGGTTTAGATTTAATCAAAAGTCATGCCTAGGATTGGTTGAATAAGGATCTTAGGATTTAAGTTGTAGGGCTAAGATAGTATGAGGGTTTTCCAAAAATAGGCAACCTAGGTGGGTAGCTACCAAGGGATAAAATCTTACCAAGAGATAATATCTTATCTCTTAGCCAGCCACAAGGGATAAAATCTTCTTAACTTGGCACCAACTTAAGAGGATTAAGCTAGGAATTTCGTGGGTCTTTTGTGGGTAGGGTTCGGGCTAGGTTTTGTAGACATAGGTTGTGAGAATAGGTTCCTAATTAGGCTAGGTTGACCCTAAGTCTAATGGGTTGGATTCAATGAACCCAATTGACTTATACCAAGTCAATTAAGCGAGCTCATGGATCTAAATAGGTTTTGGGATTAGGGATTGGTTCTAGGATAGGTTGTTTAGGTTCTTGGATAGTAGAACAACTCTATGAATAAAGGATCAGGATCGTGGATAATGCTATCCACGATTTTGCCTTTTGAGCTCACTTATCGAATTTGAGCTACCCTAAGGTTGGGAGTTGGGATAAGGGTATCCTAAGATTCTAAGGGTAGGGTTAGGTTATCCTAGTCCCTCTCGCTCTTCTTCTTTAATTGGATCTTCATTTATTCCTTAATCAAGTCTTGGTCTTCAACCAACTCCTAGCTTTGTAGCTTTATCTTCTATCCCTCTTTTATTCTACATGGCTCCAAGTCATTCTACGTCATTTACCTACATTATTCATAAAAGACCAGAATTAGATAATTAGGTCTAAAATGAACACAATACATATGATATGCATGCATGCTCTAAATGCAATATTCACATTCTAAATGCATGATTTTACTAAGGAGCTAACCCTAGGCACGCCCACGTGCATGCGGGCACGCGCGCATATGGTGGTGATATGAAGCGACCCGACCTTCTGTTACTGAGCAGGGCTTAGGGGGAGGAATCCCTTATGAAGCCAATTTAGGATCGTCTTTTTACGATGTGGCACTATCAAACCACTCTTCTTCGTTTCTTCTTCGCCTTCGCGTAGCATTACTACCATTGATTAGAGGTTCGATTGGCCTTGGTTTGCTAAATGAATGACCTAAGTGTGTTTTTCAATGGAATCCGCACCTATTGAGGGTGTTTCCTTGGTGGGTTGTTCAACAGAGATGGTTGAATGGTGCCGGAGAAGACAAGGTTGTCGCCGGAGTTCTCACCGGCCACAAGGAAGAAAACGGAGAATGGCGAGAAGAGGTCTATTCCTAAAGCTAAGGATCCTAATCTAATCTATGGGAGAGGGGGAAGAAGTTTATCTACCTAAATTGGATGAAAGGAGAATCACATCTGGCGTTGGCCGGTCGGACGTGAGGAAGAAGGTTGCTCCAGTGGGGGAGAACGACGACGAAGAATGAGCTAGGATGACCTAGCTATGGTTGGCTTGCACTGGAAAAAAATGAGGAAGAAGATGGTGGTGCTCGTTGGCTGGATGCACGCATGGAAGAAGGTGGACAGAGGAGGTCACCAGAGTCGAGTTGGAGAGGCCGGACGGAGGAAAAGATAGGGATTTTTGGCCTAATTTTGTCTCAATTCATCTTGGGAACAAGCTAGATCTTAAATGGAGGTCTTCAATGCCCTAAGTTGCTTGGAATTTGGATAATTCCTTGAAATTTTTGGTAAGGAAGATCCGCAAGATTCAAGCTCCAATGGCGATGCTTGAGTCAAATTTGGCGTTCAATGTTGGGTTCGCATGATAAAGGAGGATCTGATCACCAATCCCTCCAAATTTGGAGGGATTTGGTGGTGATATGTGGGTGATTTCCTCCAATCAAAGATCAGCTGTGTTGGGTCAAAGTTGATGCTGCAACATGCCATGTTTGGATGAAGGCGGTGGAGGGACCTTCTTACAATAAAATTTGAAACTTAGGGGCATTTATGTAATAATCAATGTAAACTGGGCTAAAATGCAAACTAAACCAAGAGAAACTCTGATTCAGCTCAAAATATTGGATTAACCTATCTTAAACCCAAGGAATCTATTGATGACCTTAGATTTGGGTTTTGACGCAGTTTGACTGGGTAATTTACATTGTAGCCTAGAATAAAGTAGATTCCTGCCTAAGTCTCTATCTTTGGTTAAGATAGGTTCATTTGGTCAAAGGGAAGATTCCAAACCTCATAAAATATTTTTCAATGATTTTTAGGAGGTTTAGATTAGATTTATTCTATTAGAACTCGTTTAATTGAAGTGAGGCTGTAACTAGGATTTTTATTATTAAAATAATCCTCAAAATGCTGAAAACCCTGATTCAGTCATTTCGAGCCCAATTCTTGGAAATTTAAGTTCATCTTCCTTAGATTGACAATTAATGAACCCCTCAGTTAATCTACACCTGTGATTTCTCATTAAAACAACACAATTAATGGGATTTCCCTTCATCCTACATTTGACATAAAACTGAATTACGACCATCTGAAGGTTATTCAGGAGCATTTATCACTGAAATTAGACTAAATTAAGCTAGTTATGAAAGATGATAGTGTTACCATCAATAGGCCCATGACACAGAGTCGTAAGCCTTTGAAAAGTCGACTTTCCAAATAAAGGTTGTAGTTTTCCTCTTCTTCCACCCAGCAACCATCTCCTGAGCCAGGATGAATGATTCTTGCAGGGACCTACCCTTCAAAAAGGCTGACTGAACTGGGTTAATGAGACACCCCAACACTTCTCTCAACCTATTGGCCATGATCTTCTCGATCACTAAATAGATCGGGTTGGAGAGAGCGATTAGCCTAAACTCCGCAAGCGTGTTCGTTCCTTGTTTCTTGGGCAGTAGAAAAAACAAAGATTTATTTAGTCTCTCCAACCCAAAGTTGCCCTGCTTAAATTCGTCAATAACCTTCATAACATCATGCTTAACCACCTGCCAAAATTCTCTTGGAAGCCATCTGGCCCGAGGGAGCCTTCAGCCTTTAGCCCCTTCAGAGCAGTCTACACTTCCTGTATGTCAATGTTTTCAATCAGGGAATCAGCCTCTTCATCACTCGACCTAGGCATGTCAAATCCAACCACGCACCATCCACCACTCCACTCGACTCTAGTAACGTCATGGAAATATGCATCAACGACTGATCTAAGGGTGAGGAAACCACATCTTCTCCAACACGCAAGGGAGAGATAAGTTTAAATCTTCTCCTCACACTACCAGCAGTATGAAAGAACTTCATGTTGGAATCTCCTTCACGCAACAACAATTGTCTGGACTTCTCTCACCAATCTATTTCGCTCTGCCTATCTTCCCTGTCAATGGTGCACTGCAAGTCCTTCCTACACTGCTTGTCTACCTCATCCAATAGCTGAAGCTTCTCCTTTTCATCCAAATGCTTGATGCCTTCAATAGCTACCATTCGTGAGTGGACCTCCTGGGCTAACAAACTTTTCTTATATTCCATTAGCATGAGGCATAGGTCCCTTAGTGTGACATATAGGGTCTGTGTAGCACTCCCCTCTGCTTCCTTGGAAACCCACCACGTGGACACCATATCACGAAATCCCGATTCTGATAACCACGATTTCTAGAACTTAAAGCAGGATCCACGTGTAGAGCCTTCACCACTATCCCAAGCAATTGGCGTGTGGTCCGAGAATGGTCGCCCCAGTGCCAAGACTATTGACAATTGAAACACACATGCATTCGACGTTACAAAAGAACCAATCAAGCCTCGACATTTTCCCACAGCCATTCCTCCATGTGTACGCTGCCTTGACATGGGCAAGTCTACCAATTCCAACTCTAAAATGATGGATTGGAAGCCTGTGGTAGAGGTGTCAACCCAGCCATCTGGTCTATCCTCCTCTCTCAAAGTTACGTTGAAATCACCACCTATAAGCCAAGGACCACCTATGACAAAGGCTCCACCCTCCTCAAATCCTCCCACAATTCCTGTCTTAAGGCCAGCAGACAAGGACCATAGACATGAGAGAGGCACAAAGAGTCCCCATCCGACCATTTCTGGAACTGGTCATTGACCATATGTGTATCCATCTACACATCCTGTAGGGTCAACATCTCAGACATCCACCAAATGCACAACCCCCCTGCTCTGCCACTTGCATTGATACTACGAAGGTCGAACAAACCATCCACTACAAGCAATTGCTAATCAGCAACACAATCCCCCACGATATGTGTTCCAATAGGAAAGTACAATCAATCTACCACTCTTGCAGGAAACAGGCAAGAGACGCACGTCGGCCCCTATCGAGCACGTTCCACGTCAGGATCCTCATGCAGAAGACATATGGAACCCCTTCTTCATACATGTAGTATGCTCAACCCGCAACAACTGAGCCAGATGATCAATGTTAACCTTCAGAGTCTAGGAGGATCCACGACTTCTGAGATTATATCCTCCTCTAGAGGGGGCCGCACTCTTCGATGTCCCAATTGTTCCTGCTGCAGCATCAACTTCATTGGGTACAGGAGCACGCATCTCTTGAGACTCCATGCACGTAGGCTCCCTCGAATGCACCACCATTACTTTAAATGCATCAAAACTTCCATCCTCAAGGGGGGAACATTCAGAATCACCGATCCCTTCCATCTGAACCTCCACATTACCCTTTAGATAGATTAGGGTTTCCTCTATAGGGCCTTCCTCATCTTTTCTCTGATCCTTCTCTACCTAGTTCTTCCCTTTACAATTTTTACCACGTCTAACAACCTTCCACTATGAATTAGCATCTTCTGCATGGTCCCCTTGTTACTTTACATTCAATTGAACTGCCCCATGACACTGACAACAAGGTGGAGTAACCAAGAACTCTCGCCACATCTGAGGATAGCCATCATCGAGTACGGCCCTGAATGACGAAGGTCCACATTAATCGTGACCCTCCTTCCATCATTGTCCTCAAGCCCCACAGATTCACCATCTGTCAAGGACAAAAACTCAACAACAACCTGCTTAACAACCACAGTTGAACATAGGTGCAGGGGGAGGCCTTGTATCTCAACAACATCACGCTTCTTCAATGATCGCTGTGGAGAACAATCAGCACATGCCCCATCAAATGGCAATACCAGACCCCAAATAACACAAAGAGTATCCATCGTAGATGTGAGAAAATGTAGGCATTCTACATCTGCCCCATTCAATCCAAAAACAAGGAATCTCGATGGAGACAGAGAGACAATCTTCCAACCAATCGAGACAAGTGATAGGGAACTCACTAACCGACGGATCTCCTCAAGATCTGTTGCACTAGCCATCACCTCTCCAATAAGCACATCATGAAGCACACCCTCGACTTCAAGGACCTCGATCGTCATTGGAACCTCCCTATCTAGGCAAAGCGAAAGAGATGGGGCAGGCGGTGGTTGGGGTTTGGCCAAAACCCTAAGCTTCCCATCTTTCACCATGTTGCTCCATCGTCGAGCGGGTCCGCCGCCCTCTCCTCTCAACTGTGCGCGTCTCCAGCAATAATAGTGTGGGCCCTAGGCCACCACATTTGAGGCATCGAATCCCAATCCTATAAGATGCGGTGTGGTGTCCCCATCCTCGGTAGTGATAGCAGACAACATCCCACCATCTTCCCTCCATCGCCTTCCTCCTCCCTCCCTTCCCCCCTCATCCTATGGTCTCGCACATCATGGCAGCACCCACCATACCAAACCCTAGACCAACCACGAGGCCACCCTCTTGGGTGCACCGCCGGTTGCCCATTCTCCTATTTTCCCCCATTTGTACCCTAGGTTAATGGCCCATAAACACCCATTTGTAGCGAGGTATTTTTATTCAGAAATGGAAAATGGTAGCATCCATATGTAGTAAGATGCTTTTATTTGGTAGAATTTTTTTTCTGTATATGTGTATATTTCTTTCCTTCTAAGTTTTCCGACTGAATATATATTTGCTCTAAATTATTTTTCTAAGCGAGTGGCTCTCCTTCATTCGTTCTAAATGCCTTCTCCTATAAACAGGAAAAGTCCTAAGAGCTAGAAACACGACAAGGTCCTTTAGATTGACAAGATCTAAGACTAAATCTTATTAACCATTAAGGACTCAACAAAATCACCCAAAAGACGAGTTAGTGCAATGTACAAGTGAAGATGCTTGGAACTCCAAGACTATCCAAATCATAGGGTGGAACGATAAGTCCTTCACTCATTACTCCTTTGACTTAATACTTTTAGCTTTTTCAAATTCCTTTCAAAGTCTCAAGAAAATAAATCCAGACTTAAGTAAATACTCAAGAAATTAAGTCCATACGGACCTAAAGAGTCTAGGCAAAAAGACTTTGTTCTGCATTTCCTAACATTGGTAAATCCTTAGAATAAAGAACTCTCAATTCCTCCTAACTTAAATTCCACAAACAACATTGAAAATACACTCTTTTTTTGTATAGATAAACTATATATATAAATACGTGTATATATATATTCTTTTGTTTTTTCTTTTTTTCAAAACTTATTCACAAGGAATACTGTGAAAAAATATGCAAAATGTAAACGTAATAATGAAAATTTTACTGAAAATCTTAAGTTTTGGCAAAAAAAAATAGTGTATGTGTACTACCCCCCATGCCTAAATTCTTGCATGTCTTCATGCATGAATATAAACAGAATGAAAATTAATGAAGGATAGAAGGTGTAAAACGATAAAAATCACCTAAAATAGCTTCTGAATTTTTCGTTCAGCTTATTCCAACACTTACGAAATAAGACAAATATACAACATATATAAAAAAGAAAAACAAATGCAATTCATAAATGCTGAGTTTAACGCCACTAGCTGCGTCGCAAACTCAATTAGACATCCTCAAGAAAACTGATGACTTCATCAACAGGAGGAGGTTCCTGGGCTAGAAATGCTTGAGACACTGGCCATTCACTATAGAAACGTGCCCAATCTTTGGATCCAGAATCTAAACTGCCCCATTATCGACGAATCACAACAAAAGAGCCAGTCCACTTGGGCTTCAGCTTGCCTGCGAAGAATTTGAGCTTAGAATCAACTAACCAGACTTGCTGGTTAGGCATGAAAGTTTTCCTTCTGATATGGCAGTCATGAAAGGCCTTAGCCTTATCCTTATAAATCTTTGCATTCTCGTAGGCCTCCCACCAAATTTCTTCTAATTCACTGAGCTGGAGTTCCTTTCATGACCTCCTTCATCGAGGTCAAAATTACATTATGCACTGCCTAAAAGGGACGGTGCTCCAGCTCAACCGGAAGGTGATAGGCCTTTCCATACACCATGTGGTATGGTTACATTCCGAATAGGGCCTTGTACACGGTCTGATATGCCGATAGTGCATCAATTAATAGATCGGACCAATCCTTCCAGTCGAGCCTAACCTTTTTTTGTAGAATGAGTTTGATCTAATGGTTAAACACCTCAGCCCGCCCATTTGTCTGCGAATGATATGGGGTGGCAATACAGTGATGTATCCCATACTTTTTCAATAGCAATAAAAAATGGGCATGGATGAAACAACTTCCCCCATTGTTAATCAGAGCTCGAGGGACACCAAATCTTGCAAAGATAAATTTCTGAACAAAAGATACAACATTTTTATGATCAGCTCGCCTCGCTGGGATAGCCTCAACCCACTTTAAGACAATCAACAATGAGAAGAATGTACTCGAAGCCATGCAAGTTTGGGAATGGGCCCATAAAATCAATGCCCCAAACATTAAACACTTCTACAACCAAGAGGTTGGAGAGGCATCATGTCTCTCCTAGTCATAGAACCGACTGACTAGCATTGGTTACAGCATTTGGCGAATTCATGTCCATCTTTAAAAAAGGTCAGCCAAAAGAAACCTGATTGCAAAATCTTTGCAACGATTTTTCTACCAGAGAAATGACCACCACAGGCATCGCTGTGGCAAAAAGATAACACATTAGAAATCTCAGAGTCGGGGATGCACCTCTTAATTATCTGATCAAATCCAATACAGAAAAGTAGTGCATCATCCCAAAAATAAAATTTGGCCTCTGACAAAAACTTGAGCTTCCGATCTTTGGATAATCCCGCAGGTATCTTGCCTGAGATAAGATAATTTGCAATAATCGCATACCAGGGAAACTCCGAAGAATCTATAGCCAATAGAGATTTGTTGAAGCAGAAATTTTACTAAAAATGGTTAAGTTTTGAAAACCCGTCGTTATAATGCGATTTGAGAGGAAATTCTTCAATAGATAATTTTATCAAAACTCGAAAGGAATCCCAGGTTGAACACAGGGAGGCCACATCGATTTGAAATTTAAGATTGTATTTTTTTTGCAATTTTGATTTTAAGACAGGATAATTAAAATGAATCGATACTATACTAAAGAGAGAAAGAGAGAACAAAACACCTTTTATAAAAAAGGATAATGTTTTTACAACTAGAGAGCGGGAAATCTTCCAGCTAAAAAGTAGTAAATCTACTACAGAAAGCAGTAAAGAGAAGGGAGGTGAGAAATTATCCTCCTCGATGGCTACTTGGACGACAAACCGGAACGGGGTGACGCTTGGAAGACGTAGAGCGAAGACGGAAGACGGGGAACAAAGCGAGAAGAACTGAAGGCGAGACAGGACGTCGTCGCGGAATCCACTTCCGAAATTGGGGTAAGAAGATGACCATGGGAGCTCCACGAATGGGGTAAGAAGTGCACGAAATTTTGCTTTTAACTCTAGAGGAGCATCCCAGGTTTGGGACAAGCCTCTTTAGAGCTTTGCAGATGGAGAGAGGTGAAGGAAGGGATGCTTGATATGTGAGGGACATAGGCCCTTTTATAGGTGCAGAGGTTGGGGGCAAATATGACATTTTAACATGAAAACATTACTATAAGGGTCTTTAGTGATGGATTTACGCATCACTAAAGACCCTAAATATGGTCGTAGCTTCTACGCACGTGCCTCCCCCTCCTCTCCTCTTCCTTTGCTTCAACGCGCAATCACGCCCATGCATTGTCAGTCGTCTGATCGCAAGATCGGACGACTTCAAAGCCATCGCGTCCTTCGCACGCCCGCATCTGATTACGCGTAACGGGTGCATCTGATCACGCGTGAAGGATCCATGCACTCTGGTTGCACCACGTCGCTGCTCCATCCACCGTTCGCGTCGCATCAGATGGCCGAAATCGACTACACCTTGCGCTGCACTGAATTGAGGCGCACGATGTGCTTCGAACCCACGCCCTCACCTCACACGTGGAGCGCTCAACCAATATGCCAAGGCCAAGACTTTGTCGCGTTTCCAACCGAGGTGCGCATGCTCATGGTCGTTGGATTAAGATCCAATAGCCTAGATCTAATCGTGCGTGCAAGGACAGAGAGGGCGCAACAGGTCCTTGCCATTTTAGCTGGACCGGTTTAGGTGGCTAAGATGGCACCACGTGGCGCCATCTTGGCAGCTCAAACCAGCCCAGCTAAAATGGCGTGGCGCCATCTCGGCCACCAAAACCTGCCCACCTAAAATGGCGTGGCGCCATCTTGGCCGCTCAAACCGACCCAGCTAAAATGGTGAGGACCACATCTTGGCCGTCCATCTTCGCATGCTTGTAGGTGGTGCTACGAATGTCGAATAGGATCAATTTTTACGCCATTGGGTTGCAATCGTTGATCCAAACCCATCTATGAGGTCAGATTTCTCATTTGAAGAATTGATTTACACCACTTAGCCCCTTGACCTCCAAGCTTTCCTGGACTACATCTGATGCTACGAAAGTCCGATCAAGGTGATCTTAGAGTCATTGAACTCCGATCGTCACCCCGATCAGATCCGTACAATTGGATCTTCAATTCGAGGTCCCGATTAAATCACTTGTCTTTGACCACCAAAAAGAGTAAATTACTATATAATTTATACACTATGACCTAAATGCATAATGATGCATGTTATGCAATATGTACAATGCATGATGCTTCTACAACACTAAAGACATGCATAAATAGACATTTTAGGCTATTCAGATGCATACACATCACACCCATATGCCAATCTTTTTCTAGTCCCTAGCAAAAACTATATGTTATTTATAAAAGAATTAGGATTGGATTTCTTAGGCAAAAGTTATTCTTCAACACTAGAAAACTTTTACTAAGGACCTAAACTACAAAGACACAAAAACACTCATGTGTCTGCCAAAATGCAAACGCCTCAAGCCCTCCTCTTATTCAAAGAAGGATCATTTTCTTCTTTTCTTCTTTTCTAATTTTTTTTCCGGATTTTTGAGTTTAGGATTTTAGAGCAACTTTCTAAAGATATTCAACCCACCCAAGACTCGAAGAGAACCCTAAGTTCTAAGCATCTTTATGTGTGAAATGTGATAGACTCACTAATCGATGATTAGAACAAATTTCGGATTTCTACGTCCCTAGGTGACCTTAAAAAGGAATTTTGCTTGAAGGTGTATCTATTTGATCGATAGCTTTCCCCTTACTTTTATTTTTATGTGGTCAACATAAGGGCGAACCTAGTGTATATTTCCCCAACTCATTCTACTTCTTCGCTTCTTCCCAAGTGTTTAGGAATTATACGTGCATTTCTTAAGCTGGGATCTGGACAACCAACCAATGGATTGTTACCCATGATAACTTACCAACCATACTCGTGCGGTGAAGTTTGGCTTATTTCTTTTTTTCTTTTTCTTTTTCCTTTTCTATTTCTTTTTTTCTTTTCTTTTCGGATATTTTTGTTTTTCCTTTCGCTTTTTAAGTAAGTGGCTTCCCTTATCTAAGATTTACGTAAAGACAACAGGAAAAGAATAGTCGTGTGGCTAGGCTTTGGACAACCTACCAATGGGCTGTTACTTACGATCACTACCAGCCATACTACCCTAAATGGTTCGTTAGCTACCCAATTTTCCCTAAAACCACCGAACAACGAGTTAGTGTGAAAAGTGTGTAGATGCTTAAACTTAAAGTTCCCTTAAATCAGAAGTCAGGTTGATAAGTCGTGTACTTATCACCCCAACTTATTTAACCAAATTAGAAACATATTCAGAATGGCGAGAACTCGATAAACAAATCTACATTTTAGCGGACACCCGAACTAATTAAGCTCGAAGACCTGAAGGATCTAAGTGTTCAGATCCTACTATATTATTCCTTAATGTTGAAAAATCCTAATGCCCATGTATTCTTTCCTAATTCAATTCTTTTAGAAAAAAATAAAGAGAAAAATAAGTAGAATTTGCAATAATTCCACAGAGCTAACAAAATGATTCAGAAATAAATCTACCCCCCATGCCTAGCTGATGCAATGTCCTTATTAAAAATAAAAGGCATGAGAAGTAGGGTAGAATGAAGAAAATATCACCTATATTCCATGATGCTCAGGTTAGCTCTAAGTCAGACTGTATAAGTGCTGAGTTTAATGTCATCAACTACGCGAAGTTCAGCCAAAGAAGTCACATTAAGGTTAAAGCAACCTTGTTGGAGACGGGTTCTAGAATAACACGGTCAACAAAAGGTTCCAGACGTTGTCCGTTTACCTTGAAAGAATTACTCGTCTTTAGTTCAGAGATCTCAACAGTTCCCCTGGGAAATATTCGATCGATGATGAACAAGCCATCCCACTTTGACCTAAGCTTGTCGGGAAAGAGCTTAAGTTGAGAAAGAAAGAACCAGACCTTCTACTCGGCTCAAAGCTCTTGCGAGAAATCAGTTGCTCATGAAGAGCTTTGGTCTAAGCCTTACAGATCTTGGCATTCTCGTACGCATTGTTTCTGAACTCCTAAAACTCAGATAGTTGGAGCTAGTCTTTCTGGCTAAACTTAAAACAAAGTAGCATTTCTTGATCACCCAGAATGACCGATGTTCAATCTGTACAGGTAAATGGCACTCCTTTCCATACACCAAATGAAACGGTGACATGTCGATGGGCGTTTTGCACGCTGTACAGTAGACCCAAAGAGCGTCCTCAAGCTTTTGAGTCCAATCTTTTCGATCAAGCCTAACCATCTTCTGTAGGATAATCTTGATCTCTCGATTGGAGATCTCGGCTTGTCCATTCGTCTAAGGGTGGTAAGGTGTGAAGAATTTGTGATTTACCCCGTATTCTGCCAGTAAACTACGGAACAGGGAATTTGTGAAGTGAGTACCACCATCGCTGATAATGGCCCTTGGAATCCCGAACTTACTGAAGATGTTCTTTTTGACGAAATTGATGACCACTTTGTGGTCTTTGGTTCAGGTGGGAATAGCCTCGATCCACTTGGACATGTAATCAATAGCAACGAGAATGTACTGGTGTTCAAATGAAGGGAGGAAGGCTTCCATGAAATCGATGCCCCAAACGTCGACGATTTTCAACAGAAAGGATTGGGTTTAGATGCATCATATCTCTCTTGGTTATACTCGCAAGTGCCTGGCATCGGGAACATGACCTCAAGAATTCCTGGGCAACCTTGAATAAAGACGACTAATAGAATCTAGATTGAAGTATTTTTGCAGCCGCCTTTCTCCCAGAGAAATGTCCACCACACGTGGATGCATGGCAGAACTCAAGTATGCTTTGAAACTCATTCTCCAGTACACATCACCGAATAATCTAATCGGAGCTGATGTGATACAGTTCAGGGTCATCCCAAAAGTATTTAGCTTCAGATTTGAGTCTATCCCAATGTTGCTTGGTCCAATCCTGAGGGATTTGACCAACAGCCAAATAATTTACTATGTCTACAAACCAAGGGGTTTGGACACCTGAAACTGCCAGAATAGTCTCTTCTGGAAAAGTATCAGTAATCGGAATATCCAGACGAGAAGAGTCGATTAGAAGCCTCGAAAGATGATCCGCCACCACATTCTCTGCCCTGGATTTATCTTTGATTTCAAGATCAAATTTTGGAAGCAGAAGAATCCATCGAATGAGTCAGGGTTTGGCATCCTTTTTGTTCAAGAGATATCTCAAGACTGAGTGGTCGGTGAAAATTATGGCGTAAGACCCTAAGAGATAAGCCCTAATTTTTTCTAAGGCAAATACTATAGCTGGCAATTCCTTCTCAGTAACAGTGCAATTCCTCCGGGCCTCGTCCAAAGTTTTCTTAGCGTCGTAGATGACAAAGGGCTTTTTGTCGATCTTTTAACCCAAAACAGCCACAACCGCGTAATCAGAAGCGTCGGTCATGTTCTCAAATGGGGCTGTCCAGACTGGTGGTTGCAACACCGGAGCACAAATGACTGTTGTTTTAAGAAAATGGAATGTCTTGTGGCATGATTCGTTGAAATGAAACGGCCTACCTTTAGAGAAGTCCTTGATGAACCTCTTATAGAATCCCACATGACTGAGAAATGATTGAATTTTTTTCACAGATGTGGGAGGAGGTTTGGAAATAACATCAACCACAGCTTTGTCAACTTCAATTCCCCGTTCAGAGATTACATGACCCAAGATGATACCTTCTTGTGTCAGGAAATGATTCTTTTTCCAACTAAGGACCAATCTTATTTTGATGCATCTTTTAAGGATCAATTCAATATTAGCCAGGAAAGATTCAAACAAGTCTATAAAAATGGAGAAATCGTCCATGAAAACTTCCATAAATTCTTCCACCATATCACCATATCAGAAAAAATGGCTAGTATATACCTTTGAAAAGTTGTAAGTGCATTGCAAAGCCTAAATGACATTCTACGGAAAGCAAAGGTTCCGTAGGGACAGGTGAAAGTCATCTTTTCATGATCCTCGGGATGGATAGAGACTTGATTGTATCTCGAGTAACCGTCCAGGAAACAGAAGTAATTTTGCCCAGCTAATCATTCAAGGATCTGATCGATGAAGGGCAAAGGGAAATGATCCTTTTTGGTGGTTGTGTTCAGCTTCCTATAATCGATACAGACTCTCAAGGAGGAAGCTGAATGAGTTGTAACAGATTCTCCTTTCTCGTTAGTCACAATGGTAATCCCATATTTCTTGGGAACAATTTGCAAGGGACTTACCCATAGACTATCCGAAATCGGATAGATGATTTCTACGTCGAGCCACTAAATTATTTCTTTCTTAACCACTTCTTGTATATTAGGGTTTAATCTCCTTTGCATCTAGCGAGAAGGACGGGATCCATCTTCCATGAAAATTTTGTGATTGCAATAAGATGGCTCAATCCCCCTAAGGTCATGGATGGTCCAACCAATTGCCTCTTTATATTCTTTTAAGACCTTGATCAGTTTTATCTCCTGCTACGTAGTCAATCTAGAACTGATAATCACAGGGAGCGTTTTCTTTGGTCCGAAAAATTGATATTTCAAACTCTTAGGCGATGGTTTTAGTTCGAGCTGGGGTGGGTCTAAGATGGAAGGTAAGGAGGATGCTGATGAAGATTCATCAAGATGATTGAGAGGAAGACGTTGAAAGCGAACAAAATCATCAACCACTTCAAAATGTGGCAGGTTTGCCACGGAGGGTTGTAGGTTGGGTTCACTGGTGCAGGAAGAACTCTCAATAATAGATACAGCCATACATGTCTCAATATTCAAATAATCTTCCTCGAGTTCCTCTATAAATCCACAATCCTCAAAATTATTAATCGCCTTGAAAATATCAAATTTCAATTTCCGATGCCCAAAGGTGATTTCCACAATACCGCTCTCATAGTTGATATTGACCGTAGCGATAGCTAGGAACGGACGCCTTTAAATTCTCAAGTACATCCATGTCAAGGACAAGAAAATCAACAGGAAAATAGAAGTTCTTAACCTTGACAATAACATCCTCAATAATGCCTCTTGGATTTGTGACCGAACGATCAACAAATTGCAGCGTTACTGAGGTCGGCTGAAGTTCACCTAATCTGAACTTCTCATAAAGAGAAGTCAGAATTAGGTTAATGGATGCACCAAGATCCAGGAGTGTCCGGTCAAAAGTGCAATCTCCGATAACACATGAAATAAAAGGGGCACCTGAATCTCTCTTTTTCGGAGGAAGGGGATGCAGGATAATAGAACTAGCCTGCTCAAAGAGTATCACCTTCCTTGGAATAGATTCCCTGGCTTACGCTTCTGGGTGCATAAATCCTTTAAGAATTTAGCATAAGCCAGTATGTGTTTGATAGCATCGAGGAGGGGGATATTAATTTCAACCTTCTAGAATATATTCAAGAGCTCCTCGTCACTATCAACTGGGTTTTTCGTCCTACGTTTCATCAGGGCCTCAGGGAAAGGAACATAAGTTAGATCTTTAGAATTAGGTTCTTGAGCTCCGATTTCTTCTTCAGAGTTCTCCTTTCTTTCCTCAAGCTTATTAAGATTTTCTTGACTATAGTAGGATAGGTGTGGGTCCTGGGTTTGCCTTCCACTCCTCAAAGTAACGAAGATGGCAGATGCATATGGGTTTAGGTCTTGGGGAGGGTTAGGAAAGATCGGAGGAGATTGATTAGCCAGAAACCCCATATTTGATGAAGCAGAAGAGGAAGGACCCTACTCAACCACCTGAGCATGTGCTTGTAGGTCCCTTAGATTCCCGTACCCTTGGGCTTGATTATCCGGATTCTGTATGTTGCGTGGGTTGGGTATAGGTTGAGATGGCAGAGATCCGGGTGGACGGGTGTTAGCAATGACCTTGATTAGCAAGTTATACAGCGAGGTTTTCATTTGTTGCATGAGCTGGAGCATAAATCCTTGCATCTCTACCATCTGTCGATTCAAATTAGCCTGCCCTATGGGTTGACAGGCATTCCAAACTGGCTGATTGACTTGATTCGGGGGCAGCTGAGTAAACATGACTCTGACCCATTGGTCTTTGCAATGTATAGTTGCTGGGTCGGAATTGGGTCTGCTGCCTTGGATTTTTCTAGGAGAAGTTAGGGTGGTTCCTTCAACCCAGATTATAAGCATTAGAATATGGGTTGGACCTAACATTCTCTTGTACAGCATAGGCATCCTCATAGGACGAGTATGGAGGGAAAGAAAGGGAGGAATAAGAGAAACTGGGATCAAAGGTCCTAGTTTGGAACTCATGGGGTTCCGAGCAATGCTGGCTCACAGTTAAGCTGCATCCAGTTGATTCACGAACTCCCGTCTAGAAGGAGCTCGCGAAGAATGAAATCCCGAATTCTGGGATTGAGTGGATCGAGAATTGTTCATAAGGTTTCCAGCCATCCACTCCTCCATCCTTTTGGTAACTAGGTCTACCTTATCTAGTTTATTACAAATCAGCTCCATATCGAATGAATGAGAGTCATGGACCTCATTAGCATTCGATCTGAGTTGTTGGAACCGGTTAAACGTATCCATGAAGGCATGATTGATTGAATTTTCACTCATTTCCTCAAACAAATCATGCACACTATCTGCGTCTTTGTTGAGGAAATTGCCTCCTCAAGAAGCGTCCACGTAATTTCTGAGTTGCACAGTCAACCCGTCCTAAAAAATCTACACAAGTTGTCATTTTGGCACCTCGTGGTGCGCACACTTCTGCAATAAGTCTTGGAATCACTCCCAGGCAACATGAAACTATTCCCCTAGCCGCTAGGCAAAAGTAGTAATCGCCCACCTTAGTGCATTGGTATTCCCGACTTAAAAGAATTCTTTAAGAAAGCCAATTTAATATCGTTCCAAGTTCCTATCGGCCTTCCTATGGTCCTGTATCAATGAGCAACCTCATCCCTAAGAGAGTGGGGAAAGAGTCTCATGACCATTTGCTCTTCCTTCACGTTTCATGCTTTGGTAGTTTCGACCAAAGTAGTCAAGTCTTCCAAATGCTTAAACAGGTCTTCAGAACCAAGCCCATGAAAATGTTTGATCAGGCTTAACACCTGGGGCTTGATTTCAACGTCTCTGGCTAGAACCTGAACATCGGGACGTTCCCCATAATTTAAAGGATCATAAAAATCCTTCAAGGGCTGAGCACCTTACATTCTCTGGAACTATTCTTGTATTATCTGCATTTGTTCCAGCTACCTTTGAAACATCTCTTATTGATTCTGAGGCAGAGGAGGTTGTTGATTATCCATGGGTTCAATTTGGCCAAAATTCAATCTGCACCTCCTAGAATGATCTAATGACCCTTCTAATCGGGGATTCAATACCTCCTTCCAAGTATAAACTAGGAAGAGGTTGGAAGGACTGGGGATAAGAACCCTGCAGCTCAACAAAACAAGCATGTCCTTAAGTTGGGTAGCCTAAGAATATACAGACTCTCAAAATTCATCTCAAGATTATAGACAATTTACTCTACTTGTATCAAGTCAATCCAACCAGTTAGGAGGGGCTGGGGAGAACGTTCTTCCTTTGTCTTGCGCCTCCAGTTCCTAGTTTACCCGCCAACCATGGCTATTTTACGCTACTCCCCTAGCTATACATCCGATTGACTAGTACAAGCAGGTTAATCATGAACAAACTCAATCTTGGCCCCGAAGAGCAAATTAGTCCTTAAGGCCTACGCCTAATCAATTTTAACTTAGCCTTAGGATTGTAGTGCTTATGGAATGTGATGGACCCTTAAAATGGGTTGTGCCCCTAATGATTGATTGAATAAGTGTGAGTGCGTGCACAACTAGGGTTCTCAAGTAAGATCATTTGGATAAATGGATTTTAAGGTTCAAATCTTGCTTAAGTAGCTTTTAGGGTTTAGAATTAGGTAAATTCAATCAAGTTCAAGAGGCAAACCAGATTTTCAAAACACGGGTGAAGATCTTTTCCTTTTGAAATCAAAAGTAAAGTGGAGTGCTTGGTATTGACCTAAATTATAAACCTAAGGGGAAGCTACTTGATGAGTGGATTTTAGATGAAGTGGTGCGACCCAAACAACTAGAACAATTGGCCTTAACGCACCACTGAGTTAGACACACAAGTGATTACCTAATCTGATTTCTACTCAATTATATGTTTAGGTGTGTGTACCGATTCCAAAGATCGGTTGACCGGTTGAGTTTGAAAATCAGAAGAGGTTGTGTACCTCTGTGTTTTTTCAAATTTTGTTCTTTTTATAAGCAGAGAGTGGGATGAGCGGAGGTAGAAATCAAACAATCAAAACTAATCCTAGGATTTATGAGAACACCTAGGTTAATTAGAGTTTGATTTAGGGTTATGAAATAAACTCTATGGAGGGGGGAAGAATAGGAGGCACTTACAGATGTCTTTAACTGCACTTTACTCTTTTCTACCGCTTGAAGATTCCCTGTTGAGGTATCTGCAAAATAATAGAAAAGAAATAAAAGAAAGTTAGAAAACAGATAAGTGTGCAGAAATGCAAAAAGGAAATCGAGATTCGTTGCCTCCCCAGCAATGATGCCAAAATGTTGAAGCAGAAATTCTACGCAAAAAGGTTGAGTTTTGAAAACCCATCGTTGTGTGATTTGCAAGGAAATCTGTCAATAAATAATTTTACCGAAACTCGAAAAGAATTCCAGGTCGAACACAGGGAGGCTATGTTGATTTGAAATCCACAATTATATTTTTTTTGTGATTTTGATTTTAAGACGAGATAATTACAATGAATTGATAGTATACTAGAGAGAGAACAAAACACTATAAAAAGGATAATATTTTTACAACTAGAGAGCAAGAAATATTACAATTAGAAAGTAATAAAGAGAAGGGAGGTGAGAAATTATCATCCTCGACGGCTGCTTGGACGACGAGCCGAAACAGGGCAATGCTTGAAAAACGTAGAGCGAAGACGGAAGACAGGGAACAAAGCAGGAAGAACTAAAGGCGAGACAAGATGTCGTCGTCGCGGGATCCACTTCCGAAATGGGAGTAAGAAGATGACCATGGGAGCTCCATGAACAGGATGAGAAGTGGACAAAATTTTGCTTTTAATTCTAGAGGAGCATCCTGGGTTTGGGATAAGCTTCTTTAGAGCTTTAGAGAGGGAGAGAGGTGAAGGAAGGGATGCTTGATATGTGGGGGGTGTAAGCCTTTTTATAGGTGTAGAGGTCGAGGGCAAATAGGACATTTTAACATAAAAACATTAATATAGGGGTCATTTGTGATGAATTTAAGCATCACTAAAGACCCTAAACGTGGTTGTAGCTCGTGCGCACGTGCTGCCCCTTCCTCTTCCTTTGTTTCAATGCACAATCACGCCCATGCATTGTCAGCCCTCTGATCGCAAGATCGAACGGCTTCAAAGCCATCGCGCCCTTCGCGTGCCTGCATCTGATTGCACGTAACGAGTGCGTCTGATCACGCGTGAAGGATCCATGCACTTTGGTTGCTCCACATTGCTGCTCCATCCGCCGTTTGCATCGCATCCAACGACCGAAATCAGCCGTGCCTTGCGCTGCGCCGAATTGAGGCACGTGGTGAGCTTCGAACCTGCACCCTCATCTTACGCGTGGAGTGCTCAACCAATGCACCAAGGTTGAGACTTTGTCGTGTTTCCAACCGAGGTATGCATGCTCATGGCCGTTGGATCAAGATCCAACGGTCCAGATCTAATCATTCGTACTAGGAGAGAGAGGCCATGTCGGGTCTCGCCATTTTAGCTGGGCCGGTTTGGGCGGCCGAGATGGTGCCACGGCACCATCTTGGCCATCCATCTTCACATGCTTGTAGGTAGGCCTGTCAAAAAACATCGAACCCAACTAACCCAACCCGAAACCGACCCGAATTTTAGACCCAAACCCGTTAAAAATAAATGGGTTCAAACCCGTTTAACCCATTTTATAAACAAGTTGGGTTTGGTTTTAAGCTAATAAGCCCGTCAAACTTGCCTAACCCGATAACCCTGTCCCTGTAGCCCCACGGTCCCTACCCCCTACCCGCAGACTCGCACCCCCCCTTCCCATTACCTTGCAGCTAGCCTTACATTTCATTTCCCCCACCCAAGACTCTTGTAATGCCAAGACCCAACCCTATGGACCCCAAGTGAAGTAAGGAGGAGAGGAGAGGAAACCTAATCCCTAACCTTAACTCCCTCGAAGGAGTCTCTCTCTTGCAACTCGTGGCGGCGACGTCGCATGGCTGCATCATGCTACCAGTGAACCTGCAGCAAGAGGTTGACTGTGCCTGACGGTGAGCAGCTGCATCGTCGCATAGTTACATCGTGGCAGGTTGCGGAGAGGCTGACACTGACGATGAGCAACTACGACCCTATGGCAAGATGGCGACGCAACGACCATGAGGGCATCACCGGAGCCGGCGATGCGTCAACTTGCAACAACGAAGGCAGAGACTTTTTTCTTGCGCTGTGGGTTTGCGACAAAGGCAGCAATGAAAGCAATGACAAAGGAAGGTTGGCTCGAGTGAGTTGTTCGCATCTTGCTTCTTCAGATCTTCAAATAAATGTTGGCACAGTGGCACTCTTGCTTTTTTAGGGAGACTTGCTGCCTACACCACTCCCTCGAGCAGCACTGCACTGCACCAGCAGGTCCAGCACCATTGTCCCACCCAACCACCATCCCACCGAGGGAGTCCCACTAACACTGTCCTACCACATCTGATCTTTGTTCCTCCATTGCAGCCTGCAACCACCCTCGAGTCCTCAACCCCTCGAGCCTCGGTATGAAATCTAATCAACAACAACAACCAAGCCTTTTCCCACACTAAGTGGGGTCGGCTATATGGATTCTTTGCCTCCACACAGATCGATTTTCAGCCATTTTATGACTTAAATTAAAGTAATTGAGGTCATACTTAATAGTTTCCTTCCAACACTTGTTTGGTCTTCCTCGCCCCCTCTTAGCGGGTTCAGCCTCCAACTTCTCACATCTCCTAACTGGGGCATCTAGTGCCCTTCTATGTAAATGTCCAAACCACCTTAGACGGGCCTCTCTCATTTTATCCTCTATCGGTGCCACCCTAACCCTGTTTCTAATAAATTCATTGGAATGCACTCTTCCCCAATTTTTACATCAATCTCTTCGTTGTTCCCTCTACTACAAAACTTACATTCCATATACTCAGTCTTCGTCCTACTTATGCGTAATCCTTTATCTTCCAGGGCTTTTCTCCAAAGCTTAAGTTTTCTGTTCACTCCATCTCTTGTCTCATCAACCAACACAATGTCATCAGCAAAAAGCATACACCAAGGCACCTCAACTTGAATATGCTTCGTCAACTCATCCATAACCAAGGCAAAAAGCTAAGGGCTTAAAGTCGACCCTTGATGCAGACCAATGGAGATATCAAAGTAGCCTGTCAAATCATCCTTAGTCTTTACACAAGCTATAGCTCCATAGTACATATCCTTAATGATGTTGATATATATAATTGGCACTTGTCTCTTCTCCAAAATTCTCCACAAGATATCTCTTGGGACAGAATTATAGGCCTTCTCCAAATCAATAAAAATCATATGTAAATCCTTTTTCTTCACTTTGTAAGTCTCCATCATACGTTTCAAGAGGTGTATTGCCCCAATAGTAGACCTGTCTGGCATAAAGCCAAATTGATTTTCAGTTACCATAGAGACTTGCCTCACCCTTCTTTCAATTAAACTCCCGGTATGAAATCTAATAAAGAGGTAAAATTTCTAAGTGGTTAAATTCTATACACTTTTTTTTTTTGTACTTAGGGACGTAACTAACTAAAGATATATATGGATGTATGTGCCTCGCATAATTAAATAAAGATGTATATGCATGTATGTGGCCCATGTTATCTCTTGTTCTGGAGATTGAGGTATGCTGTATGTGCAATACGTAAAATACTTGTCTTAATTGTGTAATGTGCACCAAAATATTATGATAAATGAAATGAATAGTTGCATATTGTAAAAGTGTGTCTGTGAGATTGTGTTTCTACTTGCAATGGGTGAAATAACTATTATAGTACCATAAGAATGGCAATCGATATCTAACCTATATTGCTAAAGGACATATTCTTGCCTCTCAAAAGTTAGCAAATTTGATTTCTTTTGATATTTTAATCAAAGATGCATTGCTGATATCGGGAATTACATTTTTTTCTCCCGTAGTTTTGGTGGAATTTAATTGGACTTATCGTAGATGTTAAGACGTATGTGAATAAATAGAGTATCTTTTAATTAAAAGTTGCAACGTTTTAATTTATAAATTGTTGTTGGTGGAAATAAAGCAAATGATAATGATAAGAACGAGGGTAATCTAATGATAGAAGTCACTTTTGAAAATGAGGGACGTAGAGGAAACAATGTTTATGAAGGAAAAGAAAATGAAAAATGTAAGAGGAAACTAATTTCAAGGGCATGAAATTATTTTGAAATTATTGAAAGAAAAAATAAACGTGATCCCCAAAAATCTAAGTGTAAAAAATGCAATGCTGAGTTGATTTGTGAGAGTATGACTTATGGGATTACAAATTTATTGCATCACCTCGATGATACATGCCCTAGAAGAGACACAAAATATCGGGCAACTTGGACTAGCTCGTGATTCAGGATCTATGACAATGAGATCCAATGTTCTTGATCCGAAGAAATTTCGAGATTTATTATCCTGCACTATCATTAAGCATGATCTTCCATTCTCTTTTGTGGAGTACAATGGCAAAAGAGAGATCTTCAGTTATGTATGTGAAGACATGAGAGTCATTGTTACAAACGCGGCTTTAAGACGTTTTTTAAGACGTCTGGGAGGCGGCCCAAACGTCTGACCAGACGTCTGGAACCCTTCCAGACGTCTGGGATTTAATTTATGCGCTGTACAGGGTTGAGTCTACACGCACGCGCGCGAAGACCTGCAACCGCCACCCGCTTTCCTCTTTTTCCCTCTCTCCTCCTGCTGGGCGCAGTGCTCTCTCTATCTCTCCCAGCGCCGCCTTAAAAGGCCCTCGCCCTCTCCCTCACCCTCATCTCCTCCACTTCTGCCAGCCAGTGCGAGAGCGAGCAAGCGGCGGCAGCAGCGGCCGCGGCAAGTGTGTGACAGGAGGTGTTGCGCGAGGGAGGGGACGCTCGACTGTGAGGGCTCGAGCTTGCTGGGGCAGCTAAAGCCGACCGACGGGGGAGTAGCAGGCGTGGAGTGTCGCGGGAGCGCTGCTAGAGCTCGAGGAGCAGGCAGACAGGGCGCGGTGCGGCCATGCGTCGCGGGCGGAAAGCGAGTCGAGCTCTGATTCTGGAAGTTTTTCCAGAATCAGACGTCTGGGATTCCAACCAGACGACGGTGAAGACGTCTGGAGGACTGTCCAAACGTCTGGCAAGTAAGTTATTTCCTCCTTCCTTTTTCGCGCGTACGGCCATGAAGCCGTCCGCCGCGCCTTCGTCTGCAACCCGTCGTACTGAGAGCGAGGAGTGGATACGTGCAGGTTCTGCTTGGGAGGGCGCGAAACTCGCCATCCAACGCGAATCGGACGTCCGACCGCAATGCCAGACGACGGAGAGGACTTCCAGACGTCCGAGTTCACCATTGGACGTTTGGAAACTAGGCCAAACGCCCCCGCAAGCTTCTAGACGTCTGAGGGACTACACAGAACAAATGTACCACCTGACCCACTTTTTAAGACGTCTGGAAGAGGTTCCAGACGTCTGATTTTGGACTGTTTCGTCGTTTTCGACCCGTTTAGGTCCCGTTCGGAATCCGTTTTCCGCGTTTCGAGTTGCGTTCTTTTCAGAATAAAATCCTCTACCTGTTTACAGTAATTATATACTGTTCTAAGAAACTCCTTGTGTTTGATCATTATGTTAGGACCCCGTTCCATTGCAGTCACGAGGGTTGGGGAGGCGCGCGGGATTTCCGACCAAGCCCCCAGTACTCCCGTTGTAGCTGGTAGAGTGGCTTTTACAATTATTAGCATAATTTGTTACAATTATGGAACAATTAATAGACCCTAGGACATTGCATGAATCTTAGGAATTAGAAACCATATTGAATGATAAATCTTAGGGTATTGCATGAATCCTAGGAATGAGAAACTAGATTGAATGATAGATCATAGGGTATTGCATGAATCCTAGGGCTGAAAAACTAGTGACATGAATATAGATATTGCAGTCTTAGAAAGGTGGAAAGGAAATAATAGCTGCCTGTAAATTGATTTAACAGCTGCCTATTATGAATAAATAAAGGTGATTAAAAACATGGATTGTATGAACGTGAAACTGGAACGGTGAAACCTAAATATGCTGAGTTAAAAGAGCTGAAACCCTACGGGGAATTAGGAGTAAAACTCCTGAAAAGAGAATGAAATGGAACTAAGAAAGAAAGATGTAGAAGTGTGTTATCTCTTGGGTACGTACTGCCAGGGGAAGCACCTGTTACCTATTTAGTGCAGAGCGGAGCCAGCCGCCCCAGGGACCCGGGATTAGGTCTGGCCACTTTGTACCGACTTTTGCCCCTCGTGTACACAGTACCGAGGAGTGCTACTAGTGTAGAGCGAGTACTAGCTACCCCACAGGCCCCGGGGTGCTACTAACTCACCTACACCGACTTGTTAGGCCCACTGGACAAACCACGGTAGTCAGGTGAGGGTGCGCGGACTGTGGAGGGACAAGACCCCTATTTGGTTACTGTGGAGGGGCAGGACCCCTGTTACTGAGAGGGCTCATGCCTAAGTTGGGTTATTTGTAAACTTGAGAAGAATTTGAGCTCTCCCATTAAGCTTATTTCAACCTCAACAAGCATTACCTTGGCACCCTCTTGACAAGGATCTTCATTAGTATAACACCAAACAATATATCATCAACATAAATCTAAATTAAAAGAATACCTTTTCCTTGTTCCTCGATGAATAAAGTGAAATCAGCTTCTCCTATGATAAATTTTGCACCTAATCAATATTCTTTGAGCCCTTCGTACCAATGTCTAGGAGATTATTTTAGTCCATAAAGTGTCTTATTAAGTTTGTATATGAAATTCAATTTCTCGTGAGATTCAGAATCGAGTGATTATTTAATATAAACTTCATACTTGATATAACTGTAAAGAAATGTACTCTTAACGTCCATTTGAAAAAACTTAAATCCAAAGAAGAAAGTATAAGCAAGAAACATCTTAATTGACTTAAGTCTAGCTACAAGAGCGCAGGCTTCATCAAAATCAATGCAATCCTCTTGAATATACCGTTATGTTACCAATCTAGCCTTCTTGAGAATAATTGTTCCAAACTCGCCTAACTTATTCCTAAACACCCATTTGGTGCCTATTACCGTTTGCCCTTCCGCCGTAAACATTATATCCCAAACTTGGTTTCTATATCCCAAACTAGTCTTGCACAATTAGTAACCAAGACTCATTGAAACACGCTTCTTCGACGCTCTTCGATTCGATTTGACATACAAAGGCAAAGAAATTAAAAAGGCAACTAACACAAGATCAAGTTTTCACGTCGTCAAAAATATTTCCAATGGTTGACTTTCGAGATGATCCTTTTGGAATATCCAATCTCTTAGAAGATCATGAACATTTGAATTTTTATGTTAGATATATCGAAAAATGAATCGTCCTCATCATCACTAAGAATTTGACCTTTGGACCACGATGCGAAGGATTCATCACAAGAGACATGGACGGTTTCATTCACAATCAACATAGTCTTATTAAAACCTAATACACCTTACTTCGTGAAGAATAATAAATGAAGATAGCTTCTTCGCCATTAACATCAAATTTATCTAAATTCGTTTAATTATTTAAAACAAAAAAATGTCATCAAAAAACTTTAAAGTAACTAATTTTAAGTATTTTCCCATAATATAGTTTAAAACAAGTCTTCTGCAAACTCAAGCAAATCAAAACTCGGTTAAACATGTAACAAACTGTGTTGACCACCTCAACCCAAAAGTACTTTGGCAATTCAAAATCTATGAGCAATATATGAGCACACTCTTATAGGATACAACTTTTTCTTTCAACCACCCCATTCTATTGAGGTGCTTAAGGAAAAGAGAACTCATAGGTAATCCCTTAAGCCTCACAAAACTCGACAAACAATGCATTTTCAAACTTACAACTATGATCACTACAAATCCGAGGGACAAAGTAGTCTTTCTCAATTTGAACCCTTCTACAAAAAATAGAAAAGATGTCAAACACTCAATCTTTAGATGTCAAAAAGGAAAGCCATGAAAATGTAAAAAATCGTCTCCAATCATAAGGCAATATTAACATCACTAAGGCTCTCATATTTAGTAGGTCTAAAAAGATTCAGGTGAAGCAATTCCAAAGGCTTAGAGGTAGAAATGGCATTTTTGCTTTTAAAACTAGCTATTTTCCCTAGTTCACAAGAATCACAGGTAAGGCTATCATTAACTTTCTTCTTAGGCAAGCCCCAAACTCGTTCATGTGTGGCTAATCTTTGGGCTAACCTCATATAAACATGTTCAAGTTTTTTATGCCAAATATTAATCTCTTCACTAACAATTAAACAATCATAAGCTCCATCTTTTCCAAACTCGACAATATAAATATCTTTATACCTAATTCACTTTAAAAGGGTTTCATTTGTTAAGATATGCAATATCTTAAGAACTTTTGAACAAAAAAATATTTTATATACCTTACCACAAATTTGACCAACACTATAAATTATGTTTAAGACCTTTAACTAAAGAGACATTAGAAATAGGAGAGTTGGGGTTACCTATCTTACCAAGACTAATAATATGACCATTGTAGTTGTTGTCAAAAGTGACCATTCCTCCATCCGTAGCTTCCAACTTCAGAAAGAGGTGCTTGTTTCCAATCATATGCTTGCACCCCAAATTCATTATCCATCAACCTCCTTGGCATTCTCTTGGTTCCTACAAAAAAGCATCTTGACTTTCTTTGCATCCTTTGAGGCCTCTTAGGTCTATTCTTTTGTTTATCCAATTTGAGATGGGCATCTTTAAGTCTATAGAACCAAATCTTCACATTATAGCCACCTTTAAAACTTACAAAACAAGACTCAAGTTGCTTCTTCGACACTTGATATATTCGTATTATTTTAGATTAGATTAGATTAGTCACTTGGCAATGTTTTATAAATATTGCATTTTTAGGGGATTTAGTTGTAATTTTATTATTACTCAGATCTGGTACCTTGATGAGATTTATTTATATCTATATAGGTGCCAAGTCTAGATCAGGTCGAAGCTCCATATTAACGTTGAATCAACTTGAGCTCAGATTTTCTGATGGGGCTGAACTTATATCCTATACCGAGACCCAATTTAGCCCTTAGTACCTTACCTTTAGCCTATTTAGGAACCTATTTCCCCACCTAAACCAAACATTTCCTACCCACGTAACCGAATATCCCATCCAATATCCCACACAACCCTCTCCAAGCCTCCGCATCAAAACAAATCCCTTCGTTCCTTAGCACATCCTCCGACATTTATCCTCATGCCACCTCACGTACAGCCCAATCAACTCAACGTTACTCCCACACTACACGAAAATTCCATGCAACACTACATATTTTACCTCCTCAACTCCACTTATCCCAAACGTAACCAATCCTACCCACTCCACCGAACACATCCATGCAAATTCACACACTAACACAGCCTAACAAAACTTATCTCCCCCCTAACAACCGAAAATCCCATGCAAGGGCCGAACATCCAACCCAACCTACGTATTCCACTCCAAATTCCACCGACCCCCTCACCAATCCCATGCGCTCTATCCCATGTACCAAACTAAACCACAGGTAATCCCCCTAACGCCACCTATCCATTCCCCTATCTATAAAACCCATTCATGTCCACCAATTCTGGGGACGATCTCATCTCACCTCCGGATAATCTCCTATCTCTCCAATTCGCCTCTCATCTCTGCCGCGCACAGAGGAAATGCGTCTCCGATCCTCTCACCTCAATTAATTCCCTGCCACCAAATCATCCCACTCCGTCGGTTCTCTCCCTTCCACAACTCCACCGAATAGAAAACCCCATCTCTGGTTCTATCCTCGCCTACACGATCTCTATCTCACCACCTCCTCATCTCCTCTCAACTCTTTCTCTCACCACTCGGCTCTCGCACGTCTACAACCTGCATCAACTCCGTCTTAGACAACATTTTTGATTTGTCACCACTGCATCGGACCACGCTCCAACTCACCATCTTCTTCTCTAATTTTATTGTAATTCTTTTTACCAGTTGTGATATTTAAACTCTACTTATTAGCAATAAAATTTTATTGCACATTATTTTTATATTACAATCCATGTTTCTCATCCCCATTCTATTTTCAAATATCAACTTTGAGTTATTTCCATCGTTCTCTTAACTTCAAAAAATACAAAAATAGAGTTAATATTTTATTTTATGTTTTCCTATATCACGGTTAGAATGATCCTTTATCTTCCCCTGTTCAACCAAAGACTCACAAAGGTTTTGATTATTTTTCTTTCTATCTCCAAAAATTACATTTTATCAATTAGCGACTTTAACCAGAATAGATTTTGGCATTGTTGCCAATGAGACAATAGATTATGTTTCCATATTTGCTTTCGCATTTACATATTGTCTCTAACTCATTTTGCGCTGTTCTTCTTATTGTATGTAGGAATTAGCAACAACACAAGATCTCAGGGGCAAGCGATAGAAATAAAGCAAAGTACATGTAGAGATCGAGGTAGTCCTTGCATATTAATTTAGGTTTATTTTTGCATTCTAGGTTACAATAAAATCTCTACATAAAAAAAAAAATTAAAAATCTCATTTGTCCATCTAGATTAGGTGCTTATCTTGATCCTTAGGTTAGTTATTTACTTGAATTATTTGCATACCAAAAAAAAACAACATTCTTGTGGTGGATTGTCATTATTTCAGGCTATAACAAACTCTTTCATTTCCCAAAAATTTACCCACCTAAAAATTCTAAACTTCTCTTAGGACATGGAGACTCGAGTCAGGAATAACATATCTAAATTTCACACAATTCTGATTTATACAAAAGTTTTAAAAATTTACTAACTAAACTGTAACAAAATCTATTATTATTCAAATTTTTGGACCTTAAAAATTCACTGAAGATTAAATATAACTCCAATTTATCTAAAATTTGTGATGTTAAATTCCAGCGATAATAAAAATTTAAGAAAAATCTGAGAAAAATATTCTACGCATGTTTCATTGCACGGAAAATTCAATCACTAAGGGTCAAAACAGACTGCAGAACCCTTAGTACACCTTAAATTCTAAAAAAATAAAAAATATGCACTAAAATTTTTGAAAAAATATTTTCGCAGTGTCTAGTTGGTGGCATAGTAGGACCAATTGGTTTCCCAATTTGGGTCGCACCATCTTACTTGCTTTGGACTTAATTGAATCATATAGTCAATTTTCTAACGTTAGGGTTTCAACAATAAGATAAAATAGATTTGCATCCCATATCTGATGTGTACACATATAATTAACCTAAAATATCTATTTATGCATGTTCCTAAGTTTATACAAGCATCATGCATTATAAATATTACATAACATACATTATCAAGCATTTATATTAATTTGTACAAATTGTATATTAATTCACCTCTTATTTTTACCAAAGGAGATGGCGATAACATTTCAGGGCCTCGAATTAATGATCCAACCATATGGATCTGTTTTGGACAACGATTGGAGTCCAACACCTCCAAGATCGCCCCGATCGAACCTCTGCAACATCAAATGCAGTTTAAGGAAGATCAAAAGTCAAGGAATAAGGTGGTAGAAATCTGAACCTTAGATAAAGAATCTAATCGCACGGATGGGCTCGGATCGACGATCGCAGCCCAACGGCATCAGCATTAATCCAATCCGACATCCATCGCACCACCTACAAACATTTGAAGATGGACAGCTAGGATTGTGCCACATGAGGCCATCCCAGCCATCCAAATTGCCCAAGCACGTCCACAGCACTCCATCAGATGATTAACACATCTCAGTCGTTGGATCATCAATCCAACAGCTGAGATTCCACCAAGGTAGGCCTCACGTCTTCCTGAAGGTAAAGGATCGAGTGCTCACAACCCTTAGCTCGAGATCCAACGGTTGTGAGCATGCAAGCATTAAAACACAAACGTGACAAAAGGCGAGGCTCAGTGTAGTGATTCAGAGCCTCATGCGATGAGAGCAACACACACTCGAATCCACGCGAGCTGATTAAATCTACGAGAAGAGTAGCGGGTGAAATTCGCCCAATGGATGGCAATCGACCGGCAACAGTTGCAGCCACGTGGCGCAATCACGTGCGTGGCGATGCGCTATCTGACAAGGGGAGCGCGCGTTCTCAACCCTCTGATATAGATCGAACAACCACAATTTGGCCACGTCACCTCCTAACGCTTGAAGGCGAAGCGATAGAAGCACGGTCTGAGCTGTCTACTCATGATCGGACAGTTGAGATTGCGCCATCTTCCCAATGCATGAAGGCGATCAGGCGTCAACGTGGCACAACGAGGACGCTCAGATCAGCAATGCACGACTTAGATCCCTAAGCTACGAGAAGCTTCGCTGGAGTAAAAAAAATAAAATTTTCCATTGCTCTCCCCCTTCGCGGAGCCCTCACCAGTCGTCCTCTCACCCCCATTTCAGAAGCTAATCCTGCAACATCAACGCCCTACCTCGTCCTCAGTTCTTCCATATTCATCCTTCTACGTCCATCTCCACTCTCCTTCCTCTAGGCGTCGCTCATCTAACTCGTCCTCCAAGCATTCGCCGAGGAGGATAATTTCTCATCCCCTATCTTTTTACCGCCTTCTAGTGTAGATTTTCAACTTTACAGTGGTAGCAAGTAGTTGTAATTAACATTATCACAGTTATAAACGTTGTTATTCTCTCTCTCTCTCCTCTCTCATTTATATTTCAAGTAGATTAGATATTGTGATTGATTTCTTTATAAAAAAATACAAAAAATATATAATTATTGATTTAATCAATGTAGCATCCCTATGTTCGACACGGGACTCGCCAGAGTTTCGATTATAAATATTATTTGATAGCGAATTTTCTTATAAACTTGCAACGACTTGGGTTTTCCAAACTCAAACTTTTTGCATACAGAATATCACTCGTCATTTTGACGTCCTTGCCAGAGAGGCAACAGATCCCGATTATTTTTCGCATTCCTCGCATTTATTTGATCTCTAACCTCTCTTTTCTTTCTTCTATTGTCTTGCAGGTACCCTGACAAGGAGGTAGAAAGGAGTAAAGTGCGGTTGATGGCCGTTGTAAGTGCTCCCCCATTCTTTCCCCCACTATAGCTTTCATTTCATCACTTTAATTCAAACCATAATTAACCTAAGTGCTCTCATAAATCTAAAGGTTAGTTTGGTTGTTTGGTTGTCACCTCTACCCACCTCACCCTCCGCTTATAAAAAAAAAATCTAAAAAAGAATATGATCTGATTGCGGGATTCCTTACCAAACATATCACATACACCCACAAAGGCACGCAACCTCTTCTGACTGGTCTTACTCAACTGATAAATCGATCTTTAGAACTAGTACACTCATGCAAACATATAATTGAGTAGAAATCAGATTAGATAACCATTTGTGTGCCTAATTCAGTGATGCATCAAGGCCAATTGCTTAAGTTGTTTGGCTCGCACCACATCAATTAAAACACAACACAAAGTAGCTTGCTCGTTACGGTTAACATTTAAGGTCAAGTACCAAGCACTCCACCTTATTTCGATTTCAAGGAAAACATCTTCAACTATACTCGCAAATCTTGGTGTGCCTTCTGAACTTGATTGAAACCTTAATTCAAACCTTAAAAGCTACATAAGCAAGATTTGAACCCTAAAATCCACTCATCCAAATAATCTTGCATGAAAACCCTCGTTGTGCACACACACATATCTCAATCAATCATTAAGCGCACAACCCATTCTAAGGGCCCAACACATTCCAAGAGCACAAACATCCTACGCCTAGCTAAAATCATGTAGACGTTGGCCTTAAGGACAAGACTCGCTCTTTGGACTCAAATTAAGATTATCTATGATTAATCTACTTCTACTAGTCAATTTGATGTCCAGCTAAGGGAGTAGTATCAAACGACTGCGGTTGGAGGAAATCAAAGCAACTTGAGGCGAAAGCCAAGGGAAGTACCTTCTCCCTAATCCCTGCCTCTAACAGGTTGAATTGACTGGATTGGAGCAAACCAAATCGTCTTTAATCTTAAGATGGGTTCTGTGAGTTTGTAGGTCTTTAGGCTGCCCTACCTAAGGACAAGATTGTTTGCTTGTATTCTAAGGTCCCCTTTTCTCTATCCTTTCGACCCCTTCCTAGTGTATGCTAGGAAGGTCACTAAATCCCCACTTGGAAGGACCGTTAGACCATTGAAGGAGGCATAGGTTAAATTTTGGTCAAATAGATCTCATGGCTGATCAACCGCCTCCGAATCATCCAGACTTCATTTAGAAGCAATGGGAACAATTGCAGCAAATGCAAGAATGGTTCCAATAGATGAATCGTCAAGGCGCTTAGCCCTTGAAGGAATTCTATGATCCTCCAAACTATGGACAACATCCCAGTGTCTAGATTCCAACTAGTGACAGGGAAATCAAGCCCCATGTGTTAAGCTTGATAAAATATTTTCACGGACTTGGCTTCGAAGACCCACTTCAGTATTTAGAGGACTTCACTACTTTGGTCCAAACCACCAAAACACGAAACGTGAACAAGGAGCAAATGATCATGAGATTATTCCCCCACTCTCTCAGGGACAAGGCCGCACATTGCTACAGAACTATTGGGTGGCCGATAAACACTTGGAATGATCTTAAATCAGCCTTTCTGAAGAAATTTTTCCCTATTGGACGTACCAATGCTCTACGACGAGCAACTACTACTTTCGTCCAGCGGCCGGGGGAACCACTTCATGGTGCCTAGGAGCGATTGTAGAATCTTTTACGGAAGTGTCCACAGCACGACGTGCCGAAATGACAACTCCTGTAAATTTTCCATCACAGGTTGACGGATCAACTCCGTAATCACGTGGACGCTTCTTGTAGAGGCAATTTCCTCAACAAGGCTGCAGAAAGTGCACTTGACTTGTTTGAGAAATTGAACGAGAATTCAATCAATCATGCCTCAATGGAAACATTTAACCTATCCCAGCAACCCATATCAAATGTTAGTGAGATTCAGAACTCTCATGCAATTGATACGGAATTGATTTGTAACAAACTAGATAAGGTAATGGAGTGGATGGCTGGAAACTCTGCAAGTACTTCTAGATCCACTCAATCCCAGAATTCGGGATTCCATTCTTCATGAGCCCTTACTGGACGGGAGTTCGTAAATCAACTGGAAATGACTCAACCTGTAAGCCAGCAATTCTCAGAACCACATGGGTTCCAAACTGGGGCCTTTGATCCGAGTTACTCTTATCCTTCTCCTTGCTTCCCACCATCCTCGCCCTATGAGGATGCGTATTCTATACAAGAGAATGATAGGTCCAACCCATATTCCAACTCCTATAACCCGGGTTGGAGGAACCATCCTAACTTCTCCCAGAAAAACCCAAGGAAGCAGACCCAAATGCAACCTAGCAATTATGTACCACATCGACCAACGGGTCAGGGTCATCTATGAAATTGCACCAGGGGGTGCATAGTGAATTTAAAAAAATATTGCAAGACAAAAACACAATAACAAAAATAGGCAAAAGATTTTTAGGTGGAAACCCAAACCGGGTAAAAACCACCCCCTAAGCAAATCCCTTGACTTAGGATTTACGATCATAAAGTGATCGATCCACTAACCACACTACTTAAATGAGGGTGGTGTACCTCAATTACAATTCCCACCTCCGATCCCAAAACAGAGGTTTCTTCCTTCACAATGAAATGGGGACCCGACAAGCTGGATACTAACTGCACAGTAATCATGCAACCTAAAACACCTAAATTAAGCTAGATTCTAACATAACATAGGGACAATACATGCATGCATAAGCATCACAATTTGCATAATGGTTAGTTTGATTAGTTAGATAATATCGTCATTTTTTGTACTAATAAGAGATGATTTTAATCGCAGATAATTCGAAGCCGTGCATGTCAAATCAGACCAAACAGATCTGATCAGAACGACGACAGGAGTACACTTCTGAAATCATCTAGATCAGACAACCAGAGCATCGTGTGCAGTCCATAAAAGAATGGAGATCATAAAGCCAAAGGACAAAGATCCGAGATTCAGATTAAAAATCCAACCACAAGGACGGATCCAGATCAACGATCGCAATCCAACGGCGCAAAACTCAACCCGATCGGAGGTCTACATCACTAGATACAAAAAAGACGGCCATGATGGTGCCACATCGAACCATCACAGCCGCCCCTCACCACCAGCCCATCTCTGAAGACCATTCCTCACCCGTTCTCAATCGTTGGATGGCCATCCAACGGTCCACGATGCATCCACGTCATCCATCCAATGGCTAAGGATAATAGACGCAGAGAGGAAACCTTAACAAAACACACGCGTAGCGCGTTGGCTCATGCACTTACGCTGGAAGCGAAAAGCGTGGGTTTCATCCACGCAGTGCTCAAATCAAGAAGGCGTCGCGAGCGAGCATTATTGTCCATCGGATGGAGATCGATGCACGCAGGCGCGACCATGTGTCAAGACCGAAGCTCACTACGGCCAAACACTGGAACAAACGTGCGAACTCAAAGGCAGCATGGGCGCGTTAAGCCATCCGATCAAGAGATCGGACAGCTGAGTACGAACATTTTGAAGACGAGTGATGAGCGAAAAATCAGGACCACGCGCGCTAGGAGAGATCTACGGTCGTGCGATCATCATCCAATGCACGAGAACGTGCCAAGTGTCGATCAGAGGTTGAATCCGCACGATGGAGGCAACTTTGAAGGTGTTTTGAGGCCTAATCAAGTCCGTGGATCTTCCGATCGACAGATTTGATTAATCCTAAGGTTGTTGCACGAGATAGAGGGGCAAAATACCATTTTTGCCCTCCATAAAAATTATAAAAAAAGGCTAAAGCCCCCCCAGGATCATCTCTTCCATGCAACTCTTCCACCTTCCTCCTGGCCAAAGCTCTCCCTCTGCAACTCTGCTCCGACCTTTGTCCCGGTGCTCTGGATCTGAGGTGTTGCCGCATCTCGTACAAGCATCCTACAAACAACGTCGTCTCTCTGCCTTCTTCTATCTCTCTCTCTATCTCTCTATATATCTATTTCTATTAACATTCTCTATTGCGAAAACTTTATCTAATTGTAATAAAATTCTAATCTTCTGAATGCTTGATCTCTTTATACATATATACGAATACAAATACTTGTTAGAAACAGTTTTCTTAAAAGCTTCTGCATAAATCGAGATTGCCTCCCTACGAACGACTTAATACTCACCACTCCTTACAAATTTATTTGTCGATGTATTTTCGTTCTATACTACAACTGAAAAATCTTTTAAAACGTAATTTATAGGTCGAACATATACCCAAAACATAATAATAGAAGAATGAAATAACACCTACAGAATACCTCAAAATATTAATGGTTTCCTTATCTATTAAGTATAAAAAGAACTCCCTAAGAATCAGCATAACGAAGTGCATTGAGAGTGTTGATTTGCCCTTTGATCAGAGTGATGACACAACACAAGGGCAATAGGAAGCAAGGAGTAGTGAGCAAGTGATTTTCTAGGAAAATTATATCTAAAGAGGTGTGCTTTGCCTAAGAGGGGTTGCAACATATTTATAGGCAAGTTTAGAACCTTCAAGAAGGCTTAGGAGAGGTCTCCTACCCGTTCGAGGCAACACCCAAGAGATTAGGACGAAATCCAACACAAATCAAGACAATTATAATTCTGACAACAATATAAGACAACTAACTTTTCGGTCAAACGTATTGTAATACGTCTGAGCACAATTATAAACGTCTAATTCTATTAGTCAGGTTCATAGTTTTCATTGAATCAAGATAGGGACATCTGATATATTCATATAAGGCGTCTGATACAAATATTGGACGTCTAATTATAAGTGGGTTCGATCCTATTTTGACCAGATCCAAACAGGGTCCTAGATTTAAGGCAATAGACGTTAGTCTGGACGTCTGGCAGGCTTTCTAGATGTCCGGAAAGAGATTAATGACATGCCTTGGTAATCAAAGAGTCGAACTTTAGTTTCTGATAAGTGTGCGCAAAATAAATGGGCAACGGTCCATTATAAGACATCTGGTGATATGTCCAGATGTCTAAAAGTGTATTTACCCGTTATACTAACACGCCAGAGAAAAAAAGGGCATTTAAGTCTAACGGTTGGTTTAAGGACATCTAGGATATGTGTTGGACGTCTGATATAAAGTTGCTTCGACTGATGCCTAAGAGTTGAGAATGTAAAGGCAAGGCTATAGACAATTAGACATCTGAAACAATTACCAGACTCCTTAAAGTTGAAAATCAGACGTCTGACAGTTGTGTTGGATGTCTGATTTGTGTCTTAGCATTAAGTTTTTGTTTCTAATTTATCCTAAGTGTAGAGAGCCCAAGTTAGATATTTATAAGTTATGTTTGGGGATCTTTACAACATCTCTAGACTCAAATAAAATAAAGATTATAACGTCTGAAAGTTTACATAAAAAGCCTAAGACCTATGACAAGACTTATACTAATCTAGTCTTCACGCTTTTAATCATCTAACTTGGAAAACTCCATGAAACCTGCAAGTTTGTTATTACAGAAAAAAATATGATATGCCTATGTTTTATCTTTTTGTTTATTTTGTAAAATAATCAAAATATCATTTATTAGGGGATGAACTAACCATGTATACACCTAGCTGCTCCCGAATCAGGTCAATTAGCCAGCATGGAATACCCAACAACCCGCAGAGTAGGCTGATCTGAACCATCAGATGGTAGAAATGTAAGGATCTATGCTCCAACTCATGCAACAATGAAAACATCACTGGACAACTTGCAATCCGGGATCATTGTTAATACCCGACAGCCTAGATCTCTATCATCTCAACCCATACCCAACCCCTAGAATGTACAAAATCAAGGCAATCGAGCCCAAGGGTACGGGAATCAGAGGGACCTACAAGGACTTGCTCAGGTGTTTGAGCAAGGTCCCTCTTCTTCTGCTCCTGGATATTTGCCTAATCAAACCCCTCCAATCTTTCCTAACCCTCCCCAAGACCTGAACCCGTATGCTTCTGCAAACTCCATCACCTTGAGGAGTGGCAAGCAAACCCAGGATCCTGAACTACCCTCTTCCAGTCAATCAAACCCAGGTAAGCCTGAGAAAGGAAAGGAGAAAATCGAAGAAACTAAGGCTCAGGACCCCAAATCCAATAATCTTACTCATGTCCCATTTCCTGAAGCCTTGTTAAAACCCAAGAAGAAGAAACATGTTGATAGCAATGAGAAGCTCTTGAATATATTCAAGAGTGTCGAAATCAATATCCCACTCCTCGATGATATAAAGCATATTCTAGCTTATGATAAATTCTTAAAGGATTTATGCACTCAGAAGCGTAAGCCGAAGGAATCAACCCTAAGGTGATACTCTGAGGAGGTTAGTTTTGTTATCCTACATCACGTTCCTCAGAAAAAAAAAAGAGATCTACGTGCCCCTTTGATTTCATGTGTTATCAGGGATTACACCTTTGACTGGGCACTGTTGGATCAAGGTGCATTCATAAACATAATTCCGACTTCCCTGTACGAAAAGTTCGAATTAGGTGAACTCAGGCCGATCTCAGTAACACTATAATTAGCAGATCGTTCGTTCACAAACCCGAAAGGTGTTATTGAGCATGTTATTGTTAAGGTCAAGGATTTCTATTTTCCTGTAGATTTCCTCATCCTTGACATGGAGTTAAAGAACACACCCATCATTCTGGGCGTCTATTTCTAGCTACCGCTAAAGCCAGTATCAATTGTAAAAGTGGCAGTATGGAGATCACCTTCGGTGATAGAAAATTGACACTCGATATTTTTAAAATGATTAACAAATTTAAGTATTGTGGATATATCGAGGAACTCAAGAATAATTATTTCAATCTTGAGACTTGTATGGCTATCAATATTTTCGAGGATTCCTCCTGTTGATAGGGTCAGATAGGAGGTTTAAAGTCATTTCGTTGTAGCAAAGTCCCTTAAATAGCTCGATTAACAACTACAATTTATAAGCTCGAAATCAAAAATAAAGTTCAAGGTCGAATATAGGGAGCAAGTATTACAATTCACGTGATAATCAAGATGAATATATAAATGAGCACAAGAAATCAAACCAATAATGATATTCAATCAATAATATCTACTCAAAACTGATCTTCAATGTAAAACATGAGTATATCAAGAGTTTGACAAGGCAAAAAGATATCTAAGACAAAATAATCGTGACTTGAATCACCAATTATTAGTATAGATACACATATATTAACTACTCAATAGATGAAATAAATGCATAGCATCTCAAACCACTTAAGCCAATTTAAATAGATCCTCAGTACTTACTGTCCGAGCGAATCAGATGTCGAGCTCTCAAGGCAAACGACCTAAATGTCGTTGCTACAGTGCTTTTAGAGAACCTTTTCCTCCTCAAGCCTTCCTTCTCTTCTTCTTCTTTCATGAGCCTCTTCTTTTTCTCTTCCCTTCTTTTGGTTCAGACCTTCTCCTTCTCTTCCCTTCTTCTGCAAAGACACTTCTTCACAAGCACAAGGGAACGAAGGCCTCAGTGACTAAGTGTCCAGCCTTCTGTCTGAAGAGCAAAACCCCCCCTCCCCTACTCTCTGCCTCTTTCCTTCCTCTCCTCTCTCAAACAACCAGTCAGCCAATCGAGAATTCGGGTTAAGTAGTATCGGGTCCAGGGCTACCGGTGTAGGTAGTAGCCGAGTGAGGGCTTAAGCAGGTACAGGTGAGCGAATAAGGGGACCTCGCCCCCAGTGTCTAAGGCGAAGAGCCCAAAACACAAAAAACATTTATGGGCGGTCACATGGTCTTCCTTCACCGATGTGGGACTATCCCACCGAGCAACTTCGCTTACGCAAGAGCCCGCAACAGCTGCTAAAGAGTGCTTCAATTGACGTAGTCGTTACAGCTAGGATCCTCAATTGAGGACATGGGTGTGAACCTAGTATGCACCCGCATGGCTTGGAAGGATTCTTGGTGAAGAACAGGGTGCGGGGCGAAGAACAAGCTGGAGAAGATGCGGCAGCGGAGCACCGACGAAGACCTGGAATCACAAGAACGGCCTCACGTCCACGTTAAAATAGTTCATGAGCTTCGCTGGAGGGTGTGGAGTGCGATGGAAGTGTTTATGTGGTGAGTGGAGGCGTGTGGTGGCCGGACGGAAGCGGAGACGAAGTGCGGAGGAGGAGGTGTTCAATGGGGCTTTTGGGTGGCGAATAGCCTTAAATAGCAGAGGGCTTTTGAAGGTGGAGTCGAGGCGATGGTAATGGAGTTGGTGGCGAGGCGTTTGGTGGTGTGTAGCGTGCGGAAGACCTTGCCGAAGGTGCAGCCGGAGCAGAGGAAGATGGAGGTGAACGGCGGCATCGGGGGCTAAACATAGGGATCAAAGAGATATAGGAAGTGGGAGAGGGGAGGAACCTAATTAACCCAATCTAAACGGACAAAAGGGGAGGAAGTCCTTGTCGGAGGTACACCGGACTTGGAGGGGATGAAGTCTCTAGTGGTGAAGAAGCGATGAGGAAGACGAGGAAGGAGACCCTCGTTGGCATTATGAGCGGCGGAGGAACGTGAGGAAGAAGAATCTACCGGCTATTGTCTGTGACAACGAACAAGGAAGGTGGACGAAGGAGCTCGCTGGAGTTAGTAGAGATGGAGGTCGAGGAGAAGGGAAGAAGGGGGTATCCAGCCTCCAAATCAAGCTACGGGGGTGAGGAATGCCATGGGCGTACTTTTATAGGTGCTAGATGGTCGTTCCAAGCTTGGAATCCAAGCTTGAAACCACGGCAACTTGACGAAGAAGGAAACCCGAACCTTTGAAAGGTTCACAAGAGATTTTGAGTAGGATTCCGAGCCCAAGATGTGGCTCAGATTGAAGGGAATTTTCTCAAGAATCTCTCTTCCAATTTTTGAAGGGATTCGTAAAGAAATTAAAGAGAAATCTCTTACTGAAGGTCGTCAGAGTAGGACTTCCCCCGCGATAATGGCAGAGGGACAAATCTTCAAGGAACAATGACAAAAGTAGGGAACTGGATGCAAATAATTCAAAAGGCTAGGGGGGTTTGTGTGTAAGAAAAAGAGTCAGACTGAACTGGAATGCAAACTAAGTCAAGATGATCTCTGATTGGACACAAATTTTGAAACAAACCAAATTTGGATCCAAGGAATCTGATGGTTAAGTCAGATTTTGGTTTTGACCAAGTTTGACTGGATAATTTGCATAGAAATCAAAATTAGGGCAATTGTCCGTTTGAGACTCTTTTAGATGAAAATGGATTCCAATGGTCAAATCAAGGATAACAAACCTTATATAATATTTTTCTATGATTTTTAGAAGGTTAAGTGAATTTTATCCTAACCAGACCTCACTTAATTAAGCAGATATGAAATAAGGATTTCGGATGTCCATTAATTCTTGAAATGTGCAAAAACTCGTTTCTGTCTGCACGAACCCTCTTATTAGACATTTATAACCATTTGACCTTTACTTAACTCCTGGGAAAACCTCATGATTGCTCTGCATTTATGATCTTCTGTTAAAACTGCATATTTAACCCTGATTTAAGGTATTTTTTCCAGAAAGGATATGCATTGAATTATGGCTATTCGACGGTTATGTATAAGCATTTGTCTGTTGATTATGACTAATTAAAGCTATTTATGACTGATGATGGCACTATCATCACCTCCCGCAACATAGAATTGAATCACAACCCTCTATGGCAGATCCACCACACTTTGAAGAGATTATTGATTTTGTTCATTCACAACCTCCTCTGGTTCGTCCTGATGAGTCTTCATCAACATCCTCCCAGGTAGATCTCAAACCATTACCTGACAATCTAAAATATGAGTTCTTAGGACCAAAGAAGATGCTCCCTGTGATTATCAATGCGAAGTTGACTAAGGAAGAAGAATTGAAACTGCCTAAGATCCTTAAGGCACATAAAGAAGAAATTAGTTTGACCATTCACGACCTTAGGGGGATCGAGTCATCTTATTGTAACCATTGAATTTATACGGAAGATGGATCCTGCCCTTCTCGCCAGATGTAGAGATTGAACCCCAATGTGTGAGAAGTGGTTGAGGGAAATCATCAAGTGGCTTGATGCAGGAATCATATACTCGATCTCGAATAGTCCCTAAGTTAGTCCTATGCAAATTGTTCACAAGAAAGCGGGGATTACCATAATAACTAACGAGAAAGGAAAATCTATCACGACCCATTCAGCTTCCGTTTGGAGAGTTTATATCGATTACAGGAAGCTAAACACAACCACCAAAAAAGATCATTATCCATTGTCTTTCATTGATCAAATTCTTGAAAGGTTAGCTAAGCAGAGGTATTTATGCTTCCTAGACGGTTATTCAAAATATAACCAAGTTCCTATCCATCCCAAAGACCAGGAAAAGACGACTTTCTCCTGTCCCTACGGAACTTTCGCACTCCATAAAATGCCTTTTGGGCTTTGTAATGCACATGCAATTTTTAAAAAGTACATGCTAGCCATATTCTCAGACATTGTGGGAGATTTTATGGAAGTATTCATGGACGATTTTTCCGTCTTCGAAGATTCATTTGAGTCTTCCCTGACTAATCTGGATTTGATTCTAAAAAGATGTATCTAAACTCATTTGGTCCTAAGCCGGGAGAAAAGTCACTTCATGACACAGGAAGGCATCATATTGGGTCATGTAATCTCTAATCAAAGAATTGAAGTTGATCGAGCTAAGTTGAATGCTACCTCTAAACTTCCTCCGCCCACATATGTTAAACACATCCAATCATTTCTTGGTCATGTGAATTTTTATAGAAGGTTCCTCAAGGACTTTTCTAAGGATGTTCGGCCTTGAGCAACCTTCTAGCCAAAGATATACCGTTTGCTTTGATGAAGCATGCCACAAGGCATTTCATCTACTAAAAACGACATCACCTGTGCTTCAGTGCTGCAACCACTGGTCTGGACAGCCCCATTCGAGACTATGACCAACTCTTCTAATTACGCGATCTGGGTTGTCTTAGGTCAGAAGATAAATAGAAAGCCCTTTGTGATTTGCTACGCTAGTAGAACTCTGAAAAAGGCCTAGAGGAACTGTACTGTTACAAAAAACGAATTACTAGCTGTGGTTTGTGCTTTAGAAAAATTCAAGACATATCTTTTAGGATCTCAGGTCATCATTTACACTGACCACTCAACCCTAAGACATCACTTAGCAAAAAAGGATGCCAAATACCGGCTCATTCGATGGATTCTTTTACTTCAAGAATTCGATCTTGAAATTAAAGACAAATCCAGGACACAAAATGTAGTGGCAAATCATCTTTCGAGAATCCTAATCAATTCTCCTCGCCCGAATATTTCGCTTACTGACAACTTTCCAGAGGAGAATATCCTCGTAGTTTCAGGTGTCCAAACCCCTTGGTTTGTTGACATGGTGAATTATTTGGCCGTTGGTCAGATCCCCAAAGATTGGACCAAACAACAACGGGATAAACTTGTATCCAAGGCCAAATATTTCTTTTGGGATGACCCTAAACTATACTACATCGACTCTGATCAAATTATTCACCAATGTGTCTTGGAAAATGAATTCGAAAGCATACTTGAGTTCTGCCATGCATCTACGTATAGTAGAATTTTTTTTGGGAAAAAGACGGTTGCAAAGATTCTACAATCCAGATTTTATTGGTCATCTTTATTCAAGGATGCCCAAGAATTCTCAATGTCATGTTTTCGATGCCAGGCACTCGAGAGCATACCTAAGAGACACATGATGCCTCTAAACCTGATTCTTCCCATTGAAATCTTTGATGTTTGAGGCATCGATTTCATGGGACCCTGCCTCCCTTCATTGGGACACCAGTACATTCTCATAGCTATTGACTATATGCGCAAGTGGATTAAGGATATTCCCGCCCAAACCAATGACCACAAAGTGGTCATCGATTTTTTCAAGAAGAATATCTTCCATCAGTTCAGGATCCCGAGGGCCATCATCAGCGATGGTGGTACCCATTTCCCCAATGCCTAGTTCAAGAATTTCCACACCTCACCACCGCCAGATGAATGGACAGACTGAGGTATCCAATCGGGAGATCAAGAACATCCTGCAAAAAATGGTTAGGTCCAAAAGGAAAGATTGAACTCAAAAGCTCGATGACGCTCTTTGGGCCTACTGCATGACGTACAAGACGCCCATCGACATGTCACCATTTCGTCTAGTGTATGGTAAGGCATATCATTTACCCATAGAAATTGAACACCAGGTATTCTAGGCGATTAAGAAATGTAATTTCAATCTAGGCTTAATCGGAAAGACCAGGAAACTCCAACTAATTGAGTTAGAGGAGCTTAGAAATGATGTATATGAAAATGCCAAGATCTATAAAGCTAGGACCGAAGCTCTTCATGATCAGTTGATATCACGCAAGAGGTTCAAGCTGAACCTAAAGGTCTGACTCTTTGATTCTCAACCTAAGCACTTTCCCAGCAAGCTTAAGTCTAAATGAAACGGCCCGTTCATCATTGATCGTATATTTCCAAATGGATCGTTGATGAGTTGCGACTCATCATACCTAAATAGCCCAAGTTAAGCCAGAAACTAGGTTAAGCAATATCAAATTAACATATAAAAAGGGTTAAGTGTGGGAATTAGAAAAGAAGACCTAAAACATCAATTCTGTGTTAAAAATGCATAATTAGGTCATTAAATGAGATATTCTATTAATAAATGTGAAATGAGGATCTAATTGAAAATTCAACACCTAAATGAGCTCAAAAGCTCAAATCAAAAGTACAATTAATTTCTTAAATGTTCAATTAAGCTTAGATAAAAACTTGGATGCATTTGAACAGCATTAGGACCTTGAAATTAAAGATTTACATTTAGGACCTTAATGCATTACATATCATTCATTAGGAAACCTCCCATGACCTATCTGTAACCCGCAGGGACCTATTTATAAGCCTTAAAGCGTCTCTCTGTAACCATTCATTACCACTTATGAGTCCGCTTGCAATTATTTTACCCCTTCGCAGAGGGGTGAACCCTGCAAATTAACCAAAAGACTTCAGCCGCCTACAGCTCCCGCATGAACACTGTTCACGCGAGGAACTCGTGTGATCTTGGCCATTGATATCTTATTCGCTTGATCTGTGGCTCGATTTGATTCGAACATTCGCATGATTCGGCGGATGTGGTCACCTTTTTACCTAGATCCCATCCAACGACCGCTTTTTGACTTGGTAGCACACGCACCCTCTCCTCTCATCCTCGCCGCTCTTGCCCTTTGCGCCTAATTTCACCCGCGTGGTGCTTGGATCCACTACTCTTCCTACTTAAGCAACTCCACAGCTACGCGCGCAGGGGATCGCTCCCTCCTACACCTCTTAGCAATCATTCTTCCTCTCCAACTACTCTCCCCACCTCTCCCCATTTTCACGACCTCCGGCAGTGAAATCCACATTCTCTCCGACACTCCTCACCGTTAAGGACTTCGAAGCACCTGAGGACGACCCTGAACTCCACCAGAGGGTTTCCACTCCACTAGAGCATCTCCTCCCACCTTTCTTCCGCTCCATCCACCGAGTGGAGATCCAAAGGTCCCATTCTTCCATTTAGACTAGGTTTAATGCTTTCTAGCTGTAGCATAGATGTAGTGACTGATAATGTAGTGTAGATCAGATAGTAGATCAGTTACAAATTCACTAGTGTGATAGTTAGCTTAGGAGTAGGTCAGTTAGAAATTCACTTAGCATAGGAGTAGATCAATGTAGAATTCGCACTCCACCTCCTCTGATCATTTCAGATCAGAGGAGATGATTTCACTCACCTCACTGATCATTGTTTTCTCCCCCTTTATATTTCCACTTTGCTTTCTGATTTCCCCGTGTTATATTTCGCAATCCACCCATCCATTAAGAATCAAATCCCCATCCCATTGCTTTCGAGCTTTGAGATGAGGCTTTGCGCTCAAAAACTGCCTAGGGGTCTCCCATTCATGTCATTTTGTTCACAAAGACCCCTGATCTTGATTTAAAATGGAATTGACTTGAATGATCTGATTTTGAATTGGTTTTCAATGCGATATCATGAGATTTTAATCAACTTGGGTTTTAAAGAGTGTTTGATCAAGCAAATCGATATGTTTTTTAACAGATCTATCCATGGTAGTGAATCTATGATGATTTCTGTTGATAAACTTTTCCTTAGATAAGCCATGGCGAAATCAAGCTTGAATGGAGATTTTCTATTATTTTTTTCTTAAGTGTGGGAGTACCAAGAAAAATCAACTTTGTTGATTTGAGGTGCTCCCATGTATTTGTGCGTAAACTAAGGTGTTTAAGTTTGTTTTCTAACCTAAGGGATTCTCAATATCCTTAAGGTTTAAACTTGGGATTCAAAACAAGTGATTTTAATGGGTTGATTTGGCCTCTCTCCTTCATGCTATCCATAGCATAAGGAAATGGATCATTGTTCTCTTGATGATTTAAATGGGGACGAACGTTGGAAGTCTTTTCTAATGAGGACACAATGTTTTCCTACTGATTTCCAAGCTAATTCAAGTCTCATCAGAATTTTTTATAGTGTGCATTGTGTGCATTGAATCCTAAGTTCCACACATTAAAGACTGCATAGCAGCTACATTTTTGTTGAATTAACTTCCAATCTATTCACTCTATCTTTGTTTTCTATGACAAAGATAAGGGAGTACATTTGGCTAACTTAATAAACAAGGAAACACTGACGCCAGAGTGTTTGAAATAAAACTTTTCATTCTATAAGTACAATCTAATTCATTGGAAATGGGCCTTGACAGCTGCTGTAGACCTATGGAATTAGTTTATGACGTCTGATCTTCTTTTGTAAGGTCTAAAGTAAGTTACAACAGCAGCAGCAGATCCTATAGCAGCTCTTTCAGTAGCTGTAGGAATTGAACTTGCTGTTGTTGCAGCTTATTTTGTAGCAATAACTTCTAAGATCTGAAAACAAGGACAGTAGGCTTAGGCTTAGGTTCTAGTGTTTAAAATAGCTGACATGTTGTTAATGTTATATCTTATGTATACAAGCTTTCAAGTACTTTTATTTGATTAAAATTCAATTTAGAATGACTTGTTTCATGCTCAAATCGTTCATTGTAGCTAACTTTGTAGCATAACCATCCAATTTGGAAAATTAATCAAATTTGAAGTGGATATTGTGTTATCTACCTATACGTCTTTCATATGTTATGTTGAAGGATGTTAAATGCTTAACCCTTATGTTCATCAAATAGAGCTCACTTTTAGGCATTAGGATCCCCTTGAAACCCCCTTTTAGGCCCTAAATTATACTCACCTTGTAAATAAATAAAAATTCTATTAAAAGATCCAAAAATATAAAATAAATCCGTCTTGGTGAAGATTAGGTATATTTTTAAGTACATGTCAAGTTTCAAGGCATTCCAAACCATTGACCAGACAGAATATACCAACCAACGATTCAATCTACCTTAAAACTTAATAAAAGACTTCAACTATTAAAAATTCAAAAACACTCTATTCTTCTCATCTCTTTTTTCCTCTGTCACCCCCGACCTCTATAAAACACACAAAACCTATAAAAACCATAAAAATACCTAAAAATACTATGTATGCTATATATATACAAGTAAATATAAGTTACACACTAAGTTATATATGTCTATATTGTAGAATACGTATATAACATGCATTAGTAACATACGTAAATATTATATAATGCAAATTACATATTTAAGATTATTTAAACTTAACATAACCAAATTATATAATTTTCCACTATTTATATTAACTTTAAAAATTATAAATTAAGTAAATACATACAACCATGTACATAAATGTAATTACTAATTATACTATTTATGTGTTTATATATATATTTTATGTATAATGGACCCTACAGTATAATTTTACTATGTATATAGAATAAATACTAAATTTACTAAGTTACTATCAAAAGTTATTAAATTAAATCAAAATAAATTAATAATTTAAGCTAAAGCTAAACTAATATATACTGTATATTTATATTAATTATTTTAAATAAACTAAGTTAATTTAACTATATTTATAATATGTTATGCTATTTATAACTAATTTACACGAAGAACATCATGAATTTCCCTAATTAAATGTAAATAAATCAAAATAAATTATGTGAAATACAATAAAAATATGTATTAAATACTTTAATATATATCTTACCACTGCATTAAGTTAATTTAAAAATTAATTAATTAATTTAACCTGTAATTAGAATTTTAACATGACTAACGGTGTGAATAAATTCCCTACTTTAAAAAATTTATTTATATAACAAATGTAATTAATTTTGAAAATAAATTATATAACCTTGTAGTCCTACGTAAATACTTTGTAACCCTATAATTTATTTTTAAATTAAAATAAATTATGACCCTCAAATCGAGGGCCAAAATCAAGCCAACAAAACACACCCGTTGGAATTGCACGAGTGTCCCTAATAGTGCCACATCGTGGCCTGAGGAGCGCCCGCTGCTTCTTAAATATAATTTTAGCATCGCTCCTCTCAGTCGTCAAGCACTCGACACTAAATAACCATCTAATACCTTCCTCTGAGCATGAATGATACTTTGATATGAGATTGGTGTGTGCAGTGCATGGGTTAGGAGCCGTGCACTGTATGTAGACTTGTGTGGGTCCAATATTGAGCATAAAACGAGATTAATGGGATAATTAATTAATAAGGGTGACCTAAGTAGAAGTCTAATCCCACCCAAAAGGATACTGTGTATCCCTCAAAAAAGTTACCCACCACTTGAAAACCAAATTTTTGTATTAGGTGAGAGTAAATAAGGGGTTAACAAAGGGAGAACAAAGAAGAAGAAGAAAGAGTTAAGTGTATATCTGAGTATGTACATATGTAATATATATATATATATATATATATATATATATAAGTGTATACTATAAATAATAAGTATAAGTATAGTAAGTATACGCAATATAGATTTATTTGAAATATATATGTACGTAAATAACGATATAACTTTACTGACAGAATAAACCGTCACTGTAGATAGAATGTCGCTACAGATCTTGGTTTCTACCTTAGATTCTGTACATAGTTTTTCTGGGGTGTAGCGACATTTATATCTGTTGCTGTAAATATTATCTTTGTTACTGTATATGTTAGTATGTCAATTTAGGATAGTATAGTATTTATTATTACTTATTATTATATATATATGTAACTATTACAATTATAAGTTATAAATAGATGGTATAGAGTATGTATATAAAGAGTTTGATGCTTGTTTGTAATTAAGTATTTGCAAGCATTTTAGTTGATTCTTTTGTACATAATTAAACTATTATCTCATTCATTGATTATTCATTAATTCATTCATTTATGATTGTATATAAAATTGATCTTTGTAAGATTAAAGAATAATGTTGGACTTAGAGAGTAATGTATATCAATAATTGCCTCCCAGTGAACGATTTAGAATAAACTAGTAAAAATTATATAAATAAACAAAATTGACATAATAATGATTTGTAATTGTAACATATACTACAACGACGACGACGATTTCTTATACGAACCGCGGTCGATTATTATTATTATTTTTGGCTTAGCAACTGTCAAAATTTCTGACCCAAAGACGGGTAACACTTTCAAGGTCAACGGACAACGTCTAAAACCTTATGCTGACCGCGTTATCCTAGAATCTATCTCAGATAAGGTTACTTTAACCTTGATTTGACTTCTTTGGCTGGACCCCACCTAACAGATGGCACTAAACTCAGCTTTTGTACATTCTAACTCAAAGCTGACCAAAGCGTCAAGGGATACAGGTGATATTTTTCTCATTTTCCCATTTTCTCATGCCTTTTATTTCTAATGAGGACATTACATAAGCTAGGCATGACGGCCAGATTCACTTCTAAATCATATTGCCAACTCTATAGATTTCTTATAATTTTTCCTTATTTTTTCCTTTATTATTAAAAAAAATTAAATTAGGAAAAGAAAACTTGGACATTAGAGTTTTTCAACCTCAGGAAATAATACAATAGAACCTAAACACTTAGACCCTTCAAATCATCGGTCTTAATCAGCCCAGGTGTCCACTAAAATGTGAACTTGTTTCTCGAGTCCTCGTCATTCGTAAATTCATTTCTAATTGGTTAAATAAATTATGGTGATAATTACACGACTTATCAACCCACCCTCTGATTTGATGAGACTTTAAGTTTAAAGCATCCACACACTATTTGCACATACTTTTCGATGATTTTAATAAAATTGAGTAACTAATGAATCTTTTAGAGTGGTATGGCTAACAGGTTGTCGTGGGTTTGATGCCCCATTAGTCAGTTATCCAGAGTCCAACCACACGGTTATTCTCTTTCTACTCCCCTTAGGTAAATCTTAAATCAAGGAAGCCACCTACTCAGAAAAAAAGAAAAAAGAAAAATATTAGAAAAGAAAAAATATATACATGATGAGAAATAGAAAAGGAAAAATATATATAAATAAGCTACACTTCACTGCATGAGTATAGCTGGCAAGTTTTCGCGGATTTGACGCTCCATTAGTTGGTTGTCTAGAACCCAGCTCACAAAATGCACATTTAATTCCTAAACACTTCGGGAGAAGCGGAGAAGTAGAATAAGCCAAGGAGATATACACTGGGTTCGCCTTTGTACTGACTCCATAAAATAAAAGGTATGGAGAAAACTACTAGTCGAAAAGATAAACATTTAGGCAGAAATTCTCTTTAGGGTCACTTGGGGTTCATAGAGAGCCAGCTATACTTGGACCCTTCTCTTTCCAGGTTCCAAGGAGGAACCTCGATGCCCTCAAATTCTAAATTAGGCATCCTGATGCCTAATTATCCTGAAAACGTTAATGCACTCTAGGGATACACTAGAAATGATCCATATTCAAACAATAACAACCCTAGATAGCGTAACCATCCTAATTTTACCTGGTCAAATCAGAAACTCATTCAAAGTCCTAACTTGACTAGGCAAAATAATGTTGAGCAACCTAGTAGGTATACACAACCTTGCACTTATTAGCCGAAAGCTAATCAGGAAACCCAACCCTCTGATCTGAGCTTAGTCCTCAAGGAAATGCGAGAAATGAATTTGAGACATAAGAAAGAAATGAATCAATTGAGGACCGATTTAATGGGATGTCTAGACTAACTTGTGGATTCGAGGTAACATGGGATGTTGCCACATCAACCAGTCCCCAACCCAAGGAACTTTAATAAGGTTAACCAGAGTCACACAGAGGAGCAACAAGCACACATAGCTCAACCCACTCTCCAATGCCCACCAAGCTTTGTTAACCCTAACCCAACCTAGGCTCAACCCATTTTGCAAAACCCACCTCAACCTTCTAACCCTAATGCTTATGCATGTGTCGTCACCTTGAGAAGTAGGAAAGTAAATCCAAGATTCTTATTCTTTGACATCTAAATTTCACCAAGATCTGGAGGAGCCACAATCTGACCTGGGAGGTCAGGCTAATCTAGAAGACAGGGCTCAGGACCCGAATACTCATGATTTTTCTATAGCGCCCTTTCCTGAAGCTCAGAACAAACCCAAGGAAAAGAAAACCAAACCTTCTGAGGAGTGGCTTAATATTTTCAAACAAGTCTAAGTGAATATACCACTCCTTCAAACTATAGAGAATATCCCAACCTGCGAGAAATTTCTTAAGGAAATAAGCACGCCAAAACGTCACGCCAAATCATCTAAAAGGGTCGTGATTTCTGAACAAGCTAGTGTGTCATCATCTTAAATAAACTCCCTCTTAAGCAGAAAGATCCAGGGACCTCCTTAATTTCATGTGAGATAGATGGTTTTATCATGGAGCGAGCTTTCCTAGACCTTGGTGCCTCCATCAATTTAATCCTCACGGAATTATAGGAAGAGCTAGATTTAGGTCTCTTGCAACACACTGATGTTACCTTTTAGCTTGCTGATAGGTTAATCAAGATTCTAAAGGGACTCTTATAGAATGTGATTATAAAAGTGAGAGATTTTGAGTACCCTTTGAAATTTTTATTCTTAAATATGGAGGTATCAGAAAACTTGAACCACATCCCAATAATCTTAGTAAGTCTTTTATTTGCCACAGCCAAGGTTCTAATCAACTGTGAGACGGAGAGTATGCAAATCACCTCTGGAAGGAAAACTTGTCAATTTAATATCTTTAAAGCTTCCTAAAAGAATAAATTGAATTGTGATTCTATTGAGGTTGTGTGAATAACTGAGGAGGTTTTGGCAATTCACAGTAAGGACAATCTGAATTCTGCCAAGTCTCAAGATCAATATGAGAGGCAAGGATGTGATGAGGAGAAGAGATTACTTGAGGACGATTCTGATTTGCCACCTCCCATAGATAATCAAATTGAGATATCCTCCTATGAAAGAGGCATTTGTGAGATTGAGGAACAATTAGGAGTATCTTATGATAAATTAACCGAAAATATAAAGAATCCCCAGTATACCCACCTTGAAATTCAAGAATTGTTGGATTTTGATGAAGCTCAAGAAAGTGCGCAACCAAATGACACAAACCATGATTCAATATATAAGGAAAAGGAAGATACAACCTCAGAAAAGGAGCTCAAATCATGATAGATTGAGAAAGAAATTATAATCCAACAAATTCAAATGAATGGCTTGATTTTGAGAGTGAGACAAATTTTGATGAGCATGAGATTATTTTTGATGATGAAGGGACAAGATAAGACAAGGATTTTAGTTAATTCTACACGAAACTTCCAATCCCACAAGGTCCACCTTTAACCTCATATGACTTGGAGCCTAGAGACATCATGATTTTTAACATCAATCACCATTACGAGGATCCTTATGATTCTAATTCTGAACCAGACTTAGATAATCATAATTTCAATCCACATCCTCCACAAACTCTCCTTGAATTATGGAATTGGACTAATGAACAGACTCTGTATCATGAACCTCATTTCCGTAGTCCTCATCTTTCTGGCCCTATTCTACACTTCAAATTAGGAACTCTTCAGAGTAGGGCAACACCATCAGCTGGTCTACATTGTGGATCACTACTTCTTGAACCGCACGATCATATCTTCATATTTATCTTGACTCTCTCAGCAACAATTATTACCCCTCCTCTTGACCTACGGTACTGAAAGTATATATTTCTTTTGGGATTTAACCCGACAAATGACGTAAAACTTAGCACTGACTAGGAGGCAACTCAACATTCTATACAGATACGTAGATCTTCAAAAGCTAACTTGGAATAGCAAGTTCAGTCAAGTGATATCCCCTCTTCTTGCTTATTTCATTTTACTTATTCTTCATGCATTTCGATGAGGACATTATAATGAATACACATGAGAGGGGGGACAATGCATGTTTTATTTTTGTTTCAGCTAATCCTATCAATACTCCTTTATATAGATAAAAAAAAATTACATTTGCATCCTTGCATAAGCTTTCCCATTGTATTTCTTTTAAATAAGAGTGTAGTTTTTAAGATTCAAACTAAGTAGAGTCAAGAATTCTCATTTGAGAATTTACTCACTTTAGTAAAATGTGAAACAAAGTCTTTCCGCCTAAACTATTCAGGTCGTATGTCAACTTAATTATCTAAAGTATTTACCTAAATATGGATTGATTTTCCCGAGACTTTGAAAGGATCCTGAAAAAGCTTAGGTATTACGTCAAAGATCTAGGAAGTATTCGATACCCTTATCTACCTTTTGATTTGCGAGTCCTGGTAACCTGAGCATCCAAAATTCACACAGAATGGTCTGATTTAGAGTGCTTAATAAATAAAACATCCTAATTCCATTCTTAAAAATATTCTGATTTTCTAAACTTTGACTTAAGTTAATTTTGAAAACATAATTTGATCAAACGAGTTCCTACCACATGAGAGGTGAAATATATACTTCCCTTGAAGACAATGGTTTAACATGTTATCTCCTCGACACTTGTCTCTTAGGATATTCAAATATCCTACCGAAGGCATGTAAGCGCACTATGCAATTCAAATGTCATGGATGACATTATCTCGAAATGTCGATTGCTTAGACCTAAATTTACTTTAGAACATCATGGACAACACTATCTCGAAGTATCAAAAACCAGAGTTCCAGGGATTACCATAGGTGGTGCTATCTCAAAGCACCGAAAGCTAAAGATTCTTCGAGAATTGATGATAGGAACAATGAATCTGACACAACCCATGTTGATAGTTGAACTAAGGTTGGAGTTGGTGAATAAAAAAAAATTACAAAAGAAAAATCACAAAATTATCCTCCTTTCCTTGTTAGCCATCATACCAACATAAATTCACCTGCAAACTAAAGAAAGACCATTTTCATGTATGCACAGATGCTTAAACTTATGAGACTAACAAATTTTAGAGTAGGTTTGGGAGTCCAAGAAATCTTTGTTTTGGGAGGTCTAGATTTGAGTTGGTACTTTAGAATTGTTGGAATCTTCTCATTAAGGATTTGCTCACAATTTCCTTTTGTTGGTGAAAAATCCTAAAATTCTTGATTTAAAATAATTCGATTCTTTGACAACCCCTTATATAAAAAAAAATTCCAACGCACTGTGATTTTCGCATAATTTTCGTAGAATTTTTACATGTCAATTTTACTAGAAACTAGTAAAAGATAACCATGAAAGTGTGATATATTCATATTATTTTACATAATTTATACCTAACTAATGCTAGCTTAAAGATAAATTAGATTGCATTGCATTAAATTAAACTAGATTAGTACTTGGTAGCATTTTATAAATATTGCATTTTTAAGGGTTTAGTTGTAATTTTATTACTACTTATATCTAGTACCTTGATGAAAATGATTTATATCTGTGCAAGTGCCAAGTCTAGATCGGGTCAAAGCTCCACATTAATGTTGAATCAACTTGAACTTAGATTTGCTAATGGGGCTAAACTTGTTTCCTATACCAAGACCCAATTTAACCCTTACCTTTAACCTATTTAGAAATCAATTTTCCCACTTAAATCAATCATTTCCTACTCACATAACCTAATATCCCATCCAATATCCCACTCAATCCTCTCCAAGCCTCCACGTCAAAACAAATCCCTTCATTCCTCGGCACAACGTCCCTCCAACATTTATCCCCATGCTACTTCATGTACAACCCTCTCAACTCAACGTTACTCCCACACTCCACGAAAGTCCCATGCAAGGCTGCATATTTTGTCACCTCAACTCCACTTATCCCATACGTAACCAATCCTTTCCTCTCCACCGAGCATATCCATGCAAACTCACACTAACACAACGTAACAAAACTAATCTCCCCTCTAACATCCAAATTTCACCAAACCCCTCACCAATCCCACGCCCTCTATCTCATGCACCAAACTCAACCCCACATTAATAACAAAAACAATCGAAGACGACGAATATTTTATGAAGACAACAACGAATAAATCATCGTTATATAATCTACTAACAAATAATTTATTCGCCATCACATTCGTTACTATACCAACCATTATTAAATCTACAATAAATAATATATTCGTTGATAAATTCAATTAAATAAAATCATCACTAAAATTGTTATATACTTTAAATTTAACGGCAGATATTTTCGTTGTCTTTACTTTCTTTTAACAACGATTTTTTTCGTCACCTTATAAATAACATGCCAACAATGTACGAAGAATAAAAAATTTTATTAATCATCCTTTAAAACACTCATAATGTATCATACTTATAATTTATATTGACTACCTATAAAAAAAAAATTATTTTACAATATCCACTAAAAGATTCCTCACAAATTTAAATTTTTCAATAAAAACTTTATAAAAAAAATACACCTAAAAGATTGTGGACGGATTTAATTGTAACGTATATTTGGAAGGACCTAAAAATTTATTTTATTACCACGATAAAAGAACTAAAAGCAATCCACTCACTTGTAACCAAGTTAAGAATAACCACCAAGTTATTGTAAAATATAAGTACTACAATAAGCACGACCTACATAAAAAAAAATCCACTACATCAAAGTTTTACCTCCAGAAAAAATACCCAAAATAATGGCAAAAGTTTGGCGGTTGAGAACATCCTTCCCTAAGAGATTTCTAAACAAAAAGATTTGTCAAGTCCAACAAGCCTTTCTACTAATGGAGGATGTGAATAACCGTAAGCTGAGAAGCAGGGATCAATGTTCACAGTCGAGACAAAAAATGAAAAATGTTAATAAACTAGTAACAATCTTAGAAAGACGCCGGTATTCCAATAAAACAAATACTACATGCCACATAGAAATATAATGAATGCAGAATCTTTGTGGGCGGCCAACAAAGGATCCATGTTGAAATCGATGTGTAATCCCAAGTCAGTATATAATATATCCTACGCCTAACGTTGCTAACCCAACAGAACAGCCTCAAAACTGCTGTAGGTCTGAATTCCGTTCAATGTGGTAAGTTCGGATTTAAATTTAAAGTTGAGGTTCAGTTGAGTCTAGTTCTTTGTATATATGAATCAAACCCAACAGGAACTCTAAAGACAGTGCAACCCCATCGTATGAATATTTGATAACCTCATTGTAAGTATATAACCCAACAGAAACTTGACCAAAACAGTAAATATTTGGTAACCCCATTGTATTAATATTATAACCCGATGTATGCCTAAACCCCTGGTGACATCCCTAAACCCCACCACCTGATGTATACCATATATCAACACAATGTTCAAACTTCAGAAACTTAGGTGCATAGAGAAAGAAGGGCTACATTGGTAAAATCAGGAACATTAGGGACAACATTGGCAATGTTCAAACTTCAGGGATGGCATTAAAATTGCATCAAGATCAGAAACTTTTGAGGTAAAGAAAGTGGAAACAATTTGAGGAATATAACAGGAGTAGAACCCATATTGACAAGGTTAACTGAGCTAAAGAAAGTACCTGTAGGTTTGAAAGATACTTCAATAGTGATCCTGAAAGGGTTCGATGAGAAAGCTAAAGTAATTTTAAAAATAAGAAAAGATAGATTGCTGAGAGAAAGATACAAAAAATTCTAAAAGCACAGTAAGAAAACAATTGAAAATAACTAATAATAATAATAATAAGATGAAGAACAGTGCCCAGCCAACCAACAAATCATTGACTCAGTTACCTATCTTTCCCTAGATCCACCTAGTGACTTTGTGAGTCTAGCACTCCAAAGGCCACCTACCCAACTGGAGGAAATCTCCAGTGGAACCAGAACATCCTGTATTAATCTAGATTTTACTGGATTTAAAGTAACTCTCTCCCGGCTACAAAAACAAACAGCTTGAAAGTTATACTGTAATTACTAGAAAAGAGAAGTTCCAGCTTTTGAGAATTATCAATCCTGTAAATTAAACATCTCAATACTCAAAACAATAAATACCATTTTGTCAGTAACAGTAGAACACATAAAATTAGAGCATTGAGCCTTCAAATACTAGAAACAAAAATGCCACATTACTAAAACATGCTTCATTAATTTTGAAAACCAGTAAACTTACACTAGGTCAAAATTTTTGACTTCAGATCCACTTTGAATAACCAAGTTTGCAATACTACCTTCAGGACCCCTGCAAAGGGTACTCTGCTCAGGCTTTTTTTCTTTTTTAAAGGAAATGCTCAGGCAAGTTTTGATCAAGAACAATATTTACAAATTAATAAGCAAGTTGCATATTTCATGAAACCTACGCATGCATATTACTTTATCATCTTTCATGCATGTGGACAAACCTACACATGCAACACTCACATGAAAATGAAAATGTGAACCATTTGATTTCATTAGAAATATAGATGAAACTAAATCAATTCCAGTCATAAGCACAGTCCTTGGAAATCTGTACTATTTAATATGATTCAGGTGAGTGACATTACCCTAAAAATCAAATCTGCCAAGTAATATGTAAATGTAATACTCAAAGCTCTAAACTTCAAAGTACTAATCCCAAAAATAACCTATTGAATGCTAACTTAAAGCACATCGATACATGAAAGACATTACCCTAAAAATCAAATCTACCTAGTAATATGTAAGTATAATACTCAAAGCTCTGAACCTTGAAGTAGTAATCCCAAAAATAACCTATTGAATGATAACTAAAAGCACATCAATACATTATTTATTCCCAAAGTCACAGGTGAAGATGGACCTGTAGAACAGTAGTTGAGGAGGTAGGGGCAGTGGGTCGAGGTATCAGGCAAGTAGGTGTCACTGCTCAGCATCAATAAAAAGCAGGCAGAGGCATAAATGTGAGTAGGTGGATCTCGTGTTTACAGTTTCAGAAAGGAAGAATGCAAAGGGTAGCATGGCAAATGTGGAACAGAAGCTGGAGACTTTTGTGTACTCTCATAATTTATGAACTATCTTGGGCACACACTCAATGTCTGATCAGACAATGAAATTATTAAACGACCCAGAATATGTATATGATCGTTTCTATTAATTTCAGATCAATTGTGTCCTAATCCTTCCAAAAAAAAAAAAACAATAAGCATAAAAAAAATTAAAAAGGATTAATTTACTTTAAAATCCCTAAACTTATACTCATATTTCAATGTAGTCCCTGAAGTTCAAAACACGTCAATGTCATCTCTGATCTTTTTAACTGTATCAATGCAGCCCCTTCAACATTGTCATTTACTAAAATTCCAACTTGGTTTAAATAATACAGAAAATTTTGAAGTTGTCATTAACCAAATTTGGGTTGAAAAAGTTAGCAAATTATAACTTTGTTGGATTGAATGGTGAAAGGAGGGACTACATTGATAAAAATGTAGAGGTTAGGGATGACATTGATGTGTTTCAAAGTCCAGGGACCACATTGAAAACTAGGTGCAAGTTGAACAAAAAAATCATGAAAATCACAGAAAGGCACATTCACCACAATATTTCCTGGAGGATGGCTACAAAATCATCAATCATAAAAAGCTGTATTAACTTTTGAGTTCTAAAATTCCCAAAGCATGTCTGAGTTATGGTGGCATATTTATTGTGTTACATGTTAAAGAATAGAAACAAACTGATATCTAAAAAAGCATTTTTTGACTCTAAAAATGTAGTACCTATGTCCTAGTTAAGCTGGCATGTTTCTAGTGTGCATATTTAAGTATAAATACAAATCATATTTAAAAGGCATTTTCTGACTCTAGAAATGTGAGTTAGGTACTCATGCTCTAGTGATACCATCAGCAACTCATTTTTCTGTAGAAATTGGAGGATGACTACTTGACGTGAGCAGCACTAACTGCCCAAGGATGCTTGGACATAAACCTGATTGTCATTTCACTATTCTCAAAAATTAAATTGTCCTTGAGAGAGAAAAATGCTGCTCCCTGATTTACCACCTTGGCATGGCCCTATTGCCATCCTTTGCTGGCTTCTTTCCATCAAATATTTCTTATCTTTGCGAGTCCACAAGGTTGAGACTTGCGTTGATTTATATCAACCCACTTGCGTACAAGGCTTGTCTTTGGATCATCTTGTATCCTCAGAAATATTGGGCATCAGAGGTACATCTTTTATGTTCAATGAATCTCATTTTTTTCTCTCAAACAAAAAACCACAAGAAGAAAAAATGAAATAAAAGTGTAATACCTGTAATCGAAGGAAGTCCCTTACAAACCTACAAAAAAAATGATGACACAATATTAACTGACATATAGAAGTTACTGTTTTGACTTCAGACAAAACCAGAATCAATTCAGGCAATATGCATATGTAGGAGATAGAAAGATGTATTCAAGAGAAGCACCAACATACTCTGGAAATCGTCCTTCAACAATCGACACGTGCAGATTTTTGCTAAGCTGCATAGAGAACGTAATATAAGCATCTTCAAAAGTCAAGAACAAAAAAACTCATCCATGATTAATTATCTTTATTTTTTTTTTTGAAAAAGCGAAGGGTGATTATCCCAAAGATAATCACCTATCTTTCTATTTACCCGCATCATGTATGCCAAATTATGATAACATAAAAGCTGAGAGCCCATAGCATCTTTAGTTACCAGGCAATGAATATATGCTCTTGAATACCAAGCAATGAATATATGCTCTTGAATAGGTTCTACAGACCTACGACATGCAAAATGATAGGTCAGTATTTGCATGCTTATGAGTTATGATAAAAAGGTACTCGGATTGGATAATTGCCAACCATGCAGGAACATGTCGGATCAATAGGCCTCTCATCATTGGCCATGGCATTGTGCTTCAACTTCAATACACCCTGAATAAGAACAATTCCTCCAATAAGTACCAGAGAATAAAATGAATTATATGTTCAGGTGACTACTGAAAGAATTCTATGAAGACCTCAGGAACAAGTGCAGTTCCAAACCGAGCAGTATGCTTGGGATAGACACAGTCATACATGTCAGCACCTAAAGCACTGCAAACAACAATATCAAGTGGGTAGCCAACACCCTGCATTATGCAAGGGAACTGACTATTTGATCTTTCAACAGAGACATTTGTAAAACATAAAATGTATAGGTATGCTTTAAAAATTAATATATGTTGTTACCATCACATATCGTGGCTTGTCCTCCAGTAGTGCTGCAGTGCATTGTGCAACAACACGCCAAAATGAATCCTTATCCTCACCACCCACAAGCCCACCAACAGCATAACTGTCAAAGAAATTAACAGAATGGATCAGCCCATACGAACTTAATACTTTCCAGTGCAGTTTCAAATAAAATGCAAAAAAAAAAAGTCAGCCCATTTTGGCAATTATGCATAGCACCTAAACTCAAAAACAGCAAGAGAATACAGAGACTGATGTAACCAGGGAGAGAGAGACAGCAAAACCAAGTTGGTGATTAATAGCACCAAGATAAGTACTCTAAGAAAATATGATATCTGCGTGCATATTGCAAAATTCCTAGATAAAACCCATAATCTTATGGAGACATTATGGGTACCCAGACATATCTATAATCCCATGGATATTTCGAGCACAACAAAAATATGTGGGTTTGTTTTTCAGAAATAGACCCTATTCTCATGGACAAATGCAAAGATCACATAAACAAGAAGATAAACTTTTTCAATGGGAAATGGCCAAATTCTAACATGTTGCCAATCTACTGAATCCAGTAGATGAATTAACTGGAGGCTTTTCTGTTACACCAGTAGTGAAAGTTTAAATGCCTCGCATATTGCACTGAAGAAATGCAATTGTATAACAGAAGAATGCAGGAATGCAGTGTTGGATTTGAGTTTATTTCAACATGCAGCTTCTCCATTTGTTTTAGCTGTGTAACAGCCCACCTATGTCCAACCATTCAGCTTGGTCATACTTGATTTCTATCAGTTTGAAATTTCATAAGGAATCACCGTCATGTGACATGGATGCCACCTCATGCCTTCGAATAACTGTAGCTTTGAAATTTTCATAATGAATCACCTTATTTTCGAACATTCTTACACCCCTTCCTGGGATGAACATACCATTTGACATTGTAAAAGGAAAAGGTCCAGTTATATACAACCCTATTAGGACTGCTTCTGATGTTGATCAAGTGCAGCAATTTGTTCCTGAGAGTCAGTTCCCTATGTTGGTCAAGCTTTGAAAATTCTAAGGGATGAGATACATCCTTTGTTTTCTTGTTTTTAGCAATATTTTTTCCTCTTAGAACATCCTTAATATATAAACCAAAACCAGAATGAGGAAGAAAATGATTAGTTAGATAATATAAATTCACATGTCCAAGGAAAGCTCATGCTAGTCGAGTTATTCACCTTAGCGAGGGAGAGCTTGTTGGAGGAGGTGGAGGCGGCGGCGGCGGTGGTGTGTCGGAGATCGGCGATCTAGGGATTCGATCGGTCGAGGGGATCGGCGATGCAAGCGCGAGGAGCGGCAGTGGCCATCTAGGGATTCGATCGATCGAGGGGATCGGCGATGCGAGAGCAAGGAGCGCCAGTGGCGATCGGTCGATGTCGAGGGGAGGTCGAGGCGATCGGCAATGCGAGAGCGAGGAGCGGCGGTGGAGATCGGTCGAGGTCGAAGGGACCAGCGGTGGCGGTCGAGGTTGAGGGATCGGCGAGGGGAGGAGGGGCGATCGTGGAGTCGGGGGAGGTCGAGGGATCGGCGATCTGCGAGTCGATCGGCGGTGCGAGGGGAGGACGGGCGGTCAAGGGCGTCGAGTTGGGGGAGGGCGAGGAAGAATCGGAGTGTTGGGAGCGGAGGGGTGCGAAGAATTGGGGAGTCCGTGAAAGGAGAAAAAATTTAAAATATATATTCTTTATTATTTATTTTTATTAAAATATGTTGGTGACGAATTACATTGGTGGTTAACAAATAGAAGATGACGAATAAAAATAATCGTCGTTAATTTATAAAAGTTTGCGATGAATAATTAAAATTATTATTATTTTAAAAAGAGATCGTAACGAATAATTAAAATTATTATTATAATAAAATATAACGAATGTCAGTAATTATCATTATTTATCCACCATATTTTACATATTTTGCTACAGTGTTAATCCCCTTAACGCCACCTATCCATTTCCCTCTCTATAAAACCCTTTCATGTCCACCGAATCTGAGGTCAATCTCTTCTCGCCTTCGGATAATCTCCAATCTCTCCGATTCGCCTCTCATCTCTGTCATACACAGAGGTAATGCATCTCCAATTCTCTCACCTCAATTAATTCCCTACCACTAAATCATCCCACCCAATCCGTTCCCTCCCCTCAACTCCACCGAATAGAAGATCTCATCTCACCACCCCCCACATCTCCTCTGAACACTTTCTCTCACGACTCGACTCCTGAAATCACGTCTTCATCTTTGCATCAACTCCATCTCAGCTTCACTTCTAATTCTATCTCCACTACAACATTGAACCACACTTTGACTCACCATCTTCTCTTCTATTTTTATTTTAGTTCTTTCCGTTAGTCGTAATATCTAAACTCTACTTATTAGCAATAAAATTCTATTTCACATTATTTTTATATTGCAACCAATGTTTCTCACCCTTGTTCTATTTTCAAATATCATCTTTGGATTATTTCCATCTTCTCACCATCATTCTCATTATTAAAAAAAATAAAATAAAAAAAAATTAGCTATGTATTTCGTATTTTCCCATATCTAAGTTAGCACGATCATACGTCTTCCTATGTTTAATCCGAGACTCACAAAGTTTGCGATTATTTTATTTTTTATCTTGAAAAATTATACTACTACAACGTTTTATTATTTAATGGTTTTGACGAAAACATTACGCAAGTGAGTTTAGATCCAAATTTGTTAATAGCTTCCTTTTTAAGAGTTTTTTTCTTGGTCATGATTTGACTTGAATTACTAAAGCTAACTTCGTAATAACCTACTCTAAATTTACTAGAAGTAGGTTTTTGATGGGCAATCAATTTGTCTTGGTTAGCCTTACCTTTAATGAATTTGGCTAGATAACCTATAAGTTGGTTTGACTTTTCTTTGAGATGAACTATTTCAATTTCTAATTTCTGAACATTATCTTTGAACCCTTTAATATTTACTTTCAAAAAATCACTTTCAACTTTCACTACAACAATTTTCACTTTTGTTGTCAATTCAAAATCGACGGCAAAGCCCTTTTAATCGATCCAAAAAGAGCGACGACGTAAATAGCACCGCTGTTTCTTTTTCCCGTCGGTTACAAGGAATATTCGACATCGAAATATCATTCGCCTAGCAGACGAATTGGATCTTTTGCCATCGTTTTACAACCGACAGAAATTTGATTTCCAGTCGCTTATGAAAAAAGCAACAGCATTTTTACATTATTTTTTCTCACTTTAACGCGTCGTTTTTTGAGTTTTGTTGTCATTTAAAAGAAAACATCGTCATTTATACAAGGGACGGTAAATATTATTTTGTCGTCACTTTCTCAAATAAGCGACGGCAAATACCTGTTATTGTATATTAGTCTTACGTATTTTTGACGTTGCTTTCAAAAATAAGTGACGCCAAAAACCTTCCATTTGCTAAAAACTTACCTTTTTTTGCCATCGATTTTTTTAAAAATCGATGGTAAAGGTAAGGAATTTTTTTAAAAAAATATTTAATGACAGTATCATTAAATAGTTAGACTTGTAAAAGAACCTGCATCTTTCCAGCACACATAGTTCATTTCACAGTCAAAATTTGCAAAAAAGTGATGACAATTAAAGAAGGTAACCACATAAGATAGAAATAGAATCTTAATCAAGATAGCTAAAGATGAATCTTAATCAAAACTCAAGATAATCTTAATATTACACTAGATAGTCTTTAATCAAAACTAAAGATAGAAATTCCCAACCATTGCATATGGATAGAATTAAACAAAAAATGATAGGTTCAATGTTTCATCTAGGGAAAAAAACATGATTTTTTGTTGATGTCATGGCATGTTCCAATGCATATGGCGGAGGGGCAAAAGTAAGTTACCATCAATTGAGTTATTGGGTTGCCCAGTTCCAAAATAATAGACTTGCTCATACGAGTCAAGTAGGGAAATATAGTATTGCAAGAACCGAAGGTAAATGTAGGGTTTTTTTTTAATTTTGAAAATTAGATATTACCCTGTCTAATATCTTGCTGCAAAGTGAAAAAAGCAAGTGAAAGGGAATAATGATACAATATATAAACAAGCACATAAAACATCACAGTAGATGACATTTGCATTTTTAAGCATATTAAGCATGAAAACTATTTTACTTTAGACAAAAATATTCAAACAGCTCATCTATAAAACCAAGTTGCTAGAAGCCTAGTTTCAGTCTGCGTTAGTTAATCAAAAGACCAATTTACAGACTAATCGATAAAACCTCTCACAATGAACAATTTTAAAACGCTACATTCGAAGATATGTACCTTCTAATAAGCAATCACATAGTCCCTTCAATTGTGGGGGATGTGATTCTTCACCAAGTTCTCAGGAGGAATGACGCTCCCCCTCAACCATCTCCTCTCCATTATCTCTACCTCCTATTTTCTCTCTTCTGTTCAATATTCAGATATACAGAGAGCATCTACAAGTACTTGAAAACACCATTCAGAAAGAACCTGAAGTAGGAGACTTCTATTTATAGAGGTTCTTTTTATATTTGAATCTAAAAGAAAAGAGGTAAAAGTAGGAGGAGATTGTTGAGGAGGAAGGAGCTTTTCCTCCTAACTTGCTAAAGACTTTCCATGACACAACACTCACCACCAAATACTATAATTGTTTATCCAAATAATAGCTCTATACCACAACTTGGTTTCAAATAATGTCCTAGTGATAGACTCACAAACTAAAAACAAAAAACTAAGAGATCCATAGCTTAAGGGAGATTTTTTTTTTGAAAGCGAGTTTAAGGGAGATATGATAGCTAACTTCATGCATTAAAGTATAAATTTAGCACTAGTATCTTGTATGCCAAAAATGCCAATCAAATTTGAATTAGTGCAACATCCTCTATCAGAAAATAGATAGCCGGACCTTTAAGGAAAAAAAACAAAGAAAGAAAAAAGAAAAGAAGATTGATGGCTTTTCAATGAAATCACAATTTTAGGTTATTTAAAGTTCTTTAGCAACTTTATTAAAAAAAAGTTCTTGAGAAATCGATCCCAGTTTAAATATATTTGATTAAACTGATCTCTAAACATTGCAAAATGCATTAATGAAGGCAACAAATCATGGAATGAGCCAAGTGGTAATAAATGAAATGTTTTGTTCACATAGCCAAAGTAAAAATACACATTAGGATTAATTTGGCTACTTAACCGTTTCTCAACCTTTTTTTGTTTTGCCTTCTTCTTGTTGATGGAAGTCATGCACCAGTTTCCAGATCCCATCTCCTAGAATCAATGTCCCTTGAATAGAACCTGACAAAGACAATTCCAGTGGTCAGCATCTCATTCTCACTCTCTTATGAGAAGCAATGCATAGAATTACTTATGAGCTTCACGATTAGTTATAAGAAATTATTTTTAGCGATGACTATAATAAGCATTGCTGATCAACCATAACGAAATCAGTGGTTGGAATCTATGCATATATAGTATCAAACGTCACATTTTGTTTTGGTTAGATGAACGATTGGAATACCCGAGATTATATACATTCATTACCATAGGCTATTCGTTCAATTTTAATATCTTCAAGATTAGAGGCATATTAAGATTTAGGCAAAGGCATCCAAATAAAATTTCGGAATTGCAACTTATTCATAAGAATACGATAATTTCTGAACTTACATAACTCACTAGTCAGATAACATTATTCTTCTTCAACTTCTTTCCAATAGGCTCCAACATTTTTTTCTCCAATCTAATTGGGCTAATAAGTTTCAGATAGCATTGAGCATGTATCCAAGTACAATACGAATTAGATAAGAAGTCAATTTCCTTACCTTCCAGCAAATACTACAATTCTTTGATGTTGATTTTTGTTTTGACGATATTTTAAAGCCAACTGAGCAACCTACATTCTAAAGGTTATATTCATTTCACCACCCATTCTAATCCTGTAAGCAAATCCAAATTAAAGATTTTGATTCCTTGATAGCTAGGTAGTTGAATAGTATAGGATTTAATGTATGCCAGCACACAAAGTCCATTAAGTATTGAAATGAGAAAGAAATAAGCATTATAGATAGAATAAAGTCAATGCAACCACGAGCGATGGCACTTAAGTTGATGGTATATTTTGTAAAGAGTCCTCTTCGAAAATGTGATGTGTGTGCTACACAGAGTGAATAGTGCTTGTAAAGGCCTATAAGAAAATCTGATGTATGAAATGGTCTAGGCCTAAATACAGAAGTTCAAAGAGCCCCTCAAGTTCAAGGTTGTTCCTACCTTTGCTTTGGGTTTATCAAGTCGACACAGAAGAGTGGACACTTAATGTTCAAGGTCAAAAAAATAGTTTCCAATGTTGGAGATTGGATCCGGTGGAGAAACATATTGTTTTCCTCTCCATTAAGAGATTTGACCGCAAAAATAATTTTTTATCTCATGACAATGTTCATGGCATGATTTTTTTTTTTCGGAAATGTTCATGGCGTGAGATTGTGAATGAAGTACAATTTGAAAGACCAAAAAATTTTGAGATTTTAGTTTTGTGACCATATGCATAGCAACATTTCCTTTTGAAACTAACCACGGGATCATCAACCATTTCTTGCTTATTTTTGGTTCTAGTGAGCAACGGTACATTTTTCAGCAACAAGCATTCCATGGAAGTGATTATACAACAACAAAAATAGTTAGAGGGACCACCAACTATTAGTTATCATAACATATCTACATCGCATACAAATTCCATCCTTTCGTAGTTCAACCAATCACCAAAAGAAAATGCACACCAACCTATCATTCACTTGTTATAATTCGTTTATGGGTGTGTGTTTTAGTATATATTCTAGAATAGACCTACCATGCAGGCACACGACGATCTAGACGATCAGCCCCAGATCACTCGTCAATGTGACAAGCACACGAGTGCCCTTATCAGCCATTGTCAAGATCCCCACAGTGTTCTCCATATTAGACTGCAAAACAACACATCCAACAATTCACATAACATTGTCATGGAACCCTAATCCAACCAATATGCTCGTGGAAACCCCAATTCCAATCTTTAGATAACCAAGCCAGGAGAAATCAAAAGAAATCAAAATTAGATGGGGAAATTTGCGATCTTTGAAGAAAAACCTCTATGTCATGGCACCACAGATGAGGCTGACGGAGTCAGTCTGTGCCTGGAAGATGGTCGATCACGCAGCAGTAGGAGGATGATGAGGGGGTGGGGAGGAGGAGAGGTGTGAGGAGGAGGAGGGGGGGTTACAGTAGTAGAAGGAGGAGGGGTGGGGCAGCATCAGAGGAGGAGGACAAGTAGAGGGGGGCGGCGAGGAAGAGGAGAGGGGCAAGGAGGAGGAGGGCGACAGGGAGGAGGATTGGAGGAAGAGGGCATCGTCTGAGGTGGTGGATGGCAAGGAGGGGCGACATGGAGAGCAGGCGATCGAGGAGGATGAAGAGGATTGTGGATGCGAGGGTTTGGGTTTGTTTCGAGGAAGATGAATAGTGATGGGAGGCTTAGGCGTTGCACGCGCATACCTCAACCGACATACATTGATGGTTTAATCAACAAGCGACAACAAATGTTGCTACAAAATTTTCCACCGCGCACCTAAACACCTCGCCTCTTTAACAAAACACATTCGCCGTCGATTTAATCAAAAAGTGACAAATGTCGCTTCAAATATTTTTGCCGCACGTCCAAATGCCCCGCCTCGTTAACAAAACACATTCGCCATCGCTTTTTTAACCAAATGATAACAAATATACATAATTAACTAACAGATAGTGGAAAATTTTTCCAAGCACTGCGGTCGAATTTTGAAGATGGATTCACCGTCGGTTTACCCAAGAAACGACGACAAAAGTATAATTGTCGTCACTTTATAAACCGACGACGACTAATCGACCGTGAATGTTAAATTTCTAGTAGTGCTTTATCAATGAATTTTAGCCGCTAAGTCCTTAATCTTATCTAAATGATTTTTATTTTCGATTTTCAACTTTCTACATTTAGTTTTAACTAACTCGTATTCTAAAAATAAAGACTCAAAAGCTTCTTGAAGTTCATGGAAAGAATATCACGGTACCTTAAGTTTGTCGTTGCTTCCTCTTTCATCTTCGAGTGCTGTATGACTCAAGCAAGCGATCCCCTTGGTAAAATCACCATTGTCTTCATCGTCATCATCCTAACTTGAATCATCCCAAGTAGCTTGGAATGCCTTCTTCTTGAAGGATTTGTGTTTACTTGTCTTCTTGTTGGCCACCATCTTCTTCTTCTTGTCTTCATTTCCTTTCAATAATGGACATTCCCTCCTCATATGTCCTCTTTTATGGCAATTGTAATGAATAAGAGGCTGTTCTTCCTTCTTCTTACCTTTGTGATTTTTCCCATTTTTGAAAAACTTACAAAATTTTTTAGCTAATAAAACAAAATCTTCTTCTGTCGAAAGTTATTTTGAAGGCAAGAGGCTTCTTCTTTGGCTGTGGTGTGACTTTCTTCTTCTTTTGCTCCATCTTGTTTTTGTAAGCCATGAGGTTTCCAAGCAAATGATTCATATTTAGCTCTTCAATTTGGTGAGCTTCCTCAATGGCTATCACCTTTTGTTCCCATTTCAGTCCAAGGGAATGTAACAAGTTAGATTGGAGTTCACCTCTAATAAAGGTTTTCCCTAATGACTTTAGAATGCTCACAATCATTGTGAACCTTGTGTATATCTCTGATAGCTTCTCATTTACCTTCGTAGAGAAGGACTCAAACTCCTGTGAAAGAAGATTAATTTTGGAAGTTTTGACTTTGGACGTACATTCATGAGTAATCTCTTAAGTTTTCTATATTTAATTAGCAGTTGTGCATTGAGAGATGCGATTGAACTCATCCAAGCTTAATGCACAGTATAAGAAATTCATGGATTTCTCATTGAGGTTGAGTTGCCGAATTTGCTCCTTCGAGTATCCTTGTGCAGGCCTTTCCAAAATCTAGAATGAGGAATCGCATTTGCCCAAAACACGTAATCATGCCCCTGCAACCACATCTTCATTCTCAGTTTCCAATAAAAATAGTCCGTACTTTTGAAGAGTGGAGGCTGTGTTCTTGATTATCCTTCAATGCAACTGACGACAACAAGGTTCCCCTCCATTGGATCTTTGGTGGAAGTTATATGCAAGAACCTACACTTTGATACCAACTAAACTTATAGTGGGGGGGGGGGGGGTGAATAGTGTGGTATAAAGTGTTAAATAAAATAATCGCACAAATATATAGCCACACAATGCACAAGGAATTGTAAGTGGAAGTCTCAAAGGTCAAAACCACAACCCAAGTCTACTGACTTAGGATTTTTCAACTAATCGAGTCAATCAAAAACACTATCGTATCACTTTAAATCAAGGGTAATACAATCTCAAGTGCACAATGCACTAAACATGACCGATGCAAGTTTTGCCTCCAAGAAAGGTTGGAATCCACAAACTAGATATCCAACTTCAATAAAAAGTAAAATAGGCAAGATCCTATAGAGCCCAAAAATATAATGAATTAAACTAGGGAGTAATAGGATCGCCATGCTTCCCTCAGAATGTAGGAAGTTGCGATACAACAAGAGTAAAGATCTTAAGAGCAAAAGAGCGAGGCAGCTTGAGAGTTATGAGAACTTGAGAGTAATTTGGTATTCTTTATTGGTAGTATGCTCAAGTGTAGTGTGTTTAGTGTAGGAGTGTTTTAGCATATTTATAGAGGGCTTGAAACACTCTAGATAGGTGTTAGGAGTTAAATACCCGTTAACGATCATAAATGGGTGGAAGGGTTCGTCCAGAAAACAAAACATCAATTAGATATTAGACAACAGTAGCCAATCAATGTCCTATAGTGGCGTTGGTCGAGTAAAAAAAATTTTTGGTTGGTGCCCTTGAGTTGTCTCAAAGGCTAACTCAAGTGCTCATTGGTTGGATAGGAGTTGGATGACCAAATCTATACTGGCAGGTCGATGACCCATAAAAGGGTTATGAGGTGAAAAGTCCCTAGATTTGGCTTTAAAAATCAATTGGTTGCCGATTTCACACGATCACCCGATGCCCTATAAAAGGGCCAATCGACCACTAGTTGACTTTTAGATAGATTTTTTAGGATGATTGAATTAATTAATTAGGGAAATGAATGATAAACAGTTCCAAGAATTTTAAACATTAATAGTGTTGGTGCTAATACACCATAATCATTGATTTTGATGATAGCAAAACAAATTCTATTTAACATTTGCATTTGAAATTAAGATTTCAGATTGAATGCAAATGGAAGGCATCTTGATGGAAGCTAGAGCTCAAGCTTCATAAAAGCATGAAGGAGATTGAAGGACAAAAGCATCAAGGAGCATAGTTGATAAATCACGGATGAAGGCTTAAAGCTTAAAGAAAGAAGATTAGGATTTAGTTATAATGTGTTGTAAATGTTGTAACCTTTTTTGCTCTTTATTATACCTTAGATTTATGTAAAAGAGCCCTAAAATAAAGTTCATAACCTTGGTAGGCTTGAAAAACAAACCCAACACTTAAAGGCACCTAAACAACACTTTTCTTCACTAGGGCACCAACCTGTTTTAAAGTAATTCAACCTACTCAATAGTATCCAGTCAACTTCCTGACCAACCAAACAACTAACTATTATGTAGGTCACCGACCAATGATTGACTTGTCCTGAATGTTGGTTGGTTAATGTTGAAAGACCCTTGGAACTTATGCCTAATTAATACACTAATTATTTGATTAATTACCCTTGGCACTTTACTAACCAGTCAACCTAGCATCATCCAAGGATTATCCAATCCCAGAGTAGGGTGCCAACCGATACTGCAAACCCATCGACCTGTAGATTGTTCTAGGGGATCAAGAGTTAGAGCCCTTTAGGAGCCAGACAACCATGTGTCGACCAACTAGTATAGACCCAGTGTAACGACCCGGTTCCCGAGTCCCTACGAGACACGAGAACCGGACCGACTCGACTAATCCCAAGACCCAGTCGTCCAACGAGGAAGTAACCAAAAGACAGTAAAATAAACCACATTCAGCATGAATATAACTAACAGTAAGAAAGTATAGCAGTAAGGAAAGAAACTATTACAGTAGGTACCACCACAACAGTAAAACAACATTTATCATATAACAAAAACTGCAGGTAAAGAAGGTACAGCGGAAACAAAAACTACTCACTAGAACAGAAACAAAAGGGGTACAAAGCTGTGGTAACTCTACTGGACCCTACTCGACCCAGCGTCCTCTGCAGCCGCCGACCCTTGCTGCTCAACACCTGGTCCTGAAAAAGGTAACGAGTGTAACACGTCAGCAAAACGCTGAGTAGAGTGGCAAACTAACTAAAGGCAACAGTAGAGTGTACAGTAGCTGTTATGTTCTATTACTTCCTTTATTCACATCTTTCAATTTTTTCTCACCATTTCATTTATTTCTCAGATCCTTTACTTGATCTCGAATGTCCTCGTGGGACGATCTTGATTGCAGTCTTTTCCAAAAGTAGAAGTAGCACGTGGTGCTCTCCTGGCCGGGAGAGTCCCCCGTGGTGATCCTACCCTCAGTCAACCACCCCAAGGTCACTGACAGACGTAACGGTGACTACGGCACGCGCGATAAACGCACAGGTAGCTAGCCCGCACTGGCACCCGGTCAGTCGTTTCCGTTAACGGGTGCGCCCAAAGCACAGCACGGAACCAGGGCAGAGCCCTCTCAGTAACAGGGGTCCAACCCCTCCACAGTAACCAAACCGGGGCCTTGCCCCTCCACAGTCCGCGCACCCTCGCCTGACTACCCTGGTTTGCCCTAGTGGGCCTAACAAGTCGGTGAAGGAGGCTAGCAGAACCCCGGGGCCCGTGGGGTAGCTAGTACTCTCCTAACACTACTAGCTCTCCTCGGTACTACGTACACGAGGGCCAACAAGTCGGTACAGAGCGGCCAATCCTAAGCCCGGGTCCCTGGGGCGGCTGGCCCTACTCTGCACTAAACAGGTACAGGTACTTCCCTTGGTACTGCGTACCCAAGAGACAGTACAAACTACATCTCAGTTCCATTCCTTTTTCTTTCCAGGAGTTCCACTCCTAATTCCCCGTAGGGTTCCAGCTCTTTATCTCAGAACATCATATGTTTCACTTTCCAGATTCACGTTCTCAAATTCCATGATCTCAAACATGTTTCTTTATTCATAACAGGCAGCTGTTAATTAGATTTACAGGCAGCTTTATATATTCCTTTCCATTTTTCCAAGACTGCAGTAATATACAATCCACTAGTTTTTCCATCCTAGGATTCATGCCATATCCTAGGATCTATCATACAATCTAGTTTTCCGACCCTAGGATTCATGCAACACCTAAGAGCTATCATTCCATATATTTCTCATTCCTAGGATTCATGCAATGCCCTAGGTTCTAGTTATGGTTCCATACTTTAACAGATTTTATTAATACTTAAAGCCACTCTACCAGGGACAACGGGAGTAATGGGGGCATGATCGGGGATCCCGCGCGCCTCCGCGACTCTCAAGACTGCAACCGAATGAGGTCCTATCACAAGGATCAAACACAAGGAGTGTCTCAAAACAGTGTATAGCTACTGTAGGCGGGTAGAGGAATTAATTCTGAAACGAACGCAACTCGAATCGCGGAAAACAGAGCCCAAACGGGCCCTAAACGGGTCGAGAAAGACGATACTGTGCAAAATCAGACATCTGGAACTCCTTCCAGACGTCTTAAACGGTGGATCAGAGAATTACCTGTTTAGCTTGGTTCCCCGGACGTCCAGAAGTCTGCGGGGACGTCTACCCTAGATCCCAGACGTCCGATGGTCCCTCAGGACGTCTGGAGGTCACTCCCGCCGTCTGGTACAACTTCCAGACGTCTGATTCGCAAAGGATGACGAATCAGCGACCCTGCGCACAGCCAACCCCCCTCCCTCAGTACGGTCAGTCGACAAGAAGGAAGAAGAAGCGGAAACTCACCTTTCAGACGTCTGTATGATCTTACAGACGTCGACCTTGCCGTCTGGATATCAACCCAGACGTCTGATTCTGGAAATTTTTCCAGAATCAGAACCTTGCTCGGCCTCCGCTCGCGACGCCGCCCACGTCGCACCTCGCGCGTCCGCTGCTCCGCCCGCAGCAGGTCCCTCTCCGCGACGCTCCGCGCCCCCTGCGCCCTCCACCGGCCGGCCAAGCCGCTCCGGCGAGCTCTCCCTCACGGCAGAGCCCCGCCCTCGCACGCCGCACCTCCTCCGTGCTCACTGCCGCTGCCGCTGCCGCTGCGCCCTCGCGTCCGCTCGCTCTCGCGCACAAGCAGGAGAAGAAGGAAGAAGATGGTGGAGACGGGAGGGGAGGCGCACCCCCTTTTAACGCCGCGCAGAGAGGAGAGAGAAGGCGGTCGCAGCCGCCTGCAGCCGCAGAGAAAGAGGGCAGAATCGCAGGTCTGCGCGCACAGGCGCGCAGACGAATCTCCCGTGCGAACATAACTGTTCTCCAGACGTCTGTAAACTATCCCGGACGTCTTGTCAGACGTCTGGATGTGATCCCAGACGTCTGGTCCGACGTCTGGGCCACCTCCCAGACGTCTTAAAAGGCGTCTGGGGCACGCGCTCGTTACACCCAGTCAACCGGTCATCATCCAACCAGTGCAACATCAACTTCAAGCTAGCCTACATGACCTTAGGGAACTTGATATACCTGCATCCCAGCTTCTCGAAACACTTGAGGATACATCGAAGATTTCAGATTCTAAGGCTATTAGTGTGGATTTCTTGGATCAACTACCTAAGGTGAATGATACCAATGTCTCCAAGATTGATTCTACGATGAAAGATGATTCTATGGAGGAGAAATCTAATGGGGTAGGTGAAACTGATTTTGATTCAATTAGAATTAAATCATTTGAAAACCCAACTCTGGAAAGTAACAAAGGGATTGACACCCCTAAGACTGGTTTGGATTCACGATTTAAAGATCTTGATTCTTAGGGGACACTTTATGTTCATGGAGTTGAAATTGAATTGTCCAACAACCCCATTAAAGTTGAGTAGGAAAATCAGGTCAAGGAGGTAGATCTTGATTTAAGCCCTGAATTTCAATCATTCTATTTTGAGGAACAAATCCCTGATAGGCCTGAGTATGACTTCGTTGTATTCGAGGATGCCCGATTAGACTTAGACCACTTGGTTTAGGTGAGCTCAAACATCGAACATCAATTTCAAGAAGACCTTGACTTAGAACCAGAATTACAGGCAATCCTTGTTAACAATTCCTGTAATCACCACGACTACGACTTTCACCCTGACACCATTTCCCATTCCACACTTCACCTTGCCATCACCAAAGGACTTATCAAATCACTTACATCATCACCATCATTTTTGTCACCGTTGGTGTGTAAGTAATTTTTTTTTCTTTTCATGAGTTGTATAAGTTAGGGAACTAACATCAAGTTGTATTCACAATTTCCATTTTCTCAATGTTTTTGCTTTATAGAATATAACTTGTAAAGACAAGTAATAAAATATCAAGTTTTTAGCTGTTGTGTTTTGTTGTTGCTTTCTTCTTAATAGAAAAGACCAAACGAAAAGTTAAAATGATAAAAAGCCTAAAATAGAATAAAAGTGTTAAATGAATTTCTAATCGAG